>CM024613.1:15567834-16784207 GCA_014182575.1 Eucalyptus decipiens | reverse complement strand
TCTTTGCTAGTTTGGACAGATCTCTTTCCTTCTCTCTCTACAACTCCATGGAACCCGATCTCTCGAGCTCCATTGCTGCTTGCTCTCACCACGACCACCACCCAAAATCTTCGCTATGACAGCCACAAAGAAAAGCTACCATTGCCACCTCAAGAACTTCAAGTTTAGCAAGGGCCTGAGCCGGAAGGCCTTCTAGCTTGGCAAGTTCAACTAGGTCCTGAACCATAGACAGCTTCTTCATCAACTTCTCTCTCAACTTCCTCAATTTTTCAACTGAAAGAAAAAAAAATCCTCAATTAATCCCCTCGAACATCGTGATCTTGATGGTTGAATCGACGTGCATCTCATCCTCCCACAACCTCCTCAAATCCCTAATTTTCAAATTCACGCTCCCAATGTACCCGAAGAACATGGCCTATGTGCTGATCTTGACAGAGAACATGCAAGTGGTGGCCATCGTTGAGGCTTAAGTTTGCCAATCGGACGAACTACTTGATGAAGTAGTATATCATGTCACCGCCAAAGGCGTTGAGGAAGAGGATTAGGATCTGCCTAGAGTTGAGGTGCAAGGCCTGGAGAGTGCTCACATCCTGGACAAATAACCTAGTCGAAAGGCCTTTCGGCTTAGGCCGACATTGGACTCGACTGAGGCAGCAATAGAGAGGTAGGGTTTTGGGCAGGAGGGAGGAGGATATGATGATCTTTGTGGTGTACCTGGAGATCTTGAAGGCATTGTCGAGGTAGGCCTTGAGGTGGTGGAGGAAGTCCCTTTCTCTGGTTTTCTTATGGCCATTGTGGTAGGGGTTTTGGTGGTAGTCGGGAGGGAGATGGCGGAGGTGGAGCTAATATTGGTGGTTCCGTGGAGGTTTGGAGAGAGAATGAAAGGGATCCAACTAAATAGGCAGAGAGGAGGAGAGGGAGAGAGACTTTCCAATTTTTTTTTACGGTGGGCCTCACAATGCCATTTGTCGCCCACCGAGTGGGCGACAAATGGCATGGCACCTAATATTTTCAAGCGAAGAGATTATTTAGCCGATAGAAAAAGGAAATTGAAATTGATGTTGTAACTAACGCTCCTTTGTCTTGTGTCTTTTTCTTTCTATTTGGTAGGTAATCGGTTAGGTGGTGAATTTCCATCTTCATTTGGGAACCTAAAGCAGTTGACACCGCCTCGACCTTTCTCACAACTACTTACATGGTGATATTCTAGGCACATTGTGGAATCTAAAGGATCTCAATATGATTTTCCTAGAGTCGCTTAATATCAATGGCGTTCTCAATCTAAATGATCTATCCAAACTCAAGAACTTGGAAGTTTTAGCTTTGTCCCACAACAATATATCTTTCACCAAGTCATTCATCAATGCCACTACATTGCAGCTTGCCTCCTTAAAGTTGAGTTCATGCAACTTGACTGAGTTTCCACAGTTTATAGGCTACTTAAGCAAATTGGATCAGTTAGAACTATCACACAACAAAATTCGAGGGACCATTCCTACATGGATATGGAACAATAGCAAAAAATATCTCGAGTATATAGATCTTTCTCACAATCTTTTAACCGGCTTCGAACACAACCAAGCTGATCTTCTTTTGCCGTCCTTGAAGTATCTTGATGTTAGTTCTAACTTGCTGGAAACAACCCTCCCCGTCCCACCTCCCTCGGTCATGCTATACAACATCTCCAACAATTTCCTATTTGGGAAGTTCCAACATCCATTTGTGAAGTGAGCTCTCTTGCAATGCTCGATTTGTCCAACAATTCTTTGAATGGCACACTTCCAACTTGTTTGGGTAGTATCGGTCCTTTGATTTTATTGAACCTCGCGAGAAATAAATTCGTTGGTATGATTCCTCGCATTTACTCAAATGGTTGTGCATTGAGGATGATCGACCTTAGAGAAAACCGACTAAGCGGGATCATTCCGAGATCTTTAGGAAATTGTGGAATGCTGGAGTATTTGAATCTTGGCAACAGCAAAATTAATGATACATTCCCATTTTGGCTATCGGAATTGGCCTATCTAAAAGTTATTGACTTGCAGTCCAATAAGTTCCATGGTCCCATAGAAGGTCATCTAAGCCAGCTTAACTTCACCAATTTACACATCCTAGACCTTTCGAACAACAATTTCAATGGTAAACTTCCTTCCAAGTTGTTGCGAGTTGCCATGCCATGAAGGTTATCGATGGTCAAGATAAGTTGGCATATATGAATGTTCATCAATTGATTGAAATATATTTTGGAAAACTTGACCCTACTATGACTTATTCAATAACATTGATGAATAAGGGCACAAAAAGGGAATATGTGAAGATTCCGGATGTCTTTGTGGCGATTGACCTCTCCAATAACAAGTTCGAAGGGCTCATCCCTAAACTCATTGGAGATCTGAAGTCACTTCGTGTGCTCAACCTTTCAAACAACTTCCTCATTGGTAGCATCCCTCCTTCCTTTGCCAACTTGACAGTGCTCGAATCATTGGATCTTTCCTGGAACAATCATTCGGGAGAGATTCCTCAACAATTAGCTGGCCTCACATTTCTTTCAGTTTTTGATGTCTCTCACAATCATCTATCGGGACCCATACCACATGGAACACAATTTGACACCTTCGGGAGCAGTTCATTTGCGATGAATGATGGTTTGTGTGGAAGTCCCCTGTCAAATAAATGCATAAATGGTGATAAAGCTCCACCACCACCATCTTTCAAAGTGGATAATGAAGAAGAGTGTCTATTCGACTTGTATGGGAGAATCGTGCTGGTTGGCGTTGGAGTCGGGTTTTTGGTTGGTATTGTGCTAGAGAACTTGATCATTGATGAGAAGAGTGGGTGGTTCTTGCACTACTCCAGGAAAATGGCAGATGGATGGAAAAGGTGAGGAAAGCTTTGGCAGACAAGAAAATATGCAGCTAGACACTTATGCTCTTTGTTTAAGTAGCTTGTTAAGAAAAGTTATACATGCATGTCTGAAGATTCTGATGTATGTTTGTTTGCTATACTAATATGGAGATACTATTTTCTTGCTCATGAATCTTATAATTCTTCTGAAGATTCTAATCTATGTCTGTCCATATATACATCAGCAATGAATGAATGTTCTGCTGTAACGTTACTAGCCAAATGACTCAAGAATATGGAGACGGCATTGAGAAGATTAGATACTAATGAAAAGCCAATTGATGTGCATGGTGGACGACGACGTGTAAAATTTCGCTGTCCGTGGAAACCAAGAAGACCGGTGTAAAGATTTTCATGGTTCACAAGTAGAAAGGGCCTTGCTTTTGCTCATTGAATGTATATTCAGATGAAATTTCATAACAGAAGATTAGCATTCCGTGCTGTGTCAGAATATACGTGTTGGTTATTTATGCATTTTCTGTTGGTGGGCAAATGTTCCATCGTGAGTAATTGCAAAATATTTCTCATTAAAAATGAGCGAAAATGTGTCATCGTGTGTCAATTTTGAGTGTAGTCGTATCACTCGCGTTTTTCTTGGAAAAGTCATATATGTGTTCAAGTCACCAAGGAATTGCCCCTTCTGTCAGAAAACAGAGTGAAAGCAAGTAGAATAGAGAGTAATGTATTCTGTGCACTTCATTGATTGTTCCAATGTACAAAGAGGATTAAATAATGTACAGAGGATGTTTAATAAAGGAAAGTATATCAGATCTAATCCTAGATTGATACAAAAAATAATCAATTACAATTTGGAGAATATATCCATCACAATCTGTGCATATCTTCGGCATATCTTCCAACACTCCCCCTCAAGCTGGTGGCTTGTATATGTCTAAGACACCTAGCTTGCTTAGGAGATATGCATGTTGCCGTTGACATAAAGGCTTGGTGAATATATCTGCAGGTTGTTCGGTAGTCCCAATTCCTCTCGTTTTGATTATCCCTTCTTGAATCTTCTCTCTAGTAAAGTGACAATCAACCTCTATGTGTTTTGTTCTTTCATGTATTATTGGATTTGCCGCGAGTTTAAGTGCAGAATCATTATCACAAAACAGTAAGGTTGATCCCTTGACTTGTACTCCGAGATCCATAAGTAAGCCTCGTAACCAAACTACCTCACATACGGTCTTGGCCATGGATCGATACTCAGCTTCAGCTGATGACAGAGAGACAGTGGACTGTTTCTTTGTTTTCCATGAAAGTAACGATTCTCCAAGTTTGATGCAGAAACCAGTGATAGATCTTCGACTCATAGGACAGGTCGCATAATCAGCATCACAGTAAGCCGTCATTTCCATGTTGCAATCGCGAGAAAGAAGAATCCCAAGTCCTGGGCATTTCTTCAAATATTTCACAACTTTTAATGCGGCATTCATATGAGACTGTTTGGGGCTATGCATGAACTGACTCAGCGTTTGAACCGCATAACATATATCTGGTCTAGTCATAGTAAGATAAATAAGTTTCCCAACCAGTCTCTGATAGCTTAATGGGTCTTTGAGCAACAAATCATCCTCAGTGGATTGTAGACTCACATCATAATCAGCAGTAGTCAATTTGACATTCTGCTCAATAGGAATAACTGCTGGTTTACATCCTGATAGACCTGCTTCAGATATAATTTCTAACACAAATTTCCGTTGACTAAGTGAGATTCCTTGCTTTGAACGAGCTATCTCAATGCCAAGGAAGTATTTGGGTGGTCCCAAATCTTTAATATGAAAAGCGGAATGCAAATATTTCTTGAGACTTGTCACAGTGGATTCATCATTTCCCATAATAAGTATGTCATCAACATATATCATCAAATAGATAGATGACATACCTTTTGTCCATGTGAATAAGGCGTAATCATGTCTGGACTGTTTGAATCCTGCTCCCATAAGTGCATTCGTAAACTTGGCATACCACTGTCTAGAAGCCTGTTTGAGACCATATAAGGATTTGCGGAGACGACATACCTTAGACTCCCCCTGTCTCCGTAATCCCGATGGAATGTCCATATAAATTTCCTCATCCAAGTCACCATGGAGGAAGGCATTGTGAACATCCATTTGGTGCAATGACCAATCACGAAAAGCAGCAATCGCCAAGAAAGTACGAACTGTAACATCTTTCGCTACCGGAGAAAACGTTTCATGATAATCGAAACCTTCTCGTTGAGTGAAGCCTTTGGCTACCAACCGTACCTTACATCTTTCTACAGATCCATCGGCTTTATATTTAATCTTGTATACCCACTTGCAACCAATCGGTTTTCGATGAGACGGTAAAGGAACAATGTCCCATGTATGATTTTCCATTAATGCATGCAATTCTGTCTCTATAGCTTTTTGCCATCGTGGATCATTTACTGCCTCACTATAATTTGATGGTTCTGTTTCCTCCGATATACGACTAACACAGCACATATGATCCGAGGATAACTGATGAAAAGAGACATATGAGGAGATAGGGTAACGAGTACCTTGAGAACTTGAAGCTGCACAAACATAGTCCTTTGTCCATGTGGGCGGACGCGTAGTACGTCCAGAACGCCGTGGCAGATTATTCTGTGGTGTTGGTTGCGAAGACACTTGTGTTTCTTCATTTGACACTGGAGGTGCTGTTATTGATGAAGGAATATGCTCCTCCTCGTTCAGTGTAGCTGAAGTATCCACAGCTACTGTTGGAGAGGAAATTATACCTTGTGGCAGATATGATGAAGGTGCAATGATGTATGATTGTCCAGAAGATAGATCTTCTTCAGATAAAAAATGATGATTATTCATCCCCTTGTTAGACTCATCATGTAAAGATAAATCGTCACCAAAAGGAAAAATAGTCTCATGGAAAACAACATCCCTGCTAACAAAGAATTCCCCAGTCGACTTATCAAAAACCCGATATCCCTTTGTGAGACTCGGATATCCCATAAATATGCATTGCCTGGCTCGTGGACTCAATTTATCTCGTGGCCCCACTGTAGTCACATAACACAAACAACCAAAAACTCTCAAGTGTTGAAGTTCTGGTTTCTTTCCATATAGCATCTCAAAAGGTGTCTTCTTGTTGAGAATGCGACTTGGCATTCGATTTATCAGGTAAGCTGCAGTGACCACACAATCTCCCCAAAATGTCTCAGGAATGGAAGCCTGAAATTTAAGAGCACGAGCTACCTCTAAAAGATGACGGTGTTTACGCTCGACAATACCATTTTGCTGTGGGGTATATGTACAAGAATTCTCATGCAAAATTCCGTTTGAAGAGAAAAAAATGCACATTCACTATTGAAGAATTCTCTTCCATTGTCAGTACGAATACGTTGAATTGACTTTCCAAATTGATTTTTGGAGAGGGAAAAAAAGTTCTTATGTGCGAAAGAACTTGGCCTTTTGATTGCATCAGAAATATCCATGTAGCACGAGAAAAATCATCCACAAGTGTTAAAAAGAAACGAGAACCATCACGATTGGGTGTGTGATAGGGCCCCCAGACATCAGCATGGATTAATGAAAAAGGAGCCTTTGCACGAGATTTGCTATTGTCAAAAGGCATACGAGCTTGTTTTGCCAAAGGACAAATTGAACATTGAGGGTAAGGAAAAGCAGCAGAATGACCAAGTCGTTGGTGATTAAGGAAAAGCTTATCATTGGTAGTAATATTACACAATGATTTTTATTCAATCAATACAAGATGAACTGAAATTACCGGAGAAACTTGTCCAAAAATATAGCCCTTGCGAAATTCTACCCGAGCCCATCAGTTTGCCAGTCGAAAGGGCCTGAAACAGACAATGATCATGATTGAATAGGACACGACATGAGTTTTCCTTACAAGCTCGAGAAACTGATATGAGATTGAAATGGAATTCTGGAACATAAAAGACATTCTGAAGTGTGATAAGAGGACTAAGGATTACTGTGCCAATCATCGTGACATAGGTAGCATTCCCATTTGGAAGTTGGACTGAGATAGGAAAATCTAATTTTTTTGATTTTGAAAAGAACCTTTCATTGCAGATAATGTGGTCACTAGCACCTGAATCAACTATCCAAGCAGTCCTTGAAATTGAATTCAACAAACAATAAGAAGTACCTGTAAAACTCCCGGTGCTCTCAAAAACATCCAACTTCTTAAGAGCCTACATAATCTCTTGATACTGATCATGAGTAATTGACTGATTTGATCTATCGGTATCTTTGCTGCCCGTCACCAGTAAAGTCATCGGAAAATCCCTTTTCCCTTTTCTCCGAGTTTACCATGCAATTTCCAGCAATTATCTATGGTATGATGTGGACGTTTGCAATAATCGCAGTATAACTTACCTTTTCCTTTAAAATTTTGCCCATTGTTCTTTGATGACGTGGCAAAATATGATCCGTTGGATGGTTTAAAAGTCGAAGCCATCGCGGCCTCATTTGGGCCGTTGGATCCATCCGCGAAAAGGAGCGCTGTCGGCCGTTGGATCCATGAGTTGAAAGAAAACGCTGTGAGCCGTCCGATCCTGCTGGAGAGATTCCGCGTGAGCCGTCCGATCGAGCGAAAGGATTGAGCCCACGTGAACCGTCGGATCGGACAATTAGATCCTGACCGTTCGTTCCTTTCTTGAAAGATTTAGGGTTTGCTCCTGCAAACCAGATCTGCGGCACCCATCCTCCTTCACTTTCTCTGCTCACGGCTCCTCCGTGACTCGCATGGGCTGCGAGTGCCATCCCGTCGCCGGATTTCTGCAGATCAGAGCCAACAAAACGCTGGCTTTCTTCTTGGACGGCGAGCTGATAGATCCGGCCAAGAGTCGGCATGGGTTCCATCACCAAGATTTGAGATCGGAAACTCTGGTAAGATTCGTTCAAGATCAGCAAGAATCTGGTGATTTTTTCCCTCTCTCGAATGGTGCGGTATTGCTGTAAGGTAAGGTCTGGGCCCTCTAACTTCTCCTCAACTACCTCCAATTTGTTCCATAAGGCGGAGAGCTTGTTGTAAACCGCGGCAATGCTCATGTTGCCCTGTTTTAGATCCGAGAGTTGTTGGGTCAAGGTAAAAATCTTAACCCTATCTAATTTTCCATACATCTCCTTAATATTGTCCCACATTTTTCTCGAATCTTCCGTCGGTGGGAGTCTGGCAGCGACTTCGGAGGTAATACAGTTGCCGATCCATGTTCGGACTAACTGATTGCACTTCCTCCACAATCGCGCCATACGTTCATCCGAAGGGACCGGTAAAGTACCATCAATAAAAACTTCTTTGTCTTTCGTGACCAAGGCTCGCCGGAACTCCACCGACCAGCTTGAGTAGTTGTCAGGGCCTGATAGTTGTTGCGTGATGAGCCGTAGCTCCGGTCCGTCGCCCGTCGTCGTGTAGAGCGGATCACCAGGCTCCGGTCGACCGCTGGCGGCGACGAACGGATACGGCAAGAAACCGGGTTGGGAAACCGGGTAGGGATTTGGCCCCGAACCCGAAATACCCGGTTGAAAATAATCCGTATTTGTTGGATTTGGCCCAGTGGTTTGACTTGCCCCGAAAGCGGTTGATGGGGCTCCACCGGGCTGAACCGGCTCTCCAACTCCTTGACCCATCGACCATGGATTTGGCTGGGTGGGCCCGTACATCCATGGGCCGGGTGGCATCTGAATAGGAATCCACTGGATGGATTGCCCTGAAGCATGCTGAGCTGCGGTCGGTTGTCCCGGGTTCGACTGTTCTTGTTGCACAGACGACTCTTCTGGGATTTTTCTTCAGAAATCGATGAATCTTCCTTAACCATGATGTTGGTAAGAAAGCAGAAAACGGTAAAGAAAAATTTATGATTTTGAAGTGCTTAAATACTGATTCCTACACCGGAGTGCTAATCTTGTTGTGCAGGTTTAGTGTTCCTACAACAACAAAGACAAGAAACGTCCGGAGGGCAATCAAGAAGTGCGGAAGTCAGAAAAAAAAGGAACACGGCTCTGATACCATGTCAGAAAACAGAGTGAAAGCAAGTAGAATAGAGAGTAATGTATTCTGTGCACTTCATTGATTGTTCCAATGTACAAAGAGGATTAAATAATGTACAGAGGATGTTTAATAAAAGGAAAGTATATCAGATTTAATCCTAGATTGATACAAAAAATAATCAATTACAATTTGGAGAATATATCCATCACAATCTGTGCATATCTTCGGCATATCTTCCAACACCTTCCCATACTCTTCCAGACATTAGCTTGCAATATAAGTGAGTTACCAAGAGTTTTGGAAGCTAATTTTTATTAATCTAATGCGGTATGCGAAAGAAATTTTCATAGAGATCATCTTAAGTTAAATGTAAAATTGTTAGCTTAAGTAGCATATAAAATAATGACTGATTTAGTTTTATGAGCATAAATGTAAACATAAAATCCAAAGATACAACGAATTTTTTCAGAACTTTCTTGAATTGAACATAAAAATCTAACTTTTAGGATCTGAATGAGTAGAGTATTGAGCAGGGGGTGGGGATGTGACGCCCCGAATTTCCACCGGACTAATTAATTAGTCATGATGGATTATATTAGTGTCAACAATTAATTTAGTAAGCAAAATTAAGAAGGTAATTAACGTGTGCCTTGTACGAGTAAGATATATACCTAAGTCTTATCGTAGAGCTTAATTAAACTTCTAATGTGCACCAACTACAAGGCCGGCCACCTATATCATATTTGCATGAACTCAAAACATATTTTAGATTTAAAATATAGTTGCCGCCCCCTATAGCCAATGAGGAGACATGCAAATTTAGTATAATTAGCAAAATAGGCTAAAATAGGTTTACTTAGGGCCATCATGGTACCACCTCCTCTTGCCCATTTGAATTTCATGCAAGAGGTGTGTAGGAGAAGCTAAATCTCTCCCCTTATCATCACTTCGGCAGCCCCTCTTCGTCTTCTACCTCACTTTTTCATTTCTCTCTCTCCCTTTCTCACACTAAAGCACTCTCACCCCTCTCTCTTCCATTTTTTATTTTTATTTTTATTTTTATTTTCCTCCAAGGATTCAAGGCTCAACCACAAGAAAGGAAGGTCCAAGAGCTAGGGAAACTAAGGCAAGGAGAAGTTGCACTCTCCTAATCCCCTTGATCTCTTTAGCACTCGGTTTTGCTAGAATAGGAGCCATGGTTGTTGTTCTTCTTGCTTGCTTGGTTTCATTGGTATGCATGCACGTAGTAAGGTGAAAATGGATGTCATACAATACTGTAATGCTGTGATTTTGTGGAGATAAGGTCTTGCATGAAGGATATAGAGCTTCAATGGCGCCGCATGTTTGATTTGCAGGTTTTGTTCATTGTGGTGGATGGTTTTGTTGAATATGGATGATGCATGTGGGCTGCAGCTTCTAGTTTTGATACATTTTTTAGCAAATATTTCGTGGGGTTCGAGTTTTGGACTTGTCTTTAAACTGTGGCTTGGAATTCCAGAATCGAGAACTGCTGAACCTTTGCTGTTTTCCAATTTTCCACGGCTTTTTGTGGCTTGAATATGAAGAAACTTCCTTCATGAAAGTTGTGCAGATTATCTTGAAATATAACATAATTTAATTTTGTATTTTTCTGAGTTGAAATGATCTGCACAACGGCTTGATTTATTTCTGCCTCTTCATTTAATAAGAAAACACGAAAATATGGCAAAAAGGACACATAAGTTTGTCATTTATTAAAGTTCGTACCAGTTAATGACAATAGTGACAGATTCAAATTGACTCACAAATTTGTAATTAGATGTAGGAATTACTAAGGAAAAGTTTATGATTGATAAGAATTTAGAAATGACCTCTACGTTTAATTTTTTAAAAATATAACTTGTGTCGGACACCTGGAGTGCCAAAATTTGGCATGGAGAGACATTTAAGTGCCAAAAGTTTAGAAAGTGACATTTAAGTGCCAAAATCGGAGCAAAATGGATAAGTTAAGTGCCAATGGCGAAATAATCTGGCCAAATTGAGGAGAAGTACACTATCAGTACCATAAGTTGTGTACGGCGCTCATTTTGGTGCCAAAAGTTTCCATCGGATTACTTAAGTGCCAAAAAGTTTGAAAAACGATTATTTTGGTACCAACTCCGATCAGATTGATTGGAAATCCGACGTGGCACTTTTTTATTAATTTTTGACGCTGATGTGGCTTGCCAAAAAGTACAGTAAGCATATAAACCACAAAAACAACGTCGTTTGATGTCTCTCCCCCAATTCAAAACCCTAAACCCTAAATTTGCTGGATAATCTCGGCCACCACCGCCCTCTTCGTGCCTCTTCTCCTCCCTTGCCGTCCTCTTCGCCGCTGCCCACGGTGCCGCCAAGCACCACCACCTCCTCCACTACCTTGACGAGTTCGGCGACCGCGGTGAGCAAGTCGCCGTCGACCCCTCCGCTTCCTTCGAGAACCCGTGCCTCCGCAACACCTACGTCGCCCTCTAGGCCCTGAAGTAGGCCATCCTCTCCGACCCCAACAACTTCACTGCCAACTAGGTTGGCCCCCACGTCTGCGGCTACTCCAACGGGCCGTACCCATTGGGCCATGATTAACTTGATTACACTAGAAGACCGCCTAACCCGGAGTAGGCTGTGCCTGTGTGTGTGGCCGTGATTAATAGTTGGAATGAGTGATTGATTGAGATATAGTATGATGTGTTCCAATTGTTGAGTGATGAATGCACGTATATGAGATATGAGTTGTGCTAACGTGTAGGAAGTAACTGAGGCGAGGTAAGTCCTCTATTGTGTGTGGCTAGGCTACCCTTGGGTGTATTTCCTTCCTAATAGGGGTTTATGGGTGAACTTGTTGGAACATTGTCTCACCGTGTTGTGGGCTTATCTTTTCAAGTCCATAGATGGTAGTTGTGGAGGACTGAAGCCCCGAGTTCGTGGAGGTGGAGTCTGAAGGATCGGTGTATGTGTTCGACTAGTATGTCGTAGAATAGCTGCTTTTTGGGAGCCGACCTTTTGTAGACTTTTGACCCGACTCGTTTTGTAACTAAACCTCATTGTTTACAAAAGTTGGCTTTTGTGAAATGTTGCCTTGTTTTCCTATCCCATGCTATTTGTTATCAGGGGTTTATTGTTTCACTTCCGCATGTGTATTAATAATGAATGGGTCGACAACGCGTCCTGGGAATATCGCATTTATATCGACTGAAGAGGGATGTGCGCACGCTCAAGGATCAGGGTGTAACACTTTGAGGCCAAGAAGAGAGGTATTGAATTGATATCTTCATTGGATTTTATTGCTTCCACTCATTCTAGTGGTAGCTTTTATGTGAAATTCTCATTTCAGCTCGAACCATTCCAATCGAAAGAGACTTCGGATAAGGGTTGTAATGTTGGTTCGGATGAGGCTTAAAAGGCTTGAAATTTTTTTTCAGATATCAAGGGGTTAAAAGTGAGTGATTATCTTGGCATCATTACCATCGAGAGTCCTTTTGACTATTTCACTTGAGTATGAGAGCTTTGCTCTATTTTCTAGTGGCATTGCTTACAATATATGTGTTTTGCAAAGCATTTCTTTTGTTTTTCAATGAGTGATCTCTGGTATGACCATTGATTTTGTTTTTCTTTGCATTTTTTTTATCGGCATTAGCCTTACTTTTACTAGACACACTACTTTTTATGCCCCCTAATGTCATTTTCTTTTGAGTATCTAGGACTTTCGAGTGGTTTCACAAATATCACCAAGGTTCTCAATTTTGCTAGTAAATCATATGCCTTGCCCCAGTGTGAGGAGATAATCATCAACTGGGGTTTCGAAAAGAATCACGTAAGGTCAAATTAGCTAAGCAAAGGGTAATTGTGTTTGGGTAATGAACGGAATACTCTTCGTCACTTCGGGATGCTTCAAGCTTCCATAAGAAATCACCTGAAGATGTCATAAGAAGGTTGATGCAAGTGAAAGCAATAGAATCTTTCTTAATCTTTTGCTCCATAATTTTCAACCAAAACCCCATATTTTGCCCCAATGTGAGGTTGTTCTTAATAGGGTTACTTTGAAAATGCTCCCTATTTGACTCGAAGTGGCTTGTAAGGGATATCGATAGTGTTTAGGATCAAGAAGAAAATGTCTTTATCATCTCAAATCATGTATCCACTGTAATTGAATTCTATACCCTAAGACAAGGTTCTTTTCACTCAATTCTCTCAAAGAGTGTGTAAAAACATGTTTGGAAAATGGTTGCCTCTCATAATTTTAGGCATTACCATTTGTGAGAGGAATTCCAGCATATTCTCCCTGAGGTTATTCCTTTGTGCATAAGGTGATTTTAGAAAGATGGTAGGCAGTGATCAGCAGTGGTCACTGATCAGAACCATCTGAAGTGAGCCAAACCAGATTCTGTATATATTAAAACAGCCGAATTGGGTTACTGTGATGTAGTAGTTGCTGGGCATGTTATTCCACTTTCATTTTCACGGAAAGACTTGGTTTTAGTCTGTGGATTACTTTTAGGCTATGGATTTATCTGACAAGGAGAGCTTACATCTTTACCCAGTTAAAACGAAGATAATGTTTGGCCATTTTTGATTAGACTCCAGTAGAAACTTTCTCATTTGACAATATATGTTATGAAGTCCATGTCTTTCTAATTACAAGTTCGAACCATGCAATCAAGTGCTCGGCTGTTGTTGCTTTTCTACGGTTAAAGTGTCTAGTCAATCATTAAGATATTTTACTGAGAGCTCTCTTCACGCAGCTATCTCCTGCAATAAATATATTCCCCAACTGGCAATGTCTCTTTCAATTAAGAAGAAAATAGATTTTGGCCCCATTACTGGCAATATCTCTAACAAGATAACATTGTCATGACATTAGTCAATTCTCATCGAGGCTGCCTTCATCATCTTATCTACTATCCACTGTCCAATATCATCTTACACCATTAATATGATCACCTAATCTCTCTCAATCAGATCACGATATTTTTAGGATAATCTCGTATAGTTGTATAGATTCCTCTATATATAGCAAGGAGATGTTTTATTTTTTAGGAGAGCAAATATGCAGAAAGCTTGGTTTTATGAAGAGTATGGAAGTAAGGAAGTTCTCAAGCTGGGGACTTCCCTTTTCCTACTCCCCAACATAATCAAATAATTGTCCAAGTTCGAGCTGCTGCTTTGAATCCTATTGATTTTAAAAGACGCCAGCGTCCCATCTTTCCTTCAGACTTTCCTGTGAGCAAAATGATTTAACATGTTGTAAGAGAGAAAGGGAGCAAAGCAAAGAGATATTATTTTTATGTGGTTCTCTCTCATACCTACTGATGCGCTATTGTTTTCCTTTCTTGCTGGCTCTGGCCACACTTTGCTCTAGTACTTTGTTGGCGGCATTCCTGTTAAGCTGGCTAGTTTTATGTGCATGTAGGTTGATTGTGACTAATTTTGAATTTATTAGTTTACCAGAGAGTGGGAAATTTGCTTGTAAAATGAAAACAGCATATTGTTTGGACACTTCTATTTTAGTTATTGTAAATCAGGCAGCGCTTGTTAAAGAGTTCGCCTTTACGTTGATTTTTCTAGTAAAACAAGTGATTAATATTCATACTCGATAAAAGTGCTGAACAGATCAGTATCCTAGAACAAGCGGTGTTGTGAATCTAGATTCATTGCTTGATATGGGATGCAGGTGGTTCCAGGCTGTGACATGGCAGGTGTGGTGGTGGCGAAAGGCACTGGTGTCACCAAGTTTGATTTAGGCGATGCAGTTTATGGGAATATTTAGGACTTCAATGCTCCTGGAAAGCTGAAGCAGCTTGGGAGTCTGGCAGAATTTATTGCGGTTGAGGAGACCCTGGTAGCAATGAAGCCCCAGAACCTGTCATTTGAGGAAGCCGAAAGTTTGCCATTAGCTGTTCAGACTGCAATGGAAGGGTTTCTAACAGCAGATTTCAAAGAGGGACAGACAGTTTTCATCGTTGGAGGTGCAGGTGGTGTTGGGACTTTAGCTGTTCAGCTGGCCAAGAACTTTTACAATGCTTCCTATGTTGTGGCAACATGTAGCTCGGCAAAGGTGGAGTTTGTCAAGAAACTGGGTGCCGACAAAGTTATCGACTACACACATACCAAATATGAAGAAATTGAGGAGAAATTTGATTTTCTTTATGATACCATTGGTGAGATCCGCGAACTACCAATTCTCATTTGCTAGTTCTACCTTAGTACTTCATACTGCTCAGGCAATCTCTTCATACTAAATGACAGTTCCAGTTTTTTAAATATTTCATATCATCTGAAATTTATCACGTTCACTGGTGGTGAAGTAGTTCTTCTGTATGAGCACCGTTAGTTGAGGAGACTTGAAAATTTCAAGAACCTTAGACAACTTATGTCTTATGTCTGTGCAGTCAACTTATGTCTCCAGTGACGGTGGGCCAAATGGAAATCCCATGTAGTTTTTGAATGGATAAGAAAGAGGTTGTGTGCGTTCTAGAGATTGCTTTGACCACTGGAAGATCAGTTACTAAAATGACACTGTTGCTTCTAGATGCTATTTCAACGTTTTCTCTTGACTTCTTCAGGGGACTGCAAGAACTCCTTTGTAGTTGCCAAGGATGAAGCTCCAATTATTGACATAACCTGGCCTCCGTCACACCCAAGGGCAGTCTATTCAAGCTTGACTGTTTCTGGAGAAAACCTGGAAATAATTAGGCCTTATTTAGAGAATGGAAAGCTCAAGGCCATCATCGATCCCACTGGACCTTATGCATTTACAGATGTCATTGAAGCTTTTCGATACTTGGAAACAGGAAGAGCTCGAGGAAAAGTCGTCATTTCTCCATTCCCCACAGAGAATGCTCCACGGTTCGTGTCACGGGAGCTTGGAAGCAACCAAATGCCCGAAAGGGTTGCTCTAGGGACATCTGTCTGCTGAGTACCTTGCATCCTGTTTTCTGGTATTGATAGCTTTGGTATTGCAATATCACAGGCTTTGGAAAAGCTCATTTTTAATTGCAATCTAGAAGCATATATATGTCAGTAATCAGATTATGAAATGAAAATTCTTCTCTGATATGGATGTGCTGCTTGAGTTGTAATTTATTGTCTCATGAACCATCGCACCAGTTGTTCAGGGTTGTTGGCTTTTGATTAATGCAAAGTTGCTAGCATATTGCTATGAGGCAGTTTGATATTGGATCATCGACTATTGATTTCAACCCCCAAAATATAGATTTTAAATTTCCTTTGTGGAGCATCTTGACCCTTTTCCAGTTATTCTAGTTCGACGTGCTGAGGAAATGAGTAACAAACAAAGCACAATACAAGTATAATGACCCTCTGTGCTACTAAACTGAAGCACAAAGCTGTCTCTGCAACAATTAACTTCATTGTAAGCTTTCTAAAATAGAGGTTGGTGAAAAAAGAAGGACCATGTAGTGCATCAATTGCAAAAACATCAGAATTCAATGCGTGTTGCTATTGAAATGAAACTCTGAGCCGTATTCTTCCTGACTGACCGAAACATGGGAGGATTAGCAAACTTTCAACTGAAATATGTCAAGTCCTTGTCCCTGGTTTCACACCATACACATATTGCTGGTCTGCCTGTGCGTAAGCACGGAGTTTTGTCGTCTATTGCTTGAAAAGCTAGACAATGGACAATTCATAGTAAAACAACATGATGTTAATTTTTACAGGGGGTCATATTTACGCTTGACATTGACAATGGCCTCCATCTATGCGCTGTTGTTAGGATCGAAAAATGGACAACATACCTTATGTTTACGCTTGACATTGACAATGGCCTCCATCAATGCGCTGTTGTTAGGATCGAAAAAGGGACAACATACCTAATCTTTTCGCTGAAGAAGATGTATTTATACGGATCTGGTTATTTTGAGGGAAGTAGACATTTTTAATTCTATAAAGTTGACCTTTAGTAGCATGAGAATGGCCAACGTGAAAGACTAATGTCAAAGCTCGTGCTTAAGCCTATAGGAAGCAAGGGTTCTGTCCATAATGTCAAAACCTTAGGTGTTAAGCAGAGACCATGCGTAGGAATCTGTTCGTTGTTTCTGATTTTATTGGTTTGTTGTGGCGGAAGTCAAGAACTCAGATGCTTAAGTGCTAAGCAAAAGAATGGAAAAGTCAAGAATCTTGAGCTATGATTAACGCAAGGATATCATCTACTTGATCTTCAACGACATTACCTTCCATCTTCTTCTTCTTCTTCTTCAAAATTAAAAAAAAAAAAGGACATCAACATCGTGTATGCGGCACACTACTCTGTGGCACTCGTTCCCATCACCCTCTCCGTGGCCTTTTCTCACCTCCTACTGAAAACCTTCACTGGCAAGTCCCTCCGTAGTTCTAAGTATCCGCCTGTTCACGGGACAGTTTCAGTCAACTCATCTACTTCAACCAGCTCTACAACTACCTAACTGGAGACGTGAGGAGATCTCCAACATTCCGGCTTCTCATGCTGGACCGCAGTGAGATTTACATGGCCGATCTAAGGAATGTCGAGCACATACTAAAGACCAGCTTCGGTAAGCACATGTAGGGAAAGTTTAACATAAATATTAGCCTGTGAGAGGCTAAAAAGCTGATATGTCCCTAGGACTAGGATGGTTTTCAAGCTCATCTGTTTTTCAGCCATCCAGAACTTTATGATATCATCGACTAACCACTCTGATAATGGCCATCCAGAACTGAGATGGCTTTAGCTGAGCCGGACCAATTCATGCTCACGCATCAAATTGACAACAGGCTCCATCCATGCGCTGTTGATAGCATTGAAAAATGGATAACCTACCTAATATATTGCCGAAGAGTATGTACTTGTATGAATTCCGGTCATTTTGCGGAACCAGACATTTGTACTTCTATAAAAGTGACATCTGGTAGCATGAGAATGGCCAACATAAAAAAATATTGGGAAGTTGATCCTGTTAAATCACCGGGCTGTGCGTGGTTCTGTCTAATATGTCTATAATAATGAAGCTATATTATCTAGAAATATCATTACAAGATTTCTCCACTCAGTTAGTTCTGAACAGTAAACTATTAAATCTGCCATCTTTCTCATTCTTTTCACTAGAATAGCAAGAAACCTTGTTTTATAAAATTCATGTGCCGCATGGAAACCGCCAATTATCAGGTTTAATTGGTTTAGTTTAGTTGCTTAACACATGACTCAAGGAACTCTTGAAAATTTGAGTAGAACTCTCTTGTTGGGCGGTTTCTGCTTGGACCAATTCCAAAATGTAATTAGAACGCATATATCTTTTATGAACAAGATGACTTTGTCTCTCATCTGATCCATCAAGCACTCAGAACCAAAACTTGCACGTATCAATTCCTTCGCATAATCCTGGCTAAACACCTATGTACATCTCAATCACAAACATTAACTTACTCTTCCTTCCACAATATTAAAATCTGTAAATGCTAAGTAAGCAAATGAAAAAAGTTGAGTTTTGAGACTTATATCAATGCAAAGATATCATCTACTTGACCTTCATAGTCATTACCTTCCACTTCTTCACAAGAGATGGACATCAGCATCGTGTCTGCGGTGCTCTACTCTGTGGCACTTGTTCCAATCGCTCTCTCTGTTGCCTTTGTTCTCCTTCTCCTGAAAACCTTCACCGGCAAGTCCCTTCAAGCTCTAACTATCCCCCGTTCATGGGACGGTCTTCGGTCAACTGTTCTACTTCAACCGGCTCTACGACTACCAAACCGGAGTTGCAAAGAGGACTACGACATTCCGGATCCTTGCACCAGACCAGAGTGAGATTTACACGGCCGATCCAAGAAACGTCGAGCACATATTGAAGACCAACTTCGAGAAGTACACGAAGGGAGAGTATAACAAAGATATAGTAAAGGATTTGTTTGGGGAGGGTATTTTCGCAGTGGATGGAAAGAAGTGGAAGAAGCAGAGGAAGCTTGCGAGCTTTGAGTTTGCAACAAGGGTGCTCAGAGATTTTAGCTGTTGTGTGTTCAGACAGAATTCTGCGAAGCTGGTCAAGGTTGTGGAGGAGTTATCGGCTGCTTCTGAGGGATTCGATATGCAAGTAAGTAGCTTCAATTTTAGAAGGAAAACTTCACAAGGATCAAAACCACTGAAAAAAAGATAAATTGCATTGAACGAACATAAAGACTGCATATTTACAATAGAATATCGAAATATACCAAAGTTGATCGTCCTGATTTGATAGATAGTGTAACTTTGAAAAATGATTGAATTTGTATGCAATCTAAAAAGTACTAGAAATAGCTAGTCTTGAAAAGCAACCTAAGAGAGACAAAAACTGCTGTGATCACTCAAAGAGAGTACGACCATCTTGTGGTAGTTATCAGTCAGTCTCCACCCAAACAATTTGAGAGAGAGAGAGAGAGAGCAACGTAAGAGTAGAAGAAAGAACATTTCCTGATAATGGACTTTTGAATTAAAGAGAAGGCGACAGAACATTGAACATTATTTTGTTCATCATCTTGTCTTACATCATGTCTGTAGGATATATTGATGAGATGCACCTTGGATTCCATCTTTAAAGTTGGATTTGGTGTGGAACTGAATTGCTTGGAAGGATCAAGCAAAGAGGGAGAGCCTTCATGAAAGCTTTTGATGAGGCAAGTGCCCTAATCTACTGGCGATATGCTGATCCCTCTTGGAAGCTCAAAAGACTTCTCAAAATTGGATCAGAAGCTCGTCTTAGAAAAAACATTAAACTCATTGACAATTTTGTGCATCAACTTATCAGAACCAAGAGGAATCAACTCCCAGCGCAGCGAGAATGCGTGAGTATATTCTTTTCTTTTTCCTTTAGAGAGAACTTAGTGTACGTATAGCCATCCAAAGTTTACGCTCTTCTTTTGTCAATCCACAACTCAAATTTTGAAGAGGCAGTATGGCATGTGATGTTGGGGAAGATTTTAGTAACAAGAACTTTGGAAGAATTCTGCAGAAGCATAAGTACAGTTAGTTCTCAGCAGAGGAATTCTGGCTAGAAAAACTTATGGTGCCGTCTAAAAATTGTTTTCATCAAAGAGCCGTACTATTTTGCAGGTTTTTCCTTTGGCAATTGCTCTGACTGGTTTTTCCTTTTCCCTTTTTTCCTACAAGAATGACAAGGAGGACATTCTCTCGAGATTTTTGCTTGAGAGCGAGAAAGATCCAGAGACTATGAATGATAAGTACTTGAGGGATATAATTTTGAATTTCATGATCGCCGGGAAAGATACTAGTGCAAGTACCTTATCATGGTTCCTCTACATGCTCTGCAAACACCCCCTAGTGCAGCACAAGATTGTGGACGAAATAAAGGATGTGATTGGAGATCAAGCAAGTGAAGCTAACCCTGATTGTTTCGTGGAAAGAATAACAGATCCGGTGCTCGACCGAATGCACTATCTTCATGCCACTCTCACAGAGACTTTGAGGCTGTATCCTGCGGTGCCCCTGGTAATATTCTGTTCACTTGTAAGAACTAAAGTTCAAATCTCTTACCAATCACAAAAAAGGAATAAAAAAGTTGATAACTGAGCTTGAGATATTATGAGCTCAAATCATTAGATAAGCAGAACTTGGAGCTTGGAGAGAGCTAATCAAAGTGGGTCTGAGTAAATCGCCATTGGCATTGCACATGAAAAATCTAGGACATCACAATTGTCCTGACTTTTTGAAGCTACAATGCATCATTGAAGTGTATTTTTGACAGACTGAAAGTTGAAGCTAAGTGCATGTTCGGAATCCTTTCATTTGCATTACACAACTATACAGGCCATATTTTTCCATCACAGATCAAAAGCTATCTTTTCGTTCATCTCTAAATTCATGAACAAATACTACTGCTACCATTCTGACTCCGATATGATCATGCAACTAGTCCTTTTAGTCGTATTTAAATATAAAACGCCATGCAAAAGAGTTGATTTTCTTCTGAACAGACCATGATGAGTAACAATTCAGAGGTGATAAATCCATCAAATTAGCGAGTACAAATCAGGCACAAGCCAAAGAGACCATGCTTGAGCAGATTTGGCTTTTGTATCAATAAGCGCTAACTTTGATCATGTATACTTCTGTTGCACAACAGGATGGAAGATGTGCTGAGACAGATGATGTTCTCCCAGATGGCTTCCATGTGAAAAAAGCGGATGGCGTATATTACTTGGCTTACTCAATGGCAAGAATGCATAACCTCTGGGGAGAAGATGCTGAGGATTTCAAACCTGAAAGATGGTTGAAGGATGGAATTTTCCAAATCGAATCACCTTTCAAATATGTTGCATTCCACGTGAGCTTCTCCATCCTAGGTCCTCATGAATTGAACATTTGAAGCATGTGTACATATTCCAAATGTCTTCAGTGACACTTTTACTTTCCTATTTGCAGGCTGGTCCTAGGATCTGTCTCGGGAAGGATTTTGCTTATCGCCAGATGAAAATAGTTTCAATTGCTCTCCTTCACTTCTTCCGTTTCAGATTAGCTGATGAAACTAGACCTGTAACCTACAAGGTCATGTTCACCCTTCACATCAACAATGGCTTACATCTTCGTGCTGTTCCCAGATTGGCTACACGAGAGCTGAACAATCATTGAGTATGGTCCATCGCTACATATGGATTTCTAATGTTAAATGCTAGTGGTTTTCACTGATAAGTAAGCATGTGCACCGCAAGATCTTACTATTGCATTTAGATGTTGGAATATTAAGGTGTTTTGTGTATATTCGATAAATATTTTGTATGTTAGGAGTTCGTCAGGCTTTGTGACAATGCTAATAAAATCTTATTCTCATAAAGCCTCTGACAGGCTGACAAGCTAATATGTCCCTATAATTGAGATGATTTCCAAGGGTCAGCTCATAATCAGCCATCCAGCAGTTCATAATATCACTGACATACTTATCTGATAATCAGCTGATTGGCTTTGGCTGAGCCGGAGCTATTCATGTTCACGCTTCAAGTTGACAATGGCCCCTTTCTATGTGCCATTGCTAGGATCAATGATTGGATACGTGTGCAATCTAACAAGTATTTGAATGGCTAGTCCTGAAGAGAAACTTCAGTTAGATGACAACCTTTGTGGTCACTCGACAGTAGCAGTGACCATCACGTGGTAGTCGGCAGTCCTCCTCAGCCTCCACCCAAACAATTTGAGAGAGAGAGAGAGAGAGATGGCAACCATAACAGTAGAAGAAAGAACATTTCCTAATAATGGTCTTTAGAATAAAAAAAGAAGGTGACAGATTATTGTACAATTCTTTGCTCACCGTGTTGTCTTAAATCGTGTCTGAAGGATATATTGATGAGATGCACTTTAAATTCCATCTTCAAAGTTGAATTTGGTGTGGAATTGAATTGCTTGGAAGGATCAAGCAAAGAGGGAAGAGCCTTCATCAAAGCTTTTGATGAGGTGAATGCACTAACCTACTGGCGATGTATCGATCCCTCTTGGAAGCTCAAAAGACTTCTCAACATTGGTTCTGAAGCTCGTCTTAGGAATAACATTACACTCATTGACAATTTCGTTCATCAACTTATCAGAACCGAGAAGAATCAACTCGTAGGGCAGCGAGAACGTGTGAGTACTTTTTTTCCATTTCTATTAGCGAGCGTGTGAGTACTTATTATAAATTTAGCTATTCCGTTTGTTAAGTTTACGCACTTCTTTTGTCAAGCCGCCACTCAAATTTGGAAGAGGCATTATGGCATGTGATGCTACGGAAGATTTTAAAAACATGAACTTATTCTGCAGAAGGTCAAGTACAGTTAGTTTTCAGAGGAAGAGTTCTGGATAGAAAAACTTGTGGCACCATCTAATTTATCACAAAGTTGTCCTGTCTTCCAGGTTTTTTCTTTCGCAATTCCTCTGACTGGTTTTTTATTTTCCCTTTTTTACTACAAGAATGACAAGGAGCACATTCTCTCACAATTTTTGCTCAAGAGCAAGAAAGATCCCGAGATTATGAATGATAGGTACTCAAGGGACATAATTCTGAATTTTAAGATCGCCAGAAAAGATACTAGTGCAAATACCTTATCAAGGTTCCTCTACATGCTCTGCAAACACCCCCTAGTGCCAAAAATTGTCGACGAAATAAAGGAAGTGATTGGAGATCAAGCAAGTGAAGCTAACCCTGATTTTTTTGTGGAAAGAATAACTGATCCGGCGCTCAATTGAATGCACTATCTTCATGCCACACTCACAGAGACTTTAAGGCTGTATCTTGCAGTCCTGCTGGTAATCTTCAGTTCACTTGTTAGAATTAAAGTTCAAACCTCTAATCACAGAAAAAGAAAACAAAAAAGTTCAAATTGAGCTTGAGATATTATGAACTCAAATCAATACATCAGCAGAACGTTGGAGTTTGGAGAGAGCTAATTGCGGCACGTCTGAGTAAATTACTACTGGCCTTGCATGACAAAATCTAGGACATACAATTATCCTGACTTTCAGAGGCTATGATGCATCATCGTAGTGTATTTATGACAGACTAAAATTTTTAGTTAAGTGCATGTTTGGGAATCCTATCGTTTGCTTTAAACAACTATAAAGGTCACCTTTTTCCCTCAGATCAAATGCTAGCTTTTCATTCATCTCTAAATTCTGGAACAAATTCTAGTGCTACGCTTCTGACTGCATTATGATCATGCAACTAGTCCTTAATTTGTATTCAAATGTAAAATGCCACACCAAAGAGTCGATATTCTTTTGAACCAGAGATGATCAGTAACAATCAAATCCATCAGATTGGCAATTACAAATCAAGCACAAGCCAACGAGAACATGCAATTTACAAGTTTCAGCTTCTGTATCAGTACATGCAAACTTTGATCTTTTGCACTTCTGCAGAACGGGATGGAAGATGTGCTGAGATAAATGATGTTCTCCCAAATGGCTTCCACGTGAAAATGGGGATGACATTAATTACTTGGCTTACTCAATGGCAAGAATCCATAACATTTGGGGAGAAGATGCCAAGGATCTCAAACCTGAAAGATGGTTGAAAGATGAAATTTTCCAGAAAGAGTCGCCTTTTAAATTTGTTGCATTCCATGTTCGTTTCTCCATCCCAAGGCCTTGGAAATTGAATATTCAAAGCATGTGTATATGTTCCAAGCATCTTCAGTGACATAATTACTTTTGTATTTGCGGGCTGGTCCTAGTATCTGCCTTGGGAAGGATTTCGCTTATCACCAGATGAAAATAATTTCAATAGCTCTCCTTTGCTTCTTCTGTCTCAGATTAGCTGGTGAAACTAGACCTGACCTACAAGGTCATGTTCACCCTTCATATCAACAATGGCTTACATCATCGTGCTTCTCCCAGATTGGTTATAAAAAACCAGGACTGAGTATGCTTCATCATGACATATGGATTTCTAATTTTGGATGCCAGTGGTTTTACTGGTAAGCAAGCATGTACACTACAAGATCTCAGATTAGCTGGTGAAACTAGACCTGACCTACAAGGTCATGTTCACCCTTCATATCAACAATGGCTTACATCATCGTGCTTCTCCCAGATTGGTTACAAAAAACCATGACTGAGTATGCTTCATCATGACATATGGATTTCTAATTTTGGATGCCAGTGGTTTTACTGGTAAGCAAGCATGTACACTACAAGATCTTACTATTGCTGGTAACGGTAGGAATATTAAGGTGTTTTGCTTAAATTCCGTCAATAATTTGATGAGTAACAATTCGGAGGCAATAAATCCATCAGATTGGCAATTACAAATCAAGCACACACCAAAGAGACCATGCATTTAACAAGATTTGGCTTCTGTATCAATAAATGCTAACTTTGATCTTGCATACATCCGTTGCACTGCAGGATGGAAGATGTGCTGAGGCAGATCATGTTCTCCCAGATGGCTTCCACATCAAAAAAGGGGGTGGCGTATATTACTTGGCTTACGCGATGGCAAGAATGCATAACATCTGGGGAGAAGATGCCGAGGATTTCAAACCTAAAAGATGGTTGAAGGATGGAATTTTCCAAAATGAATCTCCTTTCAAATTTGTTGCATTCCATGTTCGTTTATCCATCCTAAGTCCTCCTGAATTGAGTATTTGAAGCATGTATAAATATTCCAAGCATCTTCAAGTGACAATCTTACTTTCCTATTTGCAGGCTGGTCCTAGAATCTGCCTCGGGAAGGATTTCGCCTATCGCCAGTTGAAAATAGTTTCAATAGCTCTCCTTCACTTCTTCTGTTTTAGATTAGCTGATGAAACTAGACCTGCAACCTAAAAAGTCATGTTCACCCTTCACATTGACAATGGCTTACATCTTTGTGCTGTTCCCAGATTGGCTACATAAGAGCAGGACTATCATTGAGTATGGTCCTTCACAACATATGGATTTCTAATGTTGGATGCTAGTGGTTTTCACTAATAAATAAGCATGTGTGCTGCGAGATCTTACCGTTGCATGTAAATGCTGGAATGGTAAAGTGATGCTTACTTGAAATCTGTACATTATTTGACGTTATAAATTTGTCAGGCTTTGCAACAATGCTATTATTATCTTATTCTCATAAAGCCTCTGAGAGGCTAACAAGCTGATATGTCCCTAGAACTGAAATGGTTTTCAAGCTCATCCAACATTCAGCAATCCCACACTTCATGATGTCATTGACATACCAATATGATAATCGGCTGATTGACTTTGGCTGAGATGGACTTATTCATAATTCTATATACCAAGAACAAGTTTTCCTCTCATGTAAAGGACTTGCTTAAATGTCTAAACCATCCCAAAAATAAGGGAAAGAAGAATGATTCTCCTCCTGCCATAAAAGAAATGAGATGTCCTACAACAAAAAATAGATATCTCAAAACTAACACTACAATAATCATAAAGGTGGCCTAAAACATGTGGCCAAAATATTGTTTGAAAGAAGGTCACCATGAAAATGATAATGAAGAACCTAACGTTGAAGGAAGTAGGCCGGTGCGCCTAGCTGCCCATCCTTGGCAATTTCTGTACAATAGCCTGTAAATGAAGTCTCCGTTGTGATGCATTTTGCAGGATCTGCAATGCCCTCACCCAAGACAAAATGAAAATAATCAAATGGGCAAGTGGGAATGAAACAACTATTTTCAAAATCTGCAGCATTAGTTAATTGGCCATCGAAACATAGAACACTACTTCAGGGATTACAGCCAATTTGCGGGGATCTTCAACAACCTCTCTAAATGTGACCTTCTCATGTCCAGGAAATTCAATGCCGTCCTTATCATTGGCCTTCTTGCGTTTCTTATTTCTTGATTCTCTATACTTGAATAGACAAACATAGTATTGTACTCAAATAGACAGTCTGAATGGTCTATGCAAAGAAAAGCTTCTTGCAACTACCATGATTCCCTAGCAAAAGCGGCAACTCCGATATGAGTCTACTGGCTCTTGCATATTTGACTTTTCATTTCATATGTGACATATTCACTAGTTGCACAGGCCAGGTTCAACAGGTATAGATAGTCACTCAATGCGGATTTCGCGGAACTCCCAGCAAAGAGACTGCTATTTTGGGCCAGACTAGGGATCTCGCACAAGTGACATCAAAAGACTATGATCTGTTTTCAGTTCTCAAAAATCATTCTTATTTTTAGATCGGAAATCTGCGCCTAAAGCAACGGTATGAGAATTACCCAATGGGTTCTGTGTTATATGTTGACGAGTTCTAGTGCCAGTACATTGATTCACTGAACCTTGTGTCACTCTAAAAATCACTCTGTTCCTTCAACTCGAGAAAAAGATTAATTTTCCCTATGACAATATAGCTTCAGACATTACAAGAATGAATTCCCCCACATATCCGCCCCCAGAAGAAGCAGAATGACCCTCTGCTGGGACGAGCCACGTTTCATCATTTTTCAACTTTATTCAATCCCAAGATCCCTAAGAAAGACGGAATCTCTTCTAACGGCAACGATCTCGAGCGTATGCTGCTATCATCACTAGATTAAAAAGGGTACAGACAAGACATGGAGACTGAAATCTAGGTGCCATCAATAATGTAAAAACCGAAAGCAACACGCGGAGCTTGAGAGGAAGTGAAGGAGATGAGAAGCTCGGAAGGCAAAGCCACACTGTAATTCTTCTCTCTCCGCCTCTCTCTCTCTCTCTCTGCCCTGCCCTGCCCTGCCCTGCTCTGCTCTGTTGCAGAGGATGATTGTCGACGAAGAACCAGAACTATTCTTTTGCGGGGAAAGGAAATTGATTGTTGGTCCTGTGATTTGCGTGTAATTCTAGTGATAGTCCCTACTGTTTCATTTTATATTAAAGCTAGCCCTGTACTTTTTAACCTCTTTCAATTGCACCCCTCGGTCAGTTTTGGTGGCCCTTTTGGGCATTTAGAAGGGGAAGAAAAGGTGAGCAACAAAGTTTGTTTTATAATATTCATGTGCCACTTAGGAACCACCATACCTTGGTTTATTGCAAATGATTTTTTTTCCTTTAATAATTAATTAAACCAAAGATTATCTCCCTTGGCTTCCATCTCATGCCTATAATATTAATTATTATATTACTATCTTGACATGTCCAGCTAAAGTCAAATAAAAATACATTTGAATCAAATGATCATCATAATTTCCATTCATCCGATCTTGAATCTCGAGCAAAATGACGTGTAAAGAATACTATTTATCACTCATTGAAATGATACTAGCTTTTGTGCGGTTCAAGTTTACCTACCTAGAAATAAAATACATTCTCCAATGATCTTGACTATAGTAGGCATGATAGGGGGAGGGAAAAACAAGGAAAATAACCATATGATGTCGTTTAATTGGTTTAGTCTAATAACATAGGTCCATCTGTTTTATGAAAAATTAATAATTTTAAAATATTCTAATCACTTATATTGCTTGAAATAATTAGTCAATTAAAAATAGTTTTCATTATTAATAATAGTGTATGACTAAACATTTTCCAAGACAAAAGAAGCCATTGTTTTTAGGAAAATGTTTTTCATATAATTTAAATTGCGCGAAATAAATGGATGCATGATTGAACATGCCCAAATGTAATTCAATGCGTATAGTTTTATGCCCAGTAAATTTTCCATAACAAAAAAGAAAAGAAATTCAGGGTTTATATTTATATACTTTGTTTAAAATAAACGAAGCTGGAAGCTTCACCACCAAGAGTGGCAGGCCATCTGAGTACTTGACTTCCTCCACAACAAACAGATAAAACCAGAATTCGACCAAAAAAACAAAGAAGATAAAACCTGAACATGCACATCAATTCCTACATTATTGTATTCTAAAGAGCTAAGTGAAACAAATGGACAAAGTCAAGAGCCTCGAGCCATAAATCAACGCAAGGACATCATCTGCTTTGATCTTCATCCTCGTTACCTTCCAGCTTCTTCACCAGAAAAATGGGCATCAACATCGTGTCGACGGTGCTCTACTCAGCAGCACTCGTTCCCGTCGCTCTCTCCATCGCCTTCGCTCTCCTGCTCCTGAAAACCATCACTGGAAAGTCCCTCCGGAGCTCTAAGTATCCACCCGTTCGAGGGACGGTCTTCGTTCAACTCGTCTACTTCAACCGGCTCTATGACTACCTGACCGGAGTCGCGAGGAGATCTCCGACGTTCCGGCTCCTCGCACCGTACCAGAGTGAGATTTACACAGCCGATCCAAGGAATGTCGAGCACATATTGAAGACCAACTTCGATAAGTACACGAAGGGAAAGTATGACATAGATATAATGAAGGATTTGTTCGGGGAGGGGATTTTTGTGGTGGATGGAGAGAAGTGGAAGAAGCAGAGGAAGGTCGCGAGCTTTGAGTTTGCGACGAAGGTGCTCAGAGATTTTAGCTGTTGCGTGTTCAGGAAGAATGCTGCGAAGCTGATCAAGGTCGTGGAGGAACTATCGGCTGCTTCAGAGGGATTCGATATGCAAGTAAGTAGTTTCAATTTTATTTTATTTTGGTCTGAAAGTAGTTTCAATTTTTGAATGGCGAGAACTCCACGATGATCAAAACCACTCGGAAAGAAACATAAGGTGAATGGAATCAAACATAAAGACTGCATATTTCCGATAGACTATCGAAATATACTGAATTGGTCATCAGGATTTGATAGATATGTAGCTTTGTCTGAAGATGACTGCATATGTATGCAATCTAAAGAGGATCAGATATAGGTAGTCTTGAAGAGAAACCTAGGATAGACAAAAACTGTTGGGGTCACTCGACGATAGGAGCGATCATCGCGTAGTAGTTGTCAGTCCTCCTCAGCCTCCACCCAAACAACTTTAGAGAGAGAGAGAGAGAGAGAGAGAGAGAGAGAGAGAGATGGCAACTATAACAGGAGAAGAAATGACATTTCCTGATAATTGTCTTCACAGTAGAAAAGAAGGTAACAGGACACTGTCCATTAACTTGCTCATTATCGTCTTAAATCCTGTCCGTAGGATATATTGATGAGGTGCACTTTGGATTCCATCTTCAAAGTTGGATTCGGTGTGGAATTGAATTGCTTGGAAGGTTCAAGCAAAGAGGGAATAGCCTTCATGAAAGCTTTTGATGAGGCAAATGCACTAACCTACTGGCGATATATCGATCCCTCTTGGGAACTCAAAAGACTTCTCAGCATCGGTTCAGAAGCTCGCCTTAGGAATAACATTAAACTCATCGACAATTTCGTGCATCAACTTATCAAGATCAAGAGGAATCAGCTCGCAGCGCAGCGAGAACAGGTGATTACTTTTTCAAATTTTATTAGTAAATGTGTAAATTGGCACTTGGCAGTACTTAGTGTGCGTTTAGCTGTTCCATTTTTTGAAGTTCACGCTCTTCTTTTGTCAAGCCACTATTCAAATTAGGAAGAGCCATTATGGCATGTGATGTTGCGGAAGATTTTAATAAAAGAACACTGGAAGAATTCTGTAGAGGCTCAAGAACTATTTTCAGAGGAAGAATTCTGAATAGAAAAACTTGTGGCAACATCTAAAGATTGTTTTCAAGACAGTCATACTACTTTCCAGAGGATTTTTCTTTGGCAATTCCCCTGGCTGATGTTTTCTTTTCCTATCTTTTTCCTACAAGAATGACAAGGAGGATATTCTCTCCAGATTTTTGCTCGAGTGCGAGAAAGATCCCAAGAATATGAACGAGAAGTACTTGAGGGATATAATTCTGAATTTCATGATTGCGGGAAAAGATACTAGTGCAAATACCTTATCGTGGTTCCTCTACATGCTCTGTAAAAACCCTCTGGTGCAGCAAAAGATTGTCGACGAAATAAAGGAAGTGACTGGAGATCAGGCAAATGAAGCTAACCCAGATGAATTCGTGGAAAGGATTACTGATCCGGTGCTTGGCCGAATGCACTACCTTCATGCCACACTCACAGAGACTTTGAGGCTGTATCCTGCAGTCCCGCTGGTAATTTACTGTTCACTTGTACAAATTGGAGTTCAAACCCGTAAATGATCACAGAAAAATAAGAGAAAAAGTTCAAAATTAACTTGAGATATTATGAACTCAAATTAATTCATCAGCAGAACATTAGAGCTAGGAGAGAGCCAATCATAATGGGTCTGAGTAAATTGCCATTGGAGTGGCACCACAAGACATCACAATTTTCCTGACTTTAGAAGCTACGATGCATCATCCAAGTGTATCTATGATAGACTAAAAATTTTGCTTAAGTGCACGCCCAGGAATCCTTTCATTTCCATTAATCAACTATACAGGTCACATTTTTTCATCAAAAATGAGATGCTAGCTTTTCATTCATCTCTAAATTCATGAACAGATACTAGTGTTACCCCGACTGCATTGCGATCTTGCAACTAGTCCTTAATTCGTGTTCAAATGTCAAATGCCATGCCAAAGAGTCAATATTCTTCTGAACAAAACAAGATCAGCAATCCAGCAGATGCTAGAAATCCCATCAAATTGGCAATTACAAAGCAAGCGCAAGCCAAAGAGAACACACATTTAACAAGCTTTGGCTTTTGTACCAATACATGCTAACTTTGATCTTTCACACTTCTGCACAACAGGATGGAAGATGTGCTGAGACAGATGATGTTCTCCCAGATGGCTTCCACGTGAAAAAGGGGACAACATCAATTACTTGGCTTACTCAATGGGAAGAATGCATAACATCTGGGGAGAAGATGCCGAGGATTTCAAACCTGAAAGATGGTTGAAGGATGGAATTTTCCAAAATGAATCACCTTTCAAATTTGTTGCATTCCATGTTCGTTTCTATATCCTCAGTCCTCGTGAATTGAATATCCAGAGTGTGTGTACATATTCCAAGCATTTCCAGTGACACTCCTACTTTCCTATTTGCAGGCTGGTCCTAGGATCTGCCTCGGGAAGGATTTCGCTTACCGCCAGATGAAAATAGTTTCAATAGCTCTCCTTCGCTCCTTCCGTTTCAGATTAGCTGACGAAACTAGACCTGTAACCTACAAGGTCATGTTCACCCTTCACATCGACAATGGCTTACCCCTTCATGCTGTTCCCAGATTGGCTAAATAAGGGCTGGACTATCGTTGAGTATGGTCCATCGCGACATATGGATTTCTAATGTTGGATGCTAGCAGTTTCCACTGATAAGTAAGCATGCGCACCGCATCATCTTACTATTGCATTTAATGATTGGAACATTGATGTGTTTTGCTTATATTCCATATGTAATATAAGTTTGTCAGGCTTTGTGACAATGCCAATAAAATCTTATTTTCGTAAAGCCTCTGAGGGCTAACAAGCTGATATGTCCCTAGAACTAAAAATGGTTTTCAAGCTCATCCAATAATCAGCCATCCAGCAATTCATTATATCATTGACATGCCAATCTGATAATCAGCTAATTGGCTTCAGCTGAGCTGGACCTATTCATAAGAGTACATACTGAGAACAGGTTTTGCTGTTATGTATAGTAAGCACTTGGTTAAATGTCTAAACTATCACAAATTTAGGGAAAGAAGAATGGTTTTCCTCCTTTGATGAAAGAAATGAGACATCCTATGAGAAAAAGTAGATCTCTCAAAACTAATACAGAATGACTTGCTTTAAATTATATGGCCAAAGTAGTGTTCTAAAGAAGGTCACGATCATAATGAAGAAGCTATTGTCAAAGGAAGGTGGCTGCCAGACCTGATTGTCCATCCTTTGCGATTTCGGTATGCCTCAATTGCCAGCAAACAAAGTTGCTCTCGGGATGCATTTTGCGTGGTCTTCAATGCCTTCACCCAAATGAAAATGAAACAAATGATTTCGGAATCTGCGCTATTAGTTGATTGACTAGCAAAACATGGAACACCACTTTAGGAATCGTGGCCAACTCGGGCAAGAGCTTTGACAACCTCTCCAAATTTGACCTTCTCATCTCCGGGAAAGTTCATGCCATTAATAGCACTGGCCTTCTTGTGATTCTTTTTCCTTGATTCTCTATGCCTAAATAGACAAATCTAAGATGACACTCAGAAAGACAGTCTGGATGAGGTAAATGCAAAAAAAGATCACCTTGGAACTACCATGACTCCCTACCATGTATCTACTAGCTCTTGCATATTTGACTGTGGATTCCATCCCAAATATTCACTACATGCACAGGCCCGATTCTACGGGTACAGATTGTTACTGCTCGCAGATTTTGCAGAACTCACGGCAAAGAGAATGCTATTTTGGGCAAGACTGGGAATCTCACATAAACGACATTGAAATACTTTTATCTCCTGTAGTTCCAAAAAGTTTCACTTTTACTAAAGCAGAAATCTGTGTCTAAAATGACGGCAATTGATTCCAACATGTCCCTTTTCCGATCGTGATTCCTATACTGTAGGAGAATTACCTAATGGCCAATGCCAAGTGAAAACGACCACTTTCTCCGAATGCTGTAATTATACCATGACGGGTTCCAGCGCAAGTACATTGCTTCACTGAACCTTCTGTCATTCTAGAACTCAATCTCTTGTTCTTGCTTTAGACATTACAAGAATGGATCTCCCACAGAAGTAGCAGAACGACCTCGTGCCGGTACGAGCCACACATTTCATTATGTTCGCCCAAATGACGATCTCGAGTGTGTACATACTACCATCATCACTTGCTTGAAAGGGGTGTTGACGAAACATGGAGACTGAAGTCAATCAAGGCGCCATCCATGATGCGGAAAACCGCTTGCCACGCTCCGAGATCGAGAAGGAGTGAAGGAGATGAGAAGCTTGGAAAGGCAATGCGTTGTCGGCCTGGGAGGCGTCGGGGTGGAGGAGGGAGGGCGGTGGCCCCACCGTGAGCCGCCGTGTCGTTCTCCTCTCTCCGCCTCCTCCCTTTTCCCGCCGTCGCTCTCTTTCTCTCTCTCTGAAAAATGAGAGAATTGATTGTTGGTCCTGTGTTATATGTGTAATTCCGGCCATGGTCTCCAATGTTTCATTCATTTGAGATTGACCCCCATACTTTCTAATTGCTTTTTATGTCACCCCTCGGTCGACAGTCGGTTTTGATGGCCCTTTTGGGCATGGTGAAAAAAAGGTGAGCAACAAAGTTTGTCCTATGACATTCATGTGCCGCATCGGAACCGCCGATTCTTGGTTTTTATTTAGCTCTATAAGGCTTCGTCTGTTTTGTAAAAAAATGCAACATTTTAAAAAGTCATTTTCTAAGAAAATGATAATATTTTTCAATATTCGGCTAAAACTTGACACGAAGAGAAAAATATTTTCTACCATTTGTTAAGGAAATTTTTTCCTCCTTGCACTCCTTTCAATAATTTTTATTTTATTTTATTTTTAAAATCAATTTTTAATTATTTTATTTGTATTTTATTTTTGCCTTCCTTTCGTTTTTCTTCTTCCACACCGACCGCGGTGATAACCAACAACCCGCTATGACCAAGTTTGAGCCTCGCCATAGGTCAACAAGGCTCTAGCTTGCTAGATATAAGCAATTTCAAGCCCCGCTTGATCCAATGAGGTTGAGCTTGTTTGTAGCCAACAAGCTCCAGCCTTGCCAAATTCAGCAAACTAGGCTAGGCTCAAGCTCACTTGTGGCAAGCTGTCGATTGTCATTGTGGTTGGCAATAGGTTGAAGAAGAAGGAAATAAATAAATAAAAGAAAAATTTAAAATAACTGAAAATTTGATTTAAAAAAAGAAAAGAAAAGATGTTTGGTAAAAAATGCTTGGTTTAAAAATGAAAGAAAGAGGATAAAACAAATAATTTTCCCCCTATATTAGAAGACTATTTTCATCAATGGAAAATATTTTATCCAATCAATTCATTTTTTCGCAAAATGAATGAAAGAAAATTTGAAAAACATTTTGTTGAAAGTTGTTTTTTATAAAACGAATGGAGCCTCAATCATCTATTAATCGAAGGATGTCCGCGTTGACTTTTGTCTCTGATGCTTACAATGTGAATGTGACATGTTTGTCACTATCTTAATATGCCTAGTTAAAATTAGATATAGACAACGTCGAATGAGATGATATTTATATTTTTTATTTATTCAATCTTGAATCTCTCGAGAAAGAGGCGTGTAAAGAGTACTATTTATCATTCATTTAAATAATTCTAACAACTTTGGATTGATTCATACTCACCTAGTTAGAAATGAAATCTAAGAAGTTGAAACACATTCTTATACGATCCTGTCTATGATAAGCGAGAAACTCTTGAAAATTAACTCTCTTGTTGGAAGGTTCCTCCCTACGGTGCTTTTGGTTCACCTTTTCCACAAATTCTTGTAGAAAAATTTAGGTGTTTGGAGACACATTTCAAAGGCCTTTGAGCCCAATTATGGCGTTTTCAAAGTCGTTTAGTTCAGTGCAACTCCCGCCCATTATTCACATTCTATATTTTCAGAAAACTACTTTCAAGGTTAATAAATTTTTTCAGCTTTGCACCCACTAAATTATCTAAATTCCAATTTTACTCTCACCTGCACCCTCACCTTCCCGTGCAGACCTGATCGCGTAACGTGGGCTGCAAGCTCAAATCTGACCGAACATCGCCACAAATCTAACTTTGATGGCCCTCACTTGGCCTTTTTGACGGTTCAGCTTTCGCCGGCTCCGATTGCTTTTATTAGTGGGTTTAGATCCTCTCCATTGTCCTTTCTTTAAAACAAAATTTGCTTTAAGGAAAACCCTTTAGTCTAAAGCAAATAAAACCATTTGCAATTTATGAAGACCGTTTAATCTATATTCTTTTGCATTTACGTAAAGGCTAGAGGCAAAGGCTCTCCCCAAGAATTTCACGGTGGTTCCTAAACGTAATTATAATGCATATATCTTTTATGTCAAGTTAAGTTTCCATAAAAGAAAACAAAGTTTTCATGATTTATATTCCTATACTTTTGTTTACGATAACAGAAGCTTCCCTTCATCATGATTAATATAACTTCGTCTCTCATGATCTCATTTGAGCCTCCTGACTTCTCGATTTCTCCTCAACACAGATAAAAACAGAACTTGCACATCAATTCCTACGCATAATTACTTAAAACCTAAGCACATCTCAATCGCAAACATTAATTTACTCTCCTTCCACATTATTAAAACCTATAAATGCTAAGTACACAAAAGGACAAAGTCAAGAACCTTGAGACATAAACCTAGGCAAGGATATCATCTAATTGATCATCATCCTCATTACCTTCCATCTTCTTCACCAAAAAATTTAAAATGGACATCAGCATCGCGTCTTCGATGCTCTACTCCACGGCGCTCATTGCGGTTGCTCTCTCCATCGCCTTTGCGCTCCTCCTCCTGAAAACCTTCACCGGCAAGTCCCTCCGATGCTCTAAGTATCCGCCCGTTCACGGGACTGTCTTCGGTCAACTCGTCTACTTCAACCGGCTCTATGACTACCAAAACAGAGTCGCAAGGAGATCCCCGACATTCCGGCTCCTCGCGCCAGACCAGAGTGAGATTTACACGGTCGATCCAAGGAACGTCGAGCATATATTGAAGACCAAGTTCCATGAGTACACCAAGGGAGAGTAAAACATAGATATAGTCAAGGACTTGTTTGGGGAGGGGACTTTCGCGGTGGACGGAGACAAGTGGAAGAAGCAGAGGAAGGTCGCAAGCTTTGAGTTTGCAACGAGGGTGCTCAGAGATTTTAGCTGCTCTGTGTTCAGGAAGAATGCTGCGAAGCTGGTCAAGGTCGCGGAGGAATTATCCGCTGCTTCTGAGGGATTCGATATGCAAGCGAGTAGTTTCAAGGATCAAAACCACTGTGAAAGAAAGATAAGTCGAATGGAATCGAACATAAGTACTACAGATCTGCAATAAATTATCAAAATAAGCTCAAGTTGGTCATCCGGATTTGATAGATATTGTAACTATGTCTGAAATATGATTAGACACGTATGCAATCTAAAGAGTTAGAAATAGCTAGTCTTGAAAAGAAACCTCCTCATTCTCCATAGTAGGGACCATCTCGTGGTAGTCGTCAGTCCTGCTCATTCTTCACCAAAACAGTTTGAAGAGAGAGAGAGAAAGAGAGATGGCTACCTTAACAGTAGAATAAAGAACATTTGCTGGTAATGGTCTTTAAGATAGAGACAGGGTGACAGACCATCGTACCTTAGTTTGCTTACCGTATTGTCTTATATCGTGTCTGAAGGACATATTGAAACGCACTAATCTACTGGCGATACGTTGATCCCTCTTGGAAGCTCACAAGACTTCTCAACATCGGTTCAGAAGCTCGTCTCAGGAATAACATTAGACTCATCGACAATTTTGTGCATCAACTCATCAGAACCAAGAGGAATCAACTGCCTGCGCAGCGAGAGCGTGTGAGTACTTTCTTCTTCCTTTTTTTTTTAGTGAAGGTGTGAGTACTTGTGTACATTTAGCTATTCGATTCTTTAAATTTACGCCCTTCTACTGTCAAGACACAATGCAAATTCGGAAGAGGCATTAGGGCATTTGATGTTGGGGAAGATTTTAGTAACAATAACTCTGAAAGAATTCTGTAGAAGCTCAAGTACAGTCCAGTTTTAGAGGAATTCTGGCTAGAAAAACTTGTGGCGCCATCTAAAGATTGTTTTCATCACGAAGTTGTACCATTTTATAGGTTTATTCCTAGGCAATTCCTTCGGCAGATTATATTTTTTCCAAACTTTCTTCCTACAAGAATGACAAGGAGGACATTCTCTCAAAATTTTTGCTCGAGAGCAAGAAAGATCCTGAGAATATGAACGAGAAGTGCTTGAGGGATATAATTCTGAATTTCATGATTACTGGAAAAGATACTAGTGCAAATACCTTATCATGGTTCCTCTACACGCTCTGCAAACACCCCCTAGTGCAGCAAAAGATTGCCGATGAAATAGAGGAAGTAATGGGAGATCAAGCAAGTGAAGCTAATCCTGATTGTTTCGTGGAAAGAATTACTGATCCTGGCTCGACCAAATGCACCATCTTCATGCCACGCTCACAGAGACATCGAGGCCCTATCCTGCAGTTCCGGCGGTAATCTTCTGTTCACCTGCAAGAATTAAAGGTAGGACCTCTAACCCATCACAGGAAAAGATAAAGAAGTTCAAACTGAGTATTGACACCTAAATTTTGGCGACCCGAGTCATTTGTTTAATGCATAGAAAATTAGAAATTAATTTTTAATTCCTAAAAAAATTAAAATTAATTAATTAATTACATATCATATAATTTTAGGTGCATTTATTTTTAATTCACATTTGCATTGGACTAATGACAGTTGAGTTCGAATTGGTAGTTTTGAGCTTTAAATTGACGGTTGGACTAAGCACAAAGGGAGCAAATTGGCCCACCCCGTTTTCTTTTATGACCAAAAATTATCTTATGGGAAATAGTGATTTGAAATTTTCTGGGATATGATGGAGATTTTTCAATATCATCGAATAGGGCAAGTGTGATAAAAAATATTGCAAGCTCATCTTTGTAAGATTTGGGATTTGAGAAAAATTCTATCATAAAACCTCGAGCCCTCCTCTGCCGGCCACCGCCACTCAGCGCGCTCGAAGTCGTGACGCTGCCTCTGCTTGTCACTGCCGGAGCTCCCCTGCACTCGTGAGCTTGCACCACTACCTCACCCGCGAGCCCGTGTCGGCCCGCGTCTATCTCTCCACCCAAGCGCTGATGCTGTAGCCGCTTGCCCGTCTGCAACCGCCTGGCGCTCGTCCAGTGCAACTCCGTCGCCAACGATCGCCATCATTGCAGCACTCGCGAGCCCCCCGCATGACACCACCGCTCGCCATTGCTGCTTCCGTCCGCCTTGCCTGCCACGCCTCCGCCCTCAGCTCATCTGCCTCACTGCAACCTTTAGATCCTGTGACCCTGTTTGCCTCGCTATCGCTGCCTCGCTGCTCCGCCCACAATCTGCTTGTCATTGCTACCACCACAGCAGCTCGCTGCTTGCCTTCTCCACCCGTTGTTCGAGCACCGGCCCCTTGCACACCTGTCACACCCCGATCCTCGGGCACACACACATCCTTTTACTTGGTCGATTTTATAATGCGATATCCCAGGACTAATTATCGCCGACCCTTTCGTTTATTAAGTACATGCGGAAGTAGTTAAATCTCTAGACAATAAAATAATGGGATAAAAAAGTAAGATCATATTTTTCATATTGAAATTCACAACCATACTTTTATACAAAACATAATTCAAAGAACTTCACAAAACTATTCACGACTTTCTAATTTCACTCTATTCACATCAAAACAGGATTCCCAAAAGAGGATGGGACCTCAGTCCCCATCCGATTGTACTCATGATCCCGTTCTAGATCATCTTCTTCATCAAAATTATTTCTCCTCCTCAGGTTTCACTTCTATGTTCTCCTTCTCCTACTCCTCCCCTTCGGGCTCACCTACAGCCTGAAGTGTTGTCCCACAACCGAGATGAGACTACGTCTTAGCAAGTTTTACCCCACTAAGACCCAATTAGTAAACCAATAGGCTACGAGCTACCTAAACACGCATAAGTCAGAAGATGTACATTGGCATCAGTCCCAACCTGCAATTCAAGGTTATATACAGATGCTTCATATATCTCAATGAACAATTAGTCAAATCACAATTTAATCGACTTAGTCGATTACATGTTAGTCAAACCATTTCTAGGATGTTCCCACTTGTATCATACAACCTCCAATAGTACACTTAGTCACAGAGCCATCTTAATGCTCTCGGGCGTCAACTTCGCTAAGGTGACGTATCCACTAGACAATTGCGTGCGTTCTTTAAGGCGCCGTTTTCGCCAGTGATATCCCAAATCACCGAACCACACATGCCTACAACGATGTGTACAATAGACAATTGCATGCGTTCTTTAAGGCGCCATTTTCGTTAGTGATATCCCAAATCACCGAACCACACATGCTTACAACGATGTGTTCAATAGACAATTGCGTGCGTTCTTTAAGGCGCCGTTTTCACTAGTAATATCCCAAATCACCGAACCACACATGCCTACAACGATGTGTTTAATAGACAATTGCGTGCGTTCTTTAAGACGCCGTTTTCGCCAGTGATGCCCTTAATCACCGAACCACGTAAGCCCATAATACCGTACCTGATCGGTTATAGCCCAGAGTATTTCCAATTCACTCTCATGATTATATCCACTTTACAACTCATCAAAGCATTATAAATGCTAAATAAACACGTTTGGCCATCTACCAATCAATCATTCAATTTCACTCAATTTCCATCAATTTAAGATAAATTGATAAAATATCACGATTAATTTAATTCCATGCAACGTAGAGCTCAAATAAATAAACAGACAACACCACGACAATTAGCGCGAAATTCCAGTTATCACTCATCTCAGCCTTAATTTTCGAAAAATAAATAATTAAATAATTAATTTCGAAAAATAAATAAATAAATACAATAAATTCAATTTGGCACAATATAAAGCTCAATTAAATAAACGGACTTCACCACGATCATTAGCATAAAATTTCGGTCATCGGCCATCCCGGTTGAATTTCCGGAAATATAAATAAATAATTAATTAATTTCGAAAATTAATAATTAATTACTAAAAATCAATTTAGGCCCAAATTGCCTAATTGAAGCCTGCTAAGTGTCGGGAAAATTCCGAGATGCTTTCAATAAATAGTAGACTACATCTACTTGCTAATTGCTCAATTAAAATGTCTAATATGCATCACAATTGTCTAATAATTACTAATCTATTCTAATCTAACCACATAATTGCATTTAATTAAATCTAACCAACCCCTAAGCATAATTAGCAAACTAAGCAGAGATTAGTGAGATTACTCACTTGGCAAAGCAAAGATTGGGACACCGCGATGATGACGCAACGGCGGCCAAATCCCAAAATTTCAGTGGCGTCGGCGGACGCTTGGGCCAAGCCTACAAGCCTTGTAGGCCCACAAAAATCACTGGGCTTGGACTTGGCTATGGTTGGGCCTTCCTCGTGGGCCGGGCTTCACTCAATTTCACATGGGCTGCTACTGGGCTTCAAATGAGCTGGACAACAACTAAAGATGGGCTGAACCAAAACTGAACGTGGGCTTCAAGTTGAGATGGGCTAATTGGGCTTGGGCCGAACTTGGCTGTTCGTGTGGTCTTCAAATGAGCTAACTGCTGGGCTGGAATCTAATGTTTGTGGGCTGAACAAGAAAATCACGTGGGCTTGTGGGATTGAAAATGGAAGCAAGCTGGCGTGCGAGAAGTTGCTGCGGGTAGTGACCGGCGACTCCGTGAGCTGCTTCGGTGGGAAGAATCGTACGGAGAGGGGAGTAGGTTGAGTCTTCGTGGTAGCTGAGTCTTCGGCGGCAGGGAAAGGTGTAAGAGTTTTTCTAATTGTGGACTACATTAATTGGTATTGTAATTTACCGTTTAATGTCTGTCGTTTTACGGGGTTTAGTCTAAGGTGAGATAGTAGGTTTCTTAATTAGTTTAATATGGGCTGGCTAGTGTAGGCCGAATTGAGCTTGGCCCGTAATGAGGGGGGCTGGCTGGAAACTCTATAAATAGTGCTCAAGTCTCTCCTCTAACCCTAATTTTCACATGTATCATCACCTAAGGGGCGTTTACCTAACACTACACGTGATGGGGCTGCCTCATTGAGCCAGTGATACGGAGGGTAATAGAGGAGAATGACTTGCGAGTGGAACATTGTGTTTCCGCTTTCGCTTCAAGAATAATGGATCCCAAAACAGGTGCGTTAATCTTTCTACTCAATTATGCATGTTCTTGTTCTAGTTAAGGAAATCTTGGGGTTACGCAATTTACGTCCAACATGTGGTACCAGAGCTTCCATAACCATAGAACATGAACGTAAAGGATTTTGTCCTAATTTGAGATTTTCGAGATTTTTCGTTCAATAAAAATTAAATTAAATAATATATTCGGATTGGGCTTGACGAGACGAAGAGAACCGTGGGCGGCGCATCGTCGGAGGAGGCCGCACGCGCCCCCACGTGCGGCGATGCGCCTCCTGGGTGTCGAACACGGGCCGCGCGTGTGCTCCACGCGCCGCGCACTCAGGCGGTGCGTGCGGGCGCGTGGAGGCTCCGATTCGCACGTGGCTGGCGGCGATGGACTCGTATGATTATTCCCTACGTCATGGTATATTTATTTTATATGTTTGATGATTTTATGGATGTGAAAATACATACAAAGCCTTAAAATACGTGAATTTTTAGTGTATTTTCGCGTATTTTTCTTGTATTTTCTGTGTTCTTGAAAATACATGTGTTGGATTACTGGTATGTTATTACATAAACATTATAAAAGTGTGATTCATTAATAAAAATTAAAACTTTATTGTATTTTATTAATGAATAAGGCAGTGTAATTAGCATGGCATGTGATTTGAGTGATATAATGCCCCTATCACTAAAGTTAAGTCACATGTATATGATTTATGTGGGATGTAAAGATTATATCATTGGTATGAGAGAGTTTCAATGATTTAATTGAGTTGTGACCGCCAAAGTGGCACACTTGGTTGAGTTTGAGAAATTTCGATCTCATATATTGATTGGGATGTCTCCTGGTCTAATGCATAGTCATACTCCAAAAGGAGGTGATTATGTATTAGTTCATGGAGGGATACATGATAGTGTGGTTGAGGAGTGACCGATCCTAATGGTTCATATGCCCAAATGTGATGAATTCACGAAGATTGGAACATATTCTCACGACCACTATCATGTGGGGAGTGTACAATTGCATGTCATGTATTCTGCCCAAAGGTGATTATGTGATTTTGTATGTAACCCTCTGGATGTGTACTTGTACGTCAAGTTACATAATGCTCATTGCTTATTTTTTAGTCACCTTTTCTGTAAATGGCAACTCCGTCACCATTGAGGTTTTTGTTGGTTCAAATTTTAAGAGATGGAGAGATGATTTTTTGTTTGCTATGGAGATGGCAGATGTTCATATGACTCTTACTACTGATCGGCCGATAGATTTGACTGCCTAGAGTACAGAAGCTCAAAAAGTAAATTTTGCTGCATGGGAAAAGAGCAATAGAATTTGCTTGCTGTCCATGAAGCGTTCCATTCAGGAATACTTGAAAAGTGGTTCGCGTGCAGACTGCAATGCTAGGCAAATGATAGAAGTTTTGATGGCTAGAAACCATGTCTCACCTAATGCTGAGATAGGAACACACATGCAAACACTTTTTACTATGACGTATGATGGTTTTAGTGGAGTTAGAGATTATGTTATGAGGATGGTTTTTTTACAGACAAAGCTTCAGGCTCTCAATGTTGAAATTCCTACTGCTTGCATTGTCCATCAAGCTCTAAATACTCTTTCTCCTGATTTTGGGATTATTAAGACCAATTATAGTTTCCAAGATGAAACCTGGTCTGTTAATGACCTGATTGTAAGGTTGGTGGCAGAGGAAGAGAAATTGAAGAAAGATAAAGGACATATTGCTCTTTATGCTTCTAGTTCTGCTAGTGACAAGGGTAAGAAGTTGAAGAACTATACCCACAAAAGCAATTAAGAAGTTGCTAGTCCTTCTAACAACAAAGGAAATTCTAAAGGTGCAGGTCCTTCTAACACTCTGGGTCCTAAGAGAGCATTCATCAAGAAGGATGGTGTTCTTTGCTACTTTTGTAGGGAGAGAGGACACGTGAAGAAACATTGCAGCAAGTTTAAGGCTTGGTTGTCTAAGAGAAATAAGAGAGAGCCTAAAGGTAATGGTTTTTTGGCATTTGTTTATGAATCCAATCTATTTGAAGTTTCGACCAATTCCTGGTGGTTAGATAGTGGTGCAACTAATCATGTTGCATTTACTATTCAGAGGTTCATAAACCGAAGGATGCCAAATCATGATGAATCAAAACTCACTGTTGGAAACAGCGTTGGAGTTGAAGTTGAGTTCGTGGGAGATGTTATTTTGATTTTAGATTCTGATTTTCGGATGGTGTTAAGAAACACTTTTTACATACCTTCTTTTAGGCGGAATTTAGTTTTTATATCTTGTTTGGACGTGTGTGGATACTCTTTCGAAATAAAGAGTAATATTATTTCCATGTTTTATGATTCAAATAAGATTGGGTGTTGCAATTTATCTGATGGATTATATCGATTGAGCTTATTTCCCAACGACATATATGTTGTTTATTCAGCTGAAAAGGTTGTTTCCAAAAGACCTCTACCTAAGGAACAGTCTTATGCATTGTGGCATAAACGTCTTGGTCACATCTCTAAAGATAGAGTAGAAATGCTTATAAATGCTGATATATTGCCTACTCTTAAAGGTGATAAAGAGACTTGCGTAGACTGTTGCAGAGGTAAGATGACTAAGATAAAGAAGAAATATGCTGTACGAAGTTCAGACTTGTTGGAAGTTATTCACACTAATATTAGTGAACCGTACACGGCTACCTTGTGCAGAAATTTTTATTACATCACATTTATTGACGACTTTTCTCGATATGGATACTTGTACTTGATTAAAGAAAAGTCCGAGTCTCTTGACAAATTCAAGATTTTTCGGATTGAAGTGGAGAAACAGTTGGGAAAAGTTATTAAGATTGTTAGATCTGATCGTGGTGGTGAGTATTTTGGTAGGCACGGTGATGCTGACCAACTTAAATGGCGGTTTGCTAAATGCTTAGAGGATTCTGGGATAATAGGTCAGTTTACTATGCCCGGAAGTCCTGAACAAAATGGTGTAGCTGAAAGGCGCAATCGTACTCTTATGGACATGATGAGAAGTATGATTAGTAGGACCAATTTATCTAATTTTCTGTGGGTGAAGCTTTGAAAACAACTTTTTATATTCTAAATCGCGTTCCTACTAAAGCAGTTCCATTGACCCTTTTTGAGTTATGGACTGGACGTAAACCTAGCTTGAATCATCTTAAAGTTTGGGGATATCTAGCAGAAGTGAAGCTATATAATCCAACATTGAGTAAACTGGATTCCAAAACTACTCGGTGTTACTTCGTGTCTTACCCAGATCATTCAAAGGAGTATCGATTTTATAACCCTAATAGAGGTACAAGAATTGTGGAATTTCAGACTGCAAAATTTCTGGAATTTGATGTAGTTGAAAATGGTAGTTGCTCACAAGCTATCGAAGATGATAGTATGGTGGGAATTACTGGATCCCTGTCTCATCCTGTGTAGACAATTATGGAGCCTCTTACGCCACAAACTGAGCCTGTTATGGCACATGATCCTGTTGTTGAGATAGTTCATGATGAAATTCCTCAAGCCCCTTAAATTCAGAATGAGGTTGAAGTAGCTACACTTAGAAGATCAACTAGGGAAAGACGTTCAGCTATACTACCATACTATCTAGTCTACCTGGGAGAGCATGATTATGATATAGGCTGTGTTGTTGATCCTGTGACTTATACTGATGCCATCTCATGTCCTCAATCAGATTTTTGGTTAGATGCGATGCAATCTATGAAACACAATGGTGTATGGGAGCTTGTTGAATTGCCTGAAGGTTGTAAACCTATTGGTTGCAAATGGGTATTCAAGACTAAAAGGGATTCCAAAGGAAAGATTGAAAAGTTTAAAGCCAGACTAGTAGCTAAGGGTTTCACTCAAAGAAAATGAATATATTATGAAGCAACATTTTCTCCAATTTCTTCTAAAGATTCCTTTAGAGTGATCTTGGCATTGGTAGCTTATTACAATATGGAGTTACACCAGATGGATGTTAAGACTGCTTTTCTAAATGGAGACCTTGATGAGGAGGTTTATATGGTGCAGCCTGAAGGTTTTGTAGCAGATGACTCAAGTAAGCTTGTTTGTAAATTGAAAAAGTCTATTTATGGCCTTAAGCAAACTTCTAGACAGTGGTATTTCAAGTTTTATAGTGTTGTTACTTCATTCGGATTTATTGAGAACAAAGTAGATCAATGTATATAAACCAAGGTCAGTGAGAGGAAATATATTTTTCTCGTACTTTATGTAGATGATATCTTACTTGTTAGTAGTGACATTGGTTTACTGCATGATACAAAGCGGATATTATCGAAAATTTTTGACATGAAAGACCTTGGTGATGCGTCTTTTGTTCTTGGCATTGAGATCCATAGGGATCGCTCACGCCGTTCATTGGGTTTATCTCAAAGGGTGTATATTGATCGCATTTTAGAAAGATTCAATATGCAGGATTGCAAACCAAGAATTGCTATTGTTGTTAAGGGTGATAAATTGAGTCTTTCACAATGCCCTAATTCAGATTTTGAGAAAACTCTAATGAAGGATGTGCCTTTTGCTAGTGTGCTTGGAAGCATCATGTATGCTCAAGTTTGCACTAGGCCAGATATTGCTTTTATAACAGGGCTTCTAGGCAGATATCAGTCAAATCCAGGACACGATCACTGGGTTGCTGTTAAGAAGGTTTTAAGGTACTTAAAGAGAACAAAAGATTATATGCTGATGTATAGACATGTTCCAGACTTGCAACTAGCAGGCTATTCAGATGCAGATTTTGTTGGTTGTCAAGATGATAAGAAATTAATGACATGATACATATTTATGTTGGCAGGAGGTGCAGTATCATGGAAGAGCGAAAAACAGAAATCCATATCTTTTTTTACCATGCAAGCGGAGCTTGTAGCATGTTTTTCAATTACTACTCAAGCTATTTGGCTCCGAAACCTCATTAGGGAGTTATCAGTTTTTGATTTTGTGGATAGACCCATACAGCTATATTGTGACAATAACTCTGCAGTGTTTATTAATAACAACAGAAGTCTCAAGGGGTCTAAACACATGGAGGTCAAGTTTTTGATTATAAAGGAATCAATGCAGAATGGTGACGTTGCAGTAGATTATATTCCTACAGATGATATGATTGCAGATCCACTAACTAAAGGCCTACGCTCGTGTATTTTTTATCGACATGTCATTAGTATGGGCCTAGGAGCATTTTGGGATGCTGTTATTTAGTGGGAGTTGTGTTTTATTTTTCTTTGAATAAAGTTTACATCCGTTTTATTACAATTTAGTAACACTTTGATATATATATGTCAATTTTTGCATTTAATAAAATATTTTTTTTGAATGGATTGTTATTATGTTGAATATATATATTGTTAAAAGTCTCAATGTATTATTTAAACCTTGAGTGAAGGCTAGGGGCATCCGGTTATTAGCCTTGTGCATATGTCTTGTGATACATAAAGAAATGTTAACTGTAATGACAAGACATATGTGGGTTTATTAGAACCATAAAGCATTCTCTAGTGGCACAAGTTTTTTTTTGTGTCATATAAGGTAAGAGAATGGTGACTGACAAATGGGATCTCTCTATGAGAGATGTTATCCATTTGCCACATTACCATATTGAATCCATATCAATAAAGTTGAGAGCACTTATGACCGTGGAAGGCTCTGTGTGTATATATGCAGTTACCGCCATGATTCGGTGTTTAAGACTTTATGGGATTGAATTGACTATTAAGAATTATCTCTAGACCAATGTGCGCACATACAGTACGATTTCAATTAATATAATCCAAGTGGGAGAATGTAAGAATTTTTCTAATTGTGGACTACATTAATTGATATTGTAATTTACCGTTTAACGTCTATCGTTTTACGGGGTTTGGTCTAAGGTGAGATAGTAGGTTTCTTAATTAGTCTAATATGGGTTGGCTAGTGTGGGCCGAGTTGAGCCTGGCCCGTAATGAGGGGGACTGGTTAGAAACTCTATAAATAGTGCTCAAGTCTTTCTTATAACCCTAATTCTTACATGTATCCTCACCTAAGGGGCGTTTACCTAACGTTACACGTGAGGGGGCCGCCTCATTGAGCCAGTGATACGGAGGGTAATAGAGAAGAAGGACTTGCATGTGGAACATTGTGTTTCTGCTTCCGCTTCAAGAACAATGAATCCCAAAACATGTGCATTAATCTTTTTACTCAATTATGTATGTTTTTGTTCTTATTCTAGTTATGGAGATCTCGGGGCTACGTAATTTGCGTCCAACAAAAGGGAGACACGAAGATGGGTGGTCTTCAGCTGGGCTTTCGGTGGACTTGGCAGTATGTCTGGATCCGTGAAGCAGCAGATGGATCCAAGGCAGCTGGCATGAAGACGATGAGGATGGCAGAAGCGGCAGCTCGTCTTCGATTGTCGATAGAGAGCTGGGAGTTGACTTCGGCTTCGCTGGAATCACGAACAAGAAGATGGAAGTTGCGAAGTCCACGAGCTGGCTAGGGACGTTCGAGCGTGGAGGTGGCGAAGGTGCTGGAGCAGCGAAGATGAAGACGTGAGGCACGTTGAAGCAACCGCTTCTTCACGTGGGCAACTCACGCTTCGGTGGAGAATTTGCGGCTAGACTCGGCGGCTTCGTGGCTTGACTTCACGCTGTTTGGATGAAGACACGATGGAGGTGGGGTAGAAAATATAAAATAAAAGTAAGCTGGATAAAAGAAGTGAAGTATTCGGTGGAGGTTTGGAGATGTCAGAGGGGAATTGGACGAAGAAGAAAAATGAAAGAGAGGCAGAGACTGGAGAAAACAAGGAAAGAGGAACCACGGATGGGGGAGGTCGACCGTGAAGTGTGCGAAGGAAGCTTGAAGAGAAGGACCCCAAAGTCAAACAAACTTATCCTATAATCAATGCTTGGTCCCCTTGTAATCCACATGCCTATCTTCATGGTCCCCTCTAATACTTCCCATCAAGAATAATCCACAATAAACTCAATTTTTGATGCAAATAATGCACCCCCATGTAAGCTCCGAATTTCCTTTAGTTTATATTTCAATTTCATCTTCAATTTCTTCGACAATTTCCCCAATTGAGGTCCAATCTCGATGAAGAAAAATCCCGAACAATTTTCTATAAATCCCCGACACTCACAGGGTAAGTTTGGAAGTCCCAATTTTCTTTAATTTGACCCATACGAATTTCCGCTACGTCCAAAACGGTTCTCCGAAAAAATCTCAAACTCGACAAAATTTCTCCGAAAGACAAGACGACGTCCTATAAATGAACTGTGACATGCTCGAATGTTCGATTCTTGAAACCGAATTCCATTTCATGGTTAAAATCAACCGAATGCAATTTTAGTCCGATCCGACCTATCGGGTAGCTTTTAGGGATTTTACCATGATTATATCCCTTAACGGCTTCACTTGATATATTGGTTAACTCGTGAGGGATCGCTCGGAGAAAAAGGACCATAGGCGCGCCGACGAAATGTCCATTTCATAAATTTGGGATAGGGTCGAAATTCAGGATGTCACAACACCGCTCCGAGCTCTCCATCTAAGCGACGCCGCTGCTGTTGCCATATCTTCCTCTGCCCGCAACTGGTCCGTCCTTGCTGCCCCCCTTGCCGGAGCTCCGATCGACACGACCCATCACCCTCAGCTGTCCACTACCACGGCCACCCGTCCTGAGCCACACCAAGCCCCCATCGGGATCCCCGAGCCACCGTTCCTTAAACCCGGATTTGGAGAAAATTCAAATTAGGTGGTTTTTTATTTTATTTTATTTTATTTTTAATTTTTAATACTTTGTTTATTTGTCCGAAGTATTCCTTGATATTCGCAAGTTGAGGAGCCTTTTAAATTAGGGATTGACAATCTGATTTTCGCGCTCGAAATCCGATTCGTAATCACATGAAAAATCACCAATCCGATCTCACGCTTGAGATTCGATTTGCGATTTTATTTAAAATTGACCAATATGATTCCATGCATGGGATATGATTTGTCAATTTATGGATATTAATCTTATCTTGCAAATTTGTTGTCGTGTCGTTTGATTGATTTTGTTTTCGTAAAAGAAAATCCAAAAAATTTTGAGTTAGATTAGGTTTATTATTTTAGGTTATTTTGCATAGGGAATTCATTTATTTCAAATTTTTGAAAAATGAAAATCCAAAAAAAAAAAAAAAAAAAATTCTTTTAGGATGTTAGGTTTTTTTTTTTTTTTTTTTTTTAAATTGCACGTTTAATTATGTGTTAATTTTAATTTCGAATTTCATAAAAAAGAACAAGAAAAGAAAAATTAGAATTAGGGCATTCTTTGCACGTCATTACATGTTAGGATAAGATTGCATGTTCATTTTTTTTTAATTAATTATAGGTTTAGATAATTTATCCTAGATAAGTTGCATTTTAGGATTACTTGGTTAAGATAATGTTCTATTTTAAATTAGGATTCGGCTTAACCTAATTCCTAATACAAATTGGATGATATCTTAACCTACATAGATAATTTTTGCATTTTTCTAATTCGAATTTCATGGAAAATACCAACAAATTGTCTTTGAATAAATCAATTTCATTCTTTAGGATAGACTGCACACTTATATTTTATTTTCATCATATAGCTTAGGTCATATTGCCACGTCATTTCATTTCATATTAGATTAGTAACATGCATTCCATAAATCATGATTCTCATTAAATAAGTGAAAACCAAAAAAAAAAGAAAAAGTAACTGCATGTTAATTAGAAATCATATCTAGGACTGCCGATGCGAATTCTGATCTAACATTGCAGATGCTTTTGATGCGCCCTGAGCTAAGTCTTGTAATTATTCACTGCTTTATCTGGGTGTTAAATTGGTGGTTTGTGCATCCACATGATAATCTTACATGTTAGGGAGATAAATTAAAATCAATTCAAGCTACTTGCAAAACATTCTTTTCAAAATAAAAGAGAAAGGTACCGAAAGGGCGTTAGAGAAATTTAGCGTAACCAAGTTCTCGAATTCATAATCTCTGGTTCGTAGGAGTAAAGTAAATCTCCCATTACTTTATTTGAGTTTCTAATCAACCAACCGAAAATAGATTAGTGGCGACTCATAATTGAAAAATCAATGGCATGTTAAGAACTTGAACTTAAGTTGCAAATTGGTATGGGCTTGGGAGAGCCCAAGCTAAGTTTAGGCTTAGTAACCCATTAGACAAATCCTAGGTGGTTCACCCAAAATTTGGTCATGATAGCTTGGCGACTCCATTGGGGACTTGAGTTAAAACTCTTAGTGGATTTAGGTCAATTTTATCTTCTTTTGAAAAAATTTTGTTTGACAGCGAGGATCCCAAGCACGCCCTTAATGTTTAATGTGTTAAATATTCTTGCAGGATGTGAGGTATAAGGGGAAGTGTTTGCTGACCTTTGTTTTACAGGGAGGTGTATGGATATATGGTTTACTTTTATTTATGAAGTGTTGCTTGATACAAACTGTCGTGCATGCTTATCCATTTATGCTACACTTTTGCACACATAACCTGCCGCTGGACTTGGGCCGTATAGGATCATTTATGATGGTATTGAGATGGATACCACTTTGACCACATGCTCGCGGTATGAGTCGCCCATCTCATTCCCAAAGTTTTTTTTTGGTTTCAAGAGTACCCACCTCGATCCACATGCCTGCGACCTAGGTCGGCTCTTTGACTAAGCCGAAGTCATGAGGACCCGATTTACTCCGCACGCCCGCGGCTAGTCCGATCATCCTTGTGGTTTCACTTTGCTAAGCCTGTCTAAAGTAGAAATGGAGCCTCACATCTCATGTGCATGTCTATGTGGTTGCCATCGATTTTCTTTGGTGAAGTAAATCTTCTATCCTTATGCTAATCAATTTACTTACTTTGTCATACTTTTGGTCCGTCCATGACAATCTAGGTCAATCATTGATTTAATTCCTTTGTCAATTAAGAATGAAATGAGGAAATTGACATGCAATGAATCGTTTGGAAATAACCAAAAAAAAAACTTTGAAGAATTTGTTTTCAATTCATGTCTTTATTGTTCTTATTAGGAAGTTTCAAATTTTAGCATTTCCTAGTTCATGTTTAGGAAATTTAATTTTGTTAGGGTGTCTATTTTTCTAGTTTTTTTTTTAGGAAATTCTCTTCTTGTATGAACTTTTCATAAGTAAATGAAAAAAAAAATGAAAATGAAAAATCGATCAGATTGTTGTCATGGACCGGTTCCCTGTTTCCATCTTGCGCTTATACGTGTGTTCATTTCATCGAAATAGGTGATTATGGGGCGATCTCGCTCACCCATCTGTACACGGTCAAGAGCTAAAAGGGCGAATCAAAACGAGTGAGAAATTGCGACCTGAAGAAGAAAGCTAAGACTTTTTGAACCATCTCATTTTCCTGAGGACCAAGGAGGGTGAAGAACTCAAGCTTATTTTCTTAGCCTGATGAGAAAGAATCTGGAAAAGGCATATCGGGTTACGATGATAGATCAATTGGCTCAACTGTTGCTCAACAAGATTGAGAACACATTCTAAAAAGTTAATATGGGTCACATCTCGAACACAATTCGCTGACCGGCGTGCTTCTGTAGCCCAGTGTCATTTTCATAGATTCGGCGTGCTTTCGTAGCCTGAAGCCCTTTTCATTGACCTGGCGTGCTTCCGTAGCCTAGAGTCCTTTCACTGACCTGGCATGCTTCCGTAGCCTAGAGTCCTTTCACTGACCTGGCGTGCTTCCGTAATCGGTGTCATTTTCATCAATTCGACGTGCTTTCATAGTGCAAAGTCTTTTTCACTGACCTGGCATACTTCTGTAACTGGATTTCCTTTATACTGACTCGGCGTGCTTCCGTAGCCCGATGTCCATTTTAATAGACCCTACGTGCTTCTGTAGCCCAGAGTTCATTTATATTGACCTGGCGTGCTTCTGTAGCCTAGAAAGGCAGCTTTAACAGCTTGATAGGATACCTAGGATTGGCCAAAAAAAAGGAGGAGGTATTATATATAAAATTTTCCATAACAATATATGAAAGAATGCCGTAAATCCACACACAGATTAGGAAATCTAAGATGAAGTGATGTCATTTTCAATGACTCGGCGTATTTTCGTAACCCGATATCCCTTTTAATTTTGGCCAGCTAGTGTCGACATTTTTGACCAACTAGGGTCAACATGGCCAATTGTCTAACTTATGCTAACGTAAATAAATTTTTAATAATATTTTTTATTTGATTTTTTAATAATTATTTTGTTGGCCAGCTCGCCTCGCCGACCACTTCCAAGGTCTCAAACTTGCCCCACAACACACAGATCAAACCAAAGCTTGCCCATCATTTCCTACGCGTGCGAAATCTCTCCTTCCCAACTAATTGCATCTCAATCACACGTAATCCTGTGATTTGCGTGTAATTCTAGTGATAGTCCCAACTGTTTCATTTTATATTAAAGTTAGCCTTGTACTTTCTAATGTCTTTCGATTGCACCCCTCGGTCAGTTTTGGGGGCCCTTTTGGGCATTTCGAAGGGGGGAGGAAACCGTGAGCAACGAAGTTTGTTTTATAATATTCATGTGCCACGTAGGCAACACCATATCTTGGTTTATTTTAAATGATTTTTTTCCTCTAATAATTTATTAAACCAAAGATTATCTCCGTTGACTTCCATCTCATGCCTATCTCGACATGTCCGGCTAAAATCAAATGAAAATACATTCGAATGAAATGATCTTTCATAGTTTCCATTCATCCGACCTTGAATCTCTTGAGCAAAATGACTTTGTAAAGAATACTATTTATCACTCATTGAAATGATACTAGCTTTTGTGCGGTTCAAGTTCACCTACCTTGAAATAAAACCCTAGTAGAGGTAGAAACACATTCCTTCTATGATCTTGACCATAGTAGGCATGATAAAGGGAGGGAAAAATAAGGAAAATAACCATATAATGTCATTTAATTGGTTTAGTCTAATAACATAGGTCCATTTCTTTTACAAAAAATGAATGATTTAAAAAAAAAATTAATTGCCTATATCACTTGAAACAATTAGTCAATAAATTTTTTTTCATTAATGATAGTTTATGAAAAAATATTTTCGCAAAACGAAAGAAACCTTCGTATATAGGAAAATGTTTTCCATATCATTTAATTTGCACAAAACAAACGGATACCTGATTGAATATTGCCCAAATGTAATTCAATGCGTATAGTTTTATGCCCAGTAAATTTTCCATAACAAAAAAGAAAAGAAATTCAGGGTTTATATTTATATACTTTGATTAAGATAAATGAAGCTTGACGCTTCACCACCAAGAGTGGCAGGCCATGTGAGTACTTGTCAAGTACTACTTGACTTCTTCCACAACAAACAATAAAACCTGAACATGCACGTAAGGGTTTATATTTATATACTTTGACTAAGATAAATGAAGCTTGACGCTTCACCACCAAGAGTGGCAGGCCATGTAAGTACTTGTCAAGTACTACTTGACTTCCTCCACAACAAACAATAAAACCTGAACATGCACATCAATTCCTACATTATTATATTCTAAAGAGGTAAGTGAAACAAATGGACAAAGTCAAGAGCCTTGAGCCATAAATCAACGCAAACGCAAGGACATCAACATCGTGTCGACGGTGCTCTTCATCCTCGTTGCTGTCCAGCTTCCTTACCAGAGAAAAAAAAATGGGCATCAACATCGTGTCGACGGTGCTCTACTCCGCAGCACTCGTTCCAGTCGCCCTCTGCATCGCCTTGGCTCTCCTCCTCTTGAAAACCTTCACCGGCAAGTCCCTCCGGAGCTCTAAGTATCCGCCCGTTCGAGGGGCGGTCTTCATTCAACTCGTCTACTTCAACCGGCTCTACGACTACCTGACTGGAGTCGCTAGGAGATCTACAACGTTCCGGCTCCTCGCGCCATACCATAGTGGCATTTACACAACGGATCCAAGGAACGTCGAGCACATATTGAAGACCAACTTCAATAAGTAAACAAAGGGAAAGTATGACATAGATATAATGAAGGATTTGTTAGGGGAGGGGATTTTCGCGGTGAACGGAGAGAAGTGGAAGATACAGAGGAAGGTCGCCGGCTTTGAGTTTGCGACGAGGGTGCTCAGAGATTTTAGCTGTGGCGTGTTCAGGAAGAATGCTGCGAAGCTGGTCAAGGTCGTGGAGGAGCTATCGGCCGCTTCAGAGGGATTCGATATGCAAGTGAGTAGTTTCAATTTTTGAATGGCGAGAACTCCACGACGATCAAAACTACTCTGAAAGAAACATAAGGTGAATGGAATCAAACATAAAGACCGCATATTTCCGACAGAATATCGAAATATAATGAAATTGGTCGTCCGGATTTGATAGATATGTAGCTTTGTCTGAAAATGATTGGATATGTATGCAATCTAAAGAGGATTAGATATAGCTAGTCTTGAAGAGAAACCTAGGATAGACGAAAACTGTTGGGGTCACCCGACAATAGGAGCGACCATCGCGTGGTAGTCATCAGTCCTCCTCGGCCTCCACCCAAACAATTTGAGAGAGAGAGAGAGAGAGAGAGAGAGAGAGAGAGAGAGAGAAAGAGAGAGATGGCAACCATAACAGTAGAAGAAAGGACATATCCTTACGATGGTCGTTACAGTAGAAAAGAAGGAAACAGGACATTGTGCATTAGTTTGCTCATCATATTGTCTTAAATCTTGTGAGTAGGATATATTGATGAGGTGCACTTTGGATTCCATCTTCAAAGTTGGATTCGGTGTGGAATTGAATTGCTTGGAAGGTTCAAGCAAAGAGGGAAGAGCCTTCATGAAAGCTTTTGATGAGGCAAATGCACTAACCTACTGGCGATATATCGATCCTTCTTGGGAACTCAAAAGACTTCTCAACATCGGTTCAGAAGCTCATCTCAGGAATGACATTAAACTCATCGACAATTTTGTGCATCAAATTATAAAGATCAAGAGGAATCAACTCGCAGCCCAGCAAGATCAGGTGAGTTCTTTTTAAAATTTTATTAGTGAACGTGTAAATTGTAAGTATTTAGTGTGCATTTAGCTGTTCGATTTTTTGAAGTTTGTGCTCTTCTTTTGTCAAGCCACTACTCAAGTTAGGAAGAGGCATTATGGCATGTGATGTTGCGGAAAATTTTAATAACAAGAACAATGGAAGAATCCTGTAGAAGCTCAAGAACCATTTTGAGAGAAAGAATTATGAATAGAAGAACTTGTGGCATTATCTTAAGACTGTTTTCATGACAGGGTCATACTACTTTCCAGGTTTTTTGTTTGGCAATTCCCCCGGCTGATGTTTCATTTTCCCATTTTTTTCCTACAAGAATGACAAGGAGGACATTCTCTACAGATTTTTGCTCGAGAGCGAGAAAGATCCCAAGAATATGAACGAGAAGTACTTGAGGGATATAATTCTGAATTTCATGATTGCGGGAAAAGATACTAGTGCAAATACCTTATCATGGTTCCTCTACATGCTCTGTAAAAACCCCCTGGTGCAGCAAAAGATTGTGGACGAAATAAAGGAAGTTATTGGAGATCAGGCAAGTGAAGCTAACCCAGATGAATTCGTGGAAAGAATAACTGATCCGGTGCTTGGCCAAATGCACTACCTTCATGCCACACTCACAGAGACTTTGAGGCTGTATCCTGCAGTCCCACTGGTAATCTACTGTTCACTTGTAAGATTTGAAGTTCAAATCCCAAACTGATCACAGGAAAAGAAAAAAAAAAGTTCAAAATTAACTCGAGAAATTATGAACTCAAATAAATTCATCAACAGATCATTGAATCACAATGGGTCTGAGTAAATCGCCACTGGAGTTGCATCACAAGACATCATGATTTTCCAGACTTTAGAAGCTACGATGCATCATCCGAGTTTATTTATGACAGACTGAAAATTTTGCTTAAGTGCATGTTCGGGAATCCTTTCATTCCCATTAAACAACTATAGAGCTCACATTTTTCCACCACAAATCAAACGCTAGCTTTTCACTCATCTCTAGATTCTGCACAACAGGATAGCAGATGTGCCGAGACAGATGATGTTCTCCCAGATGGCTTCCACGTGAAAACAGGGGACACCGTTACTTACTTGGCTTACTCAATGGCAAGAATGCATAACGTCTGGGGAGAAGATGCTGAGGATTTCAAACCTGAAAGATGGTTGAAGGATGGAATTTTCCAAAATGAATCACCTTTCAAATTTGTTGCATTCCATGTTCGTTTCTTTATCTCGAGTCCTCATGAATTGAATGTTCAAAGTGTGTGTACATATTCCAAGCATCTTCAGTGACAAACCTACTTTCCTATTTGCAGGCTGGTCCTAGGATCTGCCTCGGAAAGGATTTCGCTTACCGCCAGATGAAAATAGTTTCAGTAGCTCTCCTTCGCTTCTTCCGTTTCAGATTAGCTGACGAAACTAGACCTGTGACCTACAAGGTCATGTTCACCCTTCACATCGACAATGGCTTACATCTTCATGCTGTTCCCAGATTGGCTTAAGTAAGAGTTGGACCATCGTTGAGTATAGTCCATCGAGACATGGATTTCTAATGGTGGATGCTAGCAGTTTTCACTGATAAGTAAGCATGTGCACTCCATGATCTTACTACTGGATATAAAGATTGGAAGATTAATGTGTTTTGCTTATATTCCGTGTGTAATATAAGTTCATCAGGCTTTGTGACAATGCCAATAAAATCTTATTTTCATAATGCCTCTGAGAGGCCAACAAGCTGATATGTTCCTAGAACTAAAATGGCTTTCCAGCTCATTCAATAATCAGCCATCGGGCAATTCATTATATCATTGACATACCAATCTGATAATCATTATATTCATAAGAATATATACTGAGAACAAGTTTTCCTGTTATGTGGAGTAAAGCATTTGGTTAAATGAAAAAAACTATCACAAAATTAGGCAAAGAAGAATGGTTCTCCTCCTGCAATGCAAGGAATTAGATATCCCATGACAAAACTAGATCTCTCAAAACTAACATTATAATAAGCCAAATTAGAAATACAGAATACCATTATGATTTGCCTAAAAACATATGGCCAAAGTAGTGCTCTAAAGAAGGTCACAATGATAATGAAGAACCTATTTTCAAAGGAAGTCATCTGCTGGGCCTGGCTGCCCATACTTAGCGATTTTGCTACACCTCGATGGCCAGTAAACAAAGTTGCTGTTGGATACATTTTGCGGGGTCTTCATGCCTTCATCCAAATCAAAATGAAACGAATTAAATGGGCAAGGGGGTGAATGAAACAGCTAATTTCAGAATCTACACCATTAGTCGATTGACCAGCAAAACATAGAACACTACTTTAGGGATCATGGCCAATCTGAGCAGAGCTTCAGACAGCCTCTCCAAATTTGACCTTCTCATCTCTGGGAAAGTACCTGCCATTCTCAGCACTGGCCTTCTTCCGTTTCTTTTTCCTTGATTCTCTATGCCTAAGATCATACTCAGGAAGACAGTCTGGATGAGGTAAATGCAAAGAGCTCATATTGGAACTACCATGACTCCCTGCCATGTATCTACTAGCTCTTGCACTTTTGACTATGGATTTCATCCCAAATATTCACTACATGCACAGGCCCGATTCAACAGGTACAGATTGTTACTGCTTGCCAATTTTGCAGAACTCACGGCTAAAGAGACTGCTATTTTGGGCAAGACTAGGGATCTCACGTAAATGACATTGAAATACTTTTATCTCCTGTAGTTCCAAAAAGATTACACTTTTTCTAAAGCAGAAATCTGTCTAAAATGACAGCAATTGACTCCAACATGTCCCTTTTCCGACCGTGATTCCTATACTGTAGGAGAATTACATAATGGCCAATGCCAAGTGAAAACGACCGCTTTCTCCGAATGCTGTAATTATACCATGACGGGTTCCAGCGTAAGTACATTGCTTCACTGAACCTTCTGTCATTCTAGAACTCAATCTCTCGTTCTCGCTTTAGACATTTCAACAATGGATCTCCCAACAGAAGTAGAAGAACGACCTCCTGCTGGTACGAGCCACACATTTCATCATGTTCGCCCAAATGACGATCTCGAGTGTGTACATACTGCCACCATCACTAGCTTGAAAAGGGTGTTGACGAAACATGGAGACTGAAGTCAATCAAGGCGCCATCGCCATCCATGATGCGGAAAATCGCATGCCACGCTCGGAGGTCGAGAAGTAGTGAAGGAGATGAGAAGCTTGGAAAGGCAATGCGTCGTCGGCCTGGGAGGCGTCGGGGTGGAGGAGGGACGGCGGTGCCCCCACCGTGAGCCGCCGTGTCGTTCTCCGCTCTCCGCCTCCTCCATTTTCCCACCGTCTCTCTCTCTCAAAAATGAGAAAATTGATTGTTGGTCCTGTGTTTTCCGTGTAATTCCGGCGATGGTCCCCAATGTTTCATTCATTTGAGATTGACCCCCATAGTTTCTAATTGCTTTCCATGTCACCCCTCAGTCGGTTTTGGTCTATGTAGCACGGACACTCTCCGGAAGCCTTCATGTCGTGTCCGACACTCTGACACGTCCCAACAAGCGGTCAACGAGTGTCGAAAAATCCGACACGTGGTCAACTCTCTCCGACACGCTTCGATACGCGAGTCCAGAATTTCGACACGCGATTCCAACACGCATTTGATCAATTTTAAAAATTTATAATACTTTAGGGGTCAAAATATAAATATACACAAAAGAAGTAATAAAAGAAGTAATAAAATTTCTATAAATATACACGCACGGGGTCAATTTTTTTTTTTTTTTTTCAGTTTTGTATTTTTAGAATTTTTTTTATTTTTTAAAAGTCTTTTACTATGAAAGAAGTAATAAAAAATGCTATATATGATAAATAAATAAATTTAAAAATATAATTTCAGCATTTTTCTTTAAACAATGTTTTTTTCCTCTAAGTTTTGTGTATTATTGTAACAAATTAAAATAATGAATGATATTATTTAATATTTTTCGTGTAAATTAATTATAGGCTATTTTTTATTATTTATTTATGTATTTATATATAAAAATATATTTAATATATAATGTGTCGGAACGTGTCGAAATTCTTTATTTTTAAAAAATGACGTGTCGGTGTATCGTGCCATGTCGTGTCATGTCGCGTGTCGCGTGTTCGTGTCGGTTCTACATAGGTTTTGGTGGCCCTTTTGGGCATGGTGAAGAAAAGGTGAGCAACAAAGTTTGTCCTATAACATTGCATTGGGACTCTTGATTTATTTTAGCTCTTTAAGGCCCCATTTATTTTGCAAAAAAAATACAGACGTTTCAAAAAAAATATTTTTTAGGAAGCCATTTTTTAAGAAAATGATTATTTTTTTATGTTTGATTGAAACCTGAAATGAAGTGAAAGATATTTTCCCCTGTTTGTTAAGGAAAATCTTTTCATTCTTACACTCCTTTCAATATTTTTTCTATTATTTTATTTTTAAAATCAATTTTTAATTATTTTATTTTTGCATTTCTTTCTTCTTTTCTTCTTCTTCCACAGCTGACCACGATGACAACCAACAATCGGCTACCAATGAGCTCAAGTAGACTCTAGCTTCCAAGATACCGATGTGGTTGAGCCCCGTTTGATCCAGTAAGGCTAGGTTGTTTGTAGCCAATGAGCTCTAGCCTCACCATATTTGACAAGCTAGGCAAGGCTTGAGCTTACCTATGGCAAGTCGCCGATTGTTGTCGTGGCTGGCAATCGATCAAAGAAGTAGGAAAAAAGGAAAAGAAAAATTCCAAATAATTAAAAATGTGATTTTTGTAAAAATAAAAATAAAAGGAAAAGTGTTTGGTAAAAAAAAAGAAGCTTGGTTTAAAAGTGAAAGAAAGAAGATAAAGTGGAAAATAATTTTCCATATGTTAGAAGACCTTTTTTGTTAATGGAAAATGTTTTCCTCGACCAATTCATTTTTTTTTTTTTTGTGAAACAAACACAGAAAAGCCTATAAAATATTTTATCCAAAGTTGTTTTCTGTAAGATAAATAGATAAATGGAGTTTTAATCATCCATTAACCGAAGGATGTCATTGACGTTCGTCTCTAATGCTTACAATGTGAATGTGATTTGTTCGTCACTATCCCAACAGCCTCGTTAAAATTTTTTATAGATACCGTCGAATAAGATAATATTTATATTTTTTATTTATTCTATCTTGAATCCCTCAAAGAAAGAGATGTGTAAAGAATACTATTTATCACTCATTTAAATAATTCCAACAGCTTTGGAGCGATTTAATTTCACCTAGTTAGAAATGAAATCCTAGAAGTTGAGGAGCATTCTTGTATGATAGGCGAGAAACTCTGGAAAATTAACTCTCTCTTGTTGGAAGGTTCCTATTGAGGGTGCTTTTGGTTCGCCTTTTACAAAGATTCTTGTGCCAAAATTGAAGTTTTTGGTGACACATTTCAAAGGCTTCTGAGCCAAAGTTTAGCATCTTTAAAGTTGTTTAGCTCAGTGCGACTCCCACCCATTATCCATATATATATATTTTTTTTCAAATTGCAACTTTGAAGGTTAATGAATTCTTTCAGCTTTGCCCTCACTAAATTATCTAAATTCCAATTTTACTCTCGCACTCAACCTCACCTTCCTGTGCAGACTGATAGCCTGATGTCGATTGCAAGCTCAAATCTGATCGACATCGCCTCAAATCTCTACCTCTAATGGACCTCACCTGGCCTTTTTGACGGTTTGGCCCTCGCCGGCTCCGATTGCTTTTACTAGTTGATCCTCTCCATTCTCCTTTCTTTAAAATAAAATTTGCTTTAAGGAAAACCCTTAGTCTAAAGCAAATGACGCTATTTGCGTTTTATGAAGACCCTTTAATCTATACTCTTTCGCATTTACGTAAAGGATAGAGGCAAAGGCTCTCCCCAAGAATTTCACGGTGGTTCCTAAACGTAATTATAATGCATATATCTTTTATGTCAAAGTTAAGTTTCCAAAAAAGAAAACAAAGATTTCATGGTTTATATTCCTATGCTTTTGTATACGATAATAGAAGCTTCCCTTCATCATGATTAATATAACTTCGTCTCTCATGATCTCACTTATCAAGCACTTGGAGCCAAAAGAGTGGTGAGCCTCCTGACTTCTCGATTTCTCCTCAACACAGATAAAAACAGAACTTGCACATCAATTCCTACGCATAATCTCTACTTAACACCTAAGCACATCTCAATCACAAACATTAATTTACTCTCCTTCCACATTATTAAAACCTATAAATGCTAAGTAAACAAATGGACAAAGTCAAGAACCTTGAGACATAAACCTAGGCAAGGATATCATCTAATTGATCATCATCCTCATTGCATTCCATCTTCTTCACCAAAAAATTAAAAATGGACATCGGCATCGCGTCTTCGATGCTCTACTCCACGGCGCTCATTGCGGTTGCTCTCTCCATCGCCTTTGCGCTCCTCCTCCTGAAAACCTTCACCGGCAAGTCCCTCCGAAGCTCTAAGTATCCGCCCGTTCACGGGACTGTCTTCGGTCAACTCGTCTACTTCAACCGGCTCTACGACTACCAAAACAGAGTCGCAAGGAGATCCCCAACATTCCGGCTCCTCGCGCCAGACCAGAGTGAGATTTACACGGTCGATCCAAGGAACGTCGAGCATATATTGAAGACCAAGTTCCATGAGTACACCAAGGGAGAGTATAACATAGATATAGCCAAGGACTTGTTTGGGGAGGGGATTTTCGCGGTGGACGGAGACAAGTGGAAGAAACAGAGGAAGGTCGCAAGCTTTGAGTTTGCAACGAGGGTGCTCAGAGATTTTAGCTGCTGTGTGTTCAGGAAGAATGCTGCGAAGCTGGTCAAGGTCGTGGAGGAATTATCCGCTGCTTCTGAGGGATTCGATATGCAGGTGAGTAGTTTCAAGGATCAAAACCACTGTGAAAGAAAGATAAGCTGAATGGAATCGAACATAAGTACTGCATATCTGCAATAAAATTATCAAAATAAGCTCAAGTTGGTCATCCGGATTTGACAGATATTGTAACTATGTCTGAAATATGATTAGACACGTATGCAATCTAAAGAGTTAGAAATAGCTAGTCTTGAAAAGAAACCTCCTCATTCTCCATAGTAGGGACCATCTCGTGGTAGTCGTCAGTCCTCATTCTCCACCAAAACAGTTTGAAGAGAGAGAGAGAGTGATGGCTACTTTAACAGTAGAAGAAAGAACATTTGCTGGTAATGGTCTTTAAAATAGAGACAGGGTGACAGACCATCGTACCTTAGTTTACTTATCGTATTGTCTTATATCGTGTCTGAAGGACATATTGATGAGATGCACTTTGGATTCCATCTTCAAAGTTGGATTTGGCGCGGAATTGAACTGCTTGGAAGGATCAAGCAAAGAGGGAAGAGTCTTCATGAAAGCATTTGATGAGGCGAATGCACTAATCTACTGGCGATATGTTGATCCCTCTTGGAAGCTCAAAAGACTTCTCAACATCGGTTCAGAAGCTCGTCTCAGGAATAACATTAGACTCATTGACAATTTCGTGCATCAACTCATCAGAACCAAGAGGAATCAACTGCCTGCGCAGCAAGAGCATGTGAGTACTTTCTTCTTCCTTTTTTTTTTTTTAGTGAAGGTGTGAGTACTTGTGTACATTTAGCTATTTGATTCTTTAAATTTACGCCCTTCTACTGTCAAGACACAATGCAAATTCGGAAGAGGCATTAGGGCATTTGATGTTGGGGAACAATAACTCTGAAAGAATTCTGTAGAAGCTCAAGTACAGTCTGGTTTCAGAGGAATTCTGGCTAGAAAAACTCGTGGCACCATCTAAAGATTGTTTTCATCACGAAATTGTTTTCATCACGAAGTTGTACTATTTTATAGGTTTATTCCTAGGCAATTCCTTTGGCTGATTATTCCTTTTCCAAATTTTCTTCCTACAAGAATGACAAGGAGGACATTCTCTCAAGATTTTTGCTCGAGAGCGAGAAAGATCCTGAGAATATGAATGAGAAGTATTTGAGGGATATAATTCTGAATTTCATGATTGCTGGAAAAGATACTAGTGCAAATACCTTATCATGGTTCCTCTACACGCTCTGCAAACACCCCCTAGTGCAGCAAAAGATTGTCGATGAAATAGAGGAACTAATGGGAGATCAAGCAAGTGAAGCTAATCCTGATTGTTTCGTGGAAAGAATTACTGATCCTGTGCTCGACCAAATGCACCATCTTCATGCCACGCTCACAGAGACATTGAGGCTCTATCCTGCAGTTCCAGTGGTAATCTTCTGTTCACCTGCAAGAATTAAAGTTCGGACCTCTAACCCATCACAGGAAAAGATAAAGAAGTTCAAACTGAGAATGAGATATTTTGAACTCAAATCAATACATCAGCACATCATGAGAGCTTGAACCTACGATGCATTATTGAGATGTATCGATGACAACTATGCAGGTCAAATGCTTCCATCATAGATCAAATGCTAGCTTTTCATTCATCTCTAAATTCATGAACAAATACTGATGTAGCCCTTTTGACTGCGTGATCATGCAACTAGTTCCTAGGTTGTATTCAAATGTAAAATCCCACGCAAAAGGGTCGATATTCTTCTGAAGAAAACAGGATCAATAACTATGCAGATGCTATAAATCCATCAGATTGGCAATTACAAATCAAGCAAAAGCCAAAGGGAAGACGCATTTAACAGGATTCGGCTTTATGTAGCAATACATGCTAACTTTGATCTTTCCTACTTCTGCACAACAGGATGGAAGATGTGCTGAAACAGATGACGTTCTCCCAGATGGTTTCCACGTGAAAAAAGGGGACGGCGTATATTACTTGGCTTACTCAATGGGAAGAATGCATAACGTCTGGGGAGAAGATGCTGAGGATTTCAGGCCAGAAAGATGGCTGAAGGATGGAATTTTCAAAAACGAATCACCTTTCAAATTTGTTGCATTCAACGTTTGTTGCTCTGTCCTAAGTCCTCATAAATTCAATATTCAAAGGGAGGGAGGGTACCTATCCCAAGCATCTTCAAGTCACACTCTTATTTTTCTATTTGCAGGCTGGTCCTAGGATCTGCCTTGGGAAGGATTTCGCTTATCGCCAGATGAAAATAATTTCAATAGCTCTCCTTCGCTTCTTCCGTTTCAGATTAGCTGATGAAACTAGACCTGTAACCTACAAGGTCATGTTCACCCTTCACATCAACAATGGCTTACATCTTCATGCTGTTCCCAGATTGGCTACATAAGAGCTGGACTATCAATGAGTATGGTCCCATCACGACATACGGATTCTAATGTTGGATGCTAGTGGTTTTCACTTATAAGTAAGCATGTACACTACAAGATTGTACTATTGCATGTAAACATTGGAATATTAAGGTACTTTGCTTGAATTCTGTATGTAATATGAAAGTTACAAGTTCAACAGGCTTTGAGATGATGCTAATAGAATCTTATCCTTGTTAAGCCACTGAGAGGCTAACAAGCTAGTACGTCCCTAGAGCTGAAATGGTTTTTAAGCTCATTTAATAATCAGCCATCCAGCGCTTCTCGATGTCATTGCCATACCAATCTGTTAATCAGCTAGTTGGCATTGACTGAGCCGGACCTATTCTTAAGTCTATGTACTGAGAACAAGCTTTCCTGTTATGTATAACCGAAGCACTTGGTTAAATGTCTACAAAATAAGGGAAAGAATGGTTCCTCCTATGATAAAAGAAACGAGACATCTTGTGACAACAACTAGATATCTCAAAACTAACACTGCAGTAACCATAAAGGAAATTTACGGAATACCATCATAAATCACGCCCAAAAACATATGGCCAAAATACTGTCCTGAAAGAAGGTCACAATGTCAATGAAGGGCCTATTGTCGAAGGAAGTTGGCTGCCGGGCCGGGATGCCCATCCTCTGCGATTTCTGTATGCCTCAGTGGCCTGTAAACGAAGCCGCTGTTGAGATGCATTTTGCGGGCTCTGCGATGGCTTCACCCAAATAAACATATAAAGAATTAAATGGGTAAGCAGGAATGAAATAACTACTTTCAAAATCTGCAGCATTAGGCACTTGACCACTGAACATAGAATATTACTTTAGGGAACCAATTTCGGTGGAGCTTCAACAATGTCTCCAAATTTGACCTTCTCGTGTCCAGGAAAGTCCATGTCATCCTTATCGTTGGCCTTCTTGTGTTTATTTTTTTCTTGATTCTCTATATTTAAACAGACAAATATAACATCATACTCGGAAAGATAGTCTGAGTAAGATATATGCAAACAAAAGCATCTTAGAAATATCATGACTCCTTAGCAAAGAAGCAAGTCGGATATGAGTCTAAATTGACTATACACAGGCCAAATTCAACAGGCATAAATTGTTACCGCATGCGAATTTTGAAAAACTCGCAAGAAACAGACTACTATTCTCGGCAAGGCTAGGGATCTCGCGTAAATGACATTGTAAGACTTTTATCTCCTTTAGTTCCAAAAAATTCTACTCTTCTTAAAGCAGAAATCTGTTAAATATGGGTTTGAAAAGTCAAAAAGAGGGAAAATGACGAAAAAAGAAGAAGATAAGACAAGGTTAAAAAGTCAACAAGAAGAGAAAAGAAAGGGGCACGTTCAGCATAAGAAGACCGAGAGCCCACTCGGGAGAAAAGGTGGAAGAAAAACGAGAGAGAGAGGGAAGGAAAAAAAAAGAAAGGAAAAAAAGAAAAAGAAAAAGGAGAGTGGACTTCGGCTTTAAAAGAGAGTGGGAGCGCACAGGCAGAAGAAAGGAGGAGGAAAGAAGAGAGAACTCACGATCTGGATGCCTCATCAAGCCGAGTCAACTCCGTTTTGTAATGTTCATAAGTGATCGAAGTCTCTTATCATCTATTTGACGAATCATCGCAATTAGGGCTTGAAATTTGGAATTATTGGAGATTTATGCGGCAAAGTCTGATTTTTTAGTCGTTGAGCTACGTATTTTTATAGACACGATAGTATAGGGTGTTTTGGAACGGTAGCATTTTACAGATCTTGATTTGAGCTTACGGTTTGCCCGAAACAAAATTTCAAAATTTCTCGAGTGTGATGAACGGTGCGCATCCAGCAACTTCGGGGCCTTATTCTGTCAATTTTCAGCTTGATTTTGGAACGATCAAGTTAGGGTCCTTCTAGTATGTTGAAAGAGCTTTCTATAAATTATAAGAACGTTTGAAGGGAGGTTCGGTGAAAAAGTTATGACGTGACCAAATTACGCATTTAAGATCCGCACTACGGACGGCTTTTGAATATATGGTTTATTAGGGCATAGGTGTCGTTTTATCGACAAATAAGTATAGTTTAGTCGAGGTTAGTTAGAGAGTAGCATATTACTTGGTTTTGATCTCGTTTTCGATTAATTGATAGGAATACAAGTGCATTGGCTTGAGTAACCATCGCATGTTGATTTTCGGCTCTCCTAGGTGAGTAGTACTATCTTTCCTTAGAATTTGTAGATTCAAGTTTTCAAAATTATAAAGATCCGATATGTTATGAGATATGAATAAGTATATTTGTTAAATAAAATTTGGATCGGGCGTATGCTACATTTTGGTAGTTGTGAATGGTGTAACAAATGATTAGTGGAAATTTATTTTGTTTGAGGAATGAAGTTGAGAAATATTATGTATTATGGGTTCGCGAAACCTTTCTACAAAAAGCTCTTAATTTTGAAATGGTTTATTGAATATTATAGAAATACAATTTGTGAAATGTTTTATGATATGCATTTGATTTAATTTGGTTTGTAAAAACTGGTTTATGAGAGGAGTCTAGAAATTATTTGAGAATATTTTGAGAAAAGTATTTATGGAGGATGAATTGAATTCCGAAAGCTTTTGGTGATATATGAAATGATTTATGAAGTTAGTTTTGTGAATTATGGATAGCATTGTTCTAGATTGGTATTGATGCTTAATATCGTTGTGAGCCCAATAAGAGGCTGATGGGTATGCGCATAGATGTCATTATGAGTCGAGTCACTAGCTAAAAATAAGTGGAGATATTACTAATGGGGAATCTTGGTTACCTTTCCATCAGGTATTGTGTCATGACCATAGTTTGATATTGAGCAACAGATTGATCAGTGGAGTGGATCATTGACATGTAATATGAGTTTAATCAAAGAAGTGGACCATTAACATATAATTTGAGTTTAATTGATGGAATGGACTATTGACGCGTGATTTATAATATGAGTCGTTGGAATGGACCATTGACATGTGGTTTTATATGAGATAGATCGATGGAATAGACAATTGTTGGGATCCTTTTTGCCAGTGTTCTTATTATACAAATTCTCCTGATGAGGTGGACCCGACTATAAGGCCTAGGTGAAAACCTTGTAAATTAAAGGATGGTGTATATCAAAGGTATTTAAACAGAAATCCCTCCATTGGCACCCTTCGAAAAAGAGATAAATTTCAGTTCATGGTTTCTTATGCTCTATCTCCACTAGCATCATATGCTTCATCATTACCGGCTTTGCCACCTTCACCTTCTTCTTCACCCCCTCATAAAAAATCAGCTATTTCTCCATTTTACAAGTCAATCCTTAAGTGGACAAAGAAACAGTCATACCCACTTGCACATCCAAATGAAACACCACCCAACCAAGAAAAGAAGGCTAATTCCTCTATTTCCATGTTCCAAGAAGCAGATTTTCCCTCTCTTGTCTGGGAAAGTTCTAGGCTTTTTTTCTCCACCATAGAAGAATTTATTGATCCACATGAGAGGTACCGTCACATCCTAAAGATATCTGCTCTAATTGATGTGGACGAACATAGAAGGAAAAAAGAGAACTCTTGTTGCTGAAACTATCTTGAATTAGCAATCAGAAACTCTTCTAACACAATAATGTTTTAAAAAATGATTGACTCCAAAATTGTTGAAGTACAAAAAGATATCAAGAGATATGATAAAACTACCAAGAAAATGCTTTCAGATTTCTAAAAAATGCTTTACACTTTGGAATATGAACAACACCTAAGATATCATCATCTTGAAAGCCCAAAGGCTGAAATAGAAAAACTCAAAATGCAAATTCAGCTCATTGAAAAAAAAAAAATTCAAACCTTCTAATCCATTCCTTACCTTGTCAAGAATTGAGTATTCTTTTTCACCCCCAAATACTTCAATCTTTGTTACAATCATAGGAACTTTCTCTAACCGAAGTAGCATTGATGTGATAGAGTTGCGAAATCGCCTTAGAGAAATGAATAAGCTAAGGAAAGAAAAGGGGAAAGAAAAGATTCTCGAGGAATCCTCGACTTTTACAAAGGAGAAACCAGACCAAATGATAATATCCAACCCACTGGAATTATTCCTAAAAGATCTGAGCAATCAAGAGGAAAGACAACTTGATCCTATTGTCTTGAAAGATTAGATTCAGGCTCTTGATCATATTCAACATTTTCCAGATCCGATTCTTTTGATCGATTCAGAATTAGGCTCAGAACCAGATTTGATATCTTTTTCATCCTCCTCCTCTTTTTCCATCCTTGTTCTTGAATCCTTTCTCATTGTACCAGCTACTTCTTTAATGTTCGTGGTTGATCCTCCAGATCAAAAAATGGACTCAAATCCTTCTGAACCATAAGTTATTCAACCAAATAACCCATCTAAAATTCCTGCTTTCTCCAAATAAATTTTCACCCTTGACGATACCCCTATTCCAAATAGCCAGCAAGACTTGAAGAATTCTATTATTGGCTAAACATTAAAGCTCACGCCAATCAAAACAAGTACGATGTCCTTTTTGTATTTGTCACAAAGTTTACAAGTAGTCTTAGGGCGAGTTTGGTAACGCTTATGTTTCCAGGAACAATTTCTAAGCATTTTAAGCTGTTTAGTAATTGTCCAAAATTTCAATTCCCGAAATAGAATTGTGTTTGGTACCATGCTCAAAATTTCCACTTCAAATCGTTTTCTTTTAATTACTTTTTACCTTTTTTTTTTTCCTTTTTTCTTATTTTCTTATTTTCCTTTCTTTCTCCTATTCTTTTTCTTCAAGTGGCCAGTCGCTGACTTTGGGATGACCAGTGACGAGCCAAACAAGGGCCGACGACCTCACCGAAGCGTCACCAGCCCTCATAGGCCGAGCCTCATTGGTAGCTAGGCGAGGCTCGGCCTCGCCCGATTTGGGGAGGTCGAGCTTGCTTAGCCGTCGGTGGGGATCTGGCGAGGCTGAGCCTCACCAATGGCCAGGGGGGCCTCGTCGAGGCTGGGCGAGGCCCGCCACACTAGTGGCTGGGCTTGCCTCTAACAAGCTCGCCGGACCAGTTGCTGGCGATCGACGGTAGTGGGCGGCGGACAGCGGTTAATGGCAACCGCAATGGTGGTAATAGATGAAGAAGAAGAAAATGGAACAAGAAAAAGAAAATACAAAGAGAAAATATGGGCTCGATTCTAGAATCGTTCTAGGGAATAAGAATCAACTTTTTTTTTAATATATTATTATTCTTAATTCTGTTCCAAATCTACTTTCTTGAACAAAAAAAATATAAATTTGTTCCCAAGAACACAAATTTTACCAAACACAATTATATTTTAAAACTACCATCACACCCTGATCTTGGAGCGTGCGCCCATCCTTTAGTGGTTGATAAAATTTGCGATTTCCTAGGATGAGTCGCCGACCCTTTCATTTTATTGCACATGCAAAAGCGAATAATAAATCCCCTAACAGTAACCATCTCGGAATAAAAAAGCAGGACAATAGATTCACAAACAAAACATGCTTTTATATACACACTAAGTCATATACAAAAGTCAATAACCACAAGCCTAACTAGTTAAAAAAAAAAGAAGGCTATCCTATCTAACCTACTCTTCAGGTCACCTCAGCTCGGCTCCAGACCTTCCACTCTACAGCCTTGAAAATTGAGCCCACGACGGGGTGAGATATAAATCTCAGCGAGTTCACGCTCTAAACCCCGATTATGAGGTAATATGCCTAGCATCGTGCTAATCACACAATCATACAACCATAGAGACTTACCTCGTCTCATATCTACCCTGCAGGTTAGCACAATTCACATACATCATGCATAAAATCGACGCACGCAACAATTGACACGCGCCTCACTCAACTGTATAAATCACAGGGGTCCCAATTATAATGCCAAACCATTATGACATGTCACATACCATGCCACACAGTTTTGTCTCATAATCAGGCGCATCAAACTCCAATAATCATGCATTCCAATTGTTAATTTCGCTCCTCTAAGGTACGGCCTACTTGAAGTTCGACGGTCTAATGGCGTAACCAAGTATTGTCTCTTCCCCATTGAGTACAGCTACGTCTCTCAAAGACGGTTTTCCAAAAGAGTATAGGTCCATAATCTATTGCAACCCGAAATCCAATGAATGGGTAAAACATATAGGGTAACGTCCATTCGACAAAGTTCAGGGATGGGTTCTCTTAACTAACACATGACCATTCAATCTTAGCCCAAGACACTATGTATTGCACTCAAATGCCTCAATTAAAATAGTGATCCCGATCTATTTTCTTCATATTAAAATACCCGGTAAAAATAGTTGTGTGTGGGTGCACGGTCAAATTGAATCCGGAAAATTCATAACCTTCTTTTTAAAATCCCACTGTTTATATAGTATATAAAATCATTTTTAGTGTTAAAACTCGACACTCGAGATTTTTTTAATAAATATCGAAATTCATAAATTTTGGAATTAAATACTCAAAATTCCAATCAGCACACAATTTGCACAAATTATCATCCAATTGCATAAATTGAACACACTATTGCAATCAGTACGAAATTCTTGTCATTGGCTATCCCGGTCTAATTTCCGGAAAATATTTAATAATTAATTTATTACTAAAATTAATTAAATCAATCAATTTAAATACAAAAAATATAAACTTAGGCCAAAAATTGCTAATCTAACCACCTATTGAACTAATTAAATTATCCTAACTATTCTAACTATAAGGCTACCTAATAGGCTAACTAATTTTAAGCTCTAACCACTTAATTCACTAATCTAACTAACCTAAATTAATTAAATAAACTAAAACTACACTAATCTAATCTTAAATTAATCTAAACACCCCTTAAACTTCATTAGCCTAATAAATAGAGTTTATTGCATAAACTCACCGATTTAGCACGAAAATCGGTTCACCGCAACGGTGGCGCAACGGCAGCTAAAGCTTGGGCCCACGGCAGCGCCGAGGGGAACTTGGGCTAGGTAAAAAAACCTTGCAAGCCCACAGCAACTGCTGGGCTTGGCTGAGCTTAACTGATGGGCTGAGACGCACGGGCTGGGCTGATTCCGCAGGCTGCAACGGCTGAAATTCACGGGCTGGATTGAAACTCGTGTAGGCTGAGCTGTGGGCTGGAAATTGGTAGGCTGCTGAGCTGATTCTGGCCGAATTGTGGGCTGGGCTCACGAGCTGGTAATGGGCTGGCTTCGGTGGAGATGGGCTGAAGAGATCAAGCAGTAGCTTCGGTGGGTGGTGTCACGGACGGTTGGCCGTTGCTAGGCTAAAACGCGAGGTCGAGAGGAGCCGCTTTGGTCAACGATGGGGCTTCAGCGGGCGAAGGTTGACTCGAGTAGGGTTGAAGACACGGATGAAGGTGGCAGCTGGCGCACGCAGGCTCTACAAGGGTGGAGCTGGAGTTGACCGGGCGTGCTGGCAGTAGAGAAAACGGAGCGGAGAGGGGGCGATCGTGGGCTTGTCGATGGGGACGTTGGTAGCGGTGAGGAAATCGAAGGAAACCGAGGTAGAGAAGGATCGGTGGCCATTGATCGGGACGTGGCAGCTCGGATGGCTTTGGTTGGAGAGAGAGACAAGTGGTGGTGGTAGAGCAAAGAAGTGAGATCGAGAAGGAGGGAAGGGGAAGCAGGAGTGCTGACGGAGAGAGAGAGAGAGAAACGACGGAGCTGCTTCGAAGGAAGAAATGAAGGAAAACGAAAAGCAAAGCGAAACGGATGGAGTCGGCGTCGAAGGGGAGAAGGAAAAAGCTGAAGGAGGAGGGGTAGGCGGCGGCGTGCTCGGCAAGCTTGGAGAGCTTAAAGTCGACATCTTTATCCATCCCCTTAATTGCTTTGTCCCCTATTTATTTCTAGCAATTTAACCCACAATTAAATCAAATTTGAAGCCAAAATTCCAACCCTCTTCCTAGGATCCGAATTTCACACTTGAGCTTCAATTCCTCACCAAATTTGCCCAATTTGGTGTCCAATTTTGATGAAGAAGAAGTCCCCACGATTTTTGCAAGTCCCCTTCGTCAAATATCTCGGTAAGGAGGCCAAAAATCCATTCGATTTGGTCCATCCGAATTTCCGTTATTTTCCAAATCGTCCAAACGATTTTTCGTAAAAATCTTGAACTCTCCGAAAATTCTTTGGAGGATGAGTCAATGTTCCTAAAATAAATCGTGACATGATAGAACTTTTAATTTCTGAAATCGGGTTCAGATTTGCGGTTAATTTCAATTTGACGCAATTTTAACGTAACCTAACCTACCAGAAAGTTTTTAAGAATTTTTAGTGCAATTGACCCATAGTCGATTATTTTCAAGCCACAAGATACATTTTCGACACATTGGCGGTTATCGTGAAAATCTCAAGATTTTAAATACGGGCACATGGTACCCAAAACGACAGAAAAATCGATCTAATGCCAATCAACGAGAATTTTGCAATCAGGTGGAATCACCCACATACTAATCACATACCTCTATCGAATCGACTCATCTCTGGTCTCTGATCGATTTTGACAGTATTGTAATGATCATTGCAGATCAACACAGTCGAGTAGTCGATTCCTAGTCGAATTCTCAAGTCTATTGAGTTTAGAATCCCTTAATTGCTCTCTTAGATAGTCTAGTTATTTCATGAGTGATTAGCTTGAAGAATAGCACTATAGGCGCGTCGATGAAATGCTCAATCTATTTAATTGAAAACAAAATCTGAAAATTCAGGTTGTCACAACTACTCTCGAGAACAAAAGAATAGAAACTTTTACTATTTGGTCGATTACCAAATAGGGCCTTAACACTAGTGGCAATCAGTTCCAGAGCAAGACTAAGTTCAATTTCTGCTCTTTATAGATTTTGGCCAAGCTATTGCCTTTATCCACTACTTTTTTGTTTATAAACCCACCCATTAATCTCCATGAGCTCGAAAGGAGAGTATTTTAAAAGAAAATACTATTCTCTTAAAAAAAATAAAAAAATAAAAACATCTTGACAAACATTATTGAGAAATAATCAAACTCTTTTATAGCTTTAGAGCTAATGCAAACCTAAAGCAGGTTTTCCTAATGTCTATTCCTAGAGAGCACTCCCAACAAGTCAAGAGATCATTTCTCAACAAACAAAGAAGAATTGTGGATATTCCCTTTGGAGAAATACAACAAGAAATCCATCTCTGTCTCAATGATCTATGTCTTAGACATTAAATGATGAAAACTTACATCAGAGACAATCGAGAGCTTAATGGTGTCTACTCACGCCAACATCTAAAGATCAAATACTCTAAAAAAGATTATGATGGCACCCGTGGAAAATATTCCGAAAAAAAGAAGCATTTCAAAAAGTACAAAATTGGAAGGCCCAAGCATAGACCTAAGTACCCTCGAAGAAAGAAGAAATGACGATTCCTGCAAAGAAAGAAAGACAATCAGACTGCAACAAATCAATTAGATGCTTCATCCACAACAAAATAGATCATTTCACCAAAAATTTCTCCCAAGAGAAAAAAAGGTCAGAATCACTTGATACACCATTTTAAAATAGAAACCGGTATATCACCTGAAAATGATGATGTTTAGTCATTATTTTCCATTGATGAAAACCCATATGAACAAATTCTTTGTGTTATTTCTTGCTATCAAACTTCTAGTGAAATTGATTTTGATTTAAACTATAAAAACCTTTTTTCATATATCTTTCATCTCTTTAGAACAAGACCCCATTATATATTCTAGTCAAGTTCATTGTCCCAATTTTTTTGTAAAAATTTTCACTTCAAAATTTGCTAAACCAATCACAATCATTGCTCTTATAGATAATGATATTAGTTCTTCGATTCTAGACACTAAGGTTCTTCCTAAAGAATACTGAACTTCCTATGTTTGATATTTCAATTTTGCCTCAAGATATATCTTTTCTACAAATATATGAACCACACCAATAACTATCCAGTTCTTTCCTCAGTATTCTATAACTGCAAAAATTTTAGGATCTAGTCTCCCCAACAAAGATTTGATCATTGATTGGGATGTTATGACTCAAATTCTTTAACTCCGAATTATTCCCAGAAAAGGCCCTAAGTATAAAGACCAATTCTCTAAATTTGTCAATATTTAACGGTTCTTTTCCATTTAAATGAGTCTGCTAGATCCAATCATGCAAAATTGCTAGAATCATGTTCAGAATCTCACTCTGACTTATCTCAAAAGTGTCCCCATCTTTTGTGAAAAAATCTAGAGTTCTTTGCTTGCCTCCCCTTTAAAAAGAATGAAGGCATAAATCCCACCAAGGCGAGTCATATAGGAATAGACCCAAAAAATCTTGTTGCTACTCAGAAGGAACGCTCAGAATTACTACATCAATGCCTTATTAAAATCTCAAATTCCCAATAGATCTACAAAACTTTTTATGTCAATAAACTATCCGAGTAAAATCGAGGGAAGATGTGACTAGTGATCAACATTGCTAGACTATCCATTGCTCTTTCGAAATTGCTCTTTCGACATTTTCCTTCAGGATGAAAAATTCACATTGCTCTTTCGAAATTCTTGTTTTACTAGACTATCCAAAGCCCACATCTATTCCAAATTTGACCTAAGCTGGATTTTGGCAATTGGTCATTCATCTTGCAGACAAACTCAAGACAAAGTTCTGCATTCTAAACTAGTATTTCCAATGGAAGGTCCTCCTTTTTGGCCTTAAAATAGCCCATTCCTTATTCCAAAAGACCACATGCCATATCTTTCAGCCAATCTTGCTAAGTGCAGCAATTTACATTGATGATATCTTACGTTACAACCTTGATAAAGAATTTCACTACCGACTCCTGAATCAATTTGTAAATATCGTGAAAAAATATAGAATCACACTTTCTCAGAGAAAAATGAACATTAGCTAGATAAAAATTAAATTTCTTAGTAGGCACCTTAACAAAAGTACATACTATCCAAGGTCACACATTGCTCAGGAATTGTTGAAATTTCTAGAATAAAATTTGATGACAAAGCAAGTTCAGTATTTTCTTAGGATAATCAATTATCTTACAAATTTTGTTCCTAACATTATAAAATTGTTGATTCCATTACAATTGATTGTAAAAAAGAATCATCCACCTTGGAGTATAGCTCAAACCAAAGCAATTGCAGAGTTAAAAGAAGTTATATAGATTTTCCCCCATTGCAAATATCATGCACTAGGAAGAGAATCCTCCAGACCGATGCTAGTAATGTATATTGGGTAGCCATACTGTTTGAAGAGATTAAATGTAAGCGACACATTTGCGCTTACAAAAGTGGAAAGTTTCCCTAGGTTGAAATGCATTGTCATTTTACTTTTAAGGAAATATTGGCAATAAAGAATAGGATAAAAATGTTTGAATTCCATCTTATTGGCCATCATTTCCTAGTGGGAATTGGTTCAACTAATGATAAGTAATACGAGATCGATAGTAATGAGGGACTTTCGAGAGTTGGATTTTGAGAGCATTGAGGCTGCTTCCTTTGGGTGAAAGGATGGCCGTGTCACCCCGTTCATGTTGGTTTTGGTGTGTGACAAAATCTGTGTCTAAAGTGACGGTAATTGATTCTAACATATTCCTTTTCTAAGGAACTACTCTTATACTTGAAGAGCTTCGGCCCCTTTTGTAATATTTGGATATTTTGGAGCAAGTAAGAAAAATAAAATGAAGGTGGGGTCCACAAGCAAAAGAAAGAAAAAAAGGGAAAAAAAAGATGTTTGACCTAGTCAACAAAAGGAGAAGAAAAGGGGACGTTCAGCAGAATAAAATGAAGAGGCTATGAGCTCTCATCAGCGCAAAAAGAAAGGGGAAAGAAACGAGATAAAAGAAAAGCAAGAAAAGGAAAGAAAGGGGTTTTGCAGGCACATGCCACGGTATCTTGCCAACCCAAATCAACTTCATTTAGCAACACCTAGTAAGTGCACACACCCTCGTTCATCCAATCAAAGTAGTTTTGGATTTAGTGCTAGAAATTCAAAATTATGTGAAATTTGAGCCGCAAAATCCGATTTTTGAGTCAGTAAGCTACGCGCGTGTGTGTTTATGATAGTTTAGAAGGTCATGGAACTATAGGATTTTATAGATTTTGATTTGAGCTAACAATTTGCCGAAAACAAAAAATCAAAGTTTCCCGCACATGATAAACAGTGTCTGTCTAGCAATTTCGGGGCCGTATTTTGTCGCCTTTTGGCTTGATTTTGGAACGGTTGATTGTAGTATGTTGAAAGAACTTTCTATTGATTGTAAGGTGGAGAAAGTTATGGCATGATCAAGTTTTGCGCTTAAGCTCCGAATTGTGGATGACTTGAATAATCACTTTAGATGTGAGATTTTTTTCAGCGTGTAGGTGTTGTTTTATTCATAATTTAGTCTAATTGTTAGTTGAGATGGCATTTTACTTGATTTTGGCGCTATTTTTCGCTTATATTATAGAGTGTGAGTTCGTTGATTTGAGTGAGTCTTGTTATTTGGTTTAGGGCATATCCAAGTCAGCAGGACTATTTCTTTGTTGCATAAAAGTCGAATCAAGCATTACTACCTTGTTGATTTTGAAATGGCATGGTAAAACATTTTTGGAAATGCCTTATGAGTCGATCATTATGCAATGGATTGAGGAAATTCTTTATGAAAATAATTCTTTTGTTACATGTTATATGTTTGGATTTGTGAGGAATTGAAAAAGGCATCGTTTGAAATAACTTGAAATGATTATTTGTAAATACCTCGATCAAATGTTTTGTGAAAGAACTGCCAAAATTTATGGGTATGGATTCGTGAAATGCTCTCAGAAACACATTCTGTTTGATAAATTAAGTTGCAAAAGTTTATTCGGTTTGGTTTGCAAAATTAGGTTATGAAATGGATCAAGGTCTTTATTGTGAATTTATTCTATGAAATGATATGAGAAATATTTTCCAAAAAAAAAAGAAGTATTTCTATCAAAGGAACGGAGTTACGAAAGGTTATATAATTGGTTTGAGAGCCCAACGAGAGGCTTGTGGGTACGCACATGCTAGTTTAAAATATCCTTGTGGGCCGAACCACATGCCAAAGAGGGAATCGTGGTTGCATTGTCACTAAGTGCTGTGTTGTGACCATGTTATTAAGCAAAGGGTTGGTCAATGGATGGACCATCGGCATGTGGTTTCATATGAGATAGATCAATGGAATAAACCATTAATACTTGGCATGTAATGAAATGGATCATTGGCGTGTGAATTAATGAAATTAATTAAGGGATTGGACCATTGATAGTTGTTATGATATTATTGATTTACCAAATTAAGCAATATAACATATTTTTGTCTAGTATATGTATTATATTGTAGATTTGGATTAAATGAGTTATGATTTGGTTTTATAAAGTGTATAGTGGGGTGCTCAATCTACTTAGAAGAGATATGCACTACGCACTAAGCTGTGGTTACTCATCCCTCTATTTTTTTTCCAATCTTTTCAAGTTCTTCAGCTAGCAATAAGTAGTACAAAAGTGATAGCAACGAGAGGACTTCTGGAGAGATGGGTTTTTGGTGGTTTAAGGCCGCGTCCTTTGAGTAAAAGAACAGCCATGTCATCCCCATTCTTGATGGTTTTAGGATGTGACACCTCTCATTTAAGCCTGTCACCAAGTTTCCGACGGTCATTCCTAAACTGTACAAGAATTTCCCACTGGCCAAAGCCAAATGAAAACGAGCTCTTTCTCCGAAGGCTGCATTATATGATGACGGGTTCCGGGCAGGTACATTGCTTCACTGAACCTTCTGTCATTCTAGAACTCACTTTGATTGCTCTTGTTTTAGACATTTACAAGAATGGATCTCCCAACAGAAGTAGCAGAACGACCTCCTGCTGGAACAAGCCACGCATTTGATCGTTTTTCGCCTTTATTCAACACCAAGATCCCTACAAAAGAGCGAAATCTCTTCCAGCGGCAACGATCTCGAGTATGTATATGCTACCATCATCATTAGCTTGAAAGGGGTGGTGACAAAACGTAGAAATTGAAATCAAGGCGCCATCAATAACGTGAGAATTGAACGCAACACGCGGAGGTCGATTGGAAGTGGAGGAGATGAGAAGCTCGGAAAGGTAATGCGTCGTCGACCAGAGAGGCATCCAAAGGAGGAGGAAGGGCGGTGGCCCCACCATGAGCCGCCGTGTCGTTCTCCTGTCTCCGCCTCCGCCCTTTCCCCGCCATCACACACTCTCTCTCTCCCATAAAAATGAGAAAATTGATTGTTGGTCGTGTGTTTTGTGCGTAATTATGACGACAGTCCCTACTTTTTCATTTATTTTAAATTGACAACCATACTTTCTAATTGCTTTCGATGTCACCCCTCAGTTGGTTTCGGTGTCCCCTTTGGGCATGGGGAAGAAAAGGTGAGTGATAAAGTTTGTCTTATAACATTCATGTGCCGCATAGGAGCCGCCGATTCCTGGTTTATTTTAGCTGATTTTTTTTTTCTCTCTAAATCATCTATTAACCGAAGGATGTCGTTGATGACTTTCGTCTCCGATGCTTACAATGTGAATATGTAATGTTTGTCAGTATCTCAACATGTCTAGTTAAAGTTAGATATAAATATCGTCTAATGATATGATATTTATGTTTATCATTCATGCGATCTTGAATCTCTCGAGCAAAAAGATGCGTAAAGAATACCATTTATCATCCATTGAAATAATACCAGCTTTGGAGTGGTTTAAGTTCACCTAGTTAGAAGTGAAACCCTAGAAGTTGAAATGCATTTTAGAACAACATCGCCTATAATAAGCATGACAGAGGGGGAGCAAAAAAGGGGAACAATCATATTATGAGGTTTAGTTGATTTAGTTTTAGTAGCTTAACACATGACTCAAGAAAATCCTGAAAATTAACTCTCTCTTATTGGGCGGTTCATACTTAGAATGTGTTTGTTTCGTGTAAAAGTTTATGACAAAGGTTTTCGTGGAAATCGATTCCAAAGAAAATTGATAATTTTCATTTATTTGGTGGCATATTAAAAAGGTATGTTCGAAAACATTTTTGAATGTTTAAATCTCATTTGAAATAACAAACATTGAAGAAGGTAAGAAGTGAGCATTTGGGAAGAGACTTGCCATGCTTGGGAAATGATTTCATTTATTGAGAAAGTAGGAATTTTTATTTTTGGTTTTTTTCCTAATTTTAAGGATATAATTATCAAAAAATTCTTAAACCTATTACAATTATGTCAATTTGGTTCTAATTTTTTTTTTTTTTGTCAATTCAATTCTAAACATTTTGTATTTATGTCAATTCAATACATCCGACCAATTTTAACCAACTGGCATTGACATGAACACCAACCGGCACCAGCCGTCCGACCGACGCTAACATAGACAATTTTTTGTTAATATTTTATTTAGTTCGAATTTTAATTAATGTTTTACTTTTTTATTTCTTTTTTTTTTTTCCCACCTTACTTTCTTCTTCCAAGCCAAATCCGGCAAGGTTAGCCTCGCTAGCCCATGGCGAGGCTCAACCCACCAGCCACTTCCGAGATCTCGAACTTCCCCACAGCACACGGGTCAAACCGGAAGTTGCCCCATCAATTGCTATGCGTAATCTCTACTTCCCAACTAACCACATCTCAATCACAAACACTAATTTACTCTTTCCTTCCACATCACTAAAACCTCAAATGCCAAGTAAACAAATGGACAAAATCAAAGGAGTCTTGAGAAATGAACCAAGGCAAGGATATCATCTACTTTATCTTCATCCTCGTTACCATCCATCTTCTTCACACAAAAAGATGGACATCAATATCATGTCTGTGATGCTCTACTCCACGGCTCTTGTCCCTGTCGCTCTCTTCGTCATCTGTGCACTCCTCCTCCTGAAAACCTTCACCGGCAAGTCCCTCCGTAAATCTAAGTATCCGGCCATTCGCAGAACGGTCTTCAGTCAACTTGTCTACTTCAGCCGGCTCTACGATTACGTGACCGGATTCGGGAGGAGATCTTCGACGTTTCGTCTCCTTGCGCCCGGACCGAAGTCAGATCTACACAACTGATACGAGGAACGTTGAGCACATATTAAAGACCAACTTCAATAAGTACACGAAGGGAATGTATGACATCAATATTGTTGCGATAGGGCGAGCGATCGAATAAAATATAGACGGAAGAAGAAAAATAAATCGGACACCAGATTTACGTGATTCAGTTGTAAAGACCTATGTCCACGGAGAAAGCAGCAGCGAATTTTACTATAGATCAAGATACAAGGAGATTACACACTTAAGTCACTCAAACACTCTCTCGGTGTTTCCCAAATCCCAATTTAACCCAAAACCCAACTCACGGCACAAAATTATCACACAAGCTCAAAACAAATGCTGAAAAAGAACTCGTTTTCTTGATCGCACTTCAGCTTGAAGACATGCGGCTTCTTCTTTTCTCTCGTACGGGTGCAACAGCAACACCTCGAAAAAGAAGACCTCTTTTGCGGCTTCCTTCTGCGACTTCTACGTAGGTTTTGGCCGGCAACCCAACCAACGAAAAAGAAGAAGCAAAAAAACCTACGTAAAAAATTCTGTTTTATACGTGGGTGTGCCCAAGGTCAAACCTTTGACCTTGGGCTCCACTACTTGCCTATTTTGGCTTCACGTGGAGATATTCACGCGTGCAGAGGAGAGGACTTCTTCCTCTTATGTGCGTGCGTGCATCTTCTCGTGAATCCTTCGGCAGCTACCTTTCAATTTTATTTCCTCCTTTTGTAATTCCTCCGCGAGTCCACCAAATTTCGCGTTTTAGCAAATGCTCAAACTCGAGTTATATTTAACAAATATAAAGAAGGATTTGTCCGGGGAGGGGATTTTTGTGGTGGATGGAGAGAAGTGGAAGAAGTAGAGGAAGGTCGCGAGCTTTGAGTTTGTGACGAGGGTGCTCAGAGATTTTAGTCGTTGCGTGTTCAGGAAGAATGCTACGAAGCTGGTCAAGATCGTGGAGGAGCTATCGGCTGCTTCAGAGGGATTCGATATGCAAGTGAGTAGTTTCAATTTTTGGATGGCGAGAACTCCACGATGATCAAAACCACTCTGAAAGAAACATAAGGTGAATGGAATCGAACATAAAGACTGCATATTTCCGGCAGAATATCGAAATATACTAAGGTTGGTCATCCGGATTTGATAGATATGTACCTTTGCCTGAAAATGATTGGATATGTATGCAATCTAAAGAGGATTAGATAATGCTAGGCTCGAAGAGAAACCTAGAACAGACGAAAACTGTTGGGGTCACTCAACGATAGGAGTGACCACCGTGTGGTAGTTGTCAGTCCTCCTCAGCCTCCACCCAAACATTAATTATATCATTGTCCTACCAATCTGTAAATCAGCTAATTGGCTTCGGCGGAGCTGGACCTATTCGTAAGAATACATACTGAGAACAGGTTTTGCTGTTATGTGTAGTAAAGCACTTGGTTAAATGTCTAAACTATCACAAATTTAGGGAAAGAAGAATGGTTCTCCTCCTGTGATGAAAGAAATGAGATATCCCATGACAAAAACTAAATCTCTCGAAACTGATACAGAATGCCATCATAATTTGCTTTAAAATATATGGCCAAAGTAGTGTTCTAAGGAAGGTCACGATCATAATGAAGAAGCTATTGTCAAAGGAAGTTGGCGGCCGGACCTGATTGTCCATCCTTTGCGATTTTGGTATGCCTCAATTGCCAATAAACAAAGTTGCTGTTGGGATGCATTTTGCGGGGTCTTCAATGCCTTCACCCAAATGAAAACAAAACAAATTAAATGGCAAAAGTACGCTTCAAGTGCCAAAAGTTGACACAAATGGATACTTAAAGTGCCAAAAGTTACGAAAGTGACACTTAAATGCCAAAATCGGAGAGAAATGGATCACTTAAGTGTGCTTAACTGACGTGCGCAATTTCCAGTAAACTAAGTGCAAAATAGCATCATTTTACACGCTAACGTGGCCAGACAATGCAAAAATGACGTCGTTTTGGTGCTGACGTAGTTAAAAATTAATATAAAAATTAAATTAATTTAATTTAAAACTAAATTTATTTAAAACATTTAAAAATACAAATATTAAAAATTTAAAATTTTAAAAAATATATATTTAAAAAGGGGAGGTGGCTGCTCCTCCCTTTTTTTTTTTTTTTTTTTTTTAACTTTATTAATATTTGTATTTGTATTTTTATATATTTTAAATAAATTTAGTTTTAAATTTATTTAATTTAATTTTTTTAAAATTTTTTTACCACATCAGCACCAAAATAATGCCGTTTTGCACCTGCTTCACCAGAAAATTGACATGTCAACGTTTTGGCCGGATTGGCACTTAAGTGATCTATTTTGTTTCGATTTTGGTACTTAAGTGTCACTTTCGTAACTTTTGATACTTAAGTGTCCATTTAAACCAACTTTTGGCACTCTAGGGGCCCGGGTATCCAAATTAAATAGGTAAGGGGGAATGGAACAACTAATTTCGGAATCTGCACCATTAGACGATTGACCAGCAAAACATGGGACACTACTTTAGGAATCGCGGCCAATTCGGGCAAGAGCTTCGACAACCTCTCCAAGTTTGACCGTCTCATCTCCGGTTAAGTGCATGCCATTCTGATCATTGGCCTTCTCATGTTTCTTTTTTCTTGATTCTCTATACCTAAATAGACAAATCTAAGATCATACTCAGAAAGACTGTCTGGAAGAGGTACATGCAAAGCAAATCATCGTGGAACTACCATGACTCGCTAGCAAAAGAAGCAAGGCAGACACGAGTCTAAATCGATTATCTGCCAGCTCTTGCATGTTTGACTAGGGATTCCATCCCAAATATTCACGAGATGCCGTGAGCCGCCGCGTCCTCCTCCCTCTTCCCACCATCGCGCTCTCTTCCCCTCTCTCTCTCTCTCTCTCTCAAAAATGAGGAAATTGATTGTTGGTCCTGTGTTTTGGGTGTAATTCCGGCGAAAGTCCCTACTGTTTCATTTATTTTAGATTGACCCCCATACTTTCAAATTGCTTACAATGTCAACCCTCAGTCAGTATTGGTGGCCCTTTTGCGCGTGGTGAAGAAAAGGTGAGCAAGAAAGTTTGTTCTATAATACTCATATGCCACATAGAAAGTATCGATTCTTGGTTTATTTAGCTGATTTTTATTTTCCTCTGAATCATCTATTAACCAAAGGATGTTGTCAGTTGACTTTCGATGCTTACAATGTGATTTCGTAATGTTTGTCACTATCTCAACGTGCCTAGATAAAATTAGATATGAATACCGTCAAATGAAAAGATTTATGTATTTTTTATTCATGGTGATAATACCAACTTCGAAGTGGTTCAAGTTCACCTAGTTAGAAGTGAAACCCTTGAAGAGCATTCTTTGTACGATCTCGCATCTCCCAGGCGGGGCAGGGGTTCAGCAAAAGAGGAAAACAATCATATTATGAAGTTTAATTTTAATAGCTTAACCATGACTCAAGAAACTCCAGAAAATTAACTCTCTCGTGGGGTGGTTCCTTCTTGACGTGTCTGTTCCGGTTAAATTTATGGTCAAGGTTTTTGTGGAAATCATCTAAAAAAATTGATGATTTTCATTTATTTAATGATATACTGAAAAGGTATTTTTTGAAAACATTTTCGAGTATTTAAATCTCATTTAAAATAACTGATATTGAAAAAGGTAAGAAGTGAGCGTTTGTTAAGAGAGTTGTTATGTTTGGGAAATGATTTCATCTTTTGAGAAAGTGGGAATTCCTTCTCCTAATTTTAAAGGGAGAATTATAAATAAATAAATAAAAAGTCTTACACTTATTGTAATCGTGTCAATTCAATTATAATTTTTTTTCTTATCAATTCAATCATAAACTTCTTATATTTGTATTAATTTAATCCATCTGACCAATTTGATGTGGCCAACCGTTTAACATTAACAATTTAGGCCAGCTGACACTAACATGACCAACTGTTTTTTTTTTTTTTTTTTTTTTAATATCCAGGGAATCCCGTATAGCCGGCAGCCGGCAGGTAAACCCTGGGGCAACGCTAGCGGAGGACCCACCACCCCGACGTCACGCTTAAGATCTCGTGCGACCAGCTTCGAATTCCTCTGTCTTCAGTAGATATCATGGGAGCGCTTATCCAACTGAGCTACCACAGACGGTGGTTGACATGACCAACTGTTTAGCTACCGCTAATGTGAAAAAATTTGGCTAGCTAGTATTGACATTTTTTACTAACTGGCGTTGACATAGCCAATTGTCTAGCTAATGCTAACGCTAACGTAAATAAATTTTTAATAATATTTTTTATTTGATTTTTTAATAATTATTTTGTTGGCCGGGTCGCCTCGCCGACCACTTCCAAGATCTCAAACTTTCCCCACAACACACAGATCAAACCAAAGTTTGCCCATCATTTCCTACGCGTGCGTAATCTCTGCTTCCCAACCAACTACATCTCAATCACAATCACTAATTTAATCTTTATTGCCACATCATTAAAACCTACATATATGCCAAGTAAACAAATGTAAACAGGCAAAAGAGTCTTGAGACGTGAACCAAGGCAAGGATATCATCTTCTTTTTCTTCATCCTCGTTACCTTCCATCTTCTTCACACACAAAAATGGACATCAATATTATGTCCGTGCTGCTCTACTCCACGGCGCTCGTTCCAGTTGCTCTCTTCCTCGCCTGTGCGCTTCTCCTCCTGAGAACCTTCACCGGCAAGTCCCTCTGGGACTCTAAGTATCCGCCCGTTCGTGGGACAGTCTTCGCTCAACTCTTCAACTTCAACAGGCTCCACGACTACCTGACCGAAGTCGCGAGGAGATCTCCGACGTTCCGGCTCCTTGCACCAGACCGGAGTCAGATCTACACAACAGATCCAAGGAACATTGAGCACATAGTAAAGACCAACTTTGATAATTACATGAGGGGAAAGTATGACATGGAAATACTGAAGGATTTGTACGGGGAGGGGATTTTCGTGGTGGAGGGAGAGAAGTGGAAGAAGCAAAGGAAGATCGCGAGCTTTGAGTTTGCGACAAGGGTACTCAGAGATTTTAGTTGTTGCGTGTTCAGGAAGAATGCTGCGAAGCTGGTCAAGGTCGTGGAGGAGCTATCGGCTGCTTCAGAGGGATTCGACATGCAGGTGAGTAGTTTCAATTTTGAATGGCGAGAACTCCACGATGATCAAAACCACTCTGAAAGAAACATAAGGTGAATGGAAAAGACTGCATATTTCCGACAGAATATCGAACTATACTGAAGTTGATCATCCGGATTTAATAGATATGTACCTTTGTCTGAAAATGATTGGATATGTATGCAATCTAAAGAGGATTAGATATAGCTAGTCTCGAAGAGAAACCTAGGATAGACGAAAACTGTTGGGGTCACTCAACGATAGGAGTGACCATGTGGTAGTTGTCAGTCCTCCTCAGCCTCCACCCAAACAATTTGAGTTATATATATATATGGCAACCATAACAGTACAAGAAAGGACATTTCCTGATAATGGTCATTACAGTAGCAAAGAGGGTGAGAGGACATTGTACATTTGTTTGCTCATCATATTGTCTTAAATCTTGTGTGTAGGATATATTGATGAGGTACACTTTGGATTCCATCTTTAAAGTTGGATTTGGCGTGGAATTGAACTGCTTGGACGGATCAAGCAAAGAGGGAAGAGCCTTCATGAAAGCCTTTGATGAGGCAAATGCACTAACCTACTGGCGATACATCGATCCTTCTTGGGAACTCAAAAGACTTCTCAACATTGGTTCAGAAGCTTGTCTTAGGAATGACATTAACCTCATGGACAATTTTGTGCATGAACTTATCAAGATTAAGAGGAATCAACTCGCAGTGCGGCGAGAACAGGTGAGTACTTTTTAAAAATTTTATTAGTAAATGTGTAAATTGTAAGTACTTAGTGTGCGTTTACTGTTCGATTTTTTTGTCAAGCCACTACTCAAATTAGAAAGAGGCATTATGGCATGTGATACTGCGGAAGATTTTAATAACAAGAACACTGGAAGGATTCTGTAGAAGCTGAAGAACTATTTTCAGAGGAAGAATTCTGAATAGAAAAACTTGTGGCACCATCTAAAGATTGTTTTCATGACAAAGTCATACTACTTTTTAGAGGATTTTTCTTTGGCAATTCTCCCGGTTGATGTTTTCTTTTCCCATCTTTTTCCTACAAGAATGACAAGGAGGACATTCTCTCGAGATTTTTGCTCGAGTGCGAGAAAGATCCCAAGAATATGAACGAGAAGTACTTGAGGGATATAATTCTGAATTTCATGATCGCGGGAAAAGATACTAGTGGAAATACCTTATCATGGTTCCTCTACATGCTTTGCAAAAACCCCCTGGTGCAGCAAAAGATTGTGGATGAAATAAAGGAAGTTATTGGAGATCAGGCAAGTGAAGCTAACTCAGATGAATTCGTGGAAAGAATAACTGATCCGGTGCTTGGCCGAATGCACTACCTTCATGCCACACTCTCAGAGACTTTGAGGCTGTACCCTGCACTTCCGCTGGTAATTTACTCTTCACTTGTAAGAATTGAAGTTCAACCCCTGACTGATCCCAGAAGAGAACAAAATATAAAAATAAATTAACTTGAGATATTATGAGCTCAAATCAATTCATCAGCAGAACATTGGAGCTTGGAGAGAGCCAATCATAAACGGTTCTGAGTAAATTGCCATTGGAGTTGCACCACAAGACATCACAATTTTCCTGACTTTAGAAGCTACGATGCATCATCCAAGTGTATTTATGACAGACTAAAAATTTTGCTTAAGTGCATGACTGGAATCCTTTCATTTCCATTAATCACAGGTCACATTTTTCCATCCCAAATCAAATGCTTGCTTTTCATTCATCTCTAAATTCACGAACAGATACTAGTGCTACTCTGACTGCATTGAAATCTTGCAGCTAATTCTTAATTCGTATTCAAATGTCAATTGCCACGCCAAAGACTCAATATTCTTCTGAACAAAACATGATCAGCAACCCAGCAGATGCTAGAAATCCATCAGATTGGCAATTACAAATCAAGCACAAGCCAAAGAGAACACCCATTTAACAAGCTTTGGCTTTTGTATCTGTACATGCTAACTTTGATCTTTCACACTCCTGCACAACAGGACGGAAGATGTGCTGAGACAGATGACGTTCTCCCAGATGGCTTCCACGTGAAAAAGGGGGACAACGTTAATTACATGGCTTACTCAATGGCAAGAATGCATAACATATGGGGAGAAGATGCCGAGGATTTCAAACCTGAAAGATGGTTGAAGGATGGAATTTTCCAAAATGAATCGCCTTTCAAATTTGTTGCATTCCATGTTCGTTTCTTTATCCCAGGTCCTCGTGAATTGAATGTCCAGAATGTGTGTACGTATTCCAAGCATCTACAGTGACTCTCCTACTTTTCTATTTGCAGGCTGGTCCCAGGATCTGCCTCGGGAAGGATTTCGCTTACCGCCAGATGAAAATAGTTTCAATAGCTCTCCTTCGCTTCTTCCGTTTCAGATTAGCTGACGAAGCTAGACCCGTAACCTACAAGGTCATGTTCACCCTTCACATCGACAATGGCTTACCTCTTCATGCTGTTCCCAGATTGGTTATATAAGAGTTAGACTATCGTTGAGTATGGTCCATCGCATTATATGGATTTCTAACATTGGATGCTAGCAGTTTCGACTGATAGTAAGCATGCGCACCGCATGATGTTACAATTGCATGTAAGATTGGAACATTGAAGTGTTTTGCTTTTATTCGGTATGTAATATAAGTTCGTCAGGCTCTGTGACAATGCCAATAAAATCTTATTTTCGTAAAGCCTCTGAGGGGCTAACAAGTTGTTATGTCCGTAGAACTAAAGACGGTTTTCAAGCTCATCCAATAATCAGCTATCCAGCAATTAATTATATCATTGACATACCAATCTGATAATCAGCTAATTGGCTTCGGCTGAGTTGGACCTAATCGTAAGAATACATACTGAGAACAGGTTTTGCTGTTGTGTGTTGTAAAGCACTTGGTTAAATGTCTAAACTATCACAAATTTAGGGAAGAAGAATGGTTCTCCTCCTGTGATGAAAGAAATGAGATATCCCATGACAAAAACTAAATCTCTCGAGACTGATACAGAATGCCATCATAATTTGCCTTAAAGTATATGGCCAAAGTAGTGTTCTAAGGAAGGTCACGATCATAATGAAGAAGCTATTGTCAAAGGAAGTTGGCTGCTGGACGTTATTGTCCATCCTTTGCGATTTCGGTATGCCTCAATTGCCAGTAAACAAAGTTGCTGTTGGGATGCATTTTGCGGGGTCTTCAATGCCTTCACCCAAATGAAAAAGAAACAAATTAAATGGGCAGGGGGAATGGAACAACTAATTTCGGAATCTGCACCATTAGTCGATTGACCAGCAAAGCATGGGACACTACTTTAGGAATCGCGGCCCATGCGGGCAAGAGCTTCCACAACCTCTCCAAATTTGACCTTCTCATCTCCGGTGAAGTCCATGCCATTCTCATCATTGGCCTTCTCAAGTTTCTTTTTCTTGATTCTCCATACCTAAATGGACAAATCTAAGATCATACTCAGAAAGACGGTCTGGATGAGGTATATGCAAAGAAATCATCTTGGAACTACCATGACTCGCTAGCAAAAGAAGCAAGGCAGAGACGAGTCTAAATCGACTGTCTGCTAGCTCTTGCATATTTGACTGGGGATTCCATCCCAGATATTCACCAGATGCCGGAAGCCGGCGCGTCCTCCTCCCTCTTCCCACCATCGCGTTCACTTCCTCTCTCTCTCTCTCTCTCTCTCTCTCTCTCAAAAATGAGAAAATTGATTGTTGGTCCTGTGTTTTGGGTGTAATTCCGGCGATAGTCCCTACTGTTTCATTTATTTTAGATTGACCCCCGTACTTTCTAATTCTTACGATGTCACCCCTCAGTCGGTTTTGATGGCCCTTTTCGCGCGTGGTGAAGAAAAGGTGAACAAGAAAGTTTGCAATACTCATGTTTTGCCGCTTGGGAAGCACCAATTCTCGGTTTATTTTAGCTGATTTTTTTTTCCTTTAAATCATCCATTAACGAAAGGATGTTATCAGTTGACTTTCGATGCTTATAATATTCATTTGTAATAATATTCATTTGTAATGTTTGTCACTATTTCGATGTACCGAGATAAAATCATATATGATTACTGTGAAATGAAAATATATATATATATATATATATAATTTTTATTAATCCGATCTTGAATCTCTCATGCAAAAAGATGCATGAAGAATCCTATTTATCTTTCATTGTCATTATGCCAACTTTGAAGTTGGTTCAAGTTCACCTAGTTAAAGAGAAACCCTAGAAGTCGAAAAGCATTTTTTGTACGATCTCACCTCTGACAGGCAGGAGAGGGGATTAGCAAAAAGGATAACAACCATATTATGAGGTTTAGTTTTAGTAGCATAACGCATGACTCGAGAAACTCCAGAAAATTAACTCTTGTTGGGTGGTTCTCCTTAGGATGTGTTTGTTTCGTGTAAAAAATTAATGATAAAGATTTTTGTAAAAATCATTAAAAAAAATTGATAATTTTCATTTGTTTGATATACTGAAAAGGCGTGTTTGAAAACTTTTTCAAGTGTTTAAATTTCATTTGAAATAACAAATGTTGAAAAATGTAAGAAGTGAGCATTTGTTAGGAGACCTGTTACGGTTGGGAAATGATTTTCATCTATTGCGGAAGCTGGAATTCGTTTTCCTAATTTTAAGGTGAGAATTATCAAAAAAATCTTAAATTTATTATAATTATGTCAATTTAGTTATAATTTTTTTTTTATCAATTCAGTCCTAAATCTTTTATATTTTTGCCAGTTTAGTCCATTTGATCACTTTTGGCTAGTTGGCATTGACATGGCCAATTGTCCGACTAATGCTAACGTGAACAATTTTAGCTAGTTGGCATTAACATTTTTTTATTGGCTGATGCTAACATGGCCAACTATCTGACTAACGCTAAAGTGAACAATTTTGGCCGACTAGCGCTCATACTGCCAACTATTCGGCCGATGCTAAGGTGAACAATTTTGGCCAGTTGGTGTTTACATGGCCAACTATTCGGCTGACACTAACGTAAACTATTTTGACCAATTGGCGTTGACATTTTTGGCCGGCTAATACTAACATGCCCAATAGTCTAGTTGATGCTAGCATAAACAAATTTTTATAATATTTTATTTTATTTTATTTTATTTTTTAATAATTATTTCATTGGCCGGCTCGCCTCGCCGACCACTTCCGAGTTCTCAAACTTCCCCCACAACACACAGATCAAACCAAAACTTGCCCATCAGTTCCTACGCGTGCGTAATCTCCGCTTCCCACTATCCACGTCTCAATCACAAACACTAATTTAATCTTTCTTGCCACATCATTAAAACCGACAAATGCTAAGTAAACAAATGCACAAAGTCAAGAGTCTTGAGACATAAACCTATGCAAGGATATCATCTACTTGATCTCCATCCTCGTTACCTTCCATCATCTTCACACACACACACACAAACACACACACACACACATACACACACACACAAAAAGGAACACGAACATCGTTTCCGCGATGCTCTACTCCACGGCGCCCGAGCGGCGGTGCGCGGGGAGGAGGGATGGCGGTGCGTCCGCGCCTCCGGTCCTCGGACGCGCGCAAGGGAAGGGGAAGGGATTCCTCTCCCTCTTGTCCCACATCGCTTAGGGAGGGGTCATGGGCCTTGTATATAAGGCTTGGGTTCCCTTAACTTGTGTGACGCGTTTTAAAGCCGTGAGGACTCAGTGTCCAAAGCGGACAATATCACACAGTGGGACCCGGGATGTTACAGCTCTTCATCGCCTTTGTGCTTCTCCGACTGAAAACCTTTGCCGGCAATTCCCTCTGTAGCTCTAAGCATGTGCCCGTTCGTGGGACGGCCTTCGCTCAACTCATCTACTTCAACCAGCTCTACGACTACGTGACCGGACTAGGGAGGAGATCTCCGACATTCTGTCTCCTCACGCTGGACGGGAGTGAGACCCACACAACCGATGTGAGAAATATCGAGCACATATTAAAGACCAACTTCGATAAGTACACGAAGGGCAAGTACAACATAGACATAATGAAGGATTTACTCGGGGAGGGGATTTTCGTGGTGGATGGAGAGAAGTGGAAGAAGCAGAGAAAGGTCGCAAGCTCTGAGTTTGCGACGAGGGTGCTCAGAGATTTTAGTTGTTGCGTGTTCAGGAAGAATGCTGCGAAGCTAGTCAAGGTATTGGAGGAGTTATCAGCTGCTTCCGAGGGATTCGATATGCAATTGAGTAGTTTCGACTTTTGAATTGTGAGAACTCCACGATGATCAAAACCACTATGAAAGAAAGATAAGCCGAATGGAATCGAACATAAGGACTGCATATCTGCAGTAGAATATCAAAATATGCTAAAGTCGGTCATCCGGATTTGACAAGTATTCTAACCATGTCTGAAAAATGATTGGATGTGTATGCAATCTAAAGAGTTGGAAATAGCTAGTCTCGAAGAGAACCTAGGATAGACAAAAACCGTTGTGGTCACTCGTGGAAATGCCACTACCTAATAGTGCAACCAAGTTCGATAAGTTCTATGTGCACTTCGATGTATGCGGACCGAGATTTTTAGCTGATAGTAGACGGATTTTAGGATTGGACGGCTGTTTCTTAAAAAGCTTGTGCAAGAGAGAATTGTTGGCTGCAATTGGAAGAGATGTGAATAACCAAATGTTCCCACTAGCTTAGGCTGTTGTGAAGGTAGAGAATAAGGACAATTGATCCTAGTTCTTCAAAAATTTGATGACTGACCTAAAAATAACAAATGGGGAATGGTAGGCATTCATGAGCAACCAACAAAAGGTATTGTTTGATTTTTGAAAAATCTGGTCAATAATTTGCTTTTTAATATCAACATGTTATTTGCTTACATTTCTTACTTTAAATTATTGCATGTACTAGTTGTGGTAGTAGCCGAATTGTTACCCTATGCCAAATATTGAATGTGTGCACGGCACATTTACAAAAATTGGACAAAGACCTATAAATGAAATGAGCTGCAATCATAATTTTGGCAGTTAGCAAATAACACAAATTTGGCTGACTTTAGGATGGCCAAAGAATAACTGCTTTAGTTGACAAAGGAAAGTTCTGCTATACTATTCCAATCAAAATCGAAAAGCATTTTTAAAGAAAAATTCAAGTACAATAACATCAACAACAACATATGCGAAGCATTCAATGGGAAGATAATAGATGCTATATGCAAACCAATCATCTCAATACTTGAAAATATACGAGTTATGATCATGAATCGGCTGCACAAGCAAAGAGATGCGGCTATAAAGTGGACTAGGCAATGTGGTCCTAGGATTGCCAAGAAATCGGATTAGAACTTGGCTGCAAGTAGGTATTGTCATATCATTTGGAATAGAGATGAAGGATATGAGATAAGGAAAGGTTCCGATAAGTATGCTATCCATTTATGTACGACGAAATGTTCATGTAAAGTATGACAACTAAGTGGAATTCCATGCACATATGTCATATGTGTTATCCAGTTGAGGGGCCATAATGCAGAGGATTACGTTAATAATGGGTACAAAAAATTGAAATATCTTACTTCTTACCAATTCATGATGCAGCCAATTAGAAATAGCAAGTTCTAGGAGCCAATAGATCGTGAAACACCTCAACCTTTGCCACTGAAGAAGAAAATGAGAAGGCCAAAACGAAAACGAAGAATGGCAGAGGGGGAAGTTTGTGGTCAACAAAGGATGAGTAGGACAAGTGCAAAGATGATGTGATGTTATTACCACGTAGCAAGGCACAATACTAAAGGTTGTCATTAAGGAAGCAGTAAGAACAATTGAAGCTAGCCAAAGGGCTTAGTAAATGGATAGTTGAAGAAGGGCAAATAAAATGGCCAAGTAAGTCGACTATTCTTCAGTCAACAACAAGAAACCCAGTAAATCATGAAATTTGTGTTTATATTGTTTTATGGTTTATTATAAATATGTACATAACCTTAATTGATCTTATATGTAATGTCTTTGTCAAGTCATGAAAAGGATATGCGAAGGATTGGTCGAAGCCCCCGCTATACTTAAAACTAAATGGCCTATTCAAAGAATGCAAGGTAAAAGATGGCCAGCTGAAAGATTGACCGAAGTAGCTAATTGGCTAATTCAATGGACTGTTCTTCAGCAACGGAGAAAAAAATACCTAGTAAGTTCAATAAGGTGTATTTAGTTTTCATTTACGTTATCTATGATGTCTTTTGCCTCTTTCTCATATTCAAAAGAGGCAAGTTGGAGCTCAACTACCAACAAAGTGGCCAACTAAAAGGCCATCACAAGGGTTATCACAAGAGTTACCAAAAGAATCACCATAAGAATCATTACAAGGGCCACTAAAAAGGCCAACAGAAGATGTCACTAAAGCTGAAGAGTTAGATGGAATGACAACTAAAAGAAAGTTAGGTGAAGGGGCACCAACAAAAAGATCATCTAGAAGATGCCCAACTGAAGAATTGATCGAAGAAGCCCCTACTGTAGCTAAAGGACCAAAAGAATAGCCTAAAAAATTACAAGCAATAAAAAGAGCCAACAAATTACAAGTTCCTAAAAGTGACACTCCCCTTCAAACAAGAAAGACTATTAGGAAAATGTTAAGATAATTATGAAATTTATACATATGAGCGTACTGAAATAGTCATTCTTGATGTAAGTTTTATTGGCTGCATTTAATTTAATTTATGTTGCAAACTTTTGCTGACAATTTACTTGTCTTTTTGTAACATAAGACAAATTCAGAGGTTTTTATCTCTCAAGACCCAACTCAAGAATCAATGGTTGACCAACAAAGAAGAAGATATTGGATGGGTTAACAAGAAAGAAGAGTAAGAACCCAGTTATAGGTCCATTTAAATCAATTCAGCCTAGATAGTTGTAGCTCCTTCTAAATCAATTCAACATAGGAAAGTTGCAGCTCCATCTAAATCAGTGCATCCTGAGATGGTTGAAGAAGTAGTTGCACGTCCAATTAGAAAGAGTACAAGAATTATGAATTAAGTGAAAATGAACCGGGACCATTGTGTATATTGATTGATGAATTGGGACGGGATAGGATTGGTGGAGCTTAGGAGTCACTTTTGTTTATAACTTGCTATGGATGGTTCTTTTTTTTTTTAGTTTTCTTTGAGTTTATGAAAAACTTAATTTTAATATCAATGGAATGATCTTGTTGCTTGTCAAATTTTTGTCTTTTTCAATTTTTGGATTATGCTTTCACTTGCTGCTATTGGTGATGGGTTTGTGGTGATAGTTGGGATGCTAGTGTGGCTAGTGGTGGTGGCTAGTGATGCCTACTGGTGGTGGGTTTATTGTGGAGATTTGGTTGGAAGCTCATGCCACATCTGGTGCAAGGCTCAGCTTGCACCAACACCTTCTACAACAAACCCACCACCGGCACAATAGCTACTAAATGGTAGGACTATGGTGGTGGTTGGTGGTGGTGGCTAGTAATGCTTGGTAATGGTGGGTCTATCGTGGAGGTTGGGGGCTCATGCTACACCTAGTACAAGTGTGCATTGCGCACATCTTACACCAGGCTAATGCTGGTGCAAGGCTTAGCTTGCATGAGCATCTTCTGTAGCAGCACACCACCAGCATAATGGTGGCTTGAGATAGTGACTGGGTTGCTTGGTGTGGTTGGTGGCCAATGGTGGTTACTAGTGATGCTTGGTGGCTGACGCAATTTTTAGGGAAAACCTACAAAAATTGACACTTAATTGATCACATTCTAAAAAACTTGACACTAAGTGTTTATTTTTAACCATGAGTTACACTTAAGTAATAATAATAACTTGACACTTAAGTGATCATTTTTTATCACAATTAATATTTAAGTAATCACTAAATATAACTTATGGCATTCAAGTAATCACTAGTGTCTATCTTATGTATATACTAGTTTGTAGTAAAACAGGGAAGCTGATGGTTTATATTTAGTTCAACTTATGGTAACTCCATTCAATTCAATGTTTGTTACTAGTTTATGTTTATGTTTATATTCAATTCAAGTAAAAGAACTACCCAACACATTGACCTAATACACATCCATTCTTATTGGTTTATATTTAAGAACAAGCAAAAACATACTATAAGTAGCATTTCATTCATTCATTCCCTTTCATTGACCTCCCTATAAGCACAAGAAGCAACCCACAATACATATAACAGTACAAACAATAACAAAGCTACAATGATCTTATGGAACAATACAAATTTCTTCTCATCTTCAAAAAAAAAACCTATATTTGATCCAAAACAATTACATTTGCCTCCTTAATTTCAACTATGGCAACTAAAGAAACTTCATTTCATCTTCAAGTGCTTTACATTCATTATAATGTATGATAAACAACAAAACAACACTACAATAAATGATTGTTAACACTTTCGTTTAATTTTCATCATTGAAACTCCATTTTTCAAATGTTTAACCGACAATGTTTTAGCTTACATTGAGTTAACATCGTCCAAATTGTCAATGAACATAGATGGATATTGATATCGTTCATCAAGTAGGTTCAATATCACCTATGTAACTCGATGAGAGAATTTCGTATCGACCCATTTGAAGTATTTGCACTTTGACCCTTCTTTATATCCGGCGCATCCATAAAATTTTCTCCCAAAATTCATTCGATTCCATGATATTCTTCTTAGACTTGGTAACCCACAAAAATATAATCACTTGCCTTCTCATTCTCTTCGGTGACAGGAATTTGAGACACTACCGAAAGTCTTGCTCTCCATTTTCAATATTTGACGATAGAATTTTGGGCAAATCGAAATTAGGGTTTAAGCACTTCAATGGGGGTTTTGGCCAATTTAGGGTTTAAATTTGTGACAATTTGGGAGATTACATCATTTTGGCCGATTTAGGGCTTTTATTTTGGCAATCTATGGAAATGGCATCGTTTTGGGTTAGTCAAAACTAAGTCAGCTCTCCAGCAAGCCACGTAGGTGAGCAACATTAATATAAAAAAATTACCATGTAAGATTTCTGATGGGATTCGTTAGAGGTGGCACTCAAATATTCAATTTTTTTTTTTTCAAAATGACATTTAAGTGTTACTTTCCTAACTTTAATCACTTAAGTGTCCCAACATGCTAAGTTTTGGCACTTAAGCTAAACTTCTTCCCTTTTGGCGAGAAGTTGACCCATCTTGGAAGCTCAAAAGACTTCTCAACATCGGTTTGGAAGCTCGTCTTAGGAATAACATTACACTCATCGACAATTTCATGCATCAACTTATCAGAATCATGAGGAATCAACTTCTGGGGCAACAAAGTGTGTGAGTACTTTCTTCTTCTCTTTTATTAGTGGAGTTATGAGTACTTAGCATACATTTAGCTATTCATTTTTTTACATTTACGGTCTTCTTTTGTCAAGACACAATGCAAATTCGAAAGAGGCATTAGGGCATGTGATGTTGGGGAAGATTTTAGCAACAATAACTTTGAAATAATTCTGTAGAAGCTCATGTACAGTTAGGTTTCAGAGGAATTCTGGTTAGAAAACATGTGGCGCCATCTAAAAATTGTTTTCATCACAAAGTTGTACTATTTTCCAAGTTTTTTCCTAGGCAATTCCTTTGATTGATTATTCCTTTTCCATATTTTCTTTCTACAAGAATGACAAGGAGGACATTCTCTCAAGAATTTTGCTCGAGAGCGAGAAAGATCCGAGAATATGAATGATAAGTACTTAGAGGGGTATAATTCTAAATTTCGTGATCACTGGAAAAGATGTTATCACAAATACCTTATCATGGTTCCTTTACATGCTCTGAAGACACCCCTTAGTGCAACAAAAGATTGCTGAAGAAATAAAGGAGGGGATGGGAGATCAAACAAGTGAAGCTAGCCCCGATTGTTTCGTGGAAAGAATTACTAATCATGTGCTCGACCGAATGCATTATCTTCAAGAAGAATTACCAAAAAGTCCAAAACCTATTGCAGTTATGTCAATTTAGTTCTAAATTTTTTTTTTGGTCAATTTAGTCCTAAACATTTTACAATTGTACCAGTTTAGTTCATTTGGCCAAAATTGGCCTACCGGCACTAACGTGGACATCGGCCATCCACGAAAGCTAACATAGCAATTTTTTAATATTTTTTTTTCAAAATTTTAAATATTTTTTGAATTTTTTAACTCTTTTTTATTTTTATTTTTCATCTTCTCCTTCCTCTCGACCGGCCAGCACCGACCGGAGGTGAGGGCCGATGAGGCCCCGCCAAATCTAGCGTGGCTTGGCCTTGCCTAGCATGGCAAGAGTCGAGCTTGCTGGCACTAACGAGGTCGACCCCGCCATGGCTAGGTGGGGCCGAACCTCGCCGGATCCAAGGCAACGATCGACCTCGCCGGTGGCCGGCAAGGCTCCTTGCCCAAGGACGGTGAGGCTCAACCTCGCCATGGCTAGGCGAGGCCAAGCCTCGCCAGATCTGGCGATAGCAGTCTTGCCGACCACCAGCAAGGTTGATCGTCGCCTTGCCGATGGTCGATGAGGTTCCTCGCCCAAGGACGGCAAGGCTCGACCTCGCCATGGCTAGGCGAGGCCAAGCCTTGCCAGATCTGGCGACGGCGGCCTTGCCATTGCTGGGTGAGGCTCGCCTTCGCTAGTGGCCGGCGGGAATAAGCCTCGCCATTGGCCGGCGAGGTTGACCTTGCCAACCAGAGGAAGGAAAATGTGGAAAAAAATTCAAAAATTCAAAAAATATTTAAAAATTTGAAAAAAGTAAAATATATATTAAAAAATTGCTATGTCAACTTTCGGCGGATGGCTGGCGTCCACGTCAATGTCGGCCAGTCAATTTTGGCCAGATGGACTAAACTAGCACAATTGTAAAATCTTTAGGACTAAATTGGCCAAAAAAAAAAAGTTTATAATTGAATTGGCACAATTGCAATAGATTTATGACTTTTTTGGTAATTCTCCACTATTTTCATGCCACACCCACAAAGATATCAAGGCTCTATCCTGCAGTGTCGACGGTAATCTTCTGTTCACTTGCAAGTATTATATTGCGGACCTCAAATCCATCATATAAAAAGATAAAGAACAAACTGATCATGCAACTAGCTCTTAAGCTGTATTCAAATGTAAAACCCCATGCAAAAGGGTTGATATTCTTCCGAAGGAAACATGATCAGTAATGATGCATATGCTATAAATCCATCAGATTGGCAATTACAAATCAAGCGCAAACCAAATAGAAGATGCATTTAACAAGATTCGGCTATGTGTAGAATTTACGTGCTGACTTTGATCTTTCATACTTCAACACAACATAATGGAAAATGTGCTGAAACAGATGACGTTCTCCCAGATGGCTTCCACGTGAAAAATGGGGACGGCATATATTACTGAGCTTACTCAATGGGAAGAATGCATAACATCTGGGGAGAAGATGCTGAGGATTTCAAACCAGAAAGATGGTTGAAGGAAGGAATTTTCCAAAAACGAATCACCTTTCAAATTTGTTGCATTCAATGTTCGTTTCTCTATCCTAAGTCCTCGTGAATTGTATATTCGAAGCGTGGGTGCATATTCCAATCATCTTCAGGTGACACTCACTTTCCTATTTGCTGGCCGATCCTAGGATTTGCCTTGGGAAGGATTTCGCTTATCGCCATATGAAAATGGTTTCAATAGCTCTCCTTTGCTTCCTCCGTTTCAGATTAGCTAATGAAACTAGACCTGTAACCTATAAGGTTATGTTGACCCTTCACATCAACAATGGCTTACATCTTCGCGTTGTTCCCAAATTGGCTATGCCAAAACTGGACCATCATTAAGTATGGTCAATCACAATACATGGATTTCTAATGTTAGATGCTAGTGGTTTTTTGTGACAGCCTGAATTTTTAGATTTCGTTTTTGATTAAATAAAGCGGGCCCTTCGTCGACGCGCTGATAGTGCTACTCTCTGAGCTGATCACTCACGAGGTAACTGGACTATTTGGGGAGACAATTAAGGAATCTAAATGCAATGGACTTGAGAATTTGACTAGGAATCGACTGTTTAACCGTGTTGATCTGCAAGGGTCATTACGACACTGTCAGGATCTATCAGAGATCAGAAATAGGTCAATTAGACTGAGATATGTGATCGATGTGGGTGATTCCACCTAATTGTAAAATTCTCATCGATCAGCACTAAATTAATTTTCTAATGTTTTGGGTACCCTATGTCTATAATTAAAACCTTGAGATTTTCACGACAACCGAGAGTCGCCAATGTGTCGAAGATGTACATTGTGACTCGAGATAAATCGATCACGGGTCAATTGCACCAAAAATTCCTAAAAGTTACCCGGTAGACTAGGTCACGCTAAAAGTGCGCCGAATTGAAAATAATCGCGAATTTGAACCCGATTTCAGAAATTGAATGTTCTGTGGTGTCATGAGCTATTTTAAAAACGTCGACTCATCCTCCAAAGATTTTTCAGAGATTCCGGGATTTTTGCGGAAAATCGATACGGATGTTGTGGAAAATTAGCGAAAATTCGTATGGGCCAAATTAAAAGAAATTTGGACTTCCAAGCCGAGCTTTAAGTGTCAGGGATTTACAAAAAATTATATGGGATTTTTCTTCATCAAAATTGGGACATCGAATTTGGGAAATTGAAGTTTAATTTGAGCTAAATTCGGAACTTAGGATGAGGGGTGCATTATTTGCATCAAAATGGATTTATTTTGGATTTATACTTGTTGGAAAGTATTATTGGACAAGTGGATAAGTATGAAGACAATTGGGGGGGGACAAGAATTTATGAAAATTGGACATTTCTCTTAATTTTTCTACCCTTATCCCCTGCCGGACTCCCTCTTTTCTATAAATGACATCATCTCTCTCTCGGTTCGATTCACTCACGCCAACATCTCTGGCAGAACTCCTCCCCATCGTGACTCTTCTTCGTGCACCTCTCCACGCAGCGTTGAAGCTGCTACTGTCCGTTGCTCCACTAGCGAAGACTTCCCGAATTCCACCTTACGTCCATCTTCCACCAAAAACAACCCAGCCCCTGCCGTGTCTTCGTGCGCCACGCGTCCACAACCTAGCCCTCCTTGGTCAACAGCCTCCACCAAGTTGAAGCCCAAGAAGACCGAAGCCAGCGAAGCCCACGTTTCATTGAGTCTTCGTTTCGTCCGCAACGCCAACGCCACACATCCGAGTCTCCTCCAACAACAACACGCCTGCACCATCTTTGGTCGGCCATCTCCACAGTTCTTCATCTCCTGCATATCTTCATTCCAGCGGACCATCGCACGTGGGCTTCTCCAGCTGCCATGAATTCCAACAAAGTCAGCCCACGGTTGGGCCCTCCTTCAACCCACGTGATAGCAGCTCCTTTGGGCCGTGTCTTCAGCCCAGCGAAGAAGTCGGGCCAGCCATGTGAATGTAATCTTCAGCCCTTGAAGCCCAACCACAGCAGGCCCAATTCAGTAGCCCAGTACCGTAGCCAGCCCACCTTCAGTTAGACTTGAAGTCCAACCCAAGTTAAAAGCAAATCTCAGATTTGGGCTGAGGTTTGTTGGGCCGATTTCAAGCCCGGTTCAAGCCCATGGGTGTCGTCGTGAGCCCAAGTTCTGCCGCCATCACGCCGCCATCGCAGTGAGCAATAAACCGGTTAGTTTATACTCTAAACTCTACTTAGTAGACTAATAACGTTTAAGGGGTGTTTAGATTTATTTTATTAGGAATTAGGTGGTTAGTTAGATTAAATTAGAAATTTAATTATTTAATTGAGCATGTTAGGTGATTAGCATAGTTTAGCTAATGCCTAAATAACTTGTACTGTTTATCTAGAAGGATTCGGGAATTTTTCCGGGTCCGTATTGCTATTTAATTTCATAATGTTGGCCTAGGTTAGTATTTTTAGAAATTAAATTGAATTAGTTAATTATTAATTATTTTTCCGAAAATTAGGCCGAGATAATCGGTGACCGGAATTTCGTGCTGATTGCAATGGTGTGGTTAAATTCTGCAATTGAGTGTAAATTATGCGAATTGAGTGCTAATTGGATTTTTGGTATTTAATTCCAAAAATTGTGAATTTCCATTATTTATTTAGAAAATCCTAGGTGTCAAGTTTTGACACCGAAAATAGTTTTTAGTACTATATGAAATAGTGGGATTTCAAAAAGGAAGAATATCAATTTTTTTGGGGTCAAGTTGATCATATACCCACACACGGCTAATTTCATGTGAATTTATAATACGAAGAAAAAGGTCGGGCTCACCATTTTAATTGAAGCATTTGAGTGCAATGCACGATGTCCTGTGCCATATTTGAGTGATCGTGCGATGGTTAAGAGAAATCGTCCCAGGCTGTTAAGCCGGACGTTATCCCTATTTGGGATACCCCTTAGACAACGGGAAGCCAGTCGCAATAAATTCTGGACTCTATGCTCCTTCGAAAAAGCCGTCTAAACGAGACGTGCTGTGCTTAATGGGGTGAGACGAAGCCTGGCAATGCCAGAAGACTGCCGAATAGATAGTAGGATGTGCTATATACCGAGATCAAAACTAGGAACGCATGATTAATTGAGTGTGGCGTTTCAGTTATTAGAGCTTATTTGTTGCTCAGGCTCTCATGTTGTCTGTGATATAAATTGTATTGACCTACAAGGTGGATCTAATATGAGATAAGTCTCATTGATTGAGTCATCGTGTGATTAGGACACTTCTGGGCGTATTTCCCTCCTAATCGGGGTTTAGAACTTAGACTCGCTAAAATTATATCTCACCCCGTTGTGGAACAACATTTTCAGGGTCGTCGAGTGGAGGACCTGGAACTAAGAGAGAAGGTGATCGGAAGCGTAAGTCAGTTAGCATTGCTTCTCTTTGGAAGGCCAGTTGTAGTCTTTTGGCCAGACTTTTGTACATGACTCAATGTCTATATAAAATCATGTTTGTTTGTGAATCTATTGTCATGCTTTTCTATCCCGAGATAATTATTGTCGGGGAATTTAAAATCCACTTCCGCTTGTGCAATAAAATAAAAAGGGTCAACGACTAGTCCTGGGAAGTCGCAAAATTTTATCGACCAAAAAGGGATGGACACACGCTCGGGGTTTGGGGCGTGACATTTTCACTTATAAGTAAGCATGTACACTACAAGATCTTACTAATGCATGTAAACATTGGACTATTAAGTTGTTTTGCTTAAATTCCATATATAATTTGAGAGTTATAAGTTCGGCAGGCTTTGTGATAATGCTAATAAAATTTTATCCTTATAAAGCCTCTAAGAGGCTAACAAAGCTAATATGTCCCTAGAACTAAAAAGGTTTTGAAGGTCATCTAATAATTAGCCATGCAGCACTTCATGATATCCTCGCCATACCAATCTGTAATCAGCTGATGGGCTTCGGCTTGAGCCAGACCTATTCTTAATTCTATATACTAAGAACAAATTTTTCTGTTATATATAACCAAAGCACCTGGTTAAATGTCTACAAAATAAGGGAAAGAAGAATGGTTCCTCCTATGATAAAAGAAACTAGACATCCTATGACAACAACTAGATATCTCAAAACTAACACTATAGTAATCAAAAAGGAAAAATACAGAATACCATCATAAATCATCCCAAAACATATGGCCAAAATATAGTCCTCAAAGACGGTCACAATGATATTGTAGAGCCTAGTGTCGAAGGAAGTTGGTTGCTGGGCCGGGATACCCATCCTCTGCGATTTCTGTACGCCTCAATGGCCTGTAAACGAAGTCGCTGTTGGGATGCATTTTGTGGGTTCTTCAATGCCTTCACCCAGATCGACATGAAAAGAATTAAATGGGTATACAGGAATGAAATAACTATTTTCAAAATCTGCAGCAGTAGTCAATTGACCACAAAACATAGAATACTACCTTAGGGATCACGGCCAATTTGGGCGGAGCTTTAACAATGTCTCCAAATTTGACCTTCTCATGTCCAGGAAAGTCTATGTCATCCTTTTCAGTGGCCTTCTTGTGTTTCTTTTTTCTTGATTCTCTATACCTAAACAGACAAAGATAAGATCATACTCAGAAAGACAATCTGAATAAGACATGCAAACAAAAGTATCTTGCAACTACCATGACTCCTTAGCAAAGAAGCCAGCTAGATATGAGTTTAAATTGACTACAACCGGCTCTTGCATATTCATGTCACATTTACTCCGAAATATTCACTAGATGCACAGCCAGATTTTACAGTAACTGCATGCAGATTTTGCAGAACTCACAGGAAAGAGATTGCTAATTTGGGCAAGACTAGGGATCTCGCATAAATGACATTTAACTTTTATCTGTCTAAAGTGACAATAATGGATTCTCACATATCCGTTTTCTAAGCAACTACTCTTATACTTGAAAAGCTGTAGCCCTCTCATTTAAGTCTATCACTGAGGTTCCAATCCCCAAACTGTATGAGAATTTCCCTATGGCCAATGCCTTGAGAATGACCTCTTTCTGCAAATGTCATGTTATAGGATGAGTAGTTCTAGTGCCAATACATTGCTTATCTGCCTCACATCCGCCCCAAGAAGCAGCAGATTGACCGGCTGGTACGAGCCACATCTCATCACATTCATCTTTATTCAATCACGAGATCCCTACAAAAGGTGAAATCTCTTCTAGTGGCAATAATCTCGAGTATGTCCTATCATCATCACTAGCTTAAGAAAGGCATTGACAAAAGGTGGAGACTGAAATCTAGATGCCATCAATAATGGAAAAATGAAAAGCAACACATGTTTGTAGAGAAAACTTATCAGGGGATACATTTTCTTTCGTTCCTTCCTTCTAGAACCAGTGCTTGATTCCTCCACTGCTTGAAATCGAAGATCTTCAGGTTGCCCTCTCTTTCCTTTCCTCTTTCTCTTTTTACCTGCATTCTTCTGACTGATTTCATCGTTGTCATTCCAAGGTTTAGTCAACTGTTCATCACCAACTCCTACTTCACTTGTAGTAGCTTTTGAGTCAAGCCCACCCTTCCAAGAGTGTTTCTGCAAAACAAAATTTAAAATTCAGAACTCGACAAGCTTCCCAGAACATCTTGTGCAGGAACAAAAGAAAGAGAAACAATGATCAGAACAGGCAGATCAGCAGGAGAAGGGATGAGAACATTCAAGGTCGCTGGATAAGTGTTTCCGTCATGAGTTCCAGTTACAAGCTGGCTAGAGGAAAGGGAGCGACCTCTAATCATGAGAACATTCTATTCAAATACAGAAGAAATTATCCCAATCATGAGCTCATCTAGAATTGCAGCGCGCATAAACATAACGAAATTTCTAAACTGATTTTATCAAGCGGGTAATAACAAGCAGAAGCTTCTGTCTTTGCAACTCCATAACAAGAATGAGATAAGCATTTTGAAACCCATTGAACCACAAGGAACTATGAACACACGGCTTCGATAAAAAAAAGAAAAATTTATCGAAAGCAACATCTCAAGAAGTAAACAAACATGGATACGAGTTGATGAATACTCGGCAACAGATTCGAAACAACATCTAAAAGCAGCTCTCTAGGAGGAAAAGAAGCTGAATTCAACCGAACCCACTTCCACGACAACATCACTTGGAAAAGAGATAAAGACCCATTCTTACTTTATCGTCTCCCGACTCGCTCCTCTTGTGGGTTTTACTGTCTTTCGAATCCTTTGCGGCATCTGAAGAGCAAGAAACGAAAGAGGGAAAAAATTAAATCATGTCTCGACAGAAGCAGCAGAGATACGACGGAGTTGGCTAGAGAGAGAGAGAGAGAGAGAGAGAGAGAGAGAGGGACCTTGGGGAGGTGGAGGTTGAGGAGAGGAAGCGAAGGAGATGAGCTTGCGCAGCTTCGAAGGCAGGGCGTCGACCTGGGACGGGTCGGGCGGAGGAGGCAGGGCGGTGCCGCCGCCGTGCGCCGCCCTGTAGTTCTTCTCTCTCCGCCGCCTCCCTTTGCCCACCATCTCTCTCTCTCTCTCTCTCTCTCTCTCTCTGCGCGCTCCGCCGTCGGCAGCGCTTGGGGAAGAAAGCGCAAAACCTTTTCAAATTGATTGTTGGTCCCGCAATTTGCGTGTAATTCTAGTGATCGTACCCTACCGTTTCGTTTTATATTTATTTTCGCCCCCACACTTTTTAATCGCTTTCAATTTAACCCCTCTATAAGTTTGGGTGACCCTTCTGGCAAGAAAATATTCGGCTTTAGAGTGCTACATCGTCAGGGCTGACGTGGCACTCGCTTCCACAAGCTGTAGAATATTACGGACCTTAGCTATGCCATGTCAGCAAAATTTTAGTCTATACAGCGGCGACACATGTCATCACGGGCCCACTTATAAGAAAGCAATATCCCTCTCATCCTTCTCTCCTTTGCTACACTAGCTTTTTTACTTCTTTTTTTCCCTCGTGCCACCAAGGCCACGGAGTTCAAGCCCAAGGCTCACGACCACCACGACCAAGAAGCACGAGTCCAAGGCTCACGGCCAATATGGCTAGGGAGCTCCACCTCGAGTAACCATGGTTGTAAGTTCGAAATATGGCAATCACAATTGTGAGCTCGTCCTCAAGCGACCATGGCTGTTGTGACCTTGAGCTCTAGGTTCGAGCCCAAGCTCCACAGCCATAGGAGCTATGATATCACATATTAATTATTCATGGGCTCTTTGAATGTGGCGATCTAGCAATATAGAGAAAAAAGATAGAGAATCTCCAGGCGCTCGAAATTCGAGCTTCCATGGCTTGAGCTGAAGCTATGTGGCCAAGGACGAAGAAGACATCGGTGATGCCAATTTGGACGATATAGCTGGATTCTTGATTCTTCATTTCTCCGTAAAGGCGGCATTAATAAGCACATTTAGCCCGTCGTGATGAAGCTATCCATGCAGTTGGTGCATCCATGCACAGTGACAAACCCTCCAAAGCACAAGCCCTCCCGGTGTTGCACCCTGGCCCGACCCACCACGGATTTGCCCGTCAAGAACCTAAAATGGGATCATTACCATTACTAGACTAGACCCCCAAGATCTCCTCGCACTTCCTCGACCCCCAACCCACTCAACGACAACCTATGCTGCAAGGTCCTCCAATATGGCATCCTTCTTGACTCGTTCAATTGGACTACTTAGATTGGACCGATTTATATACATATATATATATATATATAATTTCTTAAAGAAGTAAAGTGTAAACTTAAACCCTAATCTCCTTTCACACATCACTTATCCCAATGAAGCAGATCTTTGTTTCTTTTATATTGCTACACCAATTCATCCAACTTACTTCTTTTGTCTCTTGATTCTTTCTTTATTTTCTTTCTTTCTTTCTTGCAAAGATTCTCGCATACTTGCGCCTTTCTTAAATTTGTGAATCCACTGTTTATGGGAAATTATCCACCGAATTCTCATCCTTTGCCCCTAAAATCATGGCCCCATCATCCCTCAATTTTCTTTGCAAATTTTGGATGAAATCCTAATTTTGAATTGCGACATGTTGGCAATTCAATTAATTTAAAACTTTCAGCGAAGACATGTGAATCCACCAATTCTATTGGACCACCCAGGAACTAGATTGGACCAAACGACCTATCCAATCCCAAGACCAAGTAGTTTGATTCTTGGGTGGGATCGGACCAAATCGAAATCCTACCTCAATTTGGATATAAGTTTACCTAAATTGGATTAAATATGGAAGTATTTTAGGAATGTAGGTTGGGTTTGGTCTGGGTTGGATGAGGGCGGTCATTAGATTTAAATTACAATAAATGGGTTATAAATGAGTTAAATGAATCCATTTGGGGAAGACAAGTTATGACCCAACCCAAACCAAATTCAATCCACTTGTTTGACAAGTCTATTCATGACTAATTACAATAAAGCCATGGGAAAGAAAAGGTTAACCCCCATACTTTCTTATTGCTTTCAATTTCACCCATTAGTCAATTTTGGTGGCCTCTTTGGGCATAAGGAAGAAAAGGTGAGTAACAAGTTCATCTTATAACATTCATGTGCTGCGTAGGAATCACTGATTCTTGGTTTATTTTAGCTGATTTTTTCCCATCATCTATTAACCGAAGGATGTCACTGATGACTTTTGACTCCAATGCTTATTATAACATCCATGATTTCGACCCCATGAGGGCTGGCTATGGAATCGGTGTACCGATGGTGAGGATCGGCCATGAACTGGTCCAAGGATAGATCATGGATTGATTGACCTGATTGGAAGGATAATTAAGGGATTGGCCATAGTTTAATTGAAAATTTGGCCATGAATTAATCGAGGGATTGGCTATGGAGTAATCTAATGATCACGCAAGTGGACCTAAGCTATTCAACCATGGGGCGGCTGCTCAGCCATAAGGATTGATAGTAGGATGGCCCCATGTGGTGATCATGGGTCGACTCCACATGATCATATTCCAGTCACGGATGATTCGACTTGGTCATGTACTGACCGCAAGTAACCATGGATAATATGTGCGATTGGATGTCGGTCACAGAATGATCGAGTCCACATAACCACATGAGAACTGTAAGCTGACCATGGACCAAATATGCTCAACCATGGACTAGTCGAGAATTGGCCATGGGCCCCTTGTGATAAATCAGAGATCAGTGATAGGTCCCAAATTGGCCCAGCGACTTTCTCGGATTAGCCTCGCGACCTTCCCATTAGGCCTTATGCCAATCCATGAGCCCAACCTAGTACTAGGCTATAAACTAGCCTTGGAGCAAGGCTTGAGCCCTTTCGTAAGGCTACGAACCAAGCCAAAAGCACAGCCAGGCCTCACGCCAAGCTTGGCACCAGGCTCCGAGCCAGTCATAGACCTAGTCTGCTCAGCTAGTGCTACCCAAAGTGTTGGCCACTAAGCTTACGAGGTGGGCCACCGGCCTAGCCTCATAATGAGAATTTGATCACGTATTATCCTCATTTGATGGTGATTTGACCCTAAATCTTGATTCAATTGTAATGGTCGATCGTGGATAAACATAAAGAACCCTTGCTCGACCCTGGTGGCACTTCCAATTGGTTCATTCCCATGTTTGCTATGTTTCTTGAAAGAGAACAAAATAGAAAGTTCTAGAATACTTAAACATTAAATGAGAGCGATACCTCGTGGATTCTAGAACCTTCCTCGTATTAGGTGGCCTTATAAAGATTATGTAATAATGGCCAAAAGATTTACCCTAGCGAAGAAATTAGTGACTCATGCTTAGGTGTCCTAGGGAAGATTCTAGAATGCTAAAAACTAAGAGAGCAAGTCTTAATTGAGCCATTTTTTTTTTAAATTTAAGCATAATGATTACACAAACTCTAAGCATTAAATGCAAGAAACTTTGTCACCAACTGAGGTGTCCCTATAGAGATTTGGTCATCATTATACTTAAATTCTCATTGATGGATAAGTAGGCTAAGTTATGATGGCATGGAATAGGTGGTCCAATAAGAAAATGAAAATTGTTCTCCTAGGGCTTTAGACGTGCCACCTCTTCCAAAATAGACTGGCCACCTGCTCATTCTAGGCTTGTCACTCCGAAGATGTTCATTGGACCACTTGAAAATGTACTAATGAGGTTTGAACCTATAAATAGGAAAAACACCCTATTCATTCTTATCGTTGACTCACTTCCTCTTCCTCCTCTCCTTACATGCCTCCTTTCATCCCTCTCAACCTTGCTTTCCCGAGAAACATAGCAAAAATGGGAATGAAGCAATTGGAAGTGCCAACAAGGTCAAGAGAGGGTTCTTTATGTTCATCCACAATCGACCATTACAACTGAATTGAGATTCACCATCAACTGAATTGTAATTAGCCTATTTAAACTAAACTGGATTAATTAGCTAATTAATCGAGTTTAGTTTAATTAATTGTAAATATCCTAATTTATTATAATTACCCTAATTAATCGCGATTAGTGTAATTAATGACAGATTAGCCGTTAAGTAAAAAAAAATTTTATGCCCGTTTTTCTGGATGAGTTTGTGCATAACTCCAACCGTTTGCACGTGTGATGCCATGTTATTGACTGCTCAATTATAGATTTTATTTATTATTTTCAAAAAGGGTTTTATGGGCAAGAAAATAGAAAAATATGAGATGTTGGGTTTGGACGCCGAATTTTACATGCTAAATAAAACCATGGGGTTTTAAAATAGAAGTGTACAAAATTTAATGAGTTGATTTCAAATACGTGACCACGTATAAATATTTTACTGGGATTTTTAAATGTGAAAAATTTCCAAAGTGATTATTTGAAAACGAACTATTTTGTTCTTGGCTAATTAATGGCAACAAAAATTGGCTTGATTGATGGTGTGCTTGAGTGGTCATTTAATCGAACCCGTCGCCCAACAAGAGTTTGGGGGCAATGCCTCCTTTTTATCGGATGATCGGCGGAAGTCTGGATGTCAAGTTGCAGTCAAGGCCGGACTGATGCTCTTTTGTGGAATGTCATCTAGGTTGGGGTTCTAGACGATGCCATGCTCGATGGGGTGAAACGATGCCCAGTCATGTCGGAAGACCACCGACTCTTGTATTGGCCATGGCCCGAGAGTTCGTAATGATTGGAACATGTATGTTTGACAGTGCGCTTGGCTATTATGAATTGTGTTCTGGTTATTATTTATGTGTATTGCACTAATATTGTCATGTAAGGTATACTAATATGTAGGGATATGCCAAGGCAAGGTAAGATTATATGCCGTTGCGTGTTTAAGCTATCTTTGAAATGAATTAGCTTCCTAATTGATGTTTAGGAAAGTGACTCACTGAGATTTTTCTCACCCTGTTGTTACTAATTATTTTCAAGGCCGTAGCGTGGAGAACTACTAAGTGCGGTTGTGGTGGGCATGAGATGCGATACTTTTTGGCTAGCCTTGCCGTTAGTGAAATTTAAGTTAACCCTGACATTTATGACCATTTTTGCTCATAGGTCATGTAGGAGTTACCTTTTGTTGTAGGCCTATACATGTTAAACTCATATGGTTAACAAGTTGATAAATAAATTGCCACTTTTCAAAATCGTTTGTTGTGCGTTGCTATCGCTATTGTTATTGATTGACTAGGTGTTTATTTGAGTTGTTTCTCCATGCGTTTAATCGAAAGATAAAAAGAATGAGTCAGCAACGCATTCTGAGACGTCGCAATTTAAGCGACCACCGAAGGATGTTCGCATGCTCGGGGTTCAGGGCGTAACATATGTTGTAATAGATTTCTACATGTTGTCGAGGTGTAGCAATAAGTGTATTATTAATTTACCATCAACATTGTATTACATGCTAAATTTTGATGATGAGATGTTCTCCTAGTAGAGAATTAAGGATTTTACTAATTAAGTCCCCTCACTTGCTCCCTTATCTTTCAAACTTGTAGGCATGAAAGTCTCATTTTATTTTTTAGAGCTATAGTCAAAGTAGAGTAGATAAGAATTATATTAACGTGTTTGGTAACGCTTCTGCTCCCGGGAACAATGTTTGATCAAAAATGGCTTTTTTTGTTTCTGTTACTGGAAACAATTTCTTAATATAAGAACACGCTTTGTAACTACACAAAATTTCTATTTTCAGGAAAGAAATGTGTTGGGTAAAATTATATAATTTTGTTATTTCTTTTCATTTTTAATATTTTTATTATATTTTTCCTTTTTTTCTTCTTTCTTTTTCTTTTTCTTTTCTCTTTTTCTTCCTCCTTCATGGCCGATCGTCGGTTGGACCAGGTTTGATGAGCTCGCCGAAGCCTCGCCAGGCCAGGCAAGTGCCGACAAGCTTGCTGGAGGCTCACTTGGCCCTCGCGAGGCTCGACCTCGCCCAGGCAGCGTGAGGTCAGCCTCACCCTGGCCTAGTGAGGCCAAGCCTCACGCCACCTTAGCCTTGCCTTGGCTAGGCGAGCTCGAGCTCACCCGAATCTAGCAAGGTCAAGCCTCATCAATGGCTAGGTGAGGTCGACCTCGCCCAGCCACAAAGAGGCTCGGGCTAACAAGCCTCACCATGGCTTGGCGTCTCCGGGGGCTGGTGACACTCCGACGAGGTCGCCAGCCCTCGTCTGGCCGATCACCGGCGCTAGCCATGAAGAAGAAGAAGAAGAAGAAAAGAGAAGATAGAGAAAAATAGATTCTATGAATTGTTCCCGAAAACAAGAAACTATTTTTTTCTATTTCTTGTTTTTGTTCCAAATCTATTCTCTGGAACAATTTTTTTGTTCCCGAGAACAAAAGTTTTACTAAATAGGTTTCTATTCTTTTTTCGTTCCCCGAAACAAAAGAACAAAAATAGTTGCTCCGAGGAACAGAAACAGATTTTGACAAATAGGCCCTTCTAGTATGATATAAAAAGGAAAAAAGGGCCCATAGAAAAATGGCTTATGAATGTACTATTGTAATATAAAATAATGTGTTATGTGTGATGTATTTCCTAGTCTTCTAGTTATTATTTGTTTGCGGAGTTTGATCACGTTTCCACGTGTTGTTATTAACAAAATAACAAGAATCGGGATGGTGACAAGCTTGGGACGTTGTGAAAATAATCCCTACCACTCAAGATCTTGAAAATGGAGTTGGGGTCTTTACACTTACAATATGAATATAGGATGTTTGTCACTATCTCAACATGCTGCGTTAAAGTTAGATATAAATATTGTCGAATGATATGATATCTATGTTTCTCATTCATCCGATCTTGAATCTCTCAAGCAAAAAAAAAAAAAAATGTGTAGAGAATACCATTTATCATCCACTAAAATACCACTAGCTTCAGAGTGGTTTAAATTCACCTACTTAGAAGTGAAACCCTAAAAGTTTAAATGCATTTTTGTACAATATCACCTAGGTTAAGCATGACAAAGGGGAAGCAAAAAAGGGAAACAATCATATTATGAGGTTTAGTTGATTTAGTTTTAGTAGCTTAACACATGACTCAAGAAAATCCTAAAAATTAACTCTCTAATTGGATGGTTCATACTTAGGATGTATTTATTTCATGTAAAAATTTATGATAAAGGTTTTCATGATAATCAATTTCAAAGAAAATTGATAATTTTCATTTGTTTGATTGCATATTGAAAAGGTGTTTAAATCTCATTTGAAATAACGGATATTAAAAAAAGGTAAGAAGTAAGCGTTTGTAAAGAGACTTGCTATGATTGGGAATTTTATTTGTTGAGAAAGTGGGAATTTTTTATTTTATTTTTTTGGTTTGTTTTCCTAATTTTAATGACAGAATTACCAAAAATGTCTTAAAACTATTGCAATTATGCCAATTCGGTCTTATACTTTTTTTTATCAATTCAATCCTAAACTTTTTATATTTGTATCAATTTAGTCCATCCGGTCAATTTTGACCTACTGTCTTTAACGTAGGCAGCAGCCATCCAACCAATACTAATGTAGACTTTAATATTTTATTTATTTCGAATTTTTTAATTAATGTTCTAGTTTTTTTATTTCTTTGTCCTTTCTTTTTTTTCCTCCTTCCTTCTTCCGAGCAAGATCCAGCAAGGTCAGCCTTGATAGCCAATGGCAAGGCTCGCTCCTAGTGGCTACTCCCGAGATCTCAAACTTCCCCCACAGCACATGGATCAAACCAGAACTTTTTTCTTTGGTCAAACCAAAACTTGCCCATCAATTCCTACGTGTGCGTAATCTCCGCTTCCCAACCAACCACACCTCAATCACAAACACTAATTTAATCTTTCTTCCCCCTTAATTAAAAACTGCAAATGCTAAGTAAACAGATGGACAAAGTCAAAAGAATCTTGAGACATAAACCTAGGCAAGGATATCATCTACTTGATCTCCATCCTCGTTACCTTCCATCTTCTTCACAAAAAAGAAAAAGAAAAAAATGGACATGAACATCGTTTCCGGGATGCTCTACTCCACGGCGCTCATTCCAGTTGCTCTCTTCGTCGCCTTTGCGCTTCTCCTCTTGAAGACCTTTGCCGGCAAGTCCCTCCTTTCCTCTAAGTATGCACCCATTCACGGGACGGTCTTCGGTCAACTCATCTACTTCAACCGGCTCTAAGACTACATGACCAAACTCGTGAGGAGATCTCCGACATTCCGTCTCCTCGAGCCAGACCTAAGTGTGATCTACACGGTCGATCTGAGAAATATTGAGCAAATATTAAAGACCAACTTCGAAAAGTACACGAAGGGTGTTGGGATTGTTGGATTCCCAAAAACCGGATTCGACACTAAATTGAACCCCTAAAACGAATGCGGAAGACAAGCCCGGGAAAAACATGTATCACCGATCTTAAAGCACACCATGGAATCGAGCGTACCTTGTTAGTCACAGATTAAACACCAATGCCGATAAGAGGAAGAGAAAACCGATCCCGTTCGATCCGATGACGTTGATTGGCCTTGAAGGGAAGAGAGCGTCGCCTTTTGCTTTTGTTTTTCTTTTTGGAGAGAGAGAGAGGGGGGAGGAACGTACGTTAATGCGAAAAGGTGCGTTCTCCCTTTCTTTCTTCCCTTATATACGTTCCCTCCAAAAAGGAATCGTGCCCCTTCATCATATCCCTCCATCCATAGGCCCTAATCTTGTGGGGCCGGGCTTTTAGGTCCAAAATGGGCGGACGGGCCAACTTAGGCCCATCACTTAAAACCGCAAGTACAACATAGACAAAATGAAGGATTTGCTCGGGGAGGGGATTTTCGCGGTGGATGGAGAGAAGTGGAAGAAGCAGAGAAAGGTCGCAAACTTCGAGTTTGCGACCAGGGTGCTAAGAGATTTTAGCTGTTGCGTCTTCAGGAAGAATGCTGCGAAGCTGGTCAAGGTATTGGAGGAGTTATCAGCTGCTTCCGAGGGATTCGATATGCAAGTGAGTAGTTTCAATTTTTGAATTGTGAGACTCCAGATGATCAAAACTACTGTGAAAGAAAGATAAGCCGAATGGAACCGAACATAAGGACTGCATATCTGCAGTAGAATATAAAAATATCCTAAAGTCGGGGGGGGACCATAACAGTGGAAGAAAGAAGGTAATGGAAAATTGTACATTAGTTTGCTTATTGTATTGTCTTACATCGTGTCTAAGGATATATTGATGAGATGCACTTTGGATTCCATCTTCAAAGTTGGATTTGGTGTGGAACTGAATTGCTTGGATGGATCAAGCAAAGAGGGAAGAGCTTTCATGAAAGCATTTGATGAGGCGAATGCACTAATCTACTGGCGATTCGTCGATCCCTCTTGGAAGCTCAAAAGACTTCTCAACATCAGTTCGGAAGCTCGTCTTCGGAATAACATTACACTCGTGGACAATTTCGTGCATCAACTAATCAGAACCAAGAGGAATCAACTCCCAGGGCAGCGAGAGCATGTGAGTGTTTTCTTCTTCTTTTTTTATTAGTGAAGGTGTGAGTACTTAGCGTACATTTAGCTATTCAATTTTTTACGTTTACACTCTTCTTCTGTCAAGACACAATGCAAATTCGGAAGAGGCATTAGGGCATGTGATGTTGGGAAGATTTTAGTAACAATAACTTTGAAAGAATTCCATAGAAGCTCAAGTACAGTTTAGGTTTCAGAGGAATTCTGGCTAGAATAACTTGTGGCGCCATCTAAAAATTGTTTTCATCACAAAGTTCTACTATTTTCCAGGTTTTTTCCTAGGCAATTCCTCTGATTGATTATTCCTTTTCCATATTTTCTTTCTACAAGAATGACAAGGAGGACATTCTCTCAAGATTTTTGCTCGAGAGCGAGAAAGATCCCGAGAATATGAATGATAAGTACTTGAAGGATATAATTCTGAATTTCATGATTGCTGGAAAAGATACTACTGCAAATACCTTATCACGGTTCCTTTACATGCTCTGCAAACACCCCCTAGGTGCAGCAAAAGATTGCTGATGAAATAAAGGAAGTGATGGGAGATCAAGCAAGTGAAGCTAACCCTGATTGTTTCGTGGAAAGAATTACTGACCATGTTCTCGACCGAATGCACTATCTTCATGCCACGCTCACAGAGACATTAAGGCTCTATCCTGCAGTTCCAACAGTAATCTCCTGTTCACTTGCAAGAATTATATTTCAGACCTCTAATCCATCACAGAAAAAGATAAAGAAGGTCAAACTAAGCATAAGAGATTTTGAACTCAAATCAATACATCAGCAGAACGTTAGAGCTTGAAGAGAGCTAATCACAGTGGGTCTGTGTAAACCGCTATTGACCTTGCACAATGTCCTGACACTTAGAAGCTACGATGCATTATTGAGATGTATTTATGACAACCATGCAGGTCAAATATTTCCATCATAGATCAAATGCTACCCATTTGACTGCATGATCATGCAACTAGTTCTTAAGCTGTATCTGAATGTAAAACCCCATGCAAAAGGGTCAATATTCTCCTGCAGAAAACATGATCAGTTACGATGCAGATGCTATAAATCCATCAGATTGGCAATTACAAATCAAGCACAAACCAAAGAGAAGATGCATTTAAGAAGATTCAGCTTTGTGTAGACATGCTAACTTTGATTTTTCATACTTCTGCACAACAGGATGGAAGACGTGCTGAAAAAGATGACATTCTCCCAGATGGCTTCCACGTGAAAAAAGGGGACTGCGTTTATTACTTGGCTTACTCAATGGGAAGAATGCAGAACATCTGGGGAGAAGATGCTGAGGATTTCAAACCAGAAAGATGGTTGAACGATGGAATTTTCCAAAACGAATCACCTTTCAAATTTGTTGCATTCAATGTTTGTTTCTCTACCCTATGTCCTCATGAATTGAATATTCGAAGCATGGTTACGATTCGAATCATCTTCAAGTGACACTGTTACTTTCCTATTTGCAGGCTGGTCCTAGGATCTGCCTTGGGAAGGATTTCGCTTATCGCCAGATGAAAATAGTTTCAATAGCTCTCCTTCACTTCTTCCGTTTCAGATTAGTTGATGAAACTAGACCTATAACCTACAAGGTCATGTTGACCCTTCACATCAACAATGACTTACATCTTCGTGTTGTTCCCAGATTGGCTTCGTAAGAACTGGACCATCATTAAGTATGGTCCATCACAATATATGGATTTCTAATGTTGGATGCTAGTGGTTTCCACTTATAAGTAAGCATGTACACTACAAGATCTTACTATTGCATGTAAACATTGGACTATTAAGATGTTTTGCTTAAATTCCATATATAATTTGTGAGTTGTAAGTTCGACAGGCTTTGTGATTATAAAATCTTATCCTTATAAAGCCTCTGAGAGGCTAACAAGCTAATATGTCCCTAGAACTGAAACGGTTTGGAAGCTCATCTAATAATTAGCCATGCAGAACTTCATGCAGCACTTCATGATGTCATTGCCATACCAATATGTTAATCAGCTCATTGGCGTCTGCTGAGCCGGACCTTTTCTTAATTCTATATACTGAGAACAAGTTTTCCTGTTATGTATAACTAAAGCACCTCGTTATATGTCTACAAGATAAGGGAAAGAAGAATGGTTCCTCCTATGATAAAAGCAATGAGACATCCTATGACAACAACTGGATATATCAAAACTAATAGTACATTAAATTTACAGGAAGAAAACAGAATACCATCATAAATCACCCCAAAACATGTGGCCAATATATAGTCCTGAAAGAAGAGGTCACAATGATAATGTAGAGCCTAGTATTCAAGGAAGTTGCTTGCCGGGCCGGGATGCCCATCCTCTGCGATTTTCTGTACGCCTCAATGGCCTGTAAATGAAGTCGCTAACGGGATGCATTTTGTGGGTTCTTCAATGCCTTCACCCAGATCAACATGCAAAGAGTTAACTGGGTACGCGGGAATGAAATAACTATTTTCGAAATCTGCAACATTACTCAATGGATCAATGGACCACAGAACATAGAATACTACCTTAGGGATCGCGGCCAATTTGGGCGGAGCTTCCGCAATGTCTCCAGATTTGACCTTCTCATGTCCAGGAAAGTCCATGTCACCCTTATCAGTGGCCTTCTTGTGTTTCTTTTTTATTGATTCTCTATACCTAAACAGACAAATATAAGATCATACTCAGAAAGACGGTCTGAATTAGATCCATGCAAACAAAAGCATCTTGGAACTACCATGACTCCTTAGCAAAGAAGCAGGTCAGATATGAGTTTAACTAGACTATCAACTAGCTCTTGCATATTCACGTTACATTTCGTCCGACGTTCACTAGATGCACAGCCAGGATTAACAGGTATAGATTGCAACTGCATGCGGATTTTGCAGAACTCATAGGAAAGAGTGTTAATTTGGGCAAGACTAGGAATCTCGCATAAATGACATTACAAGACTTTTATCTGTTTTTAGTTCTAAAATATTTTTCTTTTCTTAATTTATAAATCTGTGTCTAAAGTGCCAATAACGGATTCTTACATATCAGTTTTCTATGCAACTACTATTATATTTGGAAATTTGTAGCCCTCTCATTTAAGTCTATCACTAAGGTTTCTTTCATCCCTAAACTGTATGAGAATTACCCAATGTCCAATGCCTTGCGAATGACCTCTTTCTGCAAATGTCATGTTGTAGGCTGACTAGTTCTAGTGCCACTACATTACTTATCTCCCTTAAATATTATGCAAGTGCATAATAATTCAAATAACAATCAGCAATCAAGGAAGCATTGAATAAATTGCAAGGAAAAACAAGAATCTAACACTAAGAAATAAGAAAAATGCTAATCTTGACTAGGTTGAAAAGAAATCATAATCAATATATTGAAAGTGTGCAATCAAGAACATTCGTCTTAAAAATAATAATAATAATCCAAACCCTATCGTAAAGCTTGAAGAGTTTATTCAATTCTGAGCATGACCTTTTTATCAAAGATTTTTGCACTTTGAAAAAAAAAAAAAACTACTCAAGCTCTATTTTTAGGCTTTTTCTGATTTTTTAGAGGAAGTAAATTGCAGGAAAATTTTTAATTTTTTTCTAAAAGAAGTAATTTTTTTAATATTAATATAATATAATATAAAAAGGGAGCCGAGTCCACTACTGGACTGGGCTCATCAATGGAGCCTAGTCCGGCAACCCCCATGGATAAATAAAAAAAAAAAAAGAAGCCCAGCCCGAAGCCCATTATAAACTTAAGCTAAGTATTATGCACCCAAATTTTGGCCAGCCCGTCTTAACAAAAAAACCAAAGTCCAGTAAGCTTAGATGAGCCCCACTCTATCAAAGCCTAAACCAAATTTAAAGCCATTTAAGCCAACAACCCACAGCCACCTAGGGCCTACATAGTAACATTTATATTTCTCCCGATTTCTATTCTTTTGCTCCTCATAATAAAAAAAAAACAGAAATCTGCTTGGTAACACTAACTTATTTTTTTATTCCCCAAAATAGAAAAATAGGTGGGGAATAGATTTGGAACAAAAACAACAAACAAAAAAAAACAAAAATAACTTCTTGTTCCCGGGAACAATTTCTAGAAATATGTTTATTTTTCTTTTCTATTTTCCTTTGTTCTTCTTCCTTGTTGCAGCCACCGCTAGCCGCCTGCCAACCGTCGGCCACCTTCTACCACATGCGGCCATCATCAATAGCAAACCACTAGCAACGGTTGCCGCCGCTCGTAGCCCATTGGCCACCACCCATAGCCCACCAGTCGATGACCGCCACCATCCATCGGCAGCCTGCCGTCACCAACCACCGCACCACCGCCGCCAGACGCCACACAATGGTTGACCATCGCTGCCAACCGCCGCCGCAGGACCACCGCCCATAGCTCACTGGCCACCGCCTCTTCCTATGGATTCCCGAGATAAGCATACCGATTTCATTTGATGTGTGGCCGCAAGACCATCGCACGAATGCCGCACGACCGTTGCACAACCGCCACACCAAAGCCCGAGTTTAGGTACTCCCCGTAAAACAAGATCGTGAGGAACTCACCGTTCCACTTGTCCCATCACTCTAAGTCAATGAATCCATCGATATTCGTCTTCATTATCATTGTCCTCAAGTACTTCTTCCACGACCGTCCTAGGTAGCTCTTGAACAAGCCCTTCACCGGCTCAATGTTGAGGGCAGGGACGATCCGCAACATGTAGATCAAAATCCCCATGTTGTCCTCCTCGTTTTCTCGACCCTGAGCCGTCACCACGTTGGCCCTGGCCCATTGGTCCATTGACCTCCTAATGAAGATGTCGCAATTTTGGAAAACAATAGCAGAGTTGCCAAAAATGAAGTCGATGGTGCCGTAAATGTGACATTCGCGGTAGAACTGCTGTTTGGATTGCATATAAAGTGTGTCCTGGTAAGCCGTGAAGCTGCACCAATAGAACACGGATTGTTCCGAGCCGGCCAAAAGTGCAACGGCTTGTTCCTTTTGGGGACCAACGGTATTCTCAAACATGATGTCTCTTGACCAGAAACCTTCCCCACAGATAGCTACATGAATTTTGAGAGATTAGATTGAGAGATATTATATTAGTGGGCTAGTAATTGGCCACATTTTGAGAGCTTAATATCTTACCAAACGTAGCTCAAGTCATGGTGGTGGAACCATCTCCAACATTTTTGCTGCCAGTGACGACAGTTCGATCCATGCCATCGCCAACGAACATGATGTTCTTCATGTCCTCTCTAATATCTACTTGCTCGTTGTAGACTCCCGCTTTCACATGTTACCACTCTTTCAGGCCATTTTGTACCAATTGTATGGAGTGCAACCATAGCCTCATTGATTGTCTTGTGGGAGCCAGAATTGTCTTAGCCACAATGAAGTTGGCCTTTGAAGTTTTCGCGTTCAAAGATGCTAGAAGCCCGCTGTACAGGTTTGGTAGTGCTCCGGTAACCAAACAGGAGTAACAACCTCACAATTTTAATACATAAATGAATTTATTGGACAAAATAAAAAGCTAAAAAAAAAAAATGAATAAGACAAAGAAAGCAATGGATTACCTCTCTTGCCACCATCGTGGTCATGGTCAAGGGCCTCGTGCTAGGGGGTGGTGGCGGCATTGACAAAGGTGGTGGTGGTGGTGATGGCAACGAGGAGGAGGAGGAAGGCGGTAGTGAGATTCCAGTTGGACATGTTGGTTGGTCTATGGTGACGGCGTTGTGTGGAGACAGTGCGGGATTTTGGATGGAGTAACTTGCAAAGGGGACGAGGTTCATCTACTTATATATAAGATGGAAATCACAGCTACCACAATTTCAATCTTTTGAAACGACAAAGTGTGTGATTCTGATGGGGGAGTGTGTGACATCCTAGATTTTTCACTTCTACTTTCAATTAAATTAATCGGACATTTCATCGACACACCAATAGGGCTGTTCTTAAAGCAGATCACTTTCGAGATAACTAGACTATCTAGGAAAGCCATTACAGAATTTTAATGCAATAACCGCCGCCAGACGCCAACGATCGCCACCGTCCATCGGTAGCCTGCCGTCACCAACGGCCGCACAACCGCCACCAAACGCCGCACAATCGTTGACCATCGCTGCCAATCGCCATCGTAGGACCACTGCCCACAGCTCACCGGCCACTGCCCCCACCCGCAGCCGGTGGCTATGGGCGGTAATCTTGCTGTGACGATCTACGATCGTGCGGCGATTGTGCGACGGTCGTGCGGCATTCGTGCGGCGGTCGCTGTGATTTCCATTCATGATAACTTGGTCTTCCTTCCACATTTGAACTTCCTGAAGCTTGACAGGCACATGGAACTCACAGCTACGGCAAAGCGTGTGATGAAAGAAGCGGTGTGTTTGGATTAACGACGAAGGCCATCTCATGAGCACGTAAACTTGATCAAGGAGAAATTGCCAAATATGTTTCTCCGCGTGGGACGAACTTCCAAGCAAGTTTGGAAAAATGGAAACTCTCATAACTGAATTTCCATTTATGGTAACTTAATATTTCCATTTATGGTTCCACGATTTGAACTTGCCATAGGACATCCTACACTTGAAGAATATTGGATTTGTTATGCAGGCACACCATCTTCATGGGAAACTTAAATATATGGTTTTCTCAAACTTATAACAAACAAAATGTTTATGTTTTGTTAGATCAGGAGACATTAGTCCCCAAAGCATCACTTCTCGAGAACCATGTGTGTGACCAAAGTCTTTCATTTATAGGGACCGGTCATCGGTCATGTGGAATTTACCTGTTTAAATTCCACCGGCATGGGTAAAATTTAAATGGGAACTGGCTGGTTTTAGTACCAGGTGGGCCGGATCACTGAAATGAACATGTCTCCCCGGGGCGGTAATTTAGGTTGACAATATTGATTTAATCAACAACTGCGGACTCCCTAATGATAATAGGCGTTCTGGAAGTTACTCCCATACTATAAATTCCTCCACGAAACACATTTTGGTATGTAATTAATTTCATCCAAACCCAATTTTTTTTTTTTTTTGGTAAAATTCAAACACAAAATTTATTATCATAAATACTACTAAAAGCATTACACGTGGGAAGAAACGAAATTAAGGGTGTTTACAATGCACCCACAATCAAAGAAAGATAGTTTTAATCTAACCAATCTAATCGTGGATTATTTTAGGGCGTGTGTGCGGATTGAGGTTGTACTCTTTATTGACTCAAATGGAGCTGTAACAAGTTCATGCGACCTAGGAGTTACGTCAATGGGAACCGCCAAAGGAGGTAAAATCAACCGAGAAAGCAGTTATAATTTTGATTTGACCGCTGAGGTTCTCATATACTACTATCGGTTGTATGTCACCATCCGTGACACTTTTAACATTTCGCCATGGAAAACACCAAGCCGCACCAATGTAACTTCCGTAGTAATGTCATGGTAACAACTTACCTTAATTTGGCTCAAGCAATTACTTTCATATCTATTGAAATCTGATGGTGGTTCTTGACACCAAATCTACGCCGTCACTACATAATGTAATGAATTTAATGGGATTTAATTTCACAAAACCGGGCAACCGGTGCTTGGGGTTGCTCGAACCTAGGCAGTCGTCACCTAGGTTCACACGACCCAGCCGACAACCGCAGTGTTCGAGCAGCCCAGGCAACCGATCGAGGTCGCGGGACCTCAAGTGGAATAGGTCCCATACGATAGATGTTCATGTAAACCCTATTTAGATTTGGTTCTTTAAGCAACCTAATCAGCACCATCGCAATTTTTACTTCGGTTAATTTCCATGAACATACCAATCTTTTCGGGCGAAGTTTTGGGGTGAGATATAATATCCCACCCCACCCAGGGTTTCGAGCATTAGGGGGTGAATAACTAAAGAACGATCCTCATCTTGCTACTTATACCATTTAAAGACTTCTGCCACTTGTTATTGAATAATAGAAGATCAAAAAGGATTTCTGCCTTCGTGTCCTTATTATTTTGAACGTTGTCCCCATAAAAACGGGCCCAACTCCCTGATAAACCCCAAATTATATGTTTAGCACCGATTCTGTCCAAATTCGCTTTCGTATCATAAAAATCTCCAACTTTCACTATAATCCAAAATCTAACCACATAAAAAAAATCGCCACTAATTTATTCAAAATTATGGACCAGTACCAATTAGAAGTTCATTATTAGAACCTGCATTTTCATCAACACCCTTACCTTGTAATAAACAATACCAACGTCCTGGTGTTGATAATGTGAAAAAATCAGAGGCAATTTAGGAACACGCAAGTACACTCGAGACTAGAATAAAAGTTGGGAATTTTTATGAGACAATAAAAAAAAAAATTGGAACAAAATTGAGAATGGACCTAAAGTTGAGAACTTTTTTTGGAGAATTAGCCCCATAAAAATGTTAGTTATATTATTTTTTACTACACATGGATCGGATCATTTCAACTGAATGATGATTACTAAATGTTGCTACTAATAAATTCAGGTGGGAGACTTTCAGAATGGCCAATGTTGCAATTGATCATATGCTAACGGATGTCTCCAGGTTTAGCGGTGCATTGCTAAGGGCGGTGACCCCGCCGAGGCGCTAGAGATTCATCCGGAGTAATTTAGAAATTGCCTAAGTGGATATAAATTGATCCTCAATGGACCTGGCCGATAATTTTATGATATTAATCATAATATTTCATTGTAAATATTTCTTGATTGATAAACCCGTTGAGGTTCGTGAGGTTGGGCCCATTTTCTTAATATCGCACGTGTTATTAAGAAAATAGCATATCGATAAATAAACAATTGTTTTGGACTTAGGCAAGGACTCATGAGGGGCAATCATTATTATCTAAGTAAATTTATGAGTCGGTAGTGATCAATTTATCAATATATTCGTAATTTCTGTCTAAAAGATTAATATGATTGAAGTTGAGTATTAGTAAGCGATTAACCTTTAACTGGGCCGTCATTATGCGATATTCGATTGAAGGATCCCCACATCGTTATCAACCAATATGATGATTATTTTCAATTATTTGCTATATTCATTTTTAACTGGGCCCATTAAGTTACATTTCAAACATTATAATGGGAATTAACGAATTATTCAATTTACCAATTGACGTCTGTTCCTTTATTCAAAGGATGATGAAGCACCAATTCATCCCCAATCAAGATATAATTGCTCCAAAGATGGTGTACTATTTAGATCTTGATTATTTCGTTGTATACATTACACAAACAATTTGGTAAGCAACAATCAAGCGTTTGTCATAAAGTTAATGCATTTAACGCATTAGAAATTCATCCGCCTTAGTACCTTATGAGCCCTATTTGGAGTTGAGTGATTATATTTCTACTTTAAAATAAAAGGTGATATCACTAAAAATCCCAAACCGATACATTTGTGACAAACTTATCCTAAACTGGTATTCTTATGATAAATTTATCCTTCTTGGTTTATGTTAATTTTTACCGATAAATTGCTGAGTTAAATAATACATGGCAATTGACAGGTGCACTAGTTTAAGATGCCCTCCGTATGTTACATGTGTACCAATTTGTTATTTTCCGTAATATTAATCAAATTTAATAGAAACTAATAAAGAGTAAATTTATCATAAATGAATAAGTTAGGAGTTTTTAGTAGTTAAAAAATTAATTTTGAATAAATTTGGTAGTATTAACCTTAAAATAAATTAATATTATTATTGGCGCAGGATATTACTGATAAGTTCATCGACCTATCTACTTGTCAACTCACACTTGTTATTAACACTAAGATTTAGACAATTTAATAACCGAACTAGATAATGGACCGGTCCGCATGAGAATTGCCGCCATAAAATTAATGCGGTCATTCCCGATAATTTGGTTACAATGCATGTTCATCCGTATTCTATCAAAAGTGGACGGCATACATTTAAAGTTTACTTGTCTCAGTACAAATTGAAATTGATACTGAATTCACCATTTGAAAAACCATTGCAATCCACATATAATTAACGTTTATTTAAGCCTTGCCTGTGGCCATCGTGGAATAATGGCGATCGATGTTAACTGATTACGTGTATTGCCATGTGACTTTCTAGAACATTATATGCCTAAGCCTAAATGACTTGTACACGTCTGACACTCGAATATAATAATGATGACATTCGCCAAATAAAACGGGATCGCCCAAATGGCTACCCTTACAACATGGAAAGGGGAGGTGAGGGGTTCAAATCCCCACCTTCTCAGGGGGGATGGGGTGGGGACGCGTAAATTTCAGGAGTGGGTTTGACTCCCACGCCTGCAAGAGGCGAGGGCAAAAGTCCGAGTGAGTGTAGAGTAGGAATAGACTAAGACCCGACCAAAAAAAAAAAAAAAAAACGTCCGTATCAAATATTTATCTTAATTTCGGCAAATTAATTAATAGCAATATAAGATGACCGTTGATCACGACTTAATTATCAATTACACATTTCAAGACAGTTAATATTCTTCAAGTACCACATACCAGACAATAGTTTGCGCAACCTCGGGCGACCATTAGTGCTTTAACTTACCATCATCCGGAAAGTACTTGCTTTTACATTCCCTTTCTCGAATGACAAGTCATCTTTCGCGAGGATGGCTTTAATGTAATCAGTCATAACTAGACTTGTCAAATAAATAGATTGAATCTAGTTTGAGTTAGGTGATAACTTATCTTACCCAAATGGATTCATTCTACCTGTTTATGACATATTTATTGTAAGTTAAATTTAATGACCCGATCCATATCCAACTCATACCAGACCCAATTTATATTCCTAAAATACTATCGAATTTAACCCAATTTAGGTAAATCCATACTCTAACTGAGGTGAAATTGAGATATGAATAAGGATGATAGGTTCTCGATCTAATCCAATCTCATCTAGGAACCAAACCACCTGGTCCTGGGATCGAGCGGGTCATTTGGTCCAATCAAGTTCCACATGATCCAATATAATTGGTGGATTCATATATCTTAGCCGAAAATTTTAAATTAATTGAATTGCTAACATGTCGCAATTCGAAATTAGGATTTCGTCCAAAATTTGCAAAGAAAACGAAGAGATGATGGGGCCATGATTGTAAGGGCAAAGGATGAGGATTTGGTGGATTACTTTCCATAAATGACATATTCACAAACTTAAAAAACGGTGCAAGTAAGTGAGAGGGGTAAAACTGGTGAATCTTTGCAAGAAAATAAAGAAAGTAAAATAAAGAAAGAAGCAATAGGCAAAAGAAGCAAGTTTGGATGAATGGTGCAGCAATATAAAAGTAAAAAAGATTTGCTTCATCATCCGGGATAAGCGACGCGTGAAAGGAGATTAGAGTTTAGATTTACACTTTACTTCTTTAAGAAATAATACATATATTCATTAATTTATGTTAAATTAAATTAATATAATAAAAAGCCACAAAATTAACACACTTTTGATAAACAGAGAATAAAACTCCAAATTGACAAATCTATTAATTACCGCGTGTTATTAAATTCAGTAATGTGACGTTAACAAATTACGAAAACTAATGGAAAATGAATTTGTCGCCGTTGTACGATTTGAGAGAATTTGAGATCACAAGTGTATCAATTTAAAAATTTTGATGATATTAACCCCCTTTTTTTTATACATATCAAAAATCAAATGATCTCATATCAAATATGCTTAACGAGTATTCAAGCATTTGTTAAATCAATTCAATTTGGCAATTATGAGTATGGTCACTGCCGTGGAAAGTTGAAATTAAAAAGCGACCAAATCACTTATATCATCGATTGATTATGCTAATCATTTAACTCGATCGATCGCCGATTAGAAGAATTGAATTCATTTAGCAACTCGCTCACGCAAGGTAATTTAAGTGTTGAGTGCACGGCTGATATGATATCGCCAACTAACCACATTGCTCAGCATAATGTACTTATCATCTTAAGTGGCCTTCCAATATTAAAATCACCCCCATTTTGATTTATTTCCTATGTCAATTGTCACTGTCATGTGCTGTAATTCTCCATGAAAGGCTTCCCTATGGTATGATAAAGTAAAGCTACCTCCCTAGCTAGAACTTCAAAAGCAAGCTTCTAAAAAAAGGATAAGAATCCGTCCATGATGGCATTTCCAGCATTACCCCAGATGGGCTGTGCAGCATCAATCAAAAGCTATTCAGCGGAGATGTGGCAGATGCCCTTCGGCAGAGAAAATATTAGGTACCCTTCCCTCAAAGGACCGTCAGCCCTGATGATGTGGCATTCTGGAGCTGAATATTTTCTTGCCGAAAAGGGTCACCCCATTAAAAAGTTTAGGGCTAAAATAAATATAAAATGAAACAGTAGGGACGATCACTTGAATTACACGAAAAATACAGGACCAAATCAATTTGATCGTTTGTGTTCCCCCAAAAGAGAGTTCTGATTCCAAGCTCAGCAACGCGAGAAAGCTTAGGTGAACGGTGACATAGGTGGGGGATAGAAGGCCATATAATCTCTCCTCCATTTCTCTCCCTCTCCGTGACCTTATCCCTCCGTAAAGCCCCGCCTCTATCTCTTCCAGAAATATCGACCACCACCCCCACCCACGACCAATGGGTTGTGGGCGGCAATCTTGTGGTGACGATCTGCGATCGTGCGGTGATCGTGCAACGGTCGTGCGGCATTCGTGCGGCATTCGTGCGGCCATACATCAAATGAAACTGGTATGCCGGTCTTGGGAATCCAAAAATCTCCTCCTATAAGTCTTCTCACCGAAAATGGATCAGCTTCTTGAGGACTCTGAAGGATGTGGAAACCTGTCCAATTCACCCTCCTCCCCATCGCCGCACCGAGGCCCGAGTTTAGGTACTCCCCGTAAAACAGGGTCGTGAGGAAATCACCATTCCACTTGTCCCATCCCTCTGAGTCAATGAATCCATCCATATTCGTCTTCATTATCACTGTCCTCAAGTACTTCTTCCACAGCCGTCCTAGGTAGCTCTTGAACAAGCCCTTCACCGACTCCAAGTCGGGGGCTGGGAAAAATCCGCGACATGTGGATCGAAATCCCCGTGTTGTCCTCATCGTTTTCTCAATCCTGAGCCGTCACCATGTTGGCCTGTTGGTCCATCGGCCTCCTAATGAAGATGTCGCAATTCTGGAAGACAACAGCAGAGTTGCCAAAAATGAAGTCAATGGGGCCGTAAATGTGATAGTTGCGGTAGAACTGCCGTTTGGAGTGCGTATAAAGTGTGTCCTGGTAAGCCTTTAAGCCACATCAGCGTGCAAAACAACGTTGTTTTACATTACCTCGCCAAAAAATCGACACGTCAGCATTTTGGCCAGATTTTGACCGGATTGGCACATAAGTGATCTATTTTGCTCCGATTTTGGCACTTAAGTATCACTTTCCTAACTTTTGGCACTTAAGTGTCCGTTCATGCCAAGTTTTGGCAATCCAGGTGTCCGTGATTCCTCTTTTGATGTTACTAGTAGCTTGAAGGGATGGGAATGATGCGAGGATTTGCCACGAGCTGCGACTCCCCCGCCCTTGTTGGATATTGGGGCAATCTCATCAATAGAGGTGGCAATCAATGAAACAATAACTTGACTCGATAATAAGGCTCCATTTATTTTGAAAAAAAAATGAATAATTAGGAAAAATATTTCTTATTTTATAAAAGTGATCGCTTGTAATGGTTAGAAAAATAAATGAAAGAAAAATATTTTTATCACTCACGAAATAAATTGAGGTTAAGAGAAAGTTATTAAGGGATTTATTTTTTTCTTTATGGTTTTTCAACGTGTAATGGGTACTTCTGATCAATTTGGGATTAATTGGGAGGGATGTGCGTGGATTCGCGATCTGCGGATCCTCACCTCGACAAAATGATCCGACCTTAGAGCTCAGACAAGTTACTAAAGGTCGGGGAAATTGTATTAGACAATTTCCGAGTATATTTCTAGGAAGTGCAAATAAGCCATTTTGATGAGCAGTATTTGAGAATACCTGCTTGGCATTTGAATTGCCTCCACGACAACTTTAAATTTTGCTCTTATTAGAAAAGGGCTATGATTTAAGCATGCAAATTAGAAGGCTCCGTACTCAAGTTATTGGATCATATTCTTGAGTGAGTCTGTGATTCCTCATGGGGAACAGGCCTTCATATACTTTCACAATTGAATCAAAAATACATAGATAACTTGGAAAATATCACCAAATTAACATAGGATCAACATATACGGTTTTTGGCAATAATATAGTTACTATAGTTTCTGACCTGTTCATTTTACATGAAAAAAATTAACAAATGCATGCACCTTACACATTAGTTATTAAAATGTAGATATACATTCTGCACAAACACGATTAACATAAAATGAATCATAATTATTTTCTCGAGTCGATGAATATTATATGCGTAAAAATATAATTATTAAACAAACGCATATATAATGAGTAAAAAAAATATAGAAAATAATAAATGATAATTATAGAAATGGTCCCTAGACATTTGGTCAAATATGCAATAACTTTTAATTTAATGAATTTTATCTATAAACTTTTGATACATGTTTAATATTATTCATGAACTTGAATTAATGGAATGATTGGATTGAACATTTTCATTTTGTCTAGGACATGATCGTATTGAAATTTCATGGACAATATCGATTAAATTAAAATTCAGAGATGATATTGAATATTTGGTTAAAATTGAGTAATCGCATTAAATAAATTAATAGTTTAAGAATAATATTGCAGGCTAGATCAAAGTTCTAAGACTATTTATGAATTTTTTACCAACACGAAAAGGTGAAAAATTCGAAGCAGAAAGCTGGAGCGGCTGAAGTTCAGTGATCAGTGAACACTGACTTGTGTCTTCTCTCTCTCATGGTTTCTTCGTCACTACTTTCCCTCTCTGCACCATTTTCTCGCCTTCACTCTGTTCTGAAGCTCTCGCTTCCGTCGGCACCGGCACTACGGCTGCCGTTGCAAGCGCTCTCTCTCTCGACAATTGATGGCTCGAAGGGATAGTTTTGTAGTGAATATTGGTTCTCTTATCGGTGTGTTTTTGCACTCAAGTGAGAGGCAATGGATAAATTCTAAGTCAAGTCGTATCGTCTCAGGTACGTGGCTTCGTTTTGGTAGTTCCGGTGTCTGTCCTTCATGCATTAAGGAGATGATGATTCACGTGGAAGACCCTTTTTTTTTTTTGGTCGATCCTACTCTAATCATATGCTAACACTCAATCTCAGACTTTTGCCATTATTTCTTTACAGGGCGTGGGAGTCGAAACCCACTCCTGAAATGAAATCTTCCCCACCCCAATCTATCCCTGAGAATGTGGAGATTTGAACCCCCAACCTCCCCCTTCCATCTGTGGAAGATCCTTACTTTGGTGCCATTTTGTTTGTTACTGGAGACTGGAGGCATCGGACAAGTATTAATATGCTTAAGAGAAGGGATTTCCTCCAGAAATATTTCCTTTTTCACATTATCTCGGCATAATTGCTTCATCTTAAATTAATAAGATGTGAAGGCATGCGAGATGGACAGTGGAAACTTCTGTCGAATTTCATTCAAAAGAGAAGAACAGAAATATTCATACCATAGAAGCTGAAAAAGGCAAATCGCTTCTGCATATTTAGGTGTACAGATGAGTTTTGATCAATATGAAGATTTAATTTACAAGACCTTTTGGAAAGCACCCAGTAGTCCCACCATTTACAGCCAATTAAAAGAAAAGGATTACATGAATTAAAAAATGCTATGCTCTCGTATTCTACTCTAATGAGAAAAAAAAAAAAAAAAAAAGGTTGACAAAAATGAATAGCTCGATCCATTGAGCCTCTCTCTCTCTCTCTCTCTCTCTCTCAGCTTCAACTTATATTAATGACAATGACACAATGACTAAACAGTCCCAAAAAACCATCGCATACTCAAAAGGGTTGCAGGTTGATCCACTTGACCGATACAACATTGTAAACTCCAATAATTAGCAAAGCCCCGAGTCCAGCATTGACGAAAATGTCACAAATGCCGCTCAATCTGTGTTTGCAACCTTTGCTCTTCCGTCCAGCTTGCAGCTGTCCTCTTTGACTCATCAGTTGGACACAGTTCAATCTCCGACTATGGTTTTATAAGAGGGCTGAGCCCGTCACCCTCCCAACCCAGCTTGAGCATTTGATCCACGACTCTCAAGCTCAACTGAGAGAGAGAGAAATTAAAAAGAAGACATGAGCAAATATTCTGCTAGGCAAATGTCCTAACCATGGCAACCAGCAAGTCCAATGACTCTTAATTCGACTTCAAATGCTAAAAATGCTAATCGAATTATACATTGGATCAATTTCTTTCACATCAACTGACTCTCACACAAGGATCAGAAGATCCAATCAACCTATGCAGATCAATAAGCAAGAACGAGGATCAAAGATGAGTTTTACTTACTGCTGGATCAGTGAATATTATCAACTGCTTGTCCGCAGTAGACACCAAAAGATTTGTGTTGTCCTTGTTCAGCGCCACAGCTGTAATATCTTGTCCATCCACCAGTTTTATAGTGTGATACACCTGCAAGATCAAATTGCAGAAAAAAATTTAAAAGATGAAGGAGAAACCTTGAGCAACTGAAAGTTTAAAGAAACAACATCCAAGAAGCACAGAACAGTTCTGATAGGAAAAACAAAAACGAGCAACAGCTACAAGGTTAAAAGCAAACTGATATTGAAGACCAGCTAGGGCTTGATAACTAATTACATGCTGCACTGAATTGGATAGCATTGCATAATAGTGAAATTCTAGCTAACAAAAACCAGCAAACTTAGAAACCTGAGCTATATTTCTCCGTTACAGCCCATATCTAACTGTATTGAGATCACTCCGGCAATTGCATAAATGCTATTTATGTGATTACATGAAGGGCACAGTGATAACTGTTTACCTAGTTCCTAAACTTAGGTCCACACAAAACCTCATCCCTCACATTGTTGAAGCCACCGCCTATGGCATGACAATTAATGCGGATGATCATATGCTAATCTGAAAATCAAAACTTATTTGTTACCTTAAGGGTATGGAGATCTAGGAAACAAAGTGAAGGTGACTGAATATCTAACATTTGACCAGTTTCATCCAACTCCTTATCGCTCTCTTCAAGGACAGAGGATTTGAAGTTCAGATCCTTGTTACTATTAAAGGATCCAGAGTTTTCTGAAGATGAATTTATTCCCAGCAGAGCATTTTCCCCATCCAGAGAAATCTCCATGCAGCTGATGTTGCAAGAAAGGGGGAGTTTTGCTGTAGCAATTGGTACACCATTGAGAGTAAACGTGCTGAGTGTATGTCTTAATTCGTTCCATGTCATGATAACTCCCTTGGCTGAAAGGGAAATAGCATGTGCCTCAACCCCAGCCAATCTTCTGATCAATCGGCCCCGCCTCACTGAATGCAATAAAACATCAGATGAATAGGAACATGACACCACAATCCCTAGATCTGAGCTAACACAGCAGCAACTTATTTCCCTGAGGTGGCCTCGGAGAACATGTATGGGACCTTCAATACGACGTCTTCTGCTTTTGTCAGCCAAGATGGTTTGAGTACTGTTGGTGCTTGAAGTTGGTGTGCCCGTACTGGTAGGAAGATCTGATAGGCTACTTGAACCAGTACCAAAGCCCCGATGAATCTTCCAAAGTAAAACTGTTGCATCTCGCGAGCCGCTTACAAGGTAGTAGCTATCTGGCGAAAGAGCAAGGCAAGTCACTGGAGCACAGTGTGCAATTGCCGTTTCTAGCGTTTTTGCTCCATCAGAAGATATTACCTTGATACTATTATCCGCATGTCCACCTATACAAAAACCAAAGAATTTAGGATGATCATAGTTAGACACCTCGAGACAATATGTCAACAAATTACCATTTATTAGGGTAATCCAATATAAGGAACTCACGTCCATGGAAAAGCTGAGAAAGACTATGTCAACAAATTACCATTTAATAGAGTAAATCAATATAAGGAACTCCAGTCCATGAAAAAGCTGAGAAAAAAACTCCACCCCCGCCCCCACTATTCCTTCTCTCTCTCTCTCTCAATTTCAGTTTTGGAAGGCTAGACATTCTGGTCAGAAGAAACGAAAAGAAACCGACTTTTGTGGCATTTCACTGTATTAAAAAGCATACAGCCAAAAACACCAAACAATTTAGAAATAAAAGCACGCTAATTGCTCCCTAAGATTCTAGACCCTGGCACCATTCAATCATACTGCTGTTTAAGAATAGAGACCATTACCCAGCACATCGATAACATTACAAGCTTGTGAGCTATCTAAAACCTCACCCTTGGAAGAATAACACGGTAAAGGTCCTGTAGACTTTTTATTAACGTGTACTTGCTCTTTCTTGAATAATACTATCTATTCAGGCACATGGACCACTGCATAAATTTTGGAGTTCTAACTTTGGCAAAGTGAGGATGCCATTTCACATGCCCAAACCAATTCGGTAAATCACTCTAAGTGTCTCAGGGCAACATCAGCTTTATGTTGGATGTTCTTTTTTTTTCGCCGGGAGGGGGGTTGCATTTTAAAAATTATTGCAGTGTATTGGCATGCTTTGAAATAAATATAGAAGCACCCTCATCTTGCCCACATTGGTCAGAAAACTAACTCATTCTTGCTCATGCCGGCACACTTATTATTGATTCATCACTGCGTCTTTCTGATAATGGAAGTTGCGGTTATCCGTGTGATGACACAGAATATCAAAATCAATAAACAAGATGCTTCCAGCACTGACATTTGCAGAAAAGTAAATGTCACTGCCAAGCTGTGCTTTCTTCACTACAAATTCCATGGTATATGATGTTCAAACATCAAGTCCACATAATCTCTCTTCACTTGTAATTAACCCCTGTAATTATCCTTGATAATGAGAAGCACACAACTATCTTTAAAAGTTCTGACATTGTTTTTACTTCCCTTTGCTCTGTTCCTCCTTTCCTTCACAAATTTGAAGCAAGGAGACGATGAAACCCTCCTGATTTTGGGACTAAATGATTATCCATTGGAAAAATGACATTTGCACAAGTTGGTTACCTGTGATGATTTCTTTGTCAGATGTGATGGAAACTATTGCGGAGCCTCTAATTCCTGATGTTGGAAATGCTAGTGCCTGGGGAAATTTCCAATCATCTGAACCAGGTGCAGCTGTCCCTTTGAACATGCGCATGAATGTTCCACCAGTGGAGCTCGTAGCAGCCTTTGCGTGCTGGAAGAGGAATGGAGTTCCTTGACCGTCAGGTGTGTTTGGCTGCCATTTATGCTGTGCAACATGTGCCGCTGGAGCATTTATATCAACAATGACAACTGAATCTGAAGATGCATGCATTGCAGCTGCAGGCAGATTGCATCTCTCGGGTGTTGGGACAGTATAAGGTCTGACTTCTGTAGGATTCCGAAATATTGTCTGAAAAAATAAAGGTTCATGAATACCACTTAAGGCAATATCACTTATGCAAGATGTAAAAGAGTCCGATCCAACCAGATTTCTCTATCTTCAGCAAACGAACAAGGTTCTTTTCTTCTAAATTTCAGCTCAGCCTGGAGATTATTTACCACTCAGCCTACCGATTCCCTACAACAGGTCAGTGGAAGTGCAGGTTCCATTTTCACATCCTGGAACTATGTCTATTGGATTCTGACGTTATGCCAGGTGGCATCTCCACATAATATCTCTACTGATGGAAGCCTATTATGACATGTATCTTGACAATCAAGAGAACTAACTTAACACCCCCTGCTCCAGAACATGACTGTCCTCCCTCCTCTGTTTAGCTCACCTTCTCTCACGAGGAAGGCACCTTATGTATCATTCTTGTAACGACCCAGCCCTTTCCACATGGGCCAAACCCCAAAAGTTGTCAAGTGGAACCACACAAGGTGGTGACCATTTGGGTGTGGGTCTTAATTACTCAAACAGGCCATTCTCATCCAGTGCAGGACATTGAGATGTCATTATTCCAAATTTGTACCGTCAATGATTTGGAATGGGCTTTTGAGCTATCAATACTGGATTGAAAGGTCTTCTGGTGAACTAATGTGCATACATGTTATCAGCTGATGCATGACAAAATTGCAATGAGGAATATTCACTTGTGTTATCACTCCTGACATGCTTTAAGCTGGTACATGCCTAATCATTCTACAGTTACTAAATGATGCCATTGATACCATGCTCCACAAAAAATTCAATTCCAACATTCTACTTTTCTGCATGCACAACCAAAACATGCATTAAGGCAGAAGTCTGTATTTCTTTAAATGGATAATGACTGAGAATGATGATTTATAATCCACCCAACAGCAAGCAAAAGCAGAGCTTGCTGAATGAATGCTTAAAACTGTTAGCAACAGGATTCGTGCAGCACGTGTATACCAGCATGTGAATCTATAAATGTTGCAAAGCCGTTACATTCAATGAATAAAAGGTGCAGATTTTGGCGCAGAAATATGTCATCTATATCTTTAACAAAAGATACCACCCCCATACTAAATCATTTACAAGAAAGAAAATCCACAAAAACTAAAATCGAGTATAAGTTTCTCGGTGAACAAGAATCATGTACAAACTTTATTTGCAGGCTTTTAGTGTCTACATAGAGGAAAGAGTGTCAATTTGACAATGATGAAATAGTTTAATAAGCACCCACAGAGCCTTCCAACTGGACAACATATACACTACAAACCAAACTAATTTGTATTCCTCTTTGTGACAGAAAAAAGAGCAAGACAAACTACTGCGAATTTAGGCTGCTTATTTAAAAAATCATTTCATTTTCGAACAATGTGGCTATATGAGCAGATTGGAAAAAGTATCAGTATCATACGGAGCATTAAAGATTAAAAGTAGCCTCCATAACCTAAGTTAACTTCCTATTTAGCAGCATGTTAATAAACTACAATAACTGATTAATTTTCAAAATAACTAAAATTACAGTTTTTGGTTTTGAATTTCCAATGAACTAAACTTGCGTATTGCATTTCTACGACCTTGTTAGAAACTATATGCAACAAAATGTTACAGACATTACATTTTCAAGTGAATTTGAACTTGCCCAAAGATACGTTATTGAGTCAATCATTTTCCTTAACAGTCAATAATTGCAATTGATTATTCAGTACATAAAAATAAAAAAATTGCTGAATGATCTTCAACAACATTTGAGATGAAATGGAAAGTAAAATATATCCAGTTAGGGTATCCTGAACCCTATTCATGCAAAAAAACATCAGCATTCTTGCATAAAAGCATCCCTGAAATTACCTGTAAATGAAGAACATCAGCTTAACGGTAGCCTCTTCATATGTGGTACCGTTAGGAGCTGGGATGGCGTTTGTCCAAAATAAGCTATTTGATCTTGTGTAGCGCGCTGATGTACCTATTTTTTTCACAAATGGTAGTATATAAGAAATAGAAACCAGCACAGAAAAGAATTTAAAAAAAAAAATATATAGAAGAACAGGATTATTTTACTGGGTCCGAGATCTTGTCAATATCAACTGCTCCTTCATAGGTGACATAGAAGAAGACATTGTTTGCTGATATAGCTTCCTTCCCACGTTGTTTATAACTGTAAAGATTCATAATTTTATGAAAACCTGGAGTTTACCTCAAAATTTGAAAAAATGTCGTGTTCCATCCACAGGTTATAAGATGGAATAGAGAAAAAGCAAAACAAACAACAGACGTTTGGAGTATACCCAAATATAAGATCGATCCACTCATGCAAATGTGCTGATACATGCTCACTTTCAAGAGCCATCCGATGCTTATGGATGAAGTCAATTGGGCTTTCAGCCCAAGGTGGAAGTTTCACTCTATCTGTACCAACAATAAAATATAAATCACAAGCTATAGTTTAGAAATTTTGAATTTGTGCCATCAACACATACTTCAGGTACATACCAAGCTTGTCCCCCATCTGTGTCGTACCAAAATCAATGCAATTCTCATTGGTTAAAATCTCAGGAAGGTAAAATAGCTCAGGAACCTGACAAGAAGGACATCAGCCTTTACTTCCTCATAAAGCAAAGTTGGATGAACAGATTTTCATGTGAATCATGATACAGGGGAAAAACATCCATAGAAAAACATACTAGTTCCTTCACATCGCTCATGTCCTCAAGAACTCCATTCCAAGTAGCAGCTATGTCAAAAAACATTCTGTCCGCATGGTCAAACTTACCACCTTGCAGTTGAATTGACAGAGTCGTGAAAGGTTCAACCCTCATGAGATAATATAGCACCTGTAAAGAAAAATAAGTGACCAGAAAGCATTACTTCACACTGCCTACAAATTAGACTTGAAGCAGGATATATGCACAGGTGCCAACGAGATATATAGAAGGGCAAGAACATAAGGATATTCAAACACATTCACCAAAAGGGCCAGCAAATATATCTTTCTAATACCTGGCAAGTCTAAGGGAAGGGAAGGTCATGAAACAACAAATCTTGGTTCAATCTACGCATGATAAGAAAGTGAAACCACGGACCTTGATTACCAGATCATGTAAAATCCGGAAATCCAACAAGAAACGGTATGCTCAAAATTTGAAATGTAACATCAATCTGAAGGGTCAGCGAGGGCATCCTACGTATTCTATGTTGTACATAGATATACCATTTACAACTTCGCCCGTTCATAGAACAGTCAACCAATGATGTGCTGCATGGATTTTAGATGAGGTCAAAGACCTCATAGGATAGTTTCATTAATGGGCCATGAATGTTGAGGATAAAAGCAAGGAGATTAGAGCAATATGAAGAGTTAAAATCCTCATGCCAATAGACAGACATGAGATGAAGGTTCTCATATGAAGCCAAAGGAATTTTGTATATAAAAGGGTAGAGAATAGTGAACTGAAAACTCCTCAACTTAATATCTTGTCCCAACAATCTGATATTAGGGCATATAATCACCAGAGATGGGAGGGTCATTTGTGTAAGTAGGATGAAAGACACCACATATTATCCTAACAGAGATTTTAAGTGGAACATAGACTGGATATAATACTTCGAGAGGGTCATGTCATTATAGCGCATCTTTTATTGCCAAAAGACTTGATCTTCACATATGCTTCTGTACCATGGATGTCAAACCCCATTGCATGGGGCCATCTATAAAGCAGGACATATTAACATTTTAACATAACAGCAACCATTTTTTTTTTTTTAAAGTGAGATAATGGCTAGGGTTAAGGAATAAAGATCCATTGGCGTCAAGAATTGATAGCAAAGAAAAAGGATAGGCATAAGAATGATGTACAGCAATAGATGTAACTAATAAGAGGTAAGTAGGACACACACAAAAAAAAACACAAGGATAAGTAGACTTACTGTGCCGGAACTGGAATAATGTGAACCATAATGGAATTTAGGGATAATGGGATCATCAAAACTAGAATATCTCTCTTGGAATTTTTCTAGCCGATCAGGGTTCAAGGCACCAACAGGCTGCAAAAAGATAATTCCCTTTAATGGCCCAAACTAAGTTTCAATAGCCAGGAGAAGCAAAACTTCAAGTTTTCTCAATCACCTTCGATAGATCTCGATAGGAAGAAGGATCAGAAAGATCCAAATTCTTCGAAGTGTAATCAGCAAGAATCCAAGGAAAAACTGGATACTACAGACAAAAGAAAGGAAGTTAAGAAGCACAGAAGTTCAACAAATGGCAGTAGAAGTTCATTGTAAAATGGAAGAAATGAAAAAGGTCACCTGAGTGATGTCATTGTAACTGCGTCCTGCCAGAGTATTCAGATGCATTAAATATTCAAAGTTGCTAATCTGCAGGTTAACACTTTTTTATTAGCAGTCTTCCGATACTATATATTATACACCACACTGCTAAGTAAAGAGCAAGCATAAAACAAAATCAAGCATTTCCATAAGAAAACGCCAATTAAACCTTTTCACCCTTTCTCACCTCTCGCCTAGCCCAACGCTCCATCAGCTGGGTTCTCTTGAGAAGTTGTTCTGGTCTCTGATATAAATAAATAAGAATTATAGATTGTAAACAACATGGGCACAGTAAATTCCAACCAAATGTTGCAACAACAAGAAAATCAAGTTATAATAACAAGCATTAGTAAAGTGTCCTAGCATATCTATGAAACCTCCACCCTTATTTCACTCCAATGAATGTTTGAGTGAAATTCATTGCACCCAGAATGCCTACCATGTCCCCCCACTAGAAGAGGGGACAAATAGAAAGAGAGAAAAGGAAGAGAAAGGAAACAACAACAGCAACATAGGGCAAACCTGCGTTGCAAGATAAACGTTGCTCAAATGAGGAGGATGTGCTTGAACTATGGCTCGGTAAGCATTTCTTCTACCGTCTATACTCTGCAGAAAGAGAAACACAAATTCACAATGAGCACAAACAGCGCAAGTTAGCCCTAAAATTTTGAAATAACATTGCTTTTTTCACAACATAAACTAAAGGAAAGAGGAGAGATACCCCGAAATCAAAGAAGAAATTCGAACGATCAACCATAAATAATTCCAGAGCACTTCGTCTTAACAAGTATCTGCAACAGAAACATATCAATAAGAATTAATCAGCTGAGAAGCCAAAGTCCCAAGACCAAAAGGCACAAGAACTAAGGCCTATAACCCCATTTTAATTTGCATTAAATTAGGATCTTTATTAGGGTCACTGCCGGTGTAAAAAACTTTTCACATGTTCACCATTTAATGGGTGACACGTGCACTGGACGCAATCGCTTCATTTGGGAAAGATAATTACCTTAATATATCAATTTTAACTCTCTTTCTCTAAAGCAAAGCTAGTAAAATGTTAGCATGAGAAGATGGATGCAAAATAGACCTTAATGCCAAAATGATGAGATTCTTCCAGACTAGGACAATGTTTAGAGCCAAAACTGTTTAGGCCTCTGCTTCACAGTTCAACCAGCTGAACAGTTTCAACAGGCTAGTTTGAAGAGCAATCTATGACTTGAATAGTCGATCAATGTAATCTAACCTAAATGTCAAATGAACGCACAGCACCACATGAGGCACTCCATTTTAATCTGACCTGAGCCAACTCAAAAGTATATGCCATTCGGCCTTATTTGCTTAGCACACATGTTTCATGACATAAATGAAAGAGCTGCACAATGTTTGCTAAAAGAGAGCCAATAAGGCATTAAAATGTAGATGTTATTTGACCTTCGGCTGTAGATCTGATGAAGTGTAGATATCGGCCAGCTGTAATCTTTTTCATCCTCCATTGATTCAGATTTGTCTCCCATATCATCTGCGTAATTACTGTCCGCAACATGCTCAACAATGAAGTTTATTCTCCTGGTTGTTACCTAAAATGAAAAAATTTCTTCATAAATTACCAATAGAAAACAAGAAGGAAAACTTACACATCATTAAATTAAGTTTCATCCTAAATGCACCATAAATTAATAACAAGATTTCCATATGAAACACTGAACATCTACAACCGTAACTCAGCAGCAAGAACCGCTAAGCGATATGTAGCACAGAAGGCTATTTGCTCAGAGAAAGTACGCCACCCCAAATGCAAAGACAAAATGAGTTCAAGACCAAGCCATAGTGGTACAGGTCAACCTTTCCTAGGCAATAGACTCGTGTTTGAGTGTCACTGTCCCCTCCCCACTTCATGTAATGAAAAAAATAAAATAAAATAAAATAACCAAATCACAAATCCTCTCTGGACCGTTGCATATCTTCAGAGTTCCCCCAAAAACTAATATCCAGGTTACTTTGGTTCACTGCCACCGACTTGAACTCAAAGCAAAAAGAATACCAATTCTTGGCCCATAATCAAATCAACATAAAAGGTATAATATAAGTTTTCTGATTCAATCATTTTTCCATACACACAATAATTTTTCGAATTCAATCATTTTTCCATACACACACACACACACACACACACACACACACCCCACACTCATTTCAATATAATTAAACAAAAAATGCACGATATCCATATATGCAGACAGAATGCTGCAATTAAGATCGAGAACGCACTTGGAAGGTTCCTCGTACAACCCTCAGAAGTCGGACCATAGATGAAGGAAGTTCAAGCACAATTCTTTCATCCACTTGACTAGGCACGTAGCCAGGAGCAACAGCAGACGAACTTTGAACCAAGTCTTGCTCACTACCAAATTGAATATCACCGGATTCTGCCACCGCCTGCAGGTTTTGCTGTGTTTTTCCAGACAAACTTGATTGGTTTTCCTCACTCTGATCAACATTACTGGTTTTACCCTCAATATTGTCTATTTCTGCCTGTTCATCATCCTCATTCACAAGCTCCATTGAAATTGCATCAGTTGTGAGAGCCGGAGCACCAGGTGGATCCATAACATTCTTTTGATCTAGTTTCTTTTCAACTGGATCCTCATGATCAGCAGCAGCACCATAATGGTCACATCCTTTGTAGTTCCTTCTCAAACACATTCTCATCCTGGACGAAGTTTCCAAGGAATCCAACTTCCAGAAAACCTACCCAAATATATATCAGGTCAATCCCGGACTTTAACAATGAACTTGACATGAGAGAGAGAGAGAGAGAGAATCAACTGATGAGATTCTAAATGAATGCACAAGCTATAACAGTTGTCAACAATAGATGATGAGCCTGATATTGTTTATACCATAGCAGAGTCATACAAGTGGTCTCCAAATGGTGCAAAAAGACTGTTCATCTCTATCAAACGATGGATGAGTTTGCGCCATCCATGAATTCCAGCATACAGATGATGCCTAGCGAATTGATCAACTTGTGTGTGTCGGTCCACCTAGAACAGCAAAGACACACAAAGTAAGACCGGTATGCAGTGCCACAAGATGTGGGAAAATCAGCAGAACAAGCAGTGATCATACCTCTGACCGTTGCATATTTCTTGCTAGAGCAAAACTTGCAACAAGAACAGCAACAAACTTGTAGGTTAGAGCATTAAAGTCCTTCCCATACACTGATTTTCTGTCAACTGATTGAAGACATTCCATCCAGGCAATTCCCATTGCTTCAGAAAGATTCCATCTCCTGACCCGCTCCATATCACTAGCATTCCTACGCTGAGCAGATGTGGCCATTGCTACGGCACTGAGACCCCTCCCTGAACCGATTTTTGCATTACGCTCAAGATCACGTGCAGCCGCCAAGGCAGCGGCTTTTGCAGCAGCCCTGTCCTTCAGAACAACTGGTGATTTGCTGGGTACCTCCCCAGTATGTTGGAAGCTTGAAAATGTATGGAGCCTAGTTGTTTTGCGCTCAAGCAATGAAGAGTCACGCTTCAACTGAGTACTTGTTATCGGAGCTGGAGCGTCACCTCCAGCTGCTCCTGCAGCAATCATTGCCAACGCCATTGCAGCAGGGGGTGATGCAAAAGCAGCTGCCCAAGAAGGAGAAACCATGGAAAGAGCAGCCTAAAAAATTACAGACAGACATTAATAGCTTCCTTGGTGCATATATATTTAGGCAAATACTCAATAAATCATGCTATAGAACTAAATGAAGAGGAAGGCCTTTTCTTCTTGTGCCTTTCGACAAAGCAAAATTCATCAAGTTGAGTAGTCATATGAAAACTAATTATGAACAAACAAAAGCTGCAATAGCACATATTCCTCAGCATAATCAAAAGAAATCAATGGCAAACATTTTGGAAATCCCAATTGGAGTAAGGGAAACTTCTGCAATTGTCTACCATAATTATGATTGTTTGCAGAAATGCAAAAATAATGATAGGAAACTATAAGAAAAAGACTTCAGAAAAAGTGTAGCATCAACACCCAATATTCCCATTGATTTATCATCATATCTCTTCATTTTCCCATCAACATCATCTCTCAGGGGCTCCTGGATGTTACATAGAATACTGGCATTTATTTCATTAGCTAGGGAAACCTTTCCTCATTGTGTTTGCTAATGCAATAAAAAATAAAGTACGAAGATGCAGCAGCAGCTAAGCTGCCAAAAGACAGTCTAGCATGTGAATGTTTTACACTGGCTTCAGTTTTAGGGAAACTTAACTTGCATGCAGATGCATGCCTTCACCTCACACAGCCAAAAAGAAAAAACAACATGCACTTGCACGAGTTAGTTATATATGGGTTATTTCAACAATCTCCTGCACCGTACTTTACATTTGCTTCCATTCAGATAAAGCAGAAATTATGCTAATCAAGAACATATATTATTCACAGTTCAAGTAAATATGCAATCAAACTCACTGAAATTTAAGTGTGGAGTGCTGAAAAGCAAAAGTTGAATCAGTTTGAAGTTGTGTAAATTTAGCATAACTGGGATTGCATCATGTGATCACCATTTGTTAACGATTTGAAATTTCCAAATATCGTATTGTAAGCTGATTGTTCGTTCAAACAACTGATCATGCCTCCTAAAAGAACTTCAGAAAAGTTTGATCTATAATGCGCATACATATGACAACTCGTATAAGAAGACCATGGAATTTCTTCTTAGATAAATGCAAGAGCCACCATCTCCACAGCCTCCATCCCTGTTGTCTTTTCCTCCATCTCCATCTCCTTCAAACAATGCACAGGCAATTTGGTTGAGTGAAGAAACGAGACGGGAAAAGAGTTTGCCTATGGAAACTTATGCCTTAGAAGATGAAGTACTAAAGAATAGTATGCTCATAGGTCACAAATAGCTGATTAGTTTTTCCAATTTGAGTTCTCTTGTGAATAGATTCTATATACAAGATCAGAATTTTTTTCATTCATGAGCTTCAATGATAACATTGTCAGCACACACATTAAGAAATAAATAAAATTTAACAGATTCACTAGGACTTTATCCTGAAATCCTCCACTACCATGTCAGCCATTACAGTCGCCGCCATCATTGCATCATCCACCACTTCTCATCTCACTAACAACACTAGCCCTTGTCTTGTTCATCAAATTGTCCACCAGATCACATTTAAATCATAACCGTCATTGAATACGTTGAACATTTGGCAAAAGAAGCGGTGTCAGAAAATGCATCGAGGGCATACACGTTTCACAGTTTTGGCATTGCTTCAAAAAAAAAAAAAAAATTGGGATATAATGATTAAGTGATGACTAATATTGACTCAAGTCAACTTAGCATGCTCAGAACAAATTATTAAGTAGGCATGCTCCTGCTTAAGCTATTAAGTATTTCTTTTACGAAATTTTCCGTTTACATAGTGCATTATCAAAGTCGTCAAACAAATTGAATACGCTAACCACTGTGTTTCTAATTGTAAGCAGATATAGAAGCTATTAAACAAGCTCTTTGTTTTATGGGACATTTAATTCCCGAATTATCCACATAGGCCTTGCAAGTATCTGTGCTCAGGCAAGGATGCCACACAAGTTGCAATCACTAGTTAAGCAACTGTACTATGTCCCCATATAATCATCATTATGGGTCCCAGAAAATAAAGAAGAACCGACAATCCAGATAGAGATTAAAACTTAAAAGGGTTGCCACCTCACAGGTGAATGGTTCACAATTACCTCGACAGGAAGTGCATCAGCTGCCAAGGCACGGTCATCAACAATTAGAGGGTTCAGACCATCAGCAGTTGCAAGCTCATGTATTCCAGCCAAGAGCGGTCGCCACCTCCGCAATACTGCAACAAATGGAGGTACAATAGCCTCAAGATACTGTTTCCGAAGAGGTTTTCTGTCCCTGCCCACTGCATGCCATACCTAAAGGTTCATTGCCAAAAAAAGGAGTCAATGACAACGCCAAAAGAGTTCCACATAAGAATTTGAGGGAGAGTTACCCATCCCAGCAGGCTGAACTAGAAACTGACCTCAGAGTATAGAACACAAGATGCAACCAGCACCCGTTGCCTTTTGGACTCCGAAATAGGCATGTTCAGAACTGGTGAAAGCACACTGTACACAAAAGCCCATGAACCTCCTCAGAAATCATAAAAAAATACATCCAAAACAGCAAAATTTATAGTGTTCCATTTGGGTAAAAAGGGAAAACTATCTGTGGTTGGTAAATCCATGTAAATATAGGTAACTAGCAAATGCCATTGGTAAAAATAATATAACCCGCAACTTGTTTACCTGGCAACTCATTGATAAGTTACCAATGACATTGAAGTATTTGCCAACACTAATTCAGTAGTAGGTTATCAACTTGTTAAATCAAATTTGCCATCAAAAACAACATCTTACAAGGCAAATTAGTAAATTTCAAAGAAATTAGTAATTTGTACCTCTTCCAACCTAGATTTATTTGGTTCGCTTCCAATTACGAACATGCATTTGAATTTACCAACTTGTGGCCACTTTTATGGTTGTAACTTACCTACAATTCAATAAGGTTACCACTCAAATTTAGTAGTAAGTTATCAACTCGTTTTTCCATGTACCATCAGAAATGCAATTTTAACTGTCTAAGTAACTTTCAAAGGAATTTAGCAATATGTAATAATTACCAACCTATATTCGAATTTCTTAAGGTGGTCAAATTAACCAACTTTAGGAGGCTTTTCCAGTCATAAGTTACTGGCAACTTAATCATGTAACTGATTTAAATTTAGTAGAAATTTATCAACTTGCTTCATATTTACCATTTGAAAAAAAACCTTACAAGATGAATTACTAAGTTATTAAAGAATTTACCAATTCATAGTCAATTACCAACATGCATTCAAACATACTAATGCTTGGCAAATTTACGAACTTTAGGCCACTTTTACGAATATAAGTTACCAGCGATGTATGGCATTTACCAATGAAAAAATGATTTTACCATTTTCAAATTTCCTAGTATGTTATTGATTGTTTATGAAGTTTAGGTTTGAGTACAATTTTAATCTTTTAGGTTTATTCTTTAGTACATTTTGGTACTCGTGCAATCAAATCTCAAGCTATCTCAATTTGTGCAATCAAGTCCTTCCATCAATGATTTTTGAAAACACCATCAAATTGCTAACATGGCATCACACTAACATGGCACAAAATGGACCTATGGCATTGGTGTGGTGCCAAATAAGCTCCAAATCAAGCAAACACAAGCAGGAATATTGTGAATTCACCACGATGCATTCCAATTACTAAGGTTTGTTTAAAAAAAAAAAAAAAGTCAGATCCGATCGAGCAAAAGGTATTTTGAATTTTGAAATTTAAAATATAACAATGTTAAACAAGTAGTTTTAATTTTGTAACTCATAACATATGTAAATTTATGTTTAAATTTTAAATTCAACATCTCAAAGAGCTAAACATTAGCAACCAAGTTGAAAGACTAAATTGACCCATCCCACCCAAAGCACCCAAGCTTTACCGAAATTGTCCATATATTTAATGAAAAATCACATAAAAAGCAACCAAACCTAATCCCAATTTTCCTCTTCTCTCTCTCTCCCCTCTCAGCCCAGCACCACGTCCGTTACAGCTAACCACCATCTCCATCACTCACCACCTTCGTCAATAGTCACAGCCAGCAACTGCAAAGATGACCCTGGGCCACCATCTAGACAGCCCCACTGCACCACTAAGCATCACTGAGCCACCCACATCAATTTGCCCAGTCCCACCCTGTGTCACTCACCACCACCCTGCCACTCACAATTCCACAGGTTGACAACCTCACACGACCATCTATTGTCATCACTCATCTGGGCTTGCAACCTCCACTTGGGATGTCACAAGCTCCACAGAGAGAGAAAAAGGTTTCAAGTCTTGCCAATATAGGTGTTGTCATTTTCTTAATCTATCAGACAAGTATTATATAAATTATGGTTGACAATATTTGAAATGGTGAAGGTACATGACTTCTAGATAATTTTCAAGGTGATAAATTCCCATATTTTTACAAAATCTACAACCCAAACCCAAGATGTGCACCATCTAATGATTTAAAGACTCATTCAACGGAATGAAGCTTCCTGATAATTGGTGTTGCCAAATCATTGTTACAAACTTCCATAGAATTCAAGCACAATGCTTCAATTTTTATGAAGTAACATGCGAAGGCAAGAGCATTTAGAGGACCCTCTTTTTTCCTTATTTTTCTTAACAGAACATATGTAAAAGTCAGAACAATCCTGCAGTGCTTAGGAAACATGACAAATTGTATTTTCTGTGTACCTCCAGAGCAAAGCTGAGCGTGGTTTCCGTGTTGACATTCGAGAATTGCTATCTAGAGCCATGAGGTTGCCCACCATGCGATTTGATGCATCTGATATACCATCTTCTATGCTGATATTCCTCATTAGCATTCTATCTTCACCATCATCCTCTTCCCTCATTGAAAGAAGGACCATTCTGAGCATGCATAAGAATGGCTGATCACTGTCAAGCAAGTGGTACAGCGCTGCCATTCCTCCCATACCAGTGCCTGATCCTCCGCCAATACCAAGACCACCCCCAAGTCCAGACTCATCCAGTAATAGAGCTTGAAGCATGGCAACTGACTTCTTTACCAATGGAAGTTCAATCCAATTTCCATTTGCATCTTTTTCCAAAGCAGACTTCCAGCATTCCCAGCCACTACCTCCACCACCAAGGACAGAGTCTTTTGATGGAAGACCAACACCATACCATAGCCGGCTCCTAAATTTCCAACCCTCCGCTAAATCAACTGCACAGCTGCCATAAGACACAAAAGCACAGGAAACAGATTCATAAGGCTCAGCTGCAGCTGCAGCAGTCAGACGCTCCATAACTGTAGCAGATATTTGACCATTAGCATCAGCCATAGAAGCAAGCACCTGAAAGAAGACGACGAAAAATTCCACAATAAGATAAAGGAAAGTGTCCAGAAAATAAAAGGAAAGAGACAGAAAAGTAATTGACAATGGTACTCCCTTTCAGCATACACCGAGGTAAAGAACTACTATTCACAGAAGAAACAGAACAGCTGATACACTCAATATAGGTTCTTCCTACATTTTGAGTAAAAAAATAGGAAGGATTCTTGCAGCACCGCTTCTTACATTTTAGTAAAACACAAAATCAGCAGGCAAATGTTTGGAAGAACAGCTTGTTTTCCCAGACTTTCCGACAGTTCACTTGATTTATGGAAAATAATTGGCTTTGCAGCTTTTAACAAATATTATTCAATTTCATATATATACGAAAGAGAATGGTGCAAAAGAAAAAAAGTACATGAACGGACAACAAATATAAGTGAAAAAAGACCATTTGTTCTTGCAAATCTTGACATAATACATACATTAAGAGGGAGTCCAGCAGAATCACTGGACAAAGATCGACGGTCATCCATAGGTGCTGATGATTCTCCAACATTTGTTGATGAATTTGAGCGGTTATTCAATGGAGATACAAGAGAAAGGGGAGAAGGGGAAATATCAGTGGCCCTTGATGCATTAGATAATTTGCTTTGCAGTCGTAAATGATCTTCAACAAGCATCAACATCACTATTGCATTCTCTACAAGAGCCACAGAGAGCTGTGCAGCATTCTCTGCTTCCACTTTTGCATCTTTTGGGGATAACCCCTCAGCTGCAACACCAGCAGCTGCGGCAGCAATAACTTGAGTCTGTTGCATAAGCGACACATTAGAAAAGATGTTAAATTTTTAATCCTATTCTTCATTAAAAGTTCTAAAGCATATATAACTAGGCTATAGGAAAAGCAGCACAAAAACATTATCAGTGAATTCCACCAGTGCCATGAAAAACTAAGACAGAATGCTTGAGACAAGATACTGAGAATATGGCAACTCACATCACGTTAATTTGGGAGGTCTCTCTAGTCAACAGATAATGACTTCAGCTTATTAAGAAAATTAGATGCAATGATAAAACAAACTTCTAGGCTTTACCTGAACTTGTAATTCTCTAGCAGCAAAGTCCAGCAATCCACCCAGAAGCCTTCTCTTGAATACAGGTAAGGATTCCTCGCGTCTTCAGAGAACCATAAAAGTTACACATTGCATGCAAGGGATCCAATAGGTATGATTTGACAAAAAAGAACACAAAGTGTTCTGTTATTAAATATATTCAGGCCATTTTCCATTTAAGTCAAATCATACAAGCAAATAAGATTCCCCAATATTAGCATGAGGATTGTTCAATAGCTTAAGTTAAACCTATAAGATTTTTCTTTGATCCACAGTGACTAATTTCTGTCAGATATGCAAAATCTCTGTCAAAATGAATAGTTATGTTTTAATTGGTAATGCCAATTTTTGCCTGATCATCACAATGTCTATCACTCAAAGGATCACATTATAAAGAAGTGTATATTAGTGCACTTTACACTCAGTCATTGATGATTTTCCTACTCTTGTAAGCTACGTCAGAAGAGTGAGAAACAATTTGTTTTTTAAAGAATAATATATATTTCATGCATCTCCAATTGCACATATGAGTCTAAAATCACCAAGAACTAGATAAGCATTTGACAAGCAGAAAATCACTGATATAGTTAATTAATCAATTCAACTATGTTAAGACCACTCCCTACCAATGAAGTCAAACCAAAAGGCGAAAAAGGGAGCTGCATAAGCAGAGCACTGTGACTATGCATAAGGTGTGAAAGTAAAGTTGTTGCTGCTATCAGAAACGACACTAACTTGTCAATTCAAGGAAAATTAACCGTGAATCCTCCATTTTAGATCCTTACAAAAAACAAAATTAGTACCAAAGCAATCAGTAAAACACTGATACCTAATTCGTTGATCTCCTGTACTAGAACCACCAACTATAGAGAGCCATTCAGCACAATGAATTGTAGCTTCAATATCCTGCAAAAAAAAAGAATTACTAAGCAAACTGCACAACAGAAACTGCTTTAAGTCATAAACATGTAAAATAAACTAATACACCAGTCAACAAAGAGAAATACTCATCTCTTGGTAGCAACACAAACAAATCACCTTGGCATGCTATCTACACTACTATAGTTCCTGGAAGGTTATTTCTAAAGCACAACCAACCAAGCAAACAAGTCATAAAATAGGTCGCCTTGTGATGCAAGGATGAAATTATCATTGATGAAGCTTTACAATAAAATGATTGACACTCCCAGAACAATCAAATATACTTGCAAAAAGCTCACTCCTACAATAAAGTCCTGTAAGTGTGAATCTAGGTCAGATGTCCACATCCTAATTCACTGCCCCATAGTGAGAAAACTAGGGTAAACCACGTGGGGACCATCAACAATTCATTGGGCAGAGGATTCTATGGTTAGGGAGGAACTGTGTGCTCGGAATGGGTTTGTTATGTAAATAACAAAGACTGCAGAACAATGTTTTCTGCAATCCCTCCAGTAATGCTCTGTCTTACTTGGAGGAAGAGATACTTGAGGGGTTTTGAGAGTTTAGAATCAAATTCTTAGATGTACAGAATAGATGGCAACATGTTTTGAGTTATTGAGTTTCTATAAAACCACTTTCCTATGAGGACAATTGGTTAGACTTTGAGGTTTCTTTCCTTTTATTTTTTATTTGGGGGGGGTAGTTGCGGTACCACCTTGATTCCTCACTTACTGTTTTTTTTTTCACTTTAAAGGGGTAGACATTGTTTCTGCAGTAAATGAAAATTCGAAAGTAAATGACATCCTAAATAAGATAATGCTTGACATCTTAATTTACACTTACATTTTGAATGGAATTTAGCATTTTTAGCTATGTGATGCAATTATTCTGATTTGAACTTGCAGGAATAAGGGTATATGATGTTATGGTTATTTTTCCCATTTGTTATGACATGGTCAGGGGAGCTGATTCTATGAGAATTGTGTAATTAAATTTCTCTTGTTCAACTTTTTGTTTGGAGTTTTCTGATACACTCAGTATGGTGAACTTTAAGATAAGACCTCACCATCCTTGTCAACGAAGCAAACTACCTTGATTGCTACATTTTAAATACAGTACACCACATTTATTGAAATTAAACATCTTGGAGGGATTTATGTAAATAGAAGAATTATCAGAATCACAGTCTAACCGAAGAATATGTACACACTACAGCATAAAAGGCCTTGGTAAAGATGACAGAAAAAGAGCTTGGATCAACCAACGTCACCATAGAAGTGCTGAAGAATATAGCAGAGGTAGGCAGATTGAACTTTTAACTAGAGGGACCTTAAAGAAAAGTTCACCAAGTATTTATGGAAATTAAGGTGAGAGACTAACATATCTAAGATTGACTTGAATATATGCCAAAGTAATTGACTATAATGATCAATATTTCTTGCCAACATTTACAATATAATACATGAATAGACATAAAAACCGCAAGTTGTAATTCATACAAGTAAAAGATCATTTGGCAAATTTGGGAAAGGGTTCCAAAAATGGAAGCAATATTGAAAGTATAAAGAAATGTGAGTCCTTGGCTGAGTCAAAAAAGTAAAGGACCACTTGGACCAATAAAGATCCAGCATTATCTAAGCACAATGTGCCATAGCATGCCAAGAAACAACAGCAAGGATGCAATTATCAAGGACCACTGGCCCCAACACTGAAATATATGAAATGACATGCAAGATCAACATGAAGAACCTTATAATAAGTTGTAAAAAATAGGCGTCATCAGGTTATATAATAAGACAAACCTTCCAACCATCCTTCTGGCGCATTGAATACTCTAAGATGATTATCAAGAAGTTGTGTATAAGATCCTCTATATCTCCTAAGCTTGGTGAAGTAGAGTGGTTAACGGCACCCATCTGAAAAATGAAGTAATTAGGATAGGCATCATCTGCCAAAGAGAAGGCATTGCTAGAAACAAGAAATAGTGAACTAAAAGTTGAAAAACTCTTTCTGAATTCTGCAAATTCTTAAATTCTGCAAATACCTCCATCTTGCTTCTTCAAATAAAATAGGAATAAAATAGAATTTCTTGTCAGCATGATAGCTATGCTGGTGCAGGCATGATAAGTTAGACTGCTTGTCTAGCAAGCAACTCGACTGAAATAGCCAATAGTACCTCATAATTGGAGATTAAGATTTCAAGGATCCACTCAGGCCATTCCTCCATTGTAGTCAGACTATTTCTATTTTCTGGATGACTGCAAGCCAAAAACAGAAGATCCTGAAATCGTATAGAAAAAGAAAATTGCTCAGGCAAGAGAATCAGAAACACTATTTTTTCTAATATCATTGACTCTTCTAGGATAACAATGGGAGAAAAAGATTCTAGAAACACTGTGACAGCACCCAATATGTTGCATCTAGCCAACAAGTAAGGGGTAAATGCAACTTGATTGAACATCTTGAGCTGCTAACTACCAAAAATGGGCTCAGCTTCAAGATGTCAGGGAAGAAATCCTACAATACTAAATGAAGCTATTGAGACATACACTTCTTGTATCCAGTAATATATTCAGTGAGCAGAACCACCAAAGTTTGAACAAGCCTTTGCACAATGTAAATCAAACAGAAAAAGACCCACCACTGTTGAACAGCTCAAGGAATCATAGACTAACATTGGACTTGCATAATCTCTACAAAACCGCATTTATCATTTGCAAAACCGAAGCTTCTAGCTCATATCCAGTAGGTATTATCTTAGTTTATGATAAATAAATAAATAAAAAAAGGTCTTCTACCTAATTAAGCAACAAAAGTAAGAGATGAATCTTTAATCCCACCTCATTCAGCAGATAGATTACTTTATCTAACCATAATTTGCACCAGCATAGAAAGTATGACACTAGAAAGTGAGCGTTGGCTTCCTAAATATGAAGAATGATGAAATACCACCCACTTGCGCATCCTTTAATTAAAATCCCTCCTCAGAAGAACTAGTCCAACAATTATCATCAGGAAGCACACAAAAGAATTCTGCATGATCCTCAACAAGCTCTATGAAATTCTGAATATTAAAACTTCATGATGAAGGTTCAAGTAAAAAACTTAAGTGCATGATCAACTCACACAAGCTTCAAATATCAATTTCAAAGGGAAAAGAAGCCAAAATGATTTAGCCATTGAGGTGAAAAAAGTATAAATGAATGTTACCTGCAGGGCCCTGCTCTGCAAGGACCTGGAAGCATAGGGAAGTGACCGTAAGAGGACCAATAGAAGGTGGGAGTGCTCAAAGCGATGACCAGAGTCATAAAAATTCAGCCCATCATCTGATGAAGAAGCATTTATCTGAAATGAAAAAAGATGTTCGATTAAGCAACTCTAAATCATATATCATACCTGTTGCTTATGTTAAATAACCAGATATACCCAGTTACGATAATCCGACTGTGCCTGTACCAGATATTTTGACTCAATGTGTGGACATGGTGGCAGGAAAAATCTTTTGTGCAGCTGGAAGTTCATTTCACAACCCAAACTTGTATTTCAGGCAGAACTCTATTAGTACCATACCCATAATCAATGCTCATTATACAGAAAGTGCTCTTGCGCTTGTAGACCAGCACGAATCTACACTAGCAGCAAGACTTTTACTTGGACACAGCAATGTTTTCAGTGCAACTTTTATCTGCTTTATATCTCTGATTGGGGACATTTGGAAATGATAGAGAGCATGGACGGCGGTACTTGATATGTCAGTATAGATACTACAGAAGTTATTATCTCCGACCTAGAATACAGCACATGGTTTTGGTGGGTATTCCATCATTATCGCAAGGATCACAATTTCTTAAGTACTGAACATGGGGTTACACCATGAAAGTAAAGCAAGGGACCACAAGGAAAGGCATATGAAGACTTGAGAAGAGAAAGGTAGGAATCCACTCAAAGCAAAAGGGAAAACAGACATGTCTATTAAAATTTTCAATTGCACACTACTCCAGTTGCATCATGAGATGCAAAAAGGACAACCCTTTAATAATGATTGTTCATGTTAATCAGGATCAAAGGCCTTTTCTTTCCCAGTTGTCAAGCCAAGGGCATATTGCCTACTTTACAAGGATTTCCAGATATTTTTGTTGGCTAGATTACTTATGTCCAGGTTCTTTCAGGCAAGTTTTGGAGTACTCATTATTGATGGACCATTTTCATTAACAAGAAGAACAAGATAGAAGAGGTTGTCTATGCAATACCGAGGCTGCCAGCAAAGCCGTGTACACATTGTTCGTCAGTAGCCTGTTGGGTGCTGCCTGAATTGCTTTTTGTAGCGCAAAAAGCAAAAGAGAAACTCTATCGTCAAACATTGTACTTCCTCCTTCATGTAATCCACTACCCACAAGATTAGTCGTCATATCCGAGGGGGCAGGAGAACCAAAATTCAGGAGGCCCAGAGATACCAAAGCACCTAATAACCCAATAATTGCAACAACTATTCCATCAATCTTATCAACATTGTAGACATTATTCCTCGCATTATCAGCGCTAATTGATAAGGTTATACCCCCCAAATTCTTCAAGAAAGGATTTTCAGACACGGATATCATCCTTTCAATCTTCAAGCCTGAAGAAACGGGAGTGCCACTACTACCATTGGGGGAATTATCATGATGCATCTCATTTGAAATTGATTCATTCACTTCCAGAGCACCTACTTCATTGTCTTGGCTAACTTCAGAAAACCCAGTACTGCTCTCCAGTTGCAATCCCTGAGGTGACAGACTTTTGTTATTTTCAGTCGACAATTCTGGAATACTCTCATCACCAGCCTTTGTTTCCCGTTGCAACAAAACAAGAAGGGTTTCTATACCACCACATGCTATGAATGCCTCAGCAAACATGTGAGCTCTAGATGTATTAGGCTGTATCACCAATCTGTAGACCAGATGCAATACCCTGGCAACCTGAACAGGTATTACAACAAATCATTGTACAGACAAAACATTTATTTCTGGGACATTAAAATTGAGAAGGATTCCCTTTGTAGTGAATGATAAAGTCGACTATACAGCACATAATCCAGTGATGAGTAATGTACAAACTAACACTGCCACCATCAAGCAAGACTTACCACAAAAACTTCAAAATACAGTAGCAGGAGTAACACACTACTTCACATGACAAACACCAGAAAGATTGGAGATAATCAGATTTAGAACCCAAGTACAGATGAATATCAAGTCACCATTTTTCCTGTTCTAAAACTAGAGTACTCATTACGAGCATTTATCTCCATGTTACAGTGTAGCAGCAATACAAAGAATGGCATGTCCAGAAACTTTATCTGACTATTTATCTAAGCAAACAAAAAGAAAGTACCTAACAGTACAAGAAGGTAGCATAGAAAATAAGAACTTGACCACAATGCTAACTTGAATTTAGGACTATCGACAGGCAGAAACTGTTGCTGGTTAACAGTTTTTACCCAGTCGACTCAAAACTTAATTTGGTATATTCAATAAATGAACTCAGAATCAGTACTCAACAAAGAGACTACATGTTCACTCAATTATTTGCTCTTTTTTTGTACAAACTCAATCTTCCGGGACAACACTTTACCTGATTGGGCTGGGGACAATCAACCAAGAAACCAAGCAGGCACCGAATGTCATCTGCAGCTATTGATGGAGGTGCCGAACCAATTAAAAGCTCAATGATTACCAAGAGTTCATCTACTAAAGCATTGACTTCACCTACTGGCCGGGCTGTATCGTTTATAGAAAAGTTATCGACAGAGTCCTTTTCGCGGATTATCCAATAGCATTTTCTGCAGCCATCAAGAAGCACTTGAATGGCATTGGCATCTCGCATCACTGATGACTCTGTAAAAACCATGTCTGCTAGTGAAGAAAGAAGCTTCTTCTGCAAACCGTAGTTGCACAAGCTCCAAATTTTTAGATCCAACAGCAGCCTACCAAAAAGCTGCACTTTGAGAGCATGGTTTATCTTCTGAGACTGACATAAGGAGACAATTGCTGCAACAAGTTCCTCGTCTGCTACACCATCACTCTGGCCAACATTGATTGCTGACAAGGTTTGCAGAAGGTGGTCCAGAAGTCTGGAGAGAACTTCAGGTCCCCTGACACGACACAACTCTTCGTTGTTCCCAGGGTGGTGAATAGCTCCAGCTATTATACGGAATATTGGAGCGGCAAGATTAGTTGTGGCCAAAGAAAGTGAAGGATCCCCTAGTTGCGGTTCAAGGCTATCTTTATCAACATTGGCAACCACAAAAGGAAGTAAAGACATGGGACCACCATAAGCCAAGGCCCACAATGCCTCCACTGGCCGCATCCTAGTCGCAACATGAACTTGCCCAAGAACCTCCGCTGGTCGTCTGAGTGTACCTGAACAATCAAAAAGAAATTTCATAAATCATGCTCCATCAAGAATAGTTGCATGACAGGATGTAACACAAAGCATTCCATAATCAATGAATAGTTGCAACAAACTAAGCCAAGCTTAAGAAATTATTATTGGTGAGTTTTGATAGATCCCAAAAGGTACCTACATTAAACATACAACCTAGTGATAAACATGAGATCTAGACGGACATGCCTTAGCAGACTTTGTTATTCAAATTGAATATGCGACAAATTCCCTCTCCTCCTACCTTTTCTATGTCCCTTGCCTCTTAAGAACCATACATGAAATTTTCCCCATCCACTCCAAAATATCATCACCATTCATCCGACTTTCAAACTAACACAATTTTGCTAATTCATCTGCTTCATAAGAGGCATAGCCTGTATACTGCTAATTTCTCCATAAGAAACACTTCATGAACTTCTAGCTGTTCTCATTACATGTATACCAGCTTGCAAGGGCATAACCATGGAGAGAAACCAAAAGAGACCAGGCTCGCTTGATTAGTGGCAATGCTAAGACCAAACACAATACTGAATTCCTAGGAGCATATTTAAAACGAGGTAATGGTGAGAGGCCATATTTTCTAATAGAAGCAATTCTTTCATTTCTATTAACGTATTGAAACAGGTATCTCCAACAAGTACAAGGAAACCATCAGATTATTATACAAGCACAGGTACAACAACCTATACCTCCATTATTAGGATTTCACATATTCAGATGGCAAGGCACAAACACTCTTATAAAGTATCACTGCAATACCATTGAAGCACAATACCAAGTAGAGTACCTACTCTTGATAGTCAACAAAGAAATGCATGACATACCAGCAGCGCCACTAGGAGAAGCATCTGGACAAAATCGGCCAGTGAGTAGACTGGGATGATAGAGAAGGTGGATGCATCCTCCAATTTCAGCATCAAGAACTGCACTTGCTTCAGCCATATTTCGCACATGGTCATTTGTCGCCAGCCAAGGCAACCCAGCTCCTAAGCCAAATGCAGGCAGCACATCCCCCCCTCTGGAAGCTAAGCGTGCCATCCTCTCAGGGCCAATTGGTTCCTTGAAAATATAAACAGACCCCATCTCAGCAAACAAAGGGCATTGGCGGCGACGTCTTTGTAAACCAGCCATAGTAGGAGGAGGATTTGTTCCAATACAGCAAAAAGAAAGGGATTTAGAAATTCGAGGGAATTCAAAAGTGCGACTTTCATACAAAGATCCATCAATATACAACCTGAGCTCACTGTCTGCTTTCCCAAGAATCCCCTGCTTGCTTGTATGTTCGAGACCAATAAAATACCAGCATTGCGGCTTAAATGCATGAGTAAAATGCAAAGAGGCCTTCTTGCCCTTACCACTACCACATTCAACAACTAGAAACTGGGCATGAAAATATGCCTCCACCCCCTGATTATCAGCCGACAAAAAACTGAACAACCTTGGCATGTGTACAGTGCCTTCACCAGCCAGTGCACTGGCAGCAGCAGCTGCAGACATGGCTGATGATTTGCCAGACTTAGCTGCAGCTGCAGCAGCAATTGCTGCTGCAGCAGTTGCAGCATTTAATGTATCTGCAAAAGATTCAATATATATCCACGTCGCAAAACCATAACCATTCATAAATGGCCAACGGCTCTCTCCAGGACCAAGCAGGCCAGAGCTTTCGCCATCAAACTCAAATGTACATGCAGGCCCCCTTGACTCCTTCCCATTCATAGCCTTCTCCAATCCAAGCATTAACCTTTTTGACCATTTAGTTTTCAGAGTTCTATTGATGACTTGAAACCACTTATGCAAATCAACAACACTAAGTGAATGCCCAGCCAAGTATTGAATGCAGTAGCATAAAGGAGTTCCATCCCATGTCATTGCCTCAGTTAAATTATCTTCCTGGAGAAAAATCCTCTCAGCAGATATCAATAGAACACCCAACAAACCAGCCATGGAGCACATTGCTCTATTTCTAGTACACGCCCGTAATATAGCAAGTAGTCCTCTGACCATTCTTGTCCTGGGAGACATAAACTTATCACTATCACCCACCCAAGGAAGCCAAGGAATAAGATCACCTGCCACAATGGCTGCCCGCGAGTTTAACATCACACTTGGGGGATTGTTGTCTTCATCCTCTTCAAAACTCTCTACACCACCCATTGTGGCAATAAGAGAATCAACTACCAAGAAGGCGATACTATCCATTTCATCTCCAGATCCAAAATTCTCATCACCACTAACAATATTCTTCAGCTTTTCTAAGCTCTCAGGCTTTCCCATGATTGCAGAATCCACCAAATGCAACAACTCTGGAGATACATTTGGCATAACGGCTCTTAATTTATTCTTTTGTGGGGAATCAACAGTAGAGTATCCAACATCCTCATGAAAAGCTGAATCAAGACTGGTTGCAGAGGATGACTGCTTTATGGCATCAACCAACTGCCTCTCAGGCTCAGGACTTGATGTGGAGTGGTGATGGTGCATTTCAGCAGCAGGTGAAGAGTCAACCTCTGCTGAGTATGACACAGATGCGTGTCTCGCATTGTCTGAAGTTGATGACCTGTTTGAATCGACTAAAGTGTCATGGTCTTGGCCAAAAGATTTCTCTTGATCTTTCAAAGAAACCTGCTCAAAATGGTCTTCGTCAGTGATTGCAGCTATAGAATCAATTCCTTCCTCAATGACATTGTTACTTTCTACTTCTGATGCACCATCTTTCTTTATATCATCAGCTTGATGAGATGGTCCTGCGATTTCCTCCATCTGTCCAATATCACCCAAATCTTTGGCAGGCAATTCATTTAGCTCTTTAGTTTCTTCTTCTTCTTCCATTGTGTTGTCCATAGACTGAGTCAACTTTCACTCCATCTGCCTATCACTCCACTTAGAATAAGACACAAATAAAAAAAATGAGCGAAGGGTAGAGGAACTAACAGAAATGAATAAGAATGTTGTGCCTCTATGACAGTGCAACAGGGTTGCATACTCTCTTTTTCCATGCACTTAGAAATGGAAACAGATTTGACGTGGAGACACAAGTAACCTTTATAATACGAATGACATCAAATGGGCACAACAATATAGTTTAATAGATATTTGCTATATAATTTCCCATTGCCAACACAATCCAAACATGCATAGACAAAATATGTTCTCTGGATAAGGACACTAAAAGTGCCATAACTTTTGTACAGCACTCGCCTTGGTGCCGTAATTTTGGAAGCAATCATTTAAGTGTCAATAACTATTGAAATCAAATCACTGAAGTTACATCTGCAATTTCCTTGTCAGAAAATCCTATTTGACATTAATTTCCAGCCCACATAGAATTTTCAAAAAGGATTTTCTGGCAAAAAAATTGCCGATGTAACTTAAGTGATTAATTCTTAAAAGATACAGCACTTAAATAATTGCTTAAAAAGGTGAGTGTCTTACAAAATTTTTGGCACCAAAGTGACCTGTATGATTTCCATCCTCATTATGCTCCACATAAACATATACAAAGAAATTCTTTCTCTCAAACTCCACCACCAAAAATTAAAAAAAAAAATTAAAATTAAAAAAATGTTTGTCTAGATCAGTCCACATTCCACATAAACAAAAGCAGAATAAAGATTTTCTAGTTTTCAAAGATTTTCTCGGTTTTCAGAACTCCCTAGGTGTTTAAGTTCTTCAAACCACAAAGAATCTCCAAGAAATATTGCCATAGATGACATAAGCAAATAGCTTAGCGTACCCAAGCCAATTCATCAAATTGTATAGAAATAGAAATCACTGTTCATAATCTAAAGGCCTAAACAAACACTTGGATTGATATCTGCATGCTCTAACACTCACCCTTATGCGTAGACTTGGATTTCCTGAAGACTAAAGCATGGAACAGGATAATACTACTCCAATCAGGTATATATTAAACCAATGCTGACTGATTTAAAAGTCTAAGTAGCTAAAGGCAAAGGAGTAGTTTATAGTTACATGCTCTAACAAATAGGATAAAGGCGAATCAAAGCACTTGAGTCCTTAAACCTAAATAGCATAAAATCTTGAAAACAAAATCAATGGAATATCAGTCCCCCTCTTAGCAAAAATGTGTTCTTACGATAGCTAGAACAGCAGCTGCAGCTACATCAATTAAGTTTTATCCCACTATGCTGGGTCGGCTATAAAATCCTTAGGACATTATGATCCATTCTATATCAGCTCTTACCTACGGCATAGGGTGAAAGTGGAACAACAAAATAACGGAATAGAAAGAGTAATGGTGACTTCAATTTCTAGTTTAGGTTGTGACATAGAAAGGATGTGTACGAGAGAAATAAAGGGAAACCGTACACTTTGGAAAATATAATTTTCAAAACTTTCATTTAAGGAATGAAATGTGCACTCTCTACTGAAGGAATCTTATCTAATAAAACATACTAAACATGATGAAAAGGTACGGGGAAAGGAACAGTTCCTCTTTCATCCTCATTCCAACATACCAAAGAGGACCTAAGCATTCATTTCTTTCCTCATCGTCTTTCAGGAGCCAAAATTGGCAGAACCACTAAAGAGGAGACCTGAAAATCCCTTTGCTATGGGCGTTTCTCCCACAACTATAGTAAAACTAAGAAAAGAAAGGCTTCATAAACCCTCTCCCAGTTAGAAATTTCCAAAAGTAAAGCACTATGTGTCTCCTAGATTAACTCAACTCGCGTACTTAAGACACAGCCGACCACAGCTCCTTTGCACTCTCGAATCGGAGTTCCCACCACCATAATAAAAACCACCTCCCGACTTCAAAGCTCACTCTCCTCGCCACCACTAATCAAACAGGTAAAACTTAGCCAAATAAGACCGCCGGAACACAACAGTCTCCGACGCCATTACAGCGCGAGAGAACAAAGATGCAGCCAACTCCGGAAACAAAACAAAAAAAAAAGGATTTTGGCAGATCCAATCACACGCGGGCCTTCATTTCTCACTGGAGGGGGCAGGCAAGCGCATGCCCCGCAGCCGGCCGACAAAAAAGTCCACGATACCGAAAACCGCACGCGAAACCGAAGTCAACCGATCGCAGAACACGCAAGCCGCCTAACACTTCAAGCATTCGGAGCATCCAGAGACTCGACGACGAGCAATGACGAGCAAAACCGATTCGAGCTCCGCAGATCCCGCGGGATCGAGCGGCGCCCGGCAAAAGAGATCATGCAAACGCACGCGATCCATGCACTCGGACGAAGGCAGAAAGGCGAAAAATGCCGAGCGATTACCGGGTGGAGGAGGAGAGGCTGGCGCGCGTCGCCGATCCGATTCGAGGTCGCCGGTCGACGGGATGCGCGATCGACGAATCCGATCGAGGGCGGGGAAATGCTGCTGCGGCGAGGAGAGATGGAGGAGGGAGAGATCGGAGAGTCGGAGCGAATTGCGAGAGAGCAACGCGGCGGAAGCGCGAGGGGAGGGGAGGGGAGGGGAAGAGATTTGGAAATTTTTAGCAGGGGGGGCCAGCCGAGGAAACGAATTCCGAAAGACCAGTCAAAAACCACAGGGGCGAAGTGCGATGATCCGAGGTCGAGGGGGGTTATGGTGATTAGCGCCCGTTGCCATGGGGGTTTTGGTAAAAGCCAACGTTTGCTTTTTTAAAATTTTTACTTTTCTTTTTCTCTTTCAACTTGTCTAATGATTGAACAAATAGTCCCAAACTTTAACCGATATGCAATCTAAACTTGACATATAATATTGTTCCTGAATTTTTAATTTGTTTAATGTAAACATTGACATATAATATTGGACAATTGCATATAGTCTAAGGCCTATATAAGGATTATGTCAAACAAATTACAAGTTCAAAGACGACACTGCAAGTAAGATATAATTCAATAAGCATATTGAATAAATTTAAAATCGAGAGACCATTTATATCATTTACCTTTATTTTAATTCTTTTTAATCATTGAGGCTTCATATCTTATTCTTTTGGGGAAAAATAATAATTAATTATCTTTGCTTGGCTTATAAGTGAAGAGAGTGTGAACGAGGAGTTAGCTATGAAGGCACTAGCTTGTTTGTATCTTTCTTCTTCTTTTTTACCATTTCGATCTAGCTTGAGTGATATTCACTTCTTTTCACCTTTTCTAACCCTCTTATTAAGATCATCTTCGAAATTTGAAAATTCAAAGCCATTATTATGGAATTACATACTATATAAGCCCTTTAAAAAAAAAAAAGCATTTTATTAGCACCACCTACTGTGTATAATTTACTTTTTCTTGATAAAGGTTGATATTTTGATTCTCTTTAGTTGGAAATTTCAACCAACCCAGCACTTGTATGGGAGAAAGGGACTTGCTTATTACTAATCATAAAATAGCAAGAAGACTTTTTCCTGTGCTCTCTTTGATTCACACCGGAGCGGCATCGTTGTCGTGCCAAAGTTTTCTAAAATATTTGGCCTCGTCTTTTTATTGTTTTCTTTAAATAATATGATATACTATGACCTTCACTTTGATAAGCTATCATGAATGGTAATGGGACGTGGCATTTATTACTTTTAACTAGTTACATGGTCCGTGCATTGTGAGGACATGATATCACATATAATTTAATCTATATTGAGCATATATCTATATTGTTATATGTCATTTGAGGTTGTTATCAATTTTTAGTAAATGAAATATAGAATTTTTTCATTCATTTTGTGAAGCTGGACATAGGAAGGTGGTATCAGAGTTTAAATAATATTTAATGGAATAGAATCGCAATGGAATGTTGGAAAAAAAAGGGTATAAAAAAAAAAACTATTAACATGCTCGTAAACTTAGGGTGCGTTTGTTTGTGTTTACATTTTAAAAATTGTTAGGAGAACGAAAATAGAAAAAAAGTGTTTTACATTCCTAACAATTTTTGAACAAAAACGCGTTTGGTAAACTTGTTCTAATAAAAAATAAACGAAAACATGTTTGGTAAATTTGGATAATTTTTTTATTTCTTTTATTTTTTCTATTTTTTCTTATTTTCCTTTTTTTCTTTTTTTCTTTTTTATTTTTTTCTTCTTTTGGCCGGTGGCCGGCCAAGGCCTTGGCCGGCGACGGCCGTGCGAGGGTCGGCCTCGCCTTGACCTCGCCCCCGATCCGGCGAGGCCGACCTCGCCCGGCGGCGGCGAGCCTCGGCCTCGCCGGCCACCGCCAGCAAGGCCTAGGCTCGCCGGCCGGGGGCGAGCTCACCTCGTCGGATCGGCGAGATCGAGCTCGCCCGGGCGGCGCGAGCTCGGCCTCGCCATGGCCGGGCGAGCTCAAGCTCGCCCGGATCCGGCGAGGCCGACCTCGCCCAGCGGCGGCGAGCCTCGCCGTGGCCGGCGAGGCCGCCGGCCAAAAGAAAAAAGAATAAGAAAATAAGAAAAAAAAAAAAAAGGTGTTTCTCAAAGTGTTTGAAACAAGAAACACAAAATTTGTGTTTCTTGTTTTTGTTTCTTTTTGTTCGCAAAAAAAGAACAAAAAAGGAACAAACGCACCCAAACGCGTTTACGTTCCTTTTTGTTTCCAGAAACAAAAACAGAAATTTCGTTCCTGAACAGAAATAGGGTGCAGCCAAACGCACCCTTAGTTTTATATTTTCATTAATTTCCGGGGAATTTTTGTGGATAGAGGCGTCAATGAAACAAAGCCTGGATTCAATCGCGGGCTCTTTTTATGGACCTGATCCAGTCGGGCCTAATGGGTCTCACGGGCTTTATGGATGCCGAATTTGGACTTCATGGGCCTTTCTTCATGGGCTCTGGACGAACTTCTTTTCAAATAAATCCAACTGGGCCTAATTGAGTGATTGGATAGGACTTTTGAGTCCGGGCCGTTACTGGGATAAGGGCCAAGAATAAATCATTGCCCCGTCTCGTCACTAAAATCGCAGCTTCATTTTACCTCTCTTATATTTTAGAAAAAAAATTAAAAGTTGGTCAGAAAAAAAGTAGGCTTCGATTAAATTGGTGGATTTAAGTATTAGAATTAGTTTAACACCACATAAAATGTAGTCAACAAATCAAATTTGCGGCATCAAACTCCTAGAAGATTGATTGCACGGCCGCACGGCGATCACATCGACTTACCATTACTAGCATGACATTCATTCTCTAACATAAAAAGGAAAGGAAAAGAATAAAAAAGAAAAAGAACTCACGAACCTACTCCAAATTCCTCCCTCTTTTTTCAAATCTTCAAGCTCCACTCCCTCCTCAAGCTTCCGGTGAAATGAGCATACTAGAGAACTAAAATCGAATGGCAGGATCTAGGGGTATCCAAAAACCTGACCCGAACACGACCCAAACACAAACCAAACATGAAATAAGTTGAGTACATGTTTCGAGTCTTAAAATTATTCAGGTAATTATCATGAAATAAAAAACAAACATGTTTTGAGTCAGGTTAGGGTCAAAACATTGTTCGGCCCGAATATATTATTGGCCTCTCACCCAAAGTCCCAAAACCCAAACACTCTTCACTCTTCAGTCTTCACCCAAACCTAAACACAAAACAAAACTCTTCACTTCTCCGATCGTCGAATCCGCCGCCATCACCCGCCCTCTTCTTTGCTCCTCGCATTCTAGGGTTCCTCTCGATTTGATCTTGTTAATGAAGGACCAGAGCTAGAGCTGTAGTCGTTCTTGTGTCGTCTTCGGTTGGGTCCACATTCGTTGCTAGCATCGACGACTTTGGTTTGACTTCCATGACTCCAGCTGTTATCACTCTCTCGAATTTGAGGATTCTTGTGCTTCTCGCGGTCTTTTCGTTTCTAGGTTTTTTTAGGGGACCTAATGTCTCTGTCTCTTTTTATTTTTTGTTCTTTTCTTCCTTAGCTCGCTGTTGATTACCTGCTCTTTTGTTCGACCCTGTTGTGCTTGTTAAACATGACGGCTGAAGTAAGAAGCGCAATGAGTTCTTTGGCTACTTGTCTTGTTGGTGAATTTCGTTCAATAAGGATGAATTTGCTCTGCTATACGCTGGTTTGACTGAGTTGACTTGGTCTCTGGGAGGGGGGAATTCTCGTGAGTTCATCAACTTCTCTTCTTGTTGGGTGGATCATAACTCTGCACTTCACTTAATTCAAACTTTTCTCGTTTCCTTTTGCTCTTTTTATATTTGTGAGCCCTTGGAGTTGTGTCGCTGCGTATGGCCACCTCATCTCCTCAAGAATTTTTGTGATATTGTGTCTATTATTCTTTTAGATGTCTTGTAGTCCTATTTCACAGCTAGGTGGATAGTGAAAAATAGAATATCAAATGGATGCCGAGTATGTAGTTGTTAAATTGACTGGGAAGTTTCATTTTTCAGTTTGACGTTTCTGAGGTTATGGTTTATCTTGAGTTTATCATTTTAAAAGTCTCCTATTGACTTTCTGCAAATCGTTCACTTGTTGGTACTCATATAGGTATATGGAGGTGTGAGGGCGAGAGAAGCATATTTCCATTCTATGAAGGAATAATATCTAAGGTTTTGTGTCTATGGTGCGTTGAAATATACTCACTTGGATATTATTTGTCTTTTTAGAGCAACAGGTTCATGAGCACCAGCTATACTTTTAATATCCATGGATAATAGTCTTATTAATAAAGATGTTTTCACGTGATTGCATAGAAATAGGCATTCCAATGTTATGGACTTATCATTTGGGTCACTATCTAATGTTCATATTAGAAATGAATTTGGAATGTCTTTCCTGTGGACCATGTGGATCAACATCTTCCAACTTTATGTAGATGAGAACAGATTGAGCTTTCATTCTAATCAAGAACACTAAGAAATACTCTAGACTAACCCTCACTAGGAAGGTGGCAAAATAGTGATACCTATTAAGCATCAAATAATTAAAGATCAGCTTTTTGGATCTTATAAGAAAACTCGATGCAATTAATACTGCTTTATTATTCTTAATCATTCTATCATTTTTCTCTAGGATGCATACCTTTTGAAATATAGGCTCCAGTAAATTGGTTTCTTTATTTTTTACCTCGGTGTAGATGTTGGTGTAATGACAAATTTGTTTATTTTAAGAATAATATCTGATCTATAGTTACCTTGATCCTAATGCAATTATTGAATGTGAGGATGGTACTTTTCGTGTGTTTGACATGTATAGTCAAAAATGTTCTCGAATTATTAGGTATGTTGTTCTGCTGTACTTGATGAAATGTAATTTCTGTGATTGAAATTTTTCGGTGAACTTAAGTCTGATGTCAATTCTTTTATGATGCACTATGGAGCTGATGATACTGTAATGACTTGTTAATGATAATTTTGGTTGACTGCAAGATGCATTATGCCCTAGTGACTTGCTTATCTTTGAACGGTGAGTAGCTTATTTTTAGTGGTTTCTCACTTGGCAACATCACAATACCAAACTAGGATATATTTGTACATAACTTTATAGACGACATTGAAGCACTTAGTGGAGTCATCTTCAAGGGTTGCAGTGTACCCAAGTTCTCTATATATGATGATGCAATTGTGAGTATTTGTGCATTTAACTTGGGGTTTAATTAAGTCTTACTTTCTCTATTGTAACTCTCAAATTCAAGCTTCAGCATATCCCCACCATATATTTCAGAACAAAGTCATATAATGTTGATTTCGTTAGACTTGCGTTTTCATGTCTTCAAGTTGATGTTTGATCTTCAAATTCATGAATTTTGTACTCTTTACACATTGTTGTTTCAGGTTTTTGTTTTTCTTTTAAATTGATTATGTTGCTCGGTGTTTGAAGATTTTCTAAGTTGTTATTACCGGGGGCAAAAGGAGAAAAATTATGCTGAATTAGAGATACAAAATGACCATGTGTTTCAATAGTAATGCTTGTAATCTACAACATAGGATAAACCCATGACTATTTTTTTATGCCTTCCGAATGCTAACTTACTATAAATTATTGAAATAATAATTTGCAGACTCTAAGTGTTATAAATAGAATGATTACTAGATGTTTTCAGCTGGTGGTTCTAATGTCACAAATAAAATGATGAGATCTATAATGTGGGAACATTTTAAAGAGATTCATAATTAAGAAAATGTTTAGTGTTTATATTGTAGCACCCTTATTAGTTATGCTAGTGGTCAATGACTAGCTTAATGCATCATCATCTAGCAAGATGTAAGGAATGTTCATATGCAGACGTCGAAAAAAGGCAAAAAAGTGCTTCGAGTCAAGTTGTTGGGGGTGATAGTTCATCGAGTCCTTGGAAATTTGATCGGGATACTAGCAAAAAAGAATTAGCGATTATGTTTATTCTTAGTGAGTTGCCTTTTAAGTTGTTAGAGCATGAGGGATTTCTTTGTTAATAAAATCCAACTAAAATTCTTAATCCCGTCACGCAACACATTGAGGCATGATTTTATGATTTATACATGGAGGAAAGATATAAATTGAAGAAATATTTCTCCGAAACATCTCCTAGAATATGCTTAACAAATGACACATGGACATCTTGTCAAAACAAGTTATGTGTCTGACTGTTCATTTTGTTGATGCCGATTGGAAATTGCAAAAGAATATATTAAATTTTTGTCAGATCTCATGTCATTCAGCTAAGATAATGGGAAAAACAATTAAGAAATGTTTAACTAATTGGGAGATCCAAAGTACTTTTTCTATCATTGTAGATAATGCTAACTCAAATGACTTGGGAGTTTAATACCTGAAAAATATACTTCTCTTGGAACTCTCTGTTATTGAAAGGTGAGTTACTCCAAGTAAGGTGTTATGCCCATATATTAAGTTTGATTGTTATAAATGGGTTAAAAGGCATAAACGATTCAATTGATAGAATATGTTCAGCCGTACGTTATGTAAGATCTTCCCCTAGCAGGTTAAGAAAGTTCAAGAGTTTTGTTGAATTAGAGAATATTGAGTCGAAAAGTTTTATATGTTTGGATGTAGAAATTCGTTGGAACTCGACATATATGATGTTGGAATCAACTTTGAAGTTTGAAAGAGTTTTTAGCAATATGAAACTTCGAAATAGCAAATATGCTAAAGAGCTTTTCAATGGGAAATGGTTGCCCACTAGTGAAGATTGGAATTATGCACGTCACTTTCTTCATTTTCTGAAATTGTTTTTTAATACAACTATAAAAGTTTTAGGTTTTTCTTATGTCACTAGCAATAATATGGCAAATGACGTGTACGGGATTTATATGATGATTGAGAGATATTGTGGAAATGAGGATCAAAACTTGTGAGAAATGACTCAAAGAATGAAAATGAAATTCCGTAAGTATTTTGGCAATGTGAACAACATAAATGTCATTTTATTCATTGCTTGCGTACTTGACTTGTGACATCAGTGGGATTATGTGAAGTGGATGATTAGTCATATTTATGAAAGCAATGAGGCAGAAACATTACAAGAAAAAGTGATAACATCTCTGACATTATTGTTTGAGTAATATCACACGGATGTATGCTCTCAAAGCAACCATTTGATTATATGTAGAAGATTGATGTCTATACTTGCAAGAGTGTTTTAATTGATATAACTAAAGTTGGCATTTGGGGGATTATGACATATAAGTTTTTAGCAAATGAAGTGAGAGGAAGCAACAACTTAGATTTCAATTTATGTGATTATTAAAATTATTTGCAAATGAAAATATTCAAAGGTATAAGTGGGGGAGATTATGAAAATCTTCTAAATTATTTTCATTGCATGCAAATGCAAAATCGAATGCTCTCCTACACTATACAAGTAGATCAAGATAGTAGATTAACAAATTTACTTTAGAAATATAGCTTATTCAAATTTGATTACGATTATTTTAATGATGTTTGGTGTTTGACATCATGTATCACACCAATAAATATAACATGATATATGCACTTTTTGTTAGATTAATAACGATTGGAAGAATACTCTATTCGAGTGTACACTTTTGTTAGATGAGACTGCAGAATCATTTATTTGATTATTTGATATGAATTTGAATCTGCTTCGAAGGAAATGGAAGAAGAATGGCATACTAAGAACAATAATTGACTTCAAAAATTATACAATCTTAAACATAGTATGAAAACTAAGCTCGAATTCCTCCCTCTTCTCCAAATCTTCAGGCTCCACCTCCTCCTCAAGCTTTCGTTGAAATGAGCATACTTTAGAATCCAAAATCAAATGGCACAATCCCATGAGCTCAGGGTTGATCCCTTAATCAGGTCCTAAACGAAACAAACTCGAAATCCTATCCCTCGACATCAATCTTATGGGCTAAGCCACACGCTCAAGACCTGTTGCATCTCCTCAACAATGACTAGCACTTTGGCATTCCTTAGCCATCTGAAGATCCATGCTTCAACCTTAGCTTCAGCCTTATGAGGGAGCAGAAACGAGATCGTTGTCTAGATATTGTCCTTGACCATGGCTTGCAAGTAGGGGAATCCTTGAATGTTGAATTCTTGCAACGTGGCTCCTTCATTGACCGCTTATTTGAGCTCTTGGCGAGCTCTCGGCAAGCTCTTGCCATCTTGGCCGAATTGCATAGCAGATTTGACATTGCTCATTTCAAAGCACTCGTTCTTGTGTCGACTCCTTGATGAGCAAGTCTTGATGAATGGGGTGTAAGTTGCACCCCAATATCTTTAAGGATAAGTGTAATAGAAGTCCTAAAACTTGTCACGAAAATGCAATTGAATCCTAAAATTTGAAAAAAGTGCACTTAAGTCCTAAAACTTGTCAAATTGTTTCAATCGAGTCCTAAAGTTAACACCATTAACCTTTTTAACGAAAAATATTGATGCGGCATTTAAAATGAATTTTTATTTTCCATGTGGATTTTTTAATTATTTTTTATTCAATTTTTTAAATTAGATTTTAAAACTAAAAAGAAAAGCTAAAATTTATTTTTAAAAATTAAAAAAAAAAAAAGAAGACAAAACGGAAACTCCTCCCCCACCGCCATTTTTTTTCTGAACTATTTTGTTTTTTAAATAAATTTTAACTTTTCTTTTTAGTTTTTAAATTTAATTTAAATAAAAATAATAATTTTAAATGCCACGTTAGCATTTTCCGTTTAAAAAGTTGATGACTTTAACTTTAGGACTCGATTGAAATAATTTGACAGGTTTTTATGACTTGATTGTATTTTTGCAAATTTTAGGACTTAATTACATTTTCATGACAAGTTTTAGGACTTCTATTGCACTTATCACATATCTCTATAGTTAGAATCAAGAACACATATTAACGAGTGAAAGAGATTTGTACACATAATTTGAAATACATCATTCTTGATGCGGAATTATGACAATCCAAAGCTCAAGTGTTTTTCATTTATTACCCTTTGTATTAATAACTTAATTTTTAGCATTTTATAAATACTCCTTATGTGAGGATAATTGCGTGTCAAAGCTAGATAAGAGACTTGAACATTATTTATAAAACTTTTTGTTAACGATATTAAATATCCATTTATTTTGCAAAATTATAAAAAAAATATGAAAGATAAAAAAAATTGAAAAAAAATGAATAAAGTGGACCATACAAAAAAATAGTGAGAGCGAGCGAGTTGGGATTCTTGGCTCTCCTTCAAATAAATTTTAAGCTCACCTCTCTCTTGGCCCATCTCTTTACTTCCTTTTGAGCCCATATTGTTTTCATTCCTTTTTTTTTTCATTCTCTTAGCTCATTCAAATTAAAGAACTAAAGCCCAGCCCACAAACCCATGTTCAATCCCCCATACATGCGCATGACCAACAAAGAGGAAAGAGGCCGTGTAGTGATGCTACGAAGGAAAAAAAAAAACTAAATGATGTGTAGGTGATTGGGAAAAAATTAGGCATCTATGGGCAAGGCTGTGAGTGATGCGCTGTAACAGGAGTACACCTAGGAGCCTTCTAGAATAGATGAGTTGGCAAGAGCCTAAAAAAATTTATCAAATGACGAGTGCATGAGGAAGTGGGCAAGGCTCAACCGAGGTAGAAGGAGAGAGGGAAAAGTAGACGTAAAACAAGAGGTGATCATCTTCTTCTCCTTTTTTTTTTTAATAGCAAAAACCACACGGGGGAGAAAAAGAGAGGCTTCACAAAAACTAGAGAGGAGAGGAAGAGGTTGACTATAAAGAATGCTTCATTGAGAGGGAGAAATGGAAAGAAAGCTAGTTCCAAGAGGTTGTTCACTGACCAGAAAGTAGGCAGAACTTCAATTGAAAGAAGGAGAACGGCTGAAAGTCATTTCTTAATGTCTAGAGTGAAGATTGATCGTGCTCCGAGAAAAGCGAGACCAAAGTTAGAGTACGTTTGTCACCTACCACCGATTTTGGCCCTTCCTGTCTCTATTGTTGATCAGGTGAACCTCCTCCGATACATTTTTTCTTTCCCCTGTTTTGTTGAAGTATGCTGCTCAAACGAGTAAACAAATGATCTGTTATTACGAACTGGATATGTCATTTGAAAGATATTGCTAATTTAGAGTATTAAATATAGCAATATTAGAGATCATGTGCTTGGTTGCATACCAAGCATTTGATGAAATGCTTAATAGAAAACCAAAGAGAGATCGATGTCTAAACTTGAGATCAATTTAGATTTGCTCTGTATTGGTTGAATCTTGTATTACTTTTCATGTTTCCTCTATTTTTTTTTTGCGATTTGATGAAAATCTTTTATCAGTGTCAGTTGTGCATCCCTCATTGCCGAAGCCAGTCTTCCCATGCTAGTGTGCCCTATGGTTTGAGGCCGTTCAAGTCAGTGTTTTTCTTCACTTTAAATGCATTCGTGGTTGTTTGATCGCTAAAAATGCTAGGTTTGAATAGCTTTGGCTTCCGTTTGCGTATTTTCTCTCATTTTACGGTTGCTAGAGTGCGCGATCAGAAGTGATGAATGTCGGTTGAGACAGATTATTGGTGGTTGGTGGTGGCTGGCCGGTGGCGTAGGCACCAAAGGCAATGTGGCAAGGGCGGATGGTGATGGCATCAAATGGTCCTTGTTCAGCTAGAGTGGTGAAAAAGATGACTCGAAGAAGAAGATGCAGGGGAAAAGGACAAAATATAGAAGACGACAAAAGAGAGAAAAAGAAAGAAAAAGTAGAAAATCTATTAAAAGATAAAGATAATAAAAATAGGAAATTTTCAGTTTTTTTCTTTAATCTAAGTCGAATATGGGTTTAGGTTGAACTCAATAGTTTGGATCAGGTAAACTCGAAATGAATCCATTCCCGAATATAATAAAGGTAATAAATTTTAAAAATTATAAAATTTGATAAATATCTTTAAAAATAAAAATGAGAAAAAAATCCTTAGGAAATAAAAAAATTCGAAATTCGAAAATCAATGGAAAAATTAGAAATTTGAGAAAATCATTAAAAAAATCAGAAAATTCAGAAAAACATTAAAGAATTTGAAAAATTGGAAAAATCCACAAAAATCTGGAATATAATAAAAAAATTAAAAGTTTAGAAAATCATTAAAAATTATAAAAAAATCCAGAAAATAATAAAAAGATAAATCATTAAAAAATTAAAAAATTATAAAAAAATCAAAACAAAAATTAGAAACCCTTAAAAATTGAGACATAAAACTGGACAGGCCTTTAGGGTTTTACAATAGGGTTCTTTGTTTTGGATTGTTTTTCTTTTTTAAAAACAATATTAGGATCCTTGTGTACTTTCCTTTATGATTATACTTGGTTGCGTTTTTTAATATCCTTGATATTATTTCTTGCTCTAAAATGGTTAGGATAATACCTAGAATTCTTTGATAAGCTGCTATGGTATTAATTAGCATGATCAAGTTAGGGATGTTACTCTTAAGGTTAACGAAATCAAGTCCCCGAATCTAGAATATTTGGTTATATAAATAGTAAGATATCCTCCTATATCTTATTGGATTTTTAGCTGACCCAAAAAGGCTAGTGATGACTCTTTAGTCAAAATTTGCTTAGTCTGAATTAATCAAAATTTTGAATGATTGATGTCAAGCGAGGTATGAACTTGGAAGAGCCTAAGTCAATTGAAGGTCGTCGGCCCGAAGTTGACAAAACCCTCAAACCTAACAGCTCCATTCCTGCGAGAGGATTAGGTCGCGACACGTACTCTTTTCATACAAGACCTATTCATGATTAGGAATGCCTCCCTAGCAACATCTAGTGAAGAAATTTTAAGCCGCGAAAATGCAACTAAGATCTCCATGGGTAGAACCAAGAACATATATAAAGTTAAGTAAAGAAATTTGCGCACCTAGTTCGGAATCCATTGTTCTTGATGTGGGATAACATGATCCTAACTCGAGAGCTTCCCCTCTATTGCTCTATATATCACTAGCTCAATAAGACTACCACTCTGCCTTAATGTTTAGTAAGTGCTCATTAGAATTAAGCACTATTTATAGAGTTGTGAGCCAAGCTCTCTCATTACGTGGCAGGCTCAACGGGGCCCAAACTAGCCAAAGTATATTAAACTAATTAAAATATCCTATATCTCACTTCATTAGACCAATCCTATAAAATGATAAATTATAATATCAATAAATGTAACCCAAATCAGAAAAACTCTTACAGAAATGACTATGGTTGTGATTGCCCTAGCTTTAGGGTGATCATTGGGCCGTGTAGCTTGAAGAGCTTGTCTGGTGCCTAGTGGGGTTTGTCACCGAGCCTTAGGATGTTTATTATGATCAGGAGTGGGAGAGGGCCTTGCAATAGCAACAGGTCGGGAAGTTCAAGTGAATTCACATGGCCATTTGAGTATTTTCGAAGTTTCAAAATTTCAAATTGAAAAAAGTCAAAGCACATGCGCTGCAATGTTTAAATTAAGCCATAAGATAAAGTAAATCCAGATAGTCCAATATGTTTTTGTTGACAAGCTATTTGAGTCAATCGTTACTCAAGTTCGAGCTCGATTTAGTTAAGTATTCGATTCACTTGAATTTGAAAAAGTGAGCTGAATTTAAGTAAATATATGAATAGAGCTTAAGTAGCTCATAAGTAACTTGACTCCCTTGCACTTCTATTCGAAATATTCATTAAGATAATTAAGTTTTTGTGTATTTTTTTTTTAAAGCAACTTTGAAGTGAAAAAAAAGAAAAGAAAAAAAAAGAGAGGGCCAACAAAGAAGCAACAGGAGCTAAGATCCAATCCTTGGACATAGCAACGGCTTAGGCGAAGCTCAGGTTGATGAGGTTGCGGCCTCGATGATAAGCCGATACGGTTGCGTCGACCTTTGAAGGGCCAGATTTGAGAAGCTGGAGATTGCGTGACTTAGGCTACCCCAAGCCAACCCATGCCAATATCATGACCTGTTCTCTGCATCCAACCACCATTTGGCCCTTCAAGAGGTGGTGAAACCCAAGGCAAAGACTGCCATGGTCACTCGACCTCAAGCAAAGTGGCGCAGGTATCGCACAACCCAACATTAAAGTCTCCCAGCTCCTCTATGATCAACCACGATCTATACTCAACAAAAGGCTAGTGAGGGAAAGATGGAAAGGAAAGTCAGTAATCCCTTGAGATAGTTTTCGAAAACGCCGAAGGCCCAAGAAGACTTTAAATTGGGAAAGTTGTGCCAAACGCAACTTTGACCCCAATGAATTGCTCGGTGCACAACAGACAACATGTGCAAGCCATCGACAGGATGGCTTGTGATAGGCCGCTTGGCAATAGCAAAGGTTGTTTGACATTGGTCGATTCGAGTTGACAGTTATAAACCTTGTTCGTAGTGTCACGGGACAAAAATTGTAACACTTTCCTGACAATCATCTACTGATCATTTTTGATTGGCTTCTAAAAGCCCTTGAGCAAATGTTTAAGTATTTGATGAACAATTTAGGGAGACATATTGCATTTTCAAAGTCCTCTATAGCCTTTTTTTCTTGAGGCAAGTCTTACCAAACTTTAGCTTTGAGCATTTCCAAAGTGTAAATGCATTTTTTCTTCTAACTTTGCCCTCTCTAAGCTTTCAAAACCCCAATATTACCCTCACTAGTATGTGATTATGCCAAGGTCTCCAACCATATCGTTCACATAAAGTCGCATGACCTTAGCAAGAGCTGCCGATGCCTGATCTAGCTCATCAACATCCAACCCCACTAGTGAGCCCTGCTACTGTTGAATTTCAATTTTCTTTTTTCTTTCCATAAGTGTAGTTTTTTTTTTCCAAATAATATTTAAATCATTTCCAGTACACTTTCCAATCGCACTTTACCAAGCAGTATTTACATATTGAAAAAGCTTTCCCCGGCACACCCTAAGTTGCCGAGGAACCAAGAGACAGCCCAAAATCAAGCAAGAGCGATGTTATTATAGAATGAAAACATTGGCATTGTAGCCGACCCCTGTTTCATCTTATAGCACTCTCTCTTGTCGTGTCCCATACGGAGCTCTCTTGTTTTGATGGATTCAAAGTCAAACAAAGACCGTTCTTTCGCCTCTTTGGATCTTTGCCGTCGTTTGGACGTGAGTTGCGAACCTTGTCGTTTCGCTCCCTCGGACTTGTCGTTTCCTTAACATCGGAAAACAAGGTCGGAACAGGCACGACGGCTCGTCGTTTCACCCGTAAGTGGAGGATCGGCTTTATTTATTTTTGGCCTTATAAGAAGTTAAAAGCAATTTTTTCTTCTTTTATCTCAAAATTTGAAGTTCTATTCAGTTTTTCCAAAATTACTATACAACAGTTACACCGTGAAAATCTAAATTGCTCAAGATTTAAAAAAGAGGGCATTATGCAATTCATCGAAGAATCTAAAAAAAGAAGAAGAAAAACTAAAAAATAAAATTTTAAAGTAATTCCTGACTAGTCAATGCGCAAACAAGAAGCATACCAAAAAAAAAAAAAAAAAGGCAAACAAGAAGAAAATGTACTTCAATTTACCATAAAAAGAAAAAAAAAGTATTTCAATTAATGATAAATGTGTCAAGATCAATTTTGGTCAAAATTTACTTTAGAGTAAATGTGATGCATCGGTTTAAGAATTTTTTGTGACACAATTATTTATTTATGATAGATGTGGCATAATTTGAGTTTTTTTTATGGTATTCGCATGAGTTAAAAAAGAAAAAAAAGATGATGCGATCCACCCCCAAATCTAAAAAAAAAAGAGAAAATACTAAACAATAAAAGATTAAAAGTAAATCCAGCAGACTTAAAAAAAAAAAGAAAAAGTATTTAAAAAAAAAAAAATCGCTCATCGGTAGAGTTCGTTGGATTTGAAAACAAACGGCCATATTCACGGGGCCCGCCCACGGTTTTGTATGAGCCTACGCACGTAACTGACTTTACTGCACAAATAGTTTCTTATAATAATAATAAATAATTAATAACCCAAAAAGAAATGTCTCCCGTCTCACGAAACGAACTGCCCCCCACCAAAAAGCAAAAAAGATCAATTATTTAGTCCCGATAAATAATTAATTAATTTTGCGTGAGAAGAAAAACATTCCTGCGGCGTCTTGCTTTCTCCATCTGCGCCGCATCGCCCTTTTTGCCCTCGTCATCTTCACCACCGCGACTCGCATTCCCCGTCCGGTCGGTCTCCCTCCGTCTCCAATCTACTCCGGCAGAGGGAACCAATCGGAGCTTCACGAGCAGCGGCGGATAGAGCATAGAGAAGGCAGGAGACCTCGATTCGTTCGTTTCGTTCACGCGAGCTGAGGAGCAAAGTCTGCAGTTCCAACAATGCACTTGGCGTTGCATATTCGAACTCATTAAAGCTTGATTTGCATCATTATGCTCGATAAAAGGAACAAGAGAGCTCCAATAGAAAAATATTGAAAATGAAAAATACTTCGAAGATTAACCCGTTCCCATGCAATAGTTAAGAATTCTTGACAGTATCGAGCTTTCTCTTCTTTTCCTTTCCTTTTTTTAATGTCGAAGGACACGATGAGCCACGGCCGATCTTGTACATATCCTTCATTGGGTCCCAAAGGGAACAATCTTGAAATCCTGTCCCTCAACATCAGTCTCATGGCCTAAGGACCTCTTGGGCATAACACAATCTAGGCTAATCCACGCACTCAGGACCCGCTACATCGCCTTGACAATGGCTAGCAATTTGGCATTCCTCAATCATCCTCCGAAGCTGCTCACTTCAATGTTGACCTCGGCGTTGTGTAGGAGCACGAATGAGACCGGCGTCCAAATAGTGTCCTTGACCATAACTTGCAAAGTAGGGGAGTTTTGGAACGTTGGATTTTCGTGATGGGGCTCCCTTGCTACTTCTTCAAGCTCCCGGTGGGCTCTCGCCATCTTGGCCGAATTGCGCAACAGCTCAGACATTGCTCATTCCAAGGGGCTTGTTCTCGTGTCGACCCTCTGATGAGCAAGTCCTGGCTAATGGGTGTACAAACTGAGATCACGCTACACCCATAGTGTGCTAAAAGTCAATAATTAACACATTAAGAGAATCCTTGCTCGGTGTGCAAACGATTGCTAACGCCCTCGATTTGCTCCTCTCCGTATCATTCTGGCTAAGAATCGCAAGAACACTCTTAAAAGTAGCCCGATATCCTTCGGCACACTCCTATCAAGACAAAAGCTCGTAGTCGGCCTCCCTGCTTCTTCCATGATCCCCGAGTCCATGAACTGCTGCATGGCCAGCATTGCCATGGCGCTCCAGTCAGCTGAGAAGAGCATGCTCAAGATTGAATTGAGCACCGTCACAATTGCTGCCTTCACTCCATCGATCTCCTAGTATCAATCGCAGCCCATGAGGACGAATATCATGAGCTCATACACCTCCTCGTAGCACATGGCCCGCCCTTCGTCGAGTGCCGCGAACATTTTCAAAGCACGGACTCTCTTTAGGTTCCTCTACTAGTGCCAAGGACTAGTCTGCTAGGCAAAACCTATTCATGATTAGGAATGCCCCTAGCAGCATCTGGTGAAGAAATGACTATGATTGTCATTGTCCTAGCTTCAAGGTCATTTTTTTTTTTTTTGGGCTACGTAGCTCGGAGAGCTTGTCGAGGGTGAGCTCGTCCCCAAGCTCGAGGATGTTTATTATGACTGAGAGCAGGGAGGGCCCCACGGTAGCGAGCAGGTCAGGACATTTGAGTATTTCCAAAGTTTCGGGATTTTCAAATTCAAAATGTCAACCTACATGCGCCGCAAGATTTACATTAAGCCAGAAGATAAAGTAAATGTAGATACTCCAATATGTTAATGTTGATGAGCTATTCGAGTCGATTGTTACTCAAGTTGGAGCTTGATTCAATGAAGTATTCAATTCATTTGAACTTGAAAAAGCTAGCTGAATTCAATTAAATATATGGATAGAGCCGAAGTAGGTCACGAGTAACTTGATTCCCTTGCACCTCTATTTGAAATATTCATCTAACTTACATCGAGTGTTGCAGTTCTATAAAAGAAAGTCTTTAAATAATTCTCAATGTACTTTTCCATCACACTTTTACCAAACATTATTTACATTACGTACTTTCACCCCAAGAACTCCCCGATGCGCCCTCAATCACCCCGGAGCCATAAAATAGCCCGAAACCAAATATCAGAGACAGAGAGCATTGGCATTGTGATTGACTCCACTTTCATTCGTAGCACCCTCTTCTCGTGTCCCATATGGAGCTCTCTTGTGACGGATTCGAAGTCAAACAAGGACGGTTTTTCGCCTTCTTGGATCTTTGCCGTCGTTTGGACGTGACTTGTCAACCTCGTCGTTTTGCCCCCCTGGACCTGTCGTTTCCTTCACATCGGAAAAGAATGTCGGCAGAGGCGCGACGTTTCGTCGTTTCGCCCATGAGGGAAGAGTCGCCTTCACATATTTTTGGCCTTATAAAAAGTTCAAAACAATTTTTTTTTTCTTTTATCTCAAAATTTGAAGTTCTATTCAGTTTTTTCCAAAATTATTATATAACAGTTATACCGTAAAAGTCACGATTGCTCAAAAATAAAAATTAAAAAAGGGCATCGTGCAATGCATCGGCGAAACTAAAAGGTAATTCCACACAAAGTTATTTCCTTAATATAGTCAATAGGCAAACAAGAAACATACCCAAAAAGAAAAAAATACAAACAAGAAGAAAATGTACTTCAATTTACCAGAAAAATAAATATATTTTATTTAATGGTAAATGTGGCAAAAGCGTATCCATTTTGTTCAAAATTTATGCTAGAGTAAATGTGGTGTATTTAGTTTAAGAGTTTTTATGATACAAAAATTTAATTTTAGATAAATGTGACATGGATGTACCGGTTTGGATTTTTTTATAGTATTAGCTCGGATTAAAAAAAGATGATGTAATCTACCATCAAATCTGAAAAAAGCTAAAAAAAAATTAAACAATAAAAGATTAAAAGTAATTCCAGACAGACTTAAAAAAAGAAAAAGCAAAAGCATTTTTAAAAAAATCGCGTCGTCGGTAGAGTTCGTTGGATTTGAAACGAACGGCCATATAGACGGGCCCACACACGGTTCTTCCCCATGACATACGTAACTGACTTTACTGCACAAAATAGTTTCTTATAAAAATAAACAAAAATTAATAAACCCAAAAGGAAATTCCTTCCTTCCCGCTACGAACTCCCCCAGAAAAGAAAAAAAAGGATGATTAATTATTTTAATCCCCATAAATAATTAATTAATTTTTCGTGAGAAGAAAAACACTCCCCTGCACATTGCTTTCTCCATCTGCGCATCGCTCCTTTTCCCTCCTCGTCACTTCACCACCGCGATTTCGCATTCCCTTCGTCCGGCCGGTCTCCTCCTCCGCCTCCGAGAGCCACTCCGGCGGCCGGAACCGATCGGAGCTCGCCGCGAGCGGCGGGAGGCCTCGATCCGTTCGTCTTGCTGGCGCGAGCCGAGCAGCGGAGGAGCCCGCAGCGGAGCGACGAAGAAGCCATCGCTTCATTTTCACCGCTCCTCCTTTCTTTCTTTTCGCTGTGCGGATTCCTTTTCGTCAATCCAATCCAAGTCGCTGCTGCTCCGATCATCGGTGCTTTCAGTCGGTTTCGGTTGATTAGCTTCTCGCGGCGGCGGCGGCGGAAGCGGCGGTTTCTTGGAGAAGTTGGCGGTGAGGAGAGGAGATCTTTTTTGGTTCGAGAGCGAGGGAGAATGGGACTGACGTCGGGAGTTTTCATGGGGACCGTTGTCGGCGTCGCGCTGATGTTCGGATGGAGTTACATGATGCGGCGCCGCAGCGCCAAGCGCATTGCCAAGGTAAGCGCCGCCGGATTTCGTTTCGCGAGTGACGCTTTGAATTGATCGCCGCCGTCGACTTGTTGCGTTGCTTTGTCGGACTTGATTTGGAATGCGAGATAGAAGTTGGATTTTTGTTTAATCAGTGACCGATTCGATGACGGTTTGAGTACGTCAGAGTTGGCAGTCTATTAATGCTTGCTTTGTTGAACTTAATGAAATGCTAGAAGGAAGTCGGAATTAGAATGTAGTTTTAAGTATGGAATATCAAGATTGAGGGGCAGTGTTGTGCGCAATTGATGCGGTCCTACACAGCTTTTGCCGAATCCTAAGTGATAATCTGAAGCAAAAGTATTCATGGGCTACTAAATTCGCAGTTCCTCATGATGTCACACATCGGAAAATAGAATCAAGCACCTGATTTTCCAGGATATCAAGCACAGGCAAATTGCAGTCTTCCACAAGCTTCGGCTGTTGGTGCATTGTGGCATTCTACAATTTAATTTATGCCAAAGTGCATCGCCATTTGTGATAGATGCTGAAGCTTCACTGACTATGCCTTTTTTTATTGATTAAGCCAGATTTTTCTTAGTTATTGATTGTGCTTTACTGTTCTTTCTTTCACAGGCTATGGATATCAAACTACTGGGTTGTCTTGATCGAAATGACTTAAAGAAGATTTGCGGTGATAACTTTCCTGAATGGATATCTTTTCCAGAATTTGAGCAGGTTGGTTTTCACTTCTCACGCATCTCCACATTGTTCTTCAACTTCAACGTGACATAATGTATGTAATTTATTCTTCACATTAATCCACAGATTCCTCTGTTGGTTCTTTCTGTTACCTATGTCTACATATGTTATTATCACATAATCATGTAGAAGGTGGTGACCAGAGAAAAGCTTTTGGAACATTTTGAACACATTCGTAGTTACCAGTTGAACAATTATGCAATGCTTGGCTAGTCAATGCACTGGTGGATAAGTACATATTTGTTTAGATTTGCGAATGTCGATGAAGTTACTTGTTCCTGCTATGGAATATATAGCTCTGAATCTGAATTGAACCTCTTCAATATGGTATTTGTAGAGAAGCAAACTCATTCAATATTCTTGCTCTTTTTTTATACTTGGCTTTCTATTATAATATGGTGCATCTGCCTTCTTTTTAATAGGCTAAATGGCTAAACAAGCAACTCAGCAAACTGTGGCCATATGTTGCAGAGGTAATGTGCTTTATTTCTTTGCCTTCGCTGATATGAAAGTTACTAAAACCTTCATTCTCTGTCCATTCCTAGTAAATACGATTTTTGGAGTTGTTACTTTGCAGCACAAGCCTGAGATGCTTTAACAGTCAATATGATCTTTGTCAATGCAACCTTTGTCAGCCAGTGACAAGAACAAAGCCAGCTTGGTTTGAGTGTGTAAACTGTTTGCTTATGTTTTCTCACAGTGGTTGTTTTTTCCTTTTTCTCCCCTTATTTACTGATTCTTACATGTGTTGTCAAGACAGAAACTTTTACTTATAAGCCATCAAAAACTCCCTATCAGCATGCTTCTGATGGCGTCTGTCCCCTTGCAGATTAGTTATATGTTGTAATTCACAATTTTCTCTGAATGAAGCTTCATTTTTTAACCTTGAATCCAGATCTAGATTGTTTGCTCGATAAACAGTTTGAATCATGACTGCACAATATTGGAATTGATTTCTAAATAGGTTTGGTATGCATGTTGTGCATATTTCACCTTTCCAAGGATTAGTCCTACTAGAAGAGGGGAAGAATGATATGAGAGGGAACTGACCCCTGAATTAAAGGCAAGGGGTCGATAACAGAGAATTGGAGCTGTGTGATTATTTCACAGCCCAATTTTACAAGTTCTTTAGTAGAAATTCTTGTCTTTGTTCATAGGCTGCAACAGCAGTGATTAAGGAATCTGTTGAACCATTATTGGAAGAGTACCGACCTCCAGGAATAACTTCACTGAAGTTCAGCAAGCTGTCTCTTGGAACCGTGGCACCAAAAATAGAAGGTATGAATCAACAAATATATGGTGTCCTTTCTCTGTAACTTTTTTATTTACTTAGGTTTGCTGCTCTTAGCCATGACATAAAGCTGCAGCTATGATAATGTCTTGTGCATAATGTGTGGAGATTCAGCTCCTGGTCATTATAAAATTTATGACATAACCTATATAATAGTATAAGATATTAGTAATTCGTGTTGAGTGTAATTTCTTGTAATTCCTTATCTTCATTTCCTTGTATATGTTCTTTTTGGGGTGCATTATTGCACACTTTTCTTTTACTTGTAATTGAAAAAATGTAGGTATACGCATTCAGAGTCTTAAAGAAGGTCAAATTACTATGGATATTGACTTTCGATGGGGAGGAGATCCCAGCATTGTCTTACAAGTACAAACTGCGCTTGGAGCATCAATACCCATTCAGGTTGGTGTGGCGTGATTATTGTTATCTAAAGATAATAATACTTTAGTGACAGTATTATTCTATCATTTTGTGCTGTCAATTCTTCATCACAGCTCTTAATTTCTGAAAAGGAATTGGTTCAGTACAATTAATTTGGGAAAATACTGATTGCTCCAGTTAAAGGATCTTCAAGTTTTCACTGTTGTTCGTGTTATCTTCCAATTGGCTGATGAGATCCCATGTATTTCTGCTGTTGTTGCTGCCCTACTTTCTGAGGTAAATATCTTCCTTGAAACTATCCATTATTTTGAGTATTCATTAAAGTTGGTGTCTATTGGAATAGTTGGTTTTGGCGAAACATTATTCCTTTACTTTATATGTTGTTTGTTCCCCCTTTCTTAATTTGCCCTTCATGTTAGTGTACTGGGCATTAATAATATCTACATTGGAGGGAACTGTTCATTTTGTATAGAAAGACTTTGCTAGTAATTATTTGTCAAAGTCACTAACTATTCTGTGCAACTTACCAGCCAGAGCCGAAAATCGATTATACCCTGAAAGCAGTTGGTGGAAGCCTGACAGCCATTCCTGGACTTTCAGACATGATAGATGTGAGTTTTGCTACAAGAGAACTCTAAATTGCTATTGATTTTTTGCAAAGGTTGACTTCTGGTAATATCATGCAAATGGTAGGATACCGTGAATTCCATTGTGACAGATACACTTCAATGGCCCCACAGGATTGTTGTTCCGCTAGGTGGTATACCTGTAGATACAAGGTAAAATAGCTATACCTGCCTTCTCATTTTGGTCTTTAGATTGAGAGTATATATATTTACTTAAAATTTGATCAGATGGCTTACTATTACATTTGACTGACTTTTAAATTACAGGAGAGAGGTTACATGCTGATGAATAAATTTTTAATTTTATGAGGTAGTAACATTTTTTTATGAGTGAAGAGAGACCTAACTCTTTCCTTTTTTGCAGTGTATTCCGTCCTCTTTGTGTGAGGAATTCTTCAATGAAGCATTTTACATATCAATTTATCAAAAGAGAAAAAAAAAGGCTGTCTACATATCAAAGCTGAAGATAATGTGCATCATATCAGACACTAGTATTAGCTGTTATGACCGTTCATGGGGGGTTATGATATTTCAGCTATGTTCTTGACATACATTTACAGGGCAATTGAGTGAAGTAGAAATTGCTATATCACACGATAGATGCCGTTTAGCCTGAGTTTGTCCTCACTGGATGCTGATTTCAGAGGAATAAGTGACTGTAGTAGCTTGTGCATTTTGCTTATAAAAGACAAATTATCACTAGCCTTTTCTATCTCCTGCATTTGTTTTCTTGAAGATACTTTTTCACTGATTTGCTCCTTAGATGTGTACAGATTAATGCTCTTTGGTCTTGTTTTGATGCTTAATGTTATACTTTGTGGCTGCAAAGTTTTTCTTTTCATCTTGGAAGTGTTGGTTACTCAACGGTGTTAATTGGTTGAGTTAATGGCTGTGGTTTGATGTTATGTGGAAGTTAAAACGTGGCCAAACCTTACAAAATTCTTATTAAAATTAAATGATTTCATTATAAAGTTTGGTTTATTATGCTGCACGAGACAAAGTTTTCTTTTCCCTACTCTAGTTTCTGTCTGCTACATTTGTTTTCTTAGATATCCTGGTTTGAACATTGCCCTTTTTATGATGCAGTGAATTAGAACTGAAGCCACAGGGCAGGCTTAGATTAACGGTAGTTAAAGCAAATGATTTGAAGAACATGGAGATGATTGGAACATCTGACCCGTACGCAGTTGTTTACATCCGGCCTCTTATCAAGTTTAAAACACAGGTTATTGATGACAACCTGAATCCAGTTTGGGATCAAACTTTCAATCTGATTGTCGAAGACAAGGAGACGCAGTCGCTAATCATTGAGGTTCTGAATTGTTTTCTTAGTCTCTTTTTGGTTTTCAGTTGATATTCTCTCCTTTTTCAGAGACCTTTACCTTTGCTAGAAATTTATCAAAAAATATCGTTTTTCCTTCTTAAATAGCACTAGGTGGTGGCTTGCTTGCTAATAAACATGGAATCATAGCTAGTGAACCAATTTTTGGCTGTCACTGTTATGTTGAGGAACCTGTTTCAGATCCATAGATAGATGCAGACGTGGAGACACAAATCTTATTGTGTTCATGCTGACAAAATTTGTTAGTTTTAAACCATTATCCATTCACGGATTCCCCAAACAGGTTCTTGATGAGGACATTGGCCAAGACAAACGGTTGGGAATTGTAAAATTGCCCTTGATTGGGCTGGAAGCTGAGACTGAGACAGAGGTCAATTTGAGATTGCTTCCATTACTTGATATGCTGAAAACCATAGACAAGAAGGACAGGGGGACTGTTACCCTCAAGGTACTGTTTGTATCTTATGAATTCAGCTATAAAGATACTTCAGAACGAACCAGGGATGGGTCTAGATCCCCCACTGATTTTTGTAAGGAGCATGTATTTATTTTATGTTTTCAAGAGAATTTCGTATCATGTCATAGAAAATTTCTGAAAACAAAATCTTAATCGAGGTTATTATTCGCTAGTATTTCCATCTTGCCACCATGTTTAAGAATTGCAGCAGATAAGTAAAGATTTAATTTCTATACATCGATAAAATCTATACAATATTGCTTGAAAATGTAATTTTTCAAGCACAAAAGATCAAGTTTTTATTAGAGCCACTGCTAATGTCGAACATAATTACAGCAAGACAATTAATATCATATACACATGCTACTCATCCAACAATGAATGTTCTAATTTCTTTTTTCCACTTGTGGTAGACCTAAAATTTCCTTTTACATTTCTATTCGTTGAACTTTCCCACTGTATAAAGTTTCTGCATCCATCAGAGCATAGAAGTGGAAGCTCTAGTGCTTATTTTTATTTGTTGCCATCTATTGAGTTTTTCCATTTGTTGGTGCTTTAAGATGTTTCTCTTTTTCTCTTTTCTCAATTGATGCTGAAGCCATAATTGCTTGCATAACCCTTCTTGATGGTAACGTTGAGTTGTATTTGACTTTTAATCTTCTCTTTTATGCCGGTTTGGACCTTCAGGTTTTATATCACGAATTCAACAAGGAGGAACAGTTAGCAGCTCTAGAGGAAGAGAAGCGGACCTTGGAAGCAAGAAAAAGCTGAAAGAGGAAGGAGTCATTGGAAGTGCAATGGATGCGCTTGATGGAGCAGCATCCTTCGTTGGATCCGGGGTGGGGATGGTCGGTACTGGCATTGGTGCTGGAGTCGGGCTCGTCGGGAGCGGCATTGGCGCTGGAGCGGGGCTCGTTGGGAGTGGACTAGGAGCTGTCGGAAGTGGCCTAAGCAAAGCAGGCAAGTTCATGGGGCGAAACCTTACGGGACACTCAAGCTCGTTCTCGGGCTCGAGCAAGAGGCATGACAGCTCGACCCCAGTGAATAGTACTCCAGAACACGGGGTTCTCTGCCCCCCCAATAACCATACGGCTGCCACCGAAGAATGTGATTTCATGTGGCGGCTTTTGCAAATCGATGGTCAGTTCGAGCTTTGCTTCTTACTCTGTTTTTATGTTATTGAAGTGAAAAGGGAACCCATCTTCAATTTTTCGTTTCTCTTGTGATGAATCGTGCAGGTGAATGGATGGAGGGGGTAGTTTTGGTTCTCGCCCTTGGTATCAGGGCTTGCTTATACCGCATGTACGTGAGTTTTATCCATGACTGGACAATATGCTGCTTTGCTCCACTTGCTGCTGCAATGTTTTCCACGATACCCTTGTTTTCATGGAGGATGTTCCGAGCCGGCCGCTTGCTTGCTTGCTGAGTTGTGTCATTGTGACGCAGGTGTGATGTCACATTTATTTAGGGTGTGTTTGTTCTGTAAAATATAAATTTGTGAGATGATTTTCCAAAATTTATTAAATTTCGTTAGCTGAAAAAGGGCATAGACAGTAAGAAAAAAAAAGATTAGGATAAAAAAAAGGACCATACTTAAGTTGAAGAAAACGAGTTCTTCATCCTAGAAAACATAAAATTTATTCCTATTTTCGTCTCTCTTTTGCATCTTTTTTGGATTGCATTATTTTCGATAATATAAAAATACAAAATTTATACTTCATATATAAGTAATATCTCACCATTCCTTTATCATCTTAGCATTTTACATGAGAATAAATTATAATTATAACAGCGAAAGTGACTTCTTAAAAGTAAAATTTGAACATTGTAACCGAATAAATCATTAGATGATCAAAAATCTCAATCATTGTAATTCAAAAATGATTTACACTAAAAATAATTTTCTCCATCAATATTTTTTTTTTTTTTCTGGCGAAACAAACCCACCCTTTACCGATATATAACTTTGCGATTTGCATGCTAGTGAATTAAATCCGAGAAAGGAGGGAGGCCAAGGGTGCGTTTGGCTGCACCCTGTTTCTGTTCCCAGGACCAGAAATTTCTGTTTTTTTGTTCTGGGAACAAAAAAAGGAACAGAAACGCGTTTGGGTGCGTTTCTGTTCCTTTTTGTTCTTTTGTTCCCTGTGAACAAAAAAAAAACAGAAACAAGAAACACAAATTTTGTGTTTCTTGTTTCTGAAACACTTTTGAGAAACACTTCTTATTGTTTTTTTTTTTTCTTCTTTTGGCCGGTCGCCGGCCTCGGCCATGGCCGGCGACCGGCCGGCGACCGGCGGGCGAGGGCCGGCGAGGCTCGGCCGGGCGAGCTCGATCTCGCCCGCATCCGGCGAGGACAAGCTCCCCCGGCCGGCGAGGCGAGGCTCGCGCCCGCGGCCACCGCTGTCGGCGGCGAGCTCACCCGCCCAAGGCGAGGCCGCCGGCCGGTCGCCGGCCATGGCCGAGGCCGCCGGCCGTCGCGGCCATGGCCGGAGGCCGGCAACCGGCCAAAAGAAGAAAAAGAAAAAGAAAAAAAAAGGAAAAATAAGAAAAAAATAGAAAAAATAAAAGAAATACAAAAATTATACAAATTTTACCAAACGTGTTTTTTTGTTCAAAAATTGTTCCTAATGTAAAACACTTTTTTCTATTTCTCGTTCCCTGGAACAATTTTTAAATAGAAACGCAAACAAACGCACCCCAAATGTCCCTGCAACCTTGACAATTAGTATAAAAAAATTGAAAACCCTTGATTTTCCTCTCTTTTACTTTTCTTTTTTTTTTGGACATTTATAAGGAGAAAGTGGGGGATCGCTCTCCCGCAATGCTTCGCTCGAGAAAGGCAGCCTCGTTGAATGACCACACCGCACGCCGCCCCTTCTTTTGTTCTCTGTTTCGATCGCTAAATTTGAATGTTTCAAGATATTTTTCGGACCGCGGGAAGTGGATATTCCCGGACCCGTGAATTGATTCGGTAGCTCGACGGATCACGCCACAGGGGAGCTCAAATGGTGAGAGGGACTGTCTTGTACTTAATGATATAGAGACCAGTCTCCTGTCGTAATTGAATCGGTTTTTCATTACTGAGTGAATTGAATATACGGGTTGGCACTTTACTTTTTTTTTTTTTTATGTGCATCTTTTATATGTTGATCAAATTAATATCTTAGTCATTTTATAATATATGGATAAAGTCACTTCGCTCTCTCTCGATAAGTAAACGTCTTATTTTTTTAGGGTGGGGGGGAGGATCTCTGCCCTCTCACTCTGTCTATTTGCTCTTTTTTCTGTTCAGACCCTGCTCTTTTATTTTTCCATGGTCAGCGAGAAAAGTCTTGCCTTTTGCATTATCCGTACTCTAGATTCTCTTTTCACCAAGTTCAGAAGTCAATGAAGAATGGTGCAGCCACTCGCGACATATAGATATATTCCAACAAGTTCGGAAGTCAATGAAGCATGGTGCAGCCACTTGCTACATATACATATACATATACATATACATATATATTATATTATATTATATTATATTATATTATATTTGCCGTCTTAAGCGACACTTAAGTATTAAGATTGCTCACCTTTTATTGGCTTTTTATATTACGTGGCCTTTCTGGAATCGCTATTTTATTTTTTGGTAAATCTTATGCTTTTTCCAGATGTTTTAATCATGGGTGGGGCTAGTAAAGACTACCGGCTCTTACCATCTAACCTTAGCTTAGCTCAGCTCGCTCAGCTCAGCCGCTCATAACGCAAATAATAATCATTATGGTTGAAAATTGATTTCTGAAATAAAAATAAGTTTCTTTATCTCTATTTTTAGATGAGTTTTGAGCAAAAATACACATTTAATAACGATACAAAATTTTTATTTTCAAAATATAAATTATTTTGATAACAACACAAAAATTTTCCCTCCCAGGTGGCAGTGGACAACGAAGAGCAACTAGCGGGTGAGAAGAAATGTTAGAATATTTAAATAATAACCCACATATTTATCTAACAATTTAAACTTTTAAAATAGTCCACGTTAATCCTATAAAATCTCACATTTCTCTCCTCTCTACATTCGATCAAACACTCCTCTTAATCACTACTCTTGACTTCCCATGGCCTCTTGCCCCCAAAACTACGGCCTTCCCCCACCCCTCCACCGCCGTCCCCCGCCATGCATCGTCCTCCTTCGAGACCCCCACCATTTCTCCCTCCTCAACCGCCCCCTCCCCGACAACTTCCACTTCCTCAAGCCGTGGGAGTCACCGCTTCCCTTCGACGACTTCCTCTCCTCCGCCGATGCCCGCTCTGCCGAGGCAATCCTCACCTCTGGCCGGGCTCCTGTCACCGCCAACATGCTCCGTCGGCTCCCGGGGGTTCGCCTCATCGTCAACACTAGTGTGGGAATCAACCACATCAACCTGGCTGAGTGTCGGAGGCGAGGAATTGCGGTTGCCGGCGCGGGGGACACGAAGTCGGAGGAAGTGGCGGACTTGGCAGTCGGGCTGTTGATCGACATTTTGAGGAAGGTCTCGGCGAGCGACCGATACGTGAGGTGCGGATTGTGGAGTAGCGAGGGAGCATTTGCTCTCGGATCAAAGGTTTTGATGCTTGCTCAATCTACTTATCTGTCTCTAACGATTTCCGTCATTAATAGCTTTTTGGATAACTATTTAGCGATCATTGAGAGGAGAATTAAGTACAATTAAGCTTTAATTGAATGTGCACGAGCCACAAATTTTAGTAATCGATAATTTTGAGAATCGAGTTTCACCATTGATGGTTATATGTTAAAGCTTCGGTCTCTAGACTATAGATAGACGGTGCGATGTGCTTTGTATCGATCGATTTATGGAGAGTTAGAATATTTAAGTTGAATATTTAAATATTCTAACATGGAGAAATAATCGTTGAATAGGACAAGCATCCTTTTCACTAGTTTCTTCATGTAGAAGTGTTTTATAAGTTATTCAACTATTAATTGGTCTGATCATGCGGGAATGTTTGATGAGAAAAAGCTATGATTGGTACGAAGGGTCTACCTTCTAGTTATTACGGGCCACAGACGTCTCGTGGGGGGTAGCACCAGTAATTTAAGGTGTAAAGACCATGTCTAGATGCATAAAATGATTTTTCGTGGAAAGATTGAATTGAGTTATTTTTCTTTGTTATACTCTTAACACATTCGACTTCCTAAATTTTTTAATTTTTGATCCATCTAGTGTTCGCATGTCTAATTATAACGATGGATAAGATGAGTTCGGTCTGATTTTCCCTTGCTTGGCTAGTGCCATCACTGATTTCGTTATCAGATGTTGTAATATGGGTCGCTCCATGTTTACAGCCATGGTGTAAAGTATCTTGTAGGGATGGATTTGAAATTACGAATGTTGTGTCTTCTCTTGAAAATGTTTATGCTGATGGATATGACCGCGAAGCACGCCTGGACAATCTATGTAGGGTCAGTAACGAATGCGGCATAACATAAGGCCCTTTAAACCGGCTGACTTAACTCATGCTTCTGTAAATTTCTGTCACTAGCGAAGTGTAGATGTAGAATGGCACCTCGTCATTTATTTCCATATTTCAAGGAGAAAGTCATTCCTAGAGGTGATAAAATGGGTGACTCATATTTTATCCATATGAGTCGTATATGAGTCAGAAACTTTTAAAAACCCAATAAAACTGAATCCAATAAGTAATTCTGATTTAAATGAGTCGAAAATAGGTCAAAACTTGTGACCCATTTAAAATATCAAGTGGGTCAGAATCCATTTCCAAGTTTCCAATCCAAGCCTCACACTTTCTTTCCCTTTTTAACTTTATAAAAATCGAACAGATCTGGTGAGATCGTCAACGGTGTTGGGCGAGCTCAATCTCGCCCATGATTGGCGAGCCTCAAGCTTGCCTGTGGCCGGCCAAATCGGCGAAGAAGAAGAAAAAAAAAAAAAAAATGATAATTAAAAAATATTTTAAAAAATAAAAATAATTAAAAGTTCAATTTTTTAAAAATAATTAAAATTTTAATTGTAAAAAAATTATTAAATTTGTATTGTATGAAAGTGTTTTAGAAATGTCATTTTTTAAAAAATATTATAAAAGATAAGCTTTTTACATTTAGTTAAGGGTTTTTCACTTTTTTATTTTATTTACTATTTTTATTATTTAACTTAATTTTTAAATTTTATGTGAAGTTTTTATTCAAGTAACATATATGTGAAGAGTTTAAAGTGAATTAAATTGGTGGGAGCGGATTAATTTAGATTGAGTTAAATATTAATGTGTTTTGGTAATATGGATTGGGCCGGGTATTAGTCGGATATGGGTTATTAAATTTACATTGCATTAAAATGGATCAAAACGGGTTAAATAAATCAAATATAAATCACTCTATTTTTTACCGAACCCGACCATTTGACGGCCTTAGTCGTTCCATTTTATACGACTTGATCTTATTGTCTTAGTTATACCTCAAGTGTAAATAATATCTTCTCTACTGGCGGTGGTAGTTTCACTTGCAGCTGGGAGGCAAGAGAGTCGGAATTTTCGGATTGGGAAGGATTGGCTTGGAAGTTGCTAAAGAGGGTTGAGGCCTTTGGATGGACCGTTTCATACAACTCGAGGGAGAAAAAACCACGCATTTCGTACCCCTTCTATTCCAATGTTCGTGATCTCGCCGGCAACAGCGATGCCCTCGTAATCTGTTGTGGCCTGACCGAGCAAACCCACCACATGGTCGATAGGGAAGTACTATTAGCTCTGGGGAAGGAAGGTGCGATTGTCAACATTGGGCGTGGACCCATTATCGATGAAAAGGAAATGGTGCAACTTCTAGTCCAGGGACAGCTCGGAGGCGCCGGGTTAGATGTGTTTGAGAATGAGCCTGATGTTCCTGAGGAGCTTCTTGGTCTTGATAATGTCATATTGTCCCCACACATGGCGGATTTTACCCCGGAAACCGTATCGAATTTGTGTGATCTCGTCGTCGGGAACTTGGAAGCTTTCTTCTCAAATAAGCCTTTGCTTTCTCCTATATTGGATGAGTGAACTAACCGCTCTGTCAGTCTATATTGGACTCATGTTACCACAATTGAAATAGATTCAGTCGGCTTTGCCTGAAGTGTTGGAGATATGATTTGATTTTGATTATTCTAAATACGGCTAATTGATTCATTAATCCGTAAGATTGGATATTCGGATAGAACAATAGAAAACAATATTTTGTATATTTTTTCCTATTGTTTAGCTTTCTTGCATTATAAATGTGTGTAAATACATATACAAAGATATTACAAATGCAATTTCCTCCATTTCCTTTCATTTTCCGTCATGATATGAGAGCTTTCTTTCTTGGCGGAGTTTCCGCAAAAGAATTTCTAGAATTGACTCCATCTCTAGTTTCTGATTTCTTGTTGCATCCCTTCATTTGCCCAACAAATTCAGCACCTTGGTAGGCATTCCAACCTCACGATACCATGCGAGAGATCATAATCAAAATACGAGTTCTTGTGAAAACTCATCACAAAATGAGATCTCCAAACAGATCGATCTGAACCAAGTCGAGCAATCTCGACACCGGCACCAATCATCTCGACTCCTGCTTCTGTTCAACATTTCTGGGCCGGTCCAGTGGCCGCAAGCCCATTGTTTTCTATTTCCAGGCCAACGGGCAGCCGGGCCAAGTCAACCTTGGGCCCACTATAGCCCACTCGTAGGAGATACAACTTTGGGTCTTGGAGGCGGGCCCAATGGAGGTGGGCTGACTCCATTCGTCCTAGGCGCACTGGGCTGGACACCCCTGGGCCAAGCGTCGGATCCGAGTCTAGCGGGTCTAGGGATGAATCCCTACTCGGGATTCCAACTCGGATTCATGCCCTATGCCCTTCCAGTCACAGGCGGCCGCTCGGAGATTGGCAACCCGTTTTACACATCGCCGACCAACGAGCCTGAATTGAAGATCATAAACTTGGAACTCATCAGACCAAAAAACTACACGACGAGGGCTAAAAACTTCCCACAAGCCTTGGTGACAAAGGAAAAAGACAGCTTCCTCAATAGAACTGTGGCTTTTGTGACCGATGAATTGCTTCAATGACACTGACGTAGATGCAACCAGCTCATGCGCACGTGGATCGAAAAAGGCCTAAGTTTTGAGATCGCTGCTGGACTTCCTCTGATTGACGATTCAAACACCATGTAGGATAACATCCGTGAGATGTATGGCAAACTTGACTGTGCCAAGCAATTTTCACTAACCTAACCTTTGTCAAAATTGAAGCAAGGGAACCTCTCGGTTACTGCATGCTTCAATCAACTCTCGATCTTCTGGAATGAGCTTGAGCCTTGAGGTGGTCAAGGAGCAACTCGAGGGACCCAAATCCACACTCAAACAATATCAAGAGATGAAGGATAGAGAAAAGGCCACTAGATTTCTATTGATTTTAAATGGAAGTTACTCACCTTTCTGATCGTGGATTCTTGCCATGGAGCTAGCACCACCTCTAAGTCGACTATACCAATTGGCCATCCAAGAGGGAAGCCAGCAGTTGGCCATGGCGGAGTACGTTCAGGTAAGAGACAACGTCACGCTCGCTACTCTGGCAAGACCAACGTAATGAGTCTTCAGGTGTAGGCTTGCTGCTCCGGTGAGGCAAATGTAGCAGATCCCTAGTTTTCATGGAGCTCATCGAGTGGCATATGTGGGTCACTCGACTAATGAAGGAAACCCTTCGGGTGGACAGCTCAGATTTTTTGGAGGGATCTAACGGCCAGCATTTGTCCACTCAACTGGCCGAATCCAATGGCCCATATGAAGCCACATCAGCGCCTATTTTAAGTCATCGAATGGTCCACATGGCACCACATCATCTAAAGGAGGTGGGCAAAATCCATAAAGGAGTAAATCTTACTAATATTGCAAACATCCACACCATACCATACACTTGTTGGAAATTGCATTGAAAACCAAATGATAAAGAAAAAGAGATGGAATATTTTGCTTATCAGGTTTCAGCGCTAAAGAACAAAGAGGCATCTTTGGCAACTACATGGGATCAATATCAAAATATTATGTGAGCTCTAGGTCAAGTGAGGACTACCAATAAGACTATAAGCTTTTTGGGTCTCAATTTCAGTCGATGCATGGATAATTGATTCAAGTGTTAATAACCACATAATATGCAATAGTCGATTTTTTTCCAATGTCCACAAGAAACCCACTCTTCCATGTCAATGTGTCTTTCAAACGGGGATGTCACCTATGTCATCAAAATTGGCACCGTATATCTTAGTTCACATATTATCCTTAACAATGTCCTTTGTATACCTAAATCCTTAAATCCCTAGTTGTTTTTTACGCGGCGATCGAGTACAAGGTCTATGCTCAAATCTATCTAGGGCTCCTTTGGGCCTTCGCCCGATCACGTCCGTTCGACAAGCTTGTCATCATGCCTCATCCCGTCCATATAGGTGAATCAAAATGGGTGTCCACGCAGTTTTGGTTAAATCCAACAAAAAAAGTTTTGGTTTTGACCAAGTTTTTCCTTCTCAAAATGTTGTCGGTATTGTGTAAGAATTCCCAAAAGCCAAAAGATCAGTTTTTTTTCATTAAATTTGCATCAGCCGTCTCTGTTTCATATCAAACAGCCAGTTAAGTGAATATGATGGCAAAGTGGGTGCTTTCAAGACAGGTGGTCGATATGATGGTTCCAGGTTCAGCAGGAGGATGTCGGAGAATGATGGGGGAACATTGGAGCAAGCATTAGAACTTAAGATGTTTGCATCTGTCGTGAGTTCAATACGAGCCTTCCCCTCCCCACTTCTCTCTATCTCATGGTTTTTTTTTTTTTTTTTTTTTTTTAGGGGATAGAGCTTTTGGAGCTTTTGCATTCTCGTATTTTGCTGTCGTTGAGCTACAAGTTTCTGAGTATTTGTACTGATGACATCGAATATAGTTAGGTTTGCTTCATCTTTCCACTACCATTGTGTATGAAGGTTTCGGCAAGTCTTTGTCGTGGATGTATTTATCATTTTTATGCTTCTTTTCTCCTTATAACGTGAGTAAGAAGGAGTCTATTCATGATGAATATAATGGAAGTTCTTCAATGGCTGATTTGACCAGTTTCCTGATCACTTTCCTTGAGGGACCAAAACGTTATTCCGTGTTTATTGTATCGGGAAATGCTTATTGTTGGAGACTTGCTATTGATTCCACTAGAAAAACATGATAAACTTTCTTCTTCTTTTTTTCGGGAGTAAGGTGCGTGACATTGAATTGCCAAAATGAATCATCAAAAACCATCCATTTTCCGGATGTCCAGATCTCGCTCCAAAAAAAAAAAAATCTCGCTCCAAAAAAACTAACTTTTTGCAACTGGCGTGAAGAAAAGTTCCACATGGTGCAACTCATTTGTCACAAACTCCAGGACAAGAAGGGAAGCCAATGTATGATCATATTGAATGAATAACAAAGACGCACACCATAGCATTAGGGCATAAATCATGTATGTCGAATGACTTTCACAGCCTCAACAATGGAAAAGAATATTTTTTCAAGTGAAATTAGTGGATAGACCCACGGATTAAAAATTATATACATAATGACAGGTTGATCCTTAATCTAAGATTCATGAAATGGATGGAAATCTCACAAGCTTCTAACACAATCAGAGTTTGTAACTCAAGTTGTTTCAGAATGGAAGTGGCTAAGATAACTTAATTTCATATAAATCTGTGACCCGGTATCTTTTTACATGTAAAGAATGAATAAAATGTCGTGAGAGCCTCAATGTGTTCCTTTTCATCTTGCCTACAAGGCCTACTATAAGATGTGAGAGCCTCCGCAGTGCCAGCTTTACAAAGAGCAGCTCGTCCATCTCCAGCATTAGACATGAACTGGTTGCCCCTTCTAATCAACGTAGTTACACAACATGAGCCACCTCGTCATTCCTCATTCAAAAGATCCGAATTGGTCTTCAGATAACCATGCTTCGCGGCCATCCCTGTATCATCCTCCTCTCTCCTCACCATTTCATCAATGACATTCTTATTCAAGTTTTCCGCAGCAAACTCAGCAACGTATTCAACAAAACTTGAGCGCATTGAAAAAAAGTAGTCACTCATGGAGAATACAATGAAAAGAAGATGTAAATTCAAGGAAAAAGACTGATCTTTTGGCTTTTAGATATTTTTACACAATAGCGACGGCCTCTTGAGAAGGAAAAACTTGGCCAAAATCAAGACTCTTTTTGCCAAATTGAACAAAAACTGCGAGGACAACCATTTCGATTCACCTACGTCGAGGCGTGACAACGAGCTCGTCAGAGGGACGCAATCAGGCGGAAGCCTAGAAGAGCCCTAGATAGATGCGAGCGTAGACCTTGTACTCAATCACCACATCATAAACAACCAGGAATTTGGCGCCATCCATGGTGAGTCGGCGTAATTGTGCTTGCACGAGAAAGAGAGAGAGAGGAGTCAGCTGATAAATGTAGCCGTCGATGGGGCTCTATAGGTGACGGTGCAAGCGGAGGCGATGGCGGAGGCAAAGGCGGAGGCAAAGGCGGTGGCGGTCACGGTCGTGGTAGGGACATGCTAGAGAGAGGGGGAGTGGCCCGTCGTTGTTCTTTTCTAAAAGAGCAAATAAAACCATTGAAAATTCTGAAGATGAGAGAGAATGCTAAGCGAGTGTTTGAAAGCGCACACGTATGTAGGTGAGTCCATCTCACCCAGGCACGAAGGACAAACAACTCCTCACACTCTACCTCGAAGTCGGATGGTAAACCGTAAAATGCACCCGCGCGATCGGCGGCGAGCGAAGCGGCATACCGCGGCGGCGGGAGAGCAAGAGAGAGAGAGAGGACGCAGGAGAGCCCAGGAAGGAAGAGAATAATTGGAAAATGTTTTCCTCTTTCAAATGTTGGTCCCCAAAAGGAGTGAGTAAAAGGAAAAGCTAACCATGTCAAGCCTAAAACCTCAAAAGAACCCTTGACCCTTTACATCACACGTAAAGAAATCCAACAACCACTCAATGCATCATGCATATCATACATGCATTGCAGGCGTTACTTAGCTTGAAACCATGCGCATACTATCATGCATCATTATCATAACTATATACATGTCATCATCATCATGACATCATCACATTACACATGTCATCATCATCATGGCATTATCATATCATATACATGTCATCATCATCATGACATCATCACATCACACATGTTATCATCATCATGGCATCATCACATCATATACATGTCATCATCATCATCATGACATCATCACATATCATCATGCATATCATCATGCCATATCAGGTATCATCATCAAGCATATCATCAGGCCATGGGTGATCATCATCATTTCACATCACATATTATCATCATCATCATGCATATCATCATGCATATCATCATGCCATAGGTGATCATCATCATTTCACATCACATATTATCATCATCATCATGCATATCATCATGCCATGGGTTTAATTTCCACTTTTAACTTTTAGTTTGATCACCATATCACCCATTTCTCAAATCATCTATTTCATCATCCCCTCGGGCAAAGACCTCCGAGGCTTCCGGCATTCAGCCATTCCATGCCACCGGGCATTCGGCCCCCTACATTCCGAGCATCTCGCATCTCAACTAGCATCACGAGGCATTCCCTTCGGGCAAAAACCTCCGACAGGGCTTCCAGCATTTACACTCCCTGGCCGGGCATCCCGCACCCCAAATCCTGGCATCGCGAGGTATTCCCTTCGGGCAGAAACCTCCGACAGGGCTTCCGGCACCCCCACGTTCCGGGCATCCTGAATCTCCCAGGGCCATTCGGCAATGCATCTCTATACATTCCGGGCATCATCCTCCACCATAACCACCTCCTCATTTACCATCATTCCATGTTTACCGATTTCAATCTTAATTTAGCATGGCATATGACATGACATCAAACAAATCATACTTGGCATGAAATTCACACATGCATCTCAAATCAATGTCATGCATACACCAAGACCTCATCATACATGTAACATGGTATAATAAATTTAATAGAATTTATGGCCAATAAAATAATCCATTTTTCATTTATTTAAATTCCAATTTTTGTCATTTTCAAAAATATTAAATTTAATATCTATAAATTCCCAAAATTATAAAAATTAAAGCAATTATCAAACAAGCTAATAGGATGATAATTACATGCAAAATTCATGGCCAAAAAGAATTTTACACAATCTCACAATTTTCACAAAACATCATATGATTTTCGGATGAAACCAGAATGCACGTTTTCCGAAGAAATTCGATTAAAATATCCATACGGCCTCCAAAAATTACGAAATTTTACTGAGTTATAGCCAAGACATTTTGGTACAACTTTCATGAAGACTTCCAAGCCAGATTCTTTTTAGATTACTTTATACAGTCTCACGAAGCTTCTGGATCCATTACCGCATCGTCCAGTGCATGCTTCTCCGAAATACTGAGATTTCACCTACCTATTCTCTTTTTTTTCCTATGAAATTTGGATATGTTATAGATCAAGATGTCCTCTACAAGTTTCATGAAGAGATCCAAGTCAAATAACCAGAGTATAATCATATTTTAAGTCCATGAAGTCTCGGGTGTCCCGAAATACACCTCCAGAATTACCGTCTTCAAGATCTAGTCGATTTACTAGGCTATGCTTGTTCATTTCACTTCAAATTTGAGTATGTTGTATTTTAAGATGTCCCCTACAACTTTCATGAAGAAATCGAAGAGAGATTCTTAGCACAAACCAACATGCAACCACAAATCCAACAAGAAGTCAGTAAAATCTTTCCAGATCTGGGGTCTCCGTAAGATGAGACTTTAACCCATCAAATCTCCATAATTTTTCACGAAATTTTAGTATGTTGTATTTCAAGATGTCAGCTACAAATTTTGTGAAGAAATTGAAGCCAAAATCGGACTCTAAACACGCATGCAAGCTCACACAGCATTCTGACTCACACTGTTTGAGCAAAACAGCCATACCATTCAAGAGTAAACCATCCATGCTTCGGTTTTTCTCACCTAAACACCCAAAAATTCAACATGCAAGTAACATACACACATGCAAGAGCAGCTAGAGGACTCCCACTTGCCTCTAGACCGGTCGGTCGACGGCGTAAGGCGGCGAGCACGGCGGCACACGGCGGACGGACGGCGGTTCCTCCTCCTCTCTCTCTCGGCCACTCCTCCTCTCTCTCGAAACCTCTCTCTCTCTCTCTCACTCTCTCTCGGCCGAATGGGGAAAACCAGCCACCCTTCTCTCTCTCTTCCCTTTTATTTCCCCATTTCTCCATCATTGACAATCATTACTTGCCTTCAAACTAGCCAATGCATGGCATTCTCCGTTGTGCCACTTGTCTAATTGCATGCATAATGGGCTTGGGCTTTTTGGGCTTGGGCTTTGGCCATTCGGCCACTTCTTGGGCCTCCTCTTGGGCTGGTCGACAACCCCCTTTAGTGGGCCTAATTGGGCCGACTAGCTTGGCCCATCAAGCTTAGGCCAATGGGCCTAAGGCCCAACCTAAAATTGACTTTTCCCTCTTTCTTTTTTTTTTTTTTGAATTTCTTCTATAAATATTTTTAAATTTTAATTTTCAACATGGCCAAAGTCTTGTGACATTTTGTTTATTGAAATTTAATTTATAAAGTGCATGGCCAAGCATAGATTATTACCATAATCTATCAAATTTAGATTCTCACAAACATATGCACAAATCATCTAATCTTGAAAAGACTAATGGCTAAAGCATAACTCATAGGAAATTTTATCACCTAATTAGAGACTTTAACACACCTTATGGCTTGACTTTGAATTTTGGGATGCCACAATTGAAAGTGAGCATTCATTGTTACTCAATACTTTTGTCCCGGGGAGAGAAGGGAGAAAAAAGAGCCTTTTTATTTTACTCTATTTTTTCTATTCTTGTCTAGGTCATAGGACAAGTGTCACATTTTGAATGGATCACACATGCCACGTAAACCGATCCACAAAGTCCTCCTCCCCTCCCACCCCTCCCCATTCGCCGTCAAGCTCATGTCGTCCCCCTCCTCACGTGTAGTTTTTTTCCGTCTCATTTTCTTGTACATCACTAGACGATCGAAAACCAATCATTATCCTCGAAAATTAATTTTCGAAACAATCATACCCTTACTCGATGTAACTTTGCAATCGGCATGCTGGTGAATCAAATCAGGTTTCCCAGTATTGGTACTGAGATGAGGTCCCTCTAATGGTGGAAAACGGAAGAAGTGGCGAAAAAACACTTGATTTCGTTGCATTGACTCCAATCTCATTTCTCTCATTAGTTTTCTTCCATTCCTAAAAAGAAAAACCCGCAAATAAATCAACAAAGGTTCCCAAACAGAGAAAATTACTGAGAAGAGGGTAAATTTTTCCATTCCGGCAATTCTTTTATATTCTCGAACCCCCTTAGGGAATAATCTCATATTACCAAGATTTAAAATATTCACAGAGACAGGCCCAAAAAAAGAAAACAGAAAATAATATAAAATCGTAGCGAGCACGTTATTTGAAATATCAGGGCACGGTGGCCTTGGAAACACCGCACGGGGCGGGGTCAGGGTCTCCCATTCAAAATGCGTGGGTGAATTTAATAAGTGGGGTTGGCACTCAAATTTTTTTTTTTTTTTTATATGGGCATCTTTTTATACATTGATCAAATTAGTATCTTATTCATCTTCTGATGTATGAATAAAAGTCACTTCTCTCTCTCTCTCTAGAAGTAGACGTTTTACTTTGGCACTGTCCTCTGTTTGTCCTTTTGCTCCTTTCCTGTTCAGTCCCTGCACTTTTTTTTCCCCTAGTCAGCGAGAAAAGTCCTGACTTTGGCACCGTCTGTATTCCCAGTAGATTATTTTTTTCTAATTTCAGAAGTCAATGAAGCATTGTGCAGTCATTTGCTGTAGGTCCTTCACGAGTTGCCCCGAATATAAATGTGTATATATATTAATATATATAGATATATATTTGTCGTCTTATGCTATGCTTAAATATTGAGATGATTTACTTTTTATCGACTTGTTAAATCACATGCCATTAAAAAAAATATCACATGTCATTATCATGTGGCATGACGTATTCTCCATACATAGGTTATCTTTTTTTAGAATCATTTTTTTTTCTTGTTGGTGGTAATTCTTTTACTTTGTTTGGGAACTTTTAGGCCACGTGATAAAATTTACTCAAAATGAAATTGATTTCTGGCTAAATCAATTTCTCAATTTCTATTCCCCACCAAGTTTCTGAAAGAAAAAACCCGTTTGATAACGACTTTCAAAATTTCTATTTCGAAATGAAATCCGTTTGATAACAGAAAAAATTTCTATTTCTATGAATCATGTTGTCCCCATCCTTTTACCTCACTCTTCTTGGTGCTTATGATGGTAATTTAATTTGATAAAAGTTGATAAATCACTTTAATTTATATTGGTAATTCGATAAAGTAGTTAGGAACTTCAAAACATTAGCAATTTATGTAAATAAAAGCTAGTAATTAGTATAAAAAATGCTAATATGCAAACTATAAAAGATTTGGTATTTTCAAATGCAAAAGTGCAAATAGTGAATGTATTTATTCTCCTCATTCAATATTCGGGTTTAAGTCACTACACTTTTGCATTCTTTTGAGACCACGAAGTGATTTCATGTTAGGTACTAGTTGACATGGAGGGAGGTGCAATTTGCGAGAGATTCAAAATTAATAAAATGAAAGTTGTGCTAGAAATAGAAATTGATTAGATAACAACATAGGAAATCCTCAAATACAAAATAATAGTCGAAATAATACTAATACATTGCAAAAGTTGAAAATACAATTTCATGGAATTTCCTAAGATATTATTCCCTTGCCATTTTATTGGCAATGGTTTTCCTAAGCATATTTATTTGGTTTCCTCCTCGGTCAACTGAATGTTTGCAAGCTCATCCTGCGTAGGTTCAAATGCACGTACATCGGATCTCCATATAGGGAAAGTTCTTATCCATCTTGTCTTCATCGCGGATGTAATTATGGATGGCACAACATGCAATTACGATATGTGCTTGCTTTCGAAGTGCAAATGAGGACATGTGCCTCAAAATGAAAAAGCGATTCGTCAATGCCCCAAATGATCTTTCAATGACATTCTTTAAAGAAGAATACCTATAGCAATAATATCATCATAATTGCAACTTAAAAACATAAATAAACAAAGACTCAAATATATAAGTCATGAAATGAAATACATAAGTCATGCATGTTTCTTAAACAAAGTCTAAAAAAAAAAAAAAATTATATTTCTATTTCGAAACGTAGAGAAGCTACAATTTCTAGCTTCGATTTCTCCCCAAAACAATTTCGAAATAAAATCTGTTTCGTAAATGAGAAATCAATTTGCGTTACACCAAACAGTTGCTCCAAACCTCGGGGAATGAGAAACAGAAATCAACAAACAGAAATTTTATCATGCGTAGCCTTAGTCATTGGTGGGGCAAGGAAAAACTACCCACTCTTATCATTTGTCATCGGCTTAGCTCGGCCTACTCAACGATCAAAGTCTAACGACAATCCACAACCAAATAGACAGATGAAAATTATGGATGATTCTACACGAAAAATACATCCAACAAATCTATGTAGAAAGCAAAATCACTTTTGTGTAGCTTATAATTAAACGCGATCTTGGTATTAGTCATTACCTATGAATGTCTCGATCCTCAATGCCTGCCATCGTAGGTTAAGGGGTGAGGAAAAAGCTACTTCACATGTGCATTTATTTTCATACCCCACAAATCTCAAAGAAATTCTCAATCGTCCTTGATAGAAAGACATAATGACATTTTCATCTACTCATAATATTTTGGATACATTGACATCAATCATTTTCTCTCAAAATATTTTAAAATGATGGCGCTTTTTATACGTCACAATGATTGATTCTTATAAAAGAGATCGCCGAGCCTCCACATCGCTCAGACAATTTTCTTGTTAATTTCACCTTCTTACGTGAATCTTGTCGCCGCTTTTATCGTTGCAATCGATTGATTTTGGAAGTAATCCAAAACATTTTCCCTAACCATCCTATGCAAAGGAAAAATAAAAAAATCAATAAGGAGGTGCTGTGGCGGGACCAATTCCAGCACGGGTCACGGGCTCACGTGACTGGCCGTGGACCGCACGCGCGACGATGCTGGGCGCGTGAGGGAGCTTCGGATTCCCGGGGGAGAGATTTGAAGGGGAATCCACTAACCAGGAATCGCCAAGCCAGTCACGGTCACGGTCAACGCCTCGCAATGAATGACCCACGCGCACAAGCGACACGCACTGTCGCTGTCAAAACTGTTGCCCCGCAGGAGATAGAAAAAGTGTACGGGAAACAGCAGGGTGAAATTCGTTGGAATTTTTTTTTTTTTGGACATAAAATTCGTTGGAATTCAATGCGTCCTTCATTGCAATTTGCGACCCTCCCCCACATCCTTTGGGCCAAAAACATAAAAAAAATAAAGGGCGTGCATGGAAACGTTTCTAAGAAACGTTTCCGGCACACTTCTGTACGGAAACTGTGCCCGGGAACAAAAAAGGAACAGAAACGCGTTTGGTTGCGTTTCTGTTCCTTTTTTGTTTTTTTGTTTCTGGAACGAATTAAGAACAAGAAAAAGAAACAAAAAAAACTTGTTTCTGTACAAAAGAAACACTTCTTGAGGAACAAAAATGAAAAGAAACAAAAAACAAAACGGGAACAAAATTGGAGAAAGAACACCGGCTGAAGCTTCTCCTTCTTCGTGCGTGCTCTCTCTCGGCCGAAGCTTCCTCCGCCTCCTCCTTCCATTTCCGACGTCTCTCCCCTCTCTCCGGCGGCTCCCACTCGGCTGACTCTCCGGCGAATCCTCACTCCGGCGACTCCTCACTCGCGTGCTCTCTCTCGGCCGAAGCTTCCTCCGCCTCCTCCTTCCATTTCCGGCGTCTCTCCCTTCTCTCCGGCGGCTCCCACTCAGCTGACTCTCCGGCGACTCCTCACTCGGGCGACTGACCTGCTGAAGCTTCCGATTCCAGGTACGTTCGTGCTCCTCCTTCTCCGGTCGACGATGGGCTTCGGCGCGGCAGATCTGGGACGCTCGCTTGAGGCTGCCGACGGCAGATCTGGGACGGCTCGCTCGAGCCTCAAGCGAGCGTTGCTCGCCCAGATCTGCGGCAGATCTGGGACGGCTCCACCCACTCGTCTCTTAACCCCGAGCACACGTTTCAACATCTAAAAACAAATGAGAAACATTCATAGCGATCCTGGTTCCAAAGTCTTTGAGGCTTTCAGTCGACGAGACTGTTGAATTGGCGTGTCTCTATGTCTCTCCCGCTTTCGCACAAGGCGAGTGTCTTCTGAACCCGTTTGCTCTCTCTTTGTCATCTGATTCTTCGACCCAGTTCGTAATTTCTTGTGCTGTTGATGGGTTTTTCTTCTCCTGTGATTTCTGGGTTGACTGAAAGAGAGAGAGAGGAAAAAAAGCTTTTGTTTTTGGTGGTTCTTTAAGCAATTCTCGTTAGTCCTGATATGGAGCTGAAGCATCTGTTTGTTCCTACAAGAATGATCGGCGTGAATGACAGAAGGAGATGCTTTCAGAATTTAGTTTAGTCCCTTTAGCTGAATTGATTCTTAAATTCCAAGAACTCGTGATTGATTCTGCAGAGAAACTATTGTCGCTTGTTAGTTGTGACCTCCACGTATTGGGAAATGGTTTGATGCCGTGTCTGATTATGCTGTGATTTGCGGGAAGGATTGGTGAAGAGGCTATGCTAGATTCATGGAATATTTCGTTCCTGCAATCTTGTGTAATTGATGGAAACAGCTTTTACAGTTATATTTTAATGAGTTCTGGTCATTTTCCCGTTAAAAGCTGGAGATGCTTTGGTTCCTCTGAGAATAAAAAGAGAGATTTTGGACCTTTTTTTGCTGTAAAAAAAAAAAAAACTTGTGATCTTCAGTATATCAGAAATATCACAACTTTGTTTCGCTCATTGTACTAGACCAAGGAAGTACTCGGCTTGCTTGAAATTACCTAGGAAACGGGAATTTCGAGTCCTTTCTTAATCCTCTCTTGAGGATGCATGACTTGAATTCTTCCACAAGATATAGTGGCGATTGTCATCTGTCGAGTAAACTCTCCAGAAGTAGCTGCTTCATTCAGCCACTTGAGCTTCCAATAATCCGATTCTCGTCTGGTGATCCTTTCTTATAGGAGCCCTGGATCGCTCCTCCATACTGCAACCGTGCATCCTATTTGTTGTTTTCCAAATGATTGAATTCAAGTGAAAGGTGGTGAATCAGGTTGTTTACTGCAACAATAGACTCTACTCTTCATGCGTTCCTTTAGGGGTGGTGTTCTTCTCTTGTAGATGGATGAAGTTTGATTAACTGTCTTCAGCTTCGAAATTAAAGACAGAAATGTTCAAGACCCTTAACTCATGCGACTTTTATTGATTTAGCATTTTGTATGAGCATACTGTTTACTCATGCCACTTAATTTCTATGGTAGGGGACAAGAATGGAAGAGGGATCACCCAAGAAACCGTCTCCAAATTTCTGGGACCAAATATCTGCTGCTAGAAGCAGGGCTTGGGAAGCATATAAAAGCAAACCGATCTTCTGAGTGGCAGATTGATGCTCACAGCCTTCCCTGCTTCGAGCCTTCTTTCCCGTGTCTATTACACAAACGGCGGCAAAAGCAAATGGATCATCTTGTGGGTGGCCGTCGCCGGATGACCCTTGACTGCGCTCATCTTGCTCTTAACGTACTTCATCTGCAAAGTTTCCCCAACCCCTCTAAATGTAAAGCTCACCCTTTCTTATTTAGTCTTAGGTTTCTTAAGCGCTGTTGACAATCTCATGTATGCCTATGCTTATGCCTACCTACCTGCGTCGACCTCGTCTCTACTGGCATCGTCATCTTTGGTGTTCTCTTCACTATTTGGATATCTCTTAGTCAAGAACAAACTAACTTTGTCTATGATCAATGGCATCGTGATAATTTCAGCAGCCATGGTAATAATCGCTTTGGACTCAAATTCAGACTGATATGGCAATGTCACCAATAGCCAATACATCATGGGCTTCATGTGGGACGTCTTGGGATCCGCACTCCACAGGCTCATCTTCGCTCTCTCGGAGCTCGTCTTCATCAAGTATCTTGGAAGAAGATCGTTCCATGTGGTGTTGGAGCAACAGGTCATGGTTTCTTCTTTCGCTTTTGTACTCACAACGATTGGCATCGCCTTGAATCATGATTTTCAAGGAATGGCGGACGAGGCAAGAACCTTCAAGGGCGGTAAGAGCTCATATTACTTGGTTATGACATGGACCGCCATAACTTTCCAGTTGGGAGTCCTCGGAGGCACTGCCGTGCTTTTCTTGTCTTCGACCATCCTTGCTGGTGTCTTGAATGGCGTGAGGGTGCCTCTTACAAGCATCGCTGACGTTATATTGTTGAAAGATCCGATGAGCGGATTCAAGATCCTGTCGCTTGTTATGACCGTTTGGGGATTGGCATCCTTCATATGTGGCAATGCCAGTGTGAGTAGTGAAACTTCATGATTGTACCTTGGCTAACTTTCACTAATCACATTATGGTGCAACTTGTGATGCAATGTACACCGCACAGCGCGAAACAATTGATAAGACATGTTATTTGCCTGCTTTGTAGTCATCTTGCAGGAGACCAAGTCATTTTTATCAATGTTCATGAACTTTGATTGATATAAAGGTCTCTGGATCGGGTGACAAGGAATTCTTTCTGCTATCCGTCAAGCATCAAGGTTGCTTTGCACTTGGCTCTCTCTACTACATGAGAATGAAACCCCATCGAACAGGGCATGTCTAGTGTTCATCCTAAATATATGAAGCTCACAAAATGAAGAGCACAATTTCACTAGAATTCAGGCACATATAAGAAAACAGATTGATTAAGATGATCATAACTTTCTTCCATCAAGAGATAAACTATGCTATGAACTATTGATTGTCGCTTGAGGGGGCAACGCACCTCTATGATGCAAAAGTCTGCAACAGGTACAAAGCCAACCTCGGGCCATGCAAGAAACACAAGGTTCAAAAAGCTAGAATTACAGCACCCCGTAGCATCTTAGCTAAGCTTGGAAATGCAAATCTAACTAGAAAACAAATGCTTGAGAATGAAGACAGGATATAAGACATTAAACCACGTAATCCTCTTCACAGGGAGAGCAAGGTTTTACAACAGAGGTACAGGCAGAGAGGATTAGTAGTACCTCTTGCCATTACTATCATCGGATTCATCACTCCTCATCATTACAATCACACAGCTAGAATAAGATTTAGGAATGTAAGAAAACTCTGTTAGCAAACATTAAAAGTTTTGCTGCCATGACTGGCTGATAGAACAGTAGTGATTCATTTTAGTTCTTAGGACCAATATCTTTGAGAGCACAGATATGCTCCTCTCCCATTGCGTTCATGACTGACACCACAAGGTCCTTTCCTTTAGTGAACCCATCTTTAATCTGTGAAAGGAGAAAGTGTGAGAAGTTAGATAAACTAAAAATAAAATCAAGTTTAAACTTTATTATTGAAAAGTTTTTTTTTTTTTTTTAAAAATTAAAACAGAAATTTTTTTGTCATTTACCAAACGTGTTTCTGTTCTTTTTCTATTCTAGGAACAGAAATTGACTGCAGTTACCAAACGTGTTTCTGTTCTTTTTTTATTCCAAGAACAGTTTTTTTTTACACTTACCAAACGCGTTCTTTTGTTTGCAAAAAACTGTTTCCCTAACAAACACTTTTTTTATTTCTTTAATAAAAAGAAATGTGTGTTTAAACGCGCGCCCCTGTTTACGGCACCACTCTCAAATAATTGGAGGGACTTCAAAAAGATAAGAAGCAGAAAAATGGAGTTACATATTTGTCAAAGATCCTTATTCAATCTTATAATATTAAATCTCATTTAATAATTTAAATTTTTAGAATACTTAGTACTAGAAAATAATTGAATTTAGCGCAAGAAAGAGTGACTGAATATTAAAATAATAAACCTCATATTTATCTAATAAATTAAAGTTTTGAACAATAATCCCATCAAAATCTCACGGACTCTTTTATGAAAAATTAACTTTCGTCTCATAAAACATTTCGAAATGGTAATTCATGATACATTTACTGCTACCCCTGATCGAAATCTAAACTCCATCAACATTCGATCAAGTATCCCATTAAAATGGCTTACGTGCTGACGCACATGGATATTTTACGTCTAATCTATCATTCTCCACGTCAGATTCATCACGTGATTTGTTTATCGCATGTATTGACATGTGCGTATTTTAATAGGATATTCAATGAAATGCTCACGAATGATTGATTTGAGTCAATGGTGTCGATTCGAGATTTTTTATGAGATAAAAATTAGTATAGAGTAAATATATGATTATAATTTTCAATAAGAGGAAAATTAGTTTGGTGTAAATGCATCATTAGAGTAATAGTCTGAGATTTTTAAAAGTACTAATCTTTAAATGAGTGAAGGGATTTTTGGTTTAAACTTCAAAGTCCTCATAAATGGCTTGTGGACGTTGATACAAATCTTGCCTTTCACTTCTTAAGTCCCTTTTTAGTTTTGTGCACTAAATTATAGTCTTCCATCCGTAACAAACCATATATTTATATACTCATAAGGACTGTAGGCCTACTTGTCAAAGCGTGAGCAAATAATTCCTAAGATAAACATATGGAAATTTTATATTAAATTGTGGGTGAGATTCATAATCAAAGACAAAGATACCTTAACGTTCGAGGATTTTTATAATGGTTTGCTACGCTTTTTTCCTTTTGACAAGCGTCGCATTTACTATAAAAATTTATGTTAAATTCTGAGATTGCAGAAAGCTATGCAAAAGCACAAAGATAAAGTATATAGCGTCCAACATGAAATATTATTTTTAAAAATCACATAATTCGTTGGTGAAAAGGAGTTGCTAAAATTGTTGTGTGAGTATTGAATTTGTACATGGGCAAATTAAGTGATGAATAGATAAATTTACTTGCAATCCAGAAATTGAATCTTAAGATTTGCATTGAGAATATATTGATATAGATAAGTACGAGTTTATGACTACAAGACTGAAATGCGTCAAAGGAAATGCCTTTTGATACTATCTAGAGGAGTTATATTCTCTTCGAAATTTTGTCCTCTAAGTCATGTTCTCTCTACAATTTTGTCTTCCAACCTTCCTTTTTCTTTTTTTAAATCAAGTCATCTAATTTTTCTCAATTTGTGCGATAAAATCTAAATTACTAACTTGACACCGCTGACTTGGGTAAAATTGATATAATAAATCGACGAATAAATCCACAAATGAAGGTAGAGTTAGAGAGCCGATCAATTCAAAAGTACTTAGAAAGGATGAAATTGCATGAAAGTAGGAATCTAATCTTGTTCGAGTAAATCTGTAAATTTCTCTTCTACATGACGTTTGTTTATTTTCATAGTTATTAGTGCAAATAAATTTATTTTCTAAGTACAATATCCTTCACATCCTTATTTTCCATTTTGAGAAAAAAACAAGCGATAAAATGAGACAAATTTTCAAACTCATCGAGACATGGTAGTTTCGCACGAACACCAATCGTTGCATCCAACATTATCGAAACGAAATATGGCAAAAAAAAAAAAAAAAAGTAGTTAAAAGGATAAACTCAAAACTGAAAAATCAGAAAAAGAAAAAGAAGAAGAAGAAGATATTTTCCCGCCGTGTCTTTTGGCTTCCAGAGGGGAAACAAAAATTAAGAGGCGCGTTTGGTAACAATTGCTCCCGGAGTCGATTCGACTAGAAATGATTATTTTTAATTGTTCCTGAACCGATTCTCGAGTAAAAAGCGCGTTTGGTAACTGTCCAAAATTTTTTATTCGGAATAGAATTTCGTTTGATACCATGTTAATTGATTATGTTCCAAATTAAATTCTTTTAATTTTTAAATAATTTTTAAATAATTTTTTTTACTTTTTACTTTTTTTCCTTTTTTTTTTCCCTTTTTCCTATTCTTCTTCTTCTTCTTCTTCTTCTTCTTCATCTGGCGGTCCGCCGGACCATCGCGCCCCTCGGCGAGGTCGGCCTTCGTCGGCCGAGCCTCACCGGTAGCCGGGTGAGGCTCGCCCGCCCCGCCGAGCTTCACCGGCAACCGGGCGAGGCTCGACCTCGCCTGATCTAGTGAGGCCGAGCCTCGCCCATCTGCCGGCGAGGCTCGCCTGGCCACCGGCGAGGCTCGCCCGGCCTATCGGCAAGGCTCGCTTGGCCATCGGCGAGGCTCGCCCAGCCCCGTCGGTGGCCAAGCTTGCCTTCGGCGAGCTCGCCGGACCTCGCCCTGGCCTGGCGGGCCTCCAGCGACCTTGCCGGACCGACAATCGGCGGCGGCGGCGGGCGGCAGCGGGCGATGGCGGACGGTGGCGGGCGGTGGCGGACGGCAACCGGGATGACGAAAGGGAAGAGCGAGGGTTTCACCGTTTTGATTCTTTTCGATTCTCGGGCGAAGAATCAAATTTTTTTTTATTCTCAAATCTTGTCCAAAATTGTTCCGGGAACAAAATTTTTATCAAATGCAATTCTCCTCCCAAACCGATTCTGGGAACAAAAATCGAATCGCAGACTGCTTGGCACGTTGCCAAACAAGCCCTAAGTAATTATATATATAGCCCAAAAATGGATTTTGGTTCACTTTTTACTTTCTTACTCCCGGCCTTTCATATACTTTTTTTAATATTACAATGTAATTTAATCTCAAAGAAAGATGAAAAAGATAATAATGAAAAAGAGAAAAATTATCTACCCCCTCCCTACTAAAAATTGCACTCAACGAAATCCTTTCATCAATCCTACAATGCAGTAACCAATTTTATCTTTCTCTGAGCTTCTTATTTCTTAAACTTTAAATGATTGTTGTTTTTATTATAGAGAAGAGCAAAGTAAAATCCATTCGATGTTTAGTTTTCAATTGAAGAATCCGTATGGTGAAAAAAAAAAAGACAAAAAGGTAATATTAAGTATTTCATCTTGTCATTCACCTAGAGATATTAGTCTTATCATCACTTCATAGTAGTATACCAAAAGAAAAAAAGAATGAAATAAAGTCCACATGAATTCGAATTTTAGTGTGTGTACATATATATATATATATATATATATATATATATATATATATATATATATATATATATATATGCATGTATACGTTGTGGTGCGTGTTAGGTGAAACCAATCAACCATGGTGCCCATACAAATACGGGCAACACACTACGGGCACCGCACTTCCTCTCTGCAATATCTCTGTCTCTTCATGGCCATGTTCTCTTTACTCTCTTCCTTGACCTTCCTTGCACCGGCCCATGCCATGCGTTCCCTCCTCCCCTTCCGCCGCTGCGTCCCCTCGCCTCCCACCGCCACCGCGACCTCCACCTCACCTCCCCACCGTCCTCGCCGACGCCGCGTCCCTCTCCCTCCTTCTCCTCCTCTTCCTTGTCCTCCTCCTCTCCGTCTTCCTCAATCGCAAGCTCTCCTACACCCGCAACGCCCTCGCCGACTCTAAGTCCCCCCATCGTCACTCGGAACAGAACCAAGAGCAGCACCACTGCCACCTCTGCCACTTCTTCTACTCCCTCCTCTGCCGCTCCACCTCCTCCCTTCTTGGCCATAGCTGTTGGAAAAATATGATTTTGAATTAATTGAGCAATTAAGTCGGAATTTGAGACATGATATCACTTCTTCTTTTTTTAAATTCATTTTTTCCACAATTTTGCTAATGGTCACTCAAATGTTCTCCAAAATACAAAAAAATCTCAAATGAAAATATTTGATAGTAATTCTAGTATTTCTCCATAATTTCTCTAGGAAACAATTGAAAACAATAACTGTATATTTTTTCAAAAGAAAACGAAAATGGGAAAAGAAGATTGTGACTGAACAAACACGTTTAGTAATTTATAACAAAAACAAGAAGTTATATCTGAATAGACACAACTTTCCAATGATTAAGAAGTTATGTCTAAACAAGTATGTCTATTTGGATATAACTTGTTTATTTATAAATAATAATAAAATTTATAAATAAATAAATGAAAAATAATCGTAACTCTTTAACGAACAGTTGCACCGTTTCAACGAGATGATATGGTTAATTTTTTTATAAAAATAAATCTGAATTTTTCAGTAAATAAAAAATAATGATTGTTGGTTAGTGCCAAATTCCGTCCACATGTGCACTCACATCTTTTTGATATAGGACAATGCACCTTTTAATTTGTTTTACAAACAAATTACCAGCAATTCCCTACTTTGTTAAACAAAATAGAAAAATAAAATATAACAAATATACGGCCCAAATTTCCATGAGATTAATACATATACATAAAAGTCTCTTTTGAGTTATACCCCTTATTTAGTGCAAATATCTCAAAACTCTATCAAAGTGACAAGTAGCTCGGCTTTAAACTTATGCTTTTAAATAATAAAATCGGATGTATTGCAAATATACTAATCTCTTGTTTCAGTGAGAGGTTCTATATTACTCCGCATTATTATGGCCTTATGCTTGATCCTATTTCATGAGCTCTTTATAAAGTAACCCTGACTTTCATAAGAAGTGGCACCACTTCTAAGCTCATATAGGTGAAATATTTATCATGTGTTTTTGTTGCTATTTACACATTATATAAGTTTAGTATACTTAATTAAGAATTCAATTTGACCTATAAAATGTAATAGACAATATTGAATTCTCATATCAAGGGTAAGTTATTATCAAACAATCACATTTAGTAACTTGTTCTTACCTATTAAATCTTATAACTAGTGATATTTTAGAAAAAAAAAAGTCGAGTTACCATTACTAGTGATTTTAATAAAACGATTTCAGCTCTAACTCTTGTGAAGTCATTATTACCATGTCTCTTAATAAGGCCTTCGTCAAGGGATCATCTAGATTATTGATTGACCTCACATAAACAATTGTTATGGTACCATTTTTAATCAATTATCTTATATACTCATGTCTTAGACTAATATGTATAGACTTACCATTATAGGTTCTACTATAAGCTTTTACCAAAATGGTGAGACTATCACAATGGATAAAAATATGAGACATAGGACTAGGCCATAATTTGACATCCAATAACAAATTCTTAACGATTCAAATTTTATAGTTGAGTGAGTTATATATCTTTGTTTTTTGCTTGTCCAAGAAACAACATATTCACGTAATGTGAAAATCCATCCAAAAGTGGAATGTTTATTATCCACACTTGTAAATTACATTTGTGTGTCCTTTTAATATAACTGAATAATTATTATAGTTAATCCTAAATTTTCTATGCTCTCAAGATAACCAAAATTCTGGTAATGGCCCTCCAATGTTCTATACTTGGATTATTAGTATATCGACTCAACTTGCACATTGTATAAGCAATATTAGGTCTAGTATAATGCATCGCATACATTAAAAACCTTATACCACTTACATATTCAAGTTGTGCTACTACTATACTAGTATTATAATTTAGTTTAATACCAGAATCAAATATAGTACTCATTTTTTTTTTTTAAACAAAGATGTTGAAATTTATGTAACATATTCTTCACATAATTGCTTTGGCTCAAAGAATAACCCCACTATGTTTTTAACTTTCATACCTAAGAAAGTATCATACCTTGCTGAGATCATAGTGGGTGGACAATTCAAACTTCACATAATAGGGCATTATTGAATATTTCACGAAGGAGGCAATTTTAAATTCAATAGCATTCGCATTCAGCAATAGCCCACAAACAATAATGGTAATGACACCATTGAGTCTATTTAAATGGCTAGAGCAAGGAAAAAGTAGATAGGGACACATTATTCTCTAGATAACCCCTACGTTTCATTCGATCCACAAACTACAGTAACTTCCATAATCTTTTCCATAATCTATGCTGTTTTGTCGAATCACATGGACGAGGTGGCCAAGACCATTATAATGGACAGCACTTCAATATATTGTGGACTCAGCGTCCCTTTATTTATTCGATGTTTACAAGCATTCGTATACAAATCAACATTGCCAACACAACGAATATTCTTTATTACAGGGACCGCATCAGCAGCCCATCGATCAAAGATTGTTAGTAACGAGTTTATAACCATTTTCTGAGAAAGAGAAATCTCGAAAAACTAAAACCAAATCAATCATCATGCCCATATTCCAGATTGCCTCCATAAACAAAGCACCACATCTCATCCCACGCATGTAACAACATTGTCTAAGAATCCATTAAATGAGAGTGAATCGAGAATCGAAGCATCAAAACCACATAAACTAGAATTGAAAGGGACAAAAGGAAGAAACCAGCGATTCTTGGAATGGAATCAATAACATAGTATAAGCTAGGCCCATCAAATGGGTGAGTCGGGTAAAAAATGAGTCGACCCATATTTGACCAATTTAACTCACTTTAACTCATATTCTTATAGTGTTAATTTAGTGACATATATCAAAATGGACCCATACCCGACCTAAACCGTATTGCTAAAACTCATTAATATTCTAGGAAAACTCACGCCCACTTTAAGCTATATACTAATTGGAATTAAATTTCAAATTAAATTAAAAAGAAAATTAAATAATAGTAAATAAAATAAAAAATGTTAAAAAAATATAAATTGAAATATTTATAAAGAATTAGACCATGCACATCTTTCTCCTATATGAAGTAAACATATTATTGAACAACCGAAAATTGCAACATGAAAAACCTTTAACTAAAACTAATAAAGCTTATTTTTATATGATTTTAAAAAAAATATTGCCAAAACATTTTTATGCAATACAAATTTAATAGATAATTTTTATAATTTGTTTAAAAATTAATTGTTAATTATTATTTTTTTTCAAAAAAATATATTTTTCAATCATTATTTTTCTTTTCTTCTTCCTTGGCCAATCGCTAGCCTATGACAATTGACCATAAGCGAGCTCGACCTTGAGTCTAGCGAGCTCAAGCTCGCAAACCAATCATCGATGAGTCCTCCACCTTGCCAATAGGTGAGTTCGAGCCTCGACGTCCGGCCTCACCGATGTGAAGCAAACTTGGCTTCACCGGGATCTAGAAACTCAAGCCTCGCCAATCGCTGATGAGATTAAACCTCATCAATGTTGGGCGAGCTCAACCTCATTAGATCTTACGAGACTTAAACTTGCCCAACACCGGCAAGCTCGATTTGGGGAGGCCGAGGCCTTGCCAATTGTTGATGACTTCAAGCTCATGTGAGGCTAGCGAGCTCGAGCCTCACTGCCCGTGGCCATCATCGCATTGGCCACCGATGGTTGTTGTCGAAGGAAGGAGGAAGAAGAAAGAAAAAAAGAAAAAGAAAAACATAAAATAATTATAATTTCAATTTTTATAAAATTAAAAAAAAATATTTTTATAAAGTTAAAGAGGGAGAAACTATGTTAGGCTTGGGTTGGATACTTGGAAATGAGTTCTAACCCACTTGATATTTTAAATAGATTGAAAAATGGTCACAAGTCTAACTCATTTTTGACCCATTTAAATCAGACTCAATTTTTAGATTCAGTTTTAGTTAGGTCTTTGAAAGTCTCTAACCCATATACAACTCATATAAATAAAATATGAATTAAAAAATGGGTTCATGATTCATTTTGACACCTCTAATATAAGTTGAAAATTTTCAAAAGGTGTAATTAGGGCCTTGCCTTGCACTTGATCTCGTGGATCGAAGTCTTGGCATCCTCAGCGTCGGCCACAAACATGAGAGGCTATGGATCCTCAGAATAATTTGTTGAGCCATCCCCAATGAGCCGCACCAACACAAGCACTCAACATGCTTTGCATGGTGTACCCATCTGGCGCAAACAACTTTTGCATCTCATGGAACAATTCCATCGCAGCATTGAACTTACCAAATCAAACCAAGGAATTTATCACGGCAATCCACGGAGCGAACAGATCCGTGCACGCCTTGAGAGCAAACGGGAACATGCAACTTATCTAGAAAAACTCTTACCATCCTCTTGGTGGTCACTGTTTCGAAGGAAGTGGGTCAACTGAAGAAGCCGACAAATAGAGATTGGCTTTGGTTGGGAAAGGGAGAAAGAGAGATAGTGGAGGGGCTGTGGCGAAATTTAAGAGCCATGTCCCCCTCCAGAGGTTTCGAACAAAACTTGGCTTCTATGTACTCTGACCCCATTGTTACAAAATAAATCATTAAAATTATTGAAAAGATATAGTTTTGAATTAATAGAGCAATCAAGTCAGACTTTGAAGAGTAATAACATTTTTTTAATGATTTATTTGCCTCGCAATATTGCTAATGATCATCGGTAAATATCTTTCAAAATACAACAAAGTCTCAAATGAAAATAATAGATAACAATTATTGTATTTTACTAGGATCTCTATAAGAAATAATTGGAATCAATGGCTATATATTCTTTCAAAGAAAACGAAAATGGAAGAAGAAGATTGTCATTGAACAAACACCTTCAATAATTTATAGCAAAAACAAGAAGTTACATTTGAGCAGACACAACCTTCCAATGATTAAGAAATTATGTCTGAACAACTATGAACTTTGAGATAACCATTGAAAAAATAATAAAATTCTAAATTAAATAAATAAAAAATAATTGTAATTCCTTTTGAATACTTGCACTGTTTCAAAGGGATGATATGGTTAGATTTTTTATAAAAAAAAATCCGAATTTTCCAATAAATAAAAAATAATGATTGTTAGTTAATGTCAAATCATGTCCACATACGCATTCACATCTTTTTGATATAGGACAAGACATCTCTTTATTTGTTCTACAAATGAATTACCAACAACGGCATCTCCAAGTCGGTTCACAAGGCCCTCCTCCCCTCCCACCCCTCCACACTCTCAAGCTCATGTCGTCCCCGCCATGTTTTGGCATGTGTAGTTTTTTTCCCATCTTGCTTTACATCACATCGCGGGACGATCCAAAAACCAATCATCATCCTTGTAAATTAATTTTCGCAAGAAAACATTTTCCTCAGTCGATAAATTTTTCAAAATTTATCGAAACCGTCACTAAAACTTTCAAAAATTACAATTAAGTCTTAAAACTTGTCACAAAGTACAATTAAGTCCTAAAATATGCAATTAAGTTTTAAAACTTGCAAAGTTGTTCTGGTGTTTTTCCATTATTGGAAAATTTTAGGGCTTGGTTGCATTTTTTAGACAAATTTTAAGATTTTATTGCATCTTTTGAAAGTTTTAAGATTTGATTGAACTTTCGTTACAAGTTTTAGAACATAATTGCACTTTTTAAAAGTTTTAATATTCAAAACAAAAGAAGATAAGAAATAAGGACTCGGTTTTCATTGCATTATATTCTAATCTCATTTCTCTCAATATGACATCCTTCTGTTTTCTTCCATTCCTCCCCTTTTCAAAGCCCCACAAATAAATCAACAGAGATTCCCAGACAGAGAAAATTACTGAGAACAGGGTAATTTTTTCCTCCCGGCTATTTTTTTTTTTTTTTTTTTTTTAAATTCTGGAACTCCCTCTGGGAATAATTTCATGTTACCAAGACTTAAAATATTCACAGAGACAGGCCAAAAAAAAAAAAAAAAAAAAAAAAATCAATATAAAATCGAAGCGAGCACGTTATTTGAAAGATCAGGGCACGGTGGCCTTGGAAACATCGCATGGGACACGGTCAGGGCCTCTCCCTTCCATCCTTTTACTCTTTTTTCTTTCTTTTTTTAACATTTATAAGGGAGAAAGTGGGGCCCTCACGTGATCTTCGCTCGAGAAGGGCAAGCCTCGTTGCATGAACACGCCGCATGCTGGCCCTTTTCTTCCTTTTTCTATCGCTAAATTTATTTGTTTTGGAATATATCTTTCTTTAGGACACGCAGGAGAAGTGGATTCTCGACCCGTGAAGTGCTTCGCTAGCTTCTCGAATGGGGAGGACTGTTTTGCACTTGGTGGTATAGAAACCCATCTCATGTTGTACGTTGGATCGTTTTTTATTTTATTTTATTAGTGGGGTGAATTGAATACTTGGGGTTGGCACTTTAATATCTTATTCATCTTATAGTACATGAATTAAAGTCACCCCTCTCTCTCTCTCTCTCTCTCTAGAAGTAGAGGTTTTACTTTGGGAGGGGTGAATCTCTGTTCTCTGCCTGTCCTTTTGCTCTTTTTCTGTTCGGGCTCTGCACTATTTTATTTTTCCTGGTCAGCGAGGAAAGTCCTGGCTTTTGGCACTGTCCATACTCTCGGTAAGATTCTTTCTAACCAGTTCATAAGTCAATGAAGCATCGTGCACCCGCTTGCTATAAGATCCTTCACGAGTTGCCCCGAATTATGTATGTATGTTTGTCGTCTTATGCTCGGCTTGGTAAATCACATGCCATTATCATGCTAGGCGAAGTATATTCTCGATCCATGGACCATCTAATTCTAGAATTGCTTTGTTTTTTTGGTTGACAATTCTTATACTTTGTTTGGGATCTTTTAATCATAGCCAGGAATAGGAAAGACTACCGGCTCTTATCATCTCTTATTGGCTTAGCTTGGCCCACTCAACAATCGGAGTTTAATGACAATCCACGACCGAATAGACAAATAAAATCATGATAAATTTTCACACAAGAGGTTCATTCAATAAAGCTAAATCGAAAGCACAATCTCTTTTGTGTAGCTTACAATCAAAGGCGGTCTCGATATTAGCCAATACCCACGAATGTCACGATCTTCAATGTTTGTGGTCATAGGCCAAGGGGTGAGAAAAAGACCACTTCATGCATGCACTTATTTTTGTACCCCCACAAATTTCGGAGAAATTCTTTGTTGTTCAAGAACGGCATTTCCATTCATTTAAGACGATGGCGACATTTCGAGTACCCCAACATCCTTCATTTCCTCTTAAAATCCTTTGAAAATGACCGTTTTTCCTATACTCTACATCAATCAATTCCTATACACAAAAGAGATGTTGCGTGGACACCGCTCGGACAATTTTCTTGTCAATTTTACTTTCTTACGTGAGATCTTGTCACCACTTCGATCGTGGTAATGTAACCAATAGACGTCGGAAGTACCCACAAAACATTTTTTCCTAACTATCCTTAGCAAGAAAAAAGACCAAAAAGAAAAAAAAAGGAAAAGGAAAAGGAGGGGACTTGCGTGCTCCGGCGGGACCAGTTCCAGCACGGGTCACAGGCTCACGTGACTGGCCGTGGACCGCACGCGCCACGGAGCTGGGCGCGTGAGGGAGCTTCGGGTTCCCGAGGGAGAGATTTGAAGGGGATTCCGCTAACCAGGAAGCGCCAAGCCAGTCGCTCTGACGGGTCAACGCCTCGCGATGAATGACCCACGCGCACAAAGCGACACGCACTGTCGCTGTCAAAACTTTTGCCCCGCAGGAGATAAAAAAAAGTGTACGGGAAACAGCAGGGGTAAAATTCGTTGGGAATTCAATGCGTCCTTTCATTGCAATTTGCAATTCCACCCCCCATCCTTGGGCCAAAAACAATATAAAAAAAAAAGCAGTTTATAGCACCACCGTCTAAAAAATTGAGGGACCAAAACAAAAAGTTAGATATTATTCAAAAATATATTTATCTAAAACTAATTTTGTCTCACAAAAAAATTTCAAAATAATATACTCCGTAGGGATGTCAACGGTTCAATACCTTAACCCAAATTTGTACTCCATTAATATTCAATTGAGTACGTGCCAACGCACTTGGATTTTCTATGTTAGATTTATTATTCTCCATGTCGGATTCATGGTGTAGTTGTTTGCCATGTGCTTTTGACATGTACGTAATTTAATAGGATATTCAACAATATATTCACAAAGGGTAAGATTTGAGTTGATTGTGTTATTTAAGATTTGTTGCAAGACGAAAATTAGTTCAGAGTAAATTTTTATTATTTTAATTTTTTTGTTAGAAGAAAATAAGTTTGGTGGAAATGTATCATCAAAGCAATAATTTGAAATTTTAATGGTATTAACTCTTAAAAAAAATTGAAGCGATATCTAATTTAAACTTTGAAGTCCTCGTAATTGGTTGGTTTATGGATGTTGGTACGAATCTTGCCTTTTACTTCTAAAGTCCCCTTTTTCTAAAGTCCCCTTTTAGTTTTGTGCACTAAATTATAGCCTTCCATCAGGAACAAACCATAAATTATGTGCTCATAAGGACTGTAGGCCTACTTTGTCTAAGCGTGAGAAATAATTCCCAACAGAAACAAATGAAAATTTTATATTAAATTATGGGTAAGATTCATAATCAAGGACAGAGATACCTTAACGTTCGAGGATTTTTTTATTTGCTACGCATTTTTTCCTTTTGACAAGTAACGCATTCAATATAAAAATTTATATTGAATTCCAAGATGAAGGAAAGCTATACAAAAGCACAAAGACAAGATATGTACCGTCCAACATGAAATATTTTTTAAAAAATCACATCATTTGTAGGTGGAACATCATAACTTCGGAGTTGATAAATGTTGGATAAGTATCGAATATGTAGATCAGGAAATTTGGTGGTGAAATCGATAAATTTACTTGCAATTTAACATGTACAAATTCCTTGGGAGTTATGAATGCAAAGATATGAAATTGAATAGTAAGATTTGCAACGACAAGCAATTAATATAGATAAATACGAGCGTGTGACTATAGGACCGAAAAGGGTCAAGGAAATGCTTTTCTTATAATATCTAGAAATTCATTCCATTGAATAATGCTAATTCTGTCAAAAAGGGATAACTCCAATATAGTCCTCTAAGTTATATTCTCTTCGAATTTTTGTCCTCTAGGTGGTGTTCTCTCTACAATTTTGTCCTCTGACTTTTTTTTTTTTTAATCTCGAGCCATCTAATTTTTCTCAATTTGTATGATCCAATTATTAACGCGGGACTATGTGCCGCATTAACAAAACATAGAAAATTGAATGGAAACATCAAAACCCCACACACAATGCAGATAGATTGTCTTTGAAAATTCTTTTTTCTCCAATGATCGGATGGTATAATTCCATGAATGGAGGTAGAGTCAGAGAACCCATCAATTCAAAAGTATTTAACAGGATGAAATTGCATAAAAGTAGGAACCCAATCTTGTTTGAATAAATCTGTCACATTTTCTTCTATCTGCATGCATTTATTCATTTTCCTAATGATTAGCAATATATAATTATTTAAAAAAAAGCGATAATGAGAAAAATTTTCAAACTCATCGAGCCACGCTAATTTCACACGAGCACCCATCGCTGCGTCCAACATTATTGAAAAGAAAAATGGCAAAAAGGAGAAAGAGTGGTTAAAAGGATAAACTCGAAAGCGAAAAATCAGAAGAACAAAAAAAAGAAAAAGAAAAAAGAAGAAGATATTTCCCCCCGTCTCTTTTGGCTTCTAGAGGGGATACATGAATTAAGTATTTATATATATATATATATATATTTATTTCAAAAAGGGATTTTGTTTCACTTTTTTACTTTCTCACTCAGCCTTTCATGTACATATTGTTTTTAATATTACAATGTAATTTAATCTGGAAGAAAGATGAAAAAGGTAAAAAGAAAAAAAAAAAAAATTATCTACACGCTTCCTACTAAAAATTGCACTTGATGAAATCCTTTCATTACTCTTACAATTGCAATGACCAATTTCATCTTTCTCTCAATTTTTGATTACGAGTTTTGAGTGATGATTGTTTTAATTATCAAGAGGGTCAAAACATCATTTATCCAATGTATACTTTTCAAAAGATAATTTGCACAGTGAAAAAAAATGAAAAATAAATTAACTATTTTGTTTTGTTTTCACTTAGAGATATTAATCTTATCATTACCTCATGGTGACGTTGCAAAAAAATTGAAAAATGAAAAATAGCAACGCATATGCTCTACACGTGAAAAGGAATTTTAAGTTCATGTATATAAAAGTTTGTGGCGGCGGAATGGCGAAACTAATCAACCATGGTGCCTATACAAACATAGGGAATCACAACTCACGAGCAATATTCGTGTAGATCTTAGAAAATATCATATTTAAAATTAGCCTCTGTTTTTCCCGTGGTCGAACATATTTAAATTAGCTCTTTTTTTTTTTTGGGGTCGGCATATTTGAAATTTTGAATTAGCTTAGTTCTCCATAAATAAACTTTTTTTTTTTTTTACAAAAAATAATATTCGCCACATAAATTGAAAAAAAAAATATTTTCCCGGATTCTCGAAAGGATGGCCATGGCCAGAGCCTCATCTCCCTGTTCAAAAAATAAATTCCCCTCCCTATCTCTCTCCTCTTTCTCTCTCTTCTGCAACAACACGCACCACACCACAAGAGCCTCCCCTTCTGCAAGACTGCAGCATCACTCTCTCTCTCTCTCTCTCTCCCTTTCTCTCTCTTCATGGCCATGCCCTCTTCTTCACTCTCTCTTCCTTGACCTTCCTCGCACCGGCTCCCGCCATGCCTTCGCCGCCGCCGCCCGCCGCCCACCACCGCCGTGACCTCCGCCCCCACCTCCCGGCCGTCCTCGCCGGCGCCGCGTCGTTCTCGCTCCTCCTCCTCTTCCTCGCCCTCCTCCTCTCCGTCTTCCTCTACCGCAGGTTCTCCCGCGCCCGCACCGCCCCCGCCGACTCCAAGTCCCCGCGCCGCCACCCGGCGGAGCAGGACCAGGAACCACCAGGAGCAGCACCAGCTCCGCCGCTTCTCCTACTCCCTCCTCCGCCGCTCCACCTCCTCCTTCTCCCCCGCCTCCCTCCTCGGCCACGGCGCCTTCGGTTCCGTCCACAAGGCCCTCCTCCCCTCCCACCCCTCCCCGCTCGCCGTCAAGCTCATGTCCTCCCCTCCGCCGCCGCCTCCGCCTCGGCGGCCGCCGCCGCCTCCGACCGCGAGTTCCGCAACGAGCTCTCCCTCGCTACCGTCCTCAACGGCTCGCCTCACATTGTCTCCATCCACGGCTACTCCACCAATCGCCGGGGTAACCGGCTCCTGCTCGTCTACGAGTTCATGCAGAATCGGAGCTTGCAGGACGCCCTGTTCGACAAGAAGTGCGCCGAGCTCGCCGAGTGGCGCCGGCGGTTCGACATCGCGGCCGACGTCGCGAGGGGGCTCGAGTACCTGCACCACTGCTGCGACCCCCCGGTGATTCACGGCGACATCAAGCCGAGCAACGTGCTGCTGGATTCGGAGTTTAGAGCGAAGATTGGGGATTTCGGGCTTGCTCGGTTGAAGACCGAGGAAATCGTGGAGGAGGGCGATAATGTGGATGGTGGGGTTGAGAATGGGAACGTGATGATCCTCGAGGAGGATAACAATGGATCCATCTTGGAAGAGCTGGAGAGCGTCGCGACCGGTGCGACGAGGGCAGCAGCCGGTGCTGCGCAGAGCAGTCGCCGGAGAGCTGCGTGATCAGGGTCTTGGATTCGGAGGAGTCTCCGGAGGTGGCCGCGGTGTCGCCGGAGATGGGATTAGAAAGAGGGAGTGCGTCGGAGGGGTGTTTCGACGGGACTAGCATAGAGAGCGGTAAGGATGTGAATCGAACGAATGCTGGTGGTGCCGAGAAGAAGGGGAACTCGAGGAGCAATTGGTGGTGGAGGCAGGACAATGGAGGAGGGTCCGAGTCGGGGCGAGTGAAGGATTATGTAATGGAGTGGATCGGCAGTGAGATTAGGAAGGAAAGGCCCAAGAGCAATTGGGTTTCGTCGCCTGGCGCGGCAAAAGACGAGGGGTCGAGCCGGAAGCTCGAGCCGTCCAAGAAGCAGAGGAAAAGGTGGGAATGGTGGGTCTCGTTGGACGAGGAGAGAGCGCCGAAGAAGGAGAAGAAGAAGCAGAAGCCGAAGGAGTGGTGGAGGGAGGAGTTCTGTGACGAGCTCTCCAAGAAGACGAAGAAGAAGCGAGGGCATTGCTCCGGCGAGGGAGGGGAAGTGTGGTGGCAGCAGAAGGAGGACGACGGCGACTCGGCGCAGGAGAGGAAGAAGAGGAAGAGCAGGAGCAGTCGGGGCAGCATCGATTGGTGGATGGACGGATTGAGCGGAGAGCTGAGGAACGGGAGGAGGAATAGCCAGGAATGGTCTTGCACGAGCGCCGGCGACATAATACCGAAGAGCGGCGGCATTAGCAGCACGCCGAGCATGAGGGGGACCGTTTGCTACATCGCCCCTGAATATGGCGGCGGCGGGCAATTGTCGGAGAAATGCGATGTGTACAGCTACGGAGTCTTGCTTCTGGTCCTCGTCTCGGGGAGGAGGCCACTGCAAGTGACCGCCTCTCCAATGGCAGAGTTCGAGAGGGCCAATTTGATCTCTTGGGCGAGGCAGTTGGCTCAAAACGGGAGGCTCCTGGATCTTCTCGACAGCTCCATACACTCGCTGGACAAGGAACAGGCATTGCTCTGCATCACCATCGCCCTCCTCTGCCTACAACGGTCGCCGGCCAAGCGACCGACCATGGCGGAGGTCGTGGTGATGCTCTCCGGCGAGGCCGAACCGCCCCACCTGCCGTTTGAGTTCTCCCCGTCGCCGCCCTCCAATTTCCAGTTCAAGTCCCGAAGGAAGGCCCGGTGAGCTCTCAACCGGAATCCTAGATTCCAATCCATGGTTTTGGTTTTCCACTGACCGACCGTAGAGTGTGGAATGGTCGCTGGGGTTTCAGCAAATTGTGGTCATTTGTAGATTTAGCGATGCTACAAAAAAATTGGAATGATGAAAACACCAAGAAAAGATAAACGCTTTTCCAATCCTTCTCGGCCTCCTATCGAATGCGAAACCTTATCAGGCGACGCGAACGCTGCTAATATCGCGGGGCATTGATGGCGCGATTCGTTGCCCTTTTGGGGCGGTTGCTTTGGACAGCGGCATCGGCCCTACAAGCTGGGCATCATCATCGATCTTGGCAGCTGTTGAATTTAAGGAGCTACAGTACGTTTGGTGAAATTCGGGACGTCGTGGGTAAAAGGGAAAGATATAGTTCTTGGTTTCCTTCCTTTATTCATCAAACGTTGGATTCCTTGGCAGAAGGGACGTGCTCTGACTTTGGAATTTCTTCCTCCTCCGGGCCCAAGAAAGTCGAAGACTTTTTCCTTGGGTGCGTCTCTTTCTGCGCAAAGGAGAGAGCTTTCGAGGATTTAGCAGAGTCGTCGCGCGCAGGAGTGGGTATCTCTGCTTTTTCTGGGGTTGCGCGATGCTCGGTGCAACTTGGATGGGAGGCCAATCGAGTAAGATTTTCTCTTTTCTGCAATTAGGGAGGGTTGATTTGGGGGTGGGGGTACCTAATTATGAAAAATTGTGAAAGCGAAAGGGTTATTTGCGGGCTCGAGAGGATATTTTACGACCACGACGTTGTTCTAAGCACTGACCATCTCTTAATTTTGTGACAGCACACACGTTTGTGGAATTGGAAATGTGTTAATTGTCCATTAATGAGCAATAGTGAAACTTTGTCATTTTCAATGCATGATCTTTCTCATTAAGTACAACCAGAGATCTGCAAATGAATAGGGCACTCGTTTATTAGACCCTTAACAAAGGCATCCATGCTGAACCCTCCTCTAACATCGATTCATTACCTTATTTTTCTTTGAAGGAATTCTCGACGTTTTCCGTAACCAAATCTACACATATTAGGGATGCCCTTTCCGATCACATCACCCTTTTGGTTTCTTCTCAATTTTCCTTTACGCCTCTAACTTCTTCTAGCCAATCGCATCCTGAAAGAGTTTCAAGGCGACAGGCCTGACGAAGACGAATCACGAGAAAATTTCTGTGCATGGCTTTAAGGGTTCTCGTCCCTGCTGTCGATTTTTGACAATCCTGTTATCAACCCCCATACGGTTGATTAGAGGAGAATCCCCATTGAATATTACCGTATAGCCATGTCTGGTACAGCAGCAAACATGGCCTACCAAACCATCAAGCACCTACACAGAAACATAACAAGAGTAACCCTACATTGGAAAGTAGGATTTGGACCGACCTGACAACCTCAGGACGCCCCCCATGCACTAGAGTCCGAAGTAGCATTTTGGACCACTCCCCATGTATATAGACAACGACGCATGAATGCTCCTTTGGTCCCTACTGAGTTCATGCATTCAAGGGCATTTGAACTGAGTTCGGTGTCCACCCGATTCATATCCCAGATTCACCCAAATGCATTGTTCTATCGTTCGTCTCTTTGCCCGACCTGATTGCAGTGGACCCGAAGAGGCACATCGCAAGAGATGTGAGGTATATTAAGATTGATGTCTCGATGTTTGGATATTATAATGATTCCATGGCTCTTCCGTTGAGAATCAGACGCGATGTGTGTTATTTGAATGTCAGAATTTTGCTCGTTCAAATCGGTCATTTTGCCAATGTTAGAAAGCACTCTCATTGAACCTAGCTTTGTAGGGTGGTAATGCTTGAAATAAGGCAAGGATATGACTTGAACACAAAGGTCTAATTAGGAGGGATTCTAACTCAACCCGACCATTCAATACCAATCACGTAACCTGTTATCAAGAAAAGAATTGCAATAACTTTGCCTTTTTCAATTGCTCCCAATTCGTTAATAAAATGCTGTTTTGCAAAACATCTGAGTTGTGCTCCACTTGCAAAGGAGTTGTGGATACCACTTTACATTTATCATATGTTGGATATCTTTGGAGGAACTAACATGTTCTTCCTAACTTTTAAGGGTTCATTTGTTTCGTGGAAAACATTTTCCTCATTTTTCAGTATTGATTTGCCTAGGAAAATGAGTCATAGATGAAGGTTTTCCTACCAAAATTTAAATTCAAAAAAATGATTTCCTTAATGAAAGAATTAGAAAACGCTTTTCAAAATATAACTAAGTATCGGCGTTTGGATCCGAAACTCTACATTTGGGCATGGAAATCCTAACATTAGTTCATGATGTCCAAAACTGGTCTTGACACTCGGTGCCTATACTTGATGCTTCAACACCCGAGCTCAAGTCCATAAAGGCCGTACTTGGGTCTCGACACTCGAACTTGGTCCTGACTTTGGCCAGGGTCATAAAGGCCGTGGTTGAGTCATCCGCAATCGGGTCCTTAGTTAACGAAATGTTATTTCTATTTTTTTTTAAAATTGAAATTTCAACATTTTATGTAAAAAGTCAAATTTTAATTATTTTTTATTCTCATATATTATTTTCTTTCTCTTTTCTTCTTGCATCTTCCTGGCCGGTGATCAATCATAGGCAATCTCGAGATAGAATCCCAAAATCCGATCCATGGTTTTGGTTTTCCACTGGCTTGACTGCAGAGTGTAGAATGGTCGCGGGGGTTTCGGCAAATTGTTGTCATTTGTAGATTTTATAATGCAACAAAAGATCAAAATGATGAAAACACTCAAAAAAAAGAAAAAAAAGATAAGGCTTTTTCTAATCGTTCTTGGTCTCTGATCGATCGCGAAACCGTATCATGCAATGCTGACATCACTATTAATATCACGTACCATAATAACAAATCGACTTGTTCGGATGATTGCCTAGGACAGCGGCTTCGGCCCTACAACCTGAGCATCATCATTCTTGGCATCGGAAAGATTCATGATTTGGCTGGGGACAGCAGAGCCCCCCACACGAGCTTTTGCTGCTCGCAGCTGTTGAATTTGAGGAGCCACATTATGTTTGGTGAAATTCGGACATTGTGGGTAAAAGAAAAGACGATGATCGTTCTTGGTTTGGACAGCTTCTGACTTTGCGAATTTCTTCCTCCTCTGGGCCCAAGAAAGTGGAAAGACTTTTCTTGAGTGCGTCTCTCTCTCTCTCTCTCTCTCTCTCGTAAAAGGAGATTTTTACGAATCTTGCCCTTTGTTTGGCTTGCGATGGCTCGGTGCAACTTTGATGGGAGGCCAATCGAGTAGATTTTCTCTTTTTTTGCAATTAGGAGAGTCGATTTGGGTTGGGGGACCTTTGCTAATTATGACAAATTGTGAAAGCTAGAAAGGATAGCTCGCGGGCTCAAGTAGGTTTTCCCCGTGTTGAGCAGAGTATCGATCCGAATATCTCGGGGGAGATTAGCTCAGCAACCCACCAGCTGGGACCTCCAGCTTAAGTCACGGAATTACTCTCCCCCGACCTGGCAGTCATGAGGCCAAGCCTCAACCAGCGCACCCATGCGTGAATGAGTACTTATAACATTGTTTCATTCCCTTATTTTCCTTTAAAAGGATTCTTCACATTATCATAACCATATCTACGCAAGATATAGATGCCATTTCCATCACATCATCCATTTTGGTTTCTTCCCAATTCTCCTTTTCGCCACCTACTTCTTCTTCAACTAAATTCATCCTAAAAGTTACCGTGACGACAAGCCTAACGAGATTGAATCATGACAAAATTTCTCCATATGTCTCCAGGGGTCCTCATCTCTCTTGTCCACTTTTGTCAATCTCGTTATCATCCCCATATGGTTGATTAGAGATGAATCCCATCGAACGTTGCAGTACAACCATGTTTGGTACAGTGGCAAACATGACCTTACCGACCATATACAAAAAATGACGAGAGTAACTCTACAGGGAAAGTAGGATTTGGACCGACCCAATGCACCAAAGTCCGAAGTAGCAGTTTGGGCCCCTCCCTATGTATAGACAACGACACATGAATGCTGCTTTGGTCCCTACATAGTCTAAACGTTCAAAGCACATTTAAATTGGGTGGGTTGGACTCGGGTCCACCCGAATTTGATGTTCTTTCTTTCGTCTCTTTGCCCAACCTGATCAAGATGGACCCGAAGAGGTACGTTGCATGCGATGCTATGCATGTTAAGACTGATTGTCGCAACATTCGAATATCATAATGATTCGATGCGATGCGTGTTATTCGAACATCAGAATTGTGCTTGTTCAAATCAAAAAGCAGTCTCATCGAACCTTGCTTTGTAAGGTAGCGATACTTGAAATGACATGAGGAAATGACTTGAACACAACGAAAGTCTGCTTAGGAGAAATTCTAATATAACCTAATTTGATCATTTGAGATACCTTTTTGAATCTACACATTCTTATCATCTTTCAGTTTAAAAAAAAACTAATATCATGAAAAATTTCATATAAATATTTGTGATAAATTTACTTTTGTAAATTAATATATTTATGATAAATTTATTCACAATTTCCTTTAAATTTGATTAATATCACGAAAAATCATAAGTGAATAATATGCATTATTTAATTTAGTAAGTTGACAGTAAAATTTAATGAAAATTAACAGAAAATAAATTTGTCATATGCATTAGAATGCGAGATATTTCGTGATATAAATATAAAAAAATAAATTTTGTATTTACATGGCGAATAATTGAGGTACGGCCCCGCATGACATGGATGGCCGATGTGGATGTGACCGAAATTAATCCCCGTCTCTCTCTACTTTCGATCGACGCTCAATCTCAATCAGCATGGCCTCCCACCTCCAAAACGACGGCGCTCCTCCGCCCCTCGACCGCCGCCCGCCGCCGTGCGTCCTCCTCCTCCGGCACCCTACCCAGTTCTCCGTCCACAACCGTCCCCTCCCCGACGCCTTCCGCTTCCTCAAGCCCTGGGAGTCGCCGCTCCCGCTCGCCGACTTCCTCTCCTCCTCCGCCGACGCCCGCGCCGCCGAGGCGATCCTCACCTCCGGCATGACGCCGGTCACCGCCGACATGCTCCGGCGGCTCCCGGGGGTCCGCCTCGTCGTCACCACCAGCGTGGGCCTCAACCACATCGACGTGGCGGAGTGCCGGCGGCGCGGGATCGCGATCGCCAACGCGGGGGACGCGTACTCGGAGGACGTGGCGGATCTGGCGGTCGGGCTGCTGATCGACGTGCTGAGGAAGGTCTCGGCGAGTGACCGGTACGTGAGGCGCGGGTCGTGGAGCAGCGAGGGAGAATTCGCGCTCGGTTCGAAGGTAATCGAGCTCGCTCAATCTTCTTCACCCGTCTCTGACGATTCTCGTCGTTAATGGTTGTTTGGATGAGTGGTTAGCAATCATGACAGGAGAATTAGGTAAAAGCGAGCTCTAATGGAACTTGCAAGAGCCGGCATTTTAGTATTTGACAATTTGAGAACTGATTTTCGCCGTTGATGATGATTATGTGCTCTCTGTTACATTATGTCAAAGCTTCGGACTGTAGACCGTGGAGAGATTGATGATTAGCTTTTTAACTGAACACGATCATTTGACCGCGGCGTGATACGCATTGTATGGATTGACTTCTGGAGAAAGAATAGGTGAACAGGACAAGCATTTTTTGCGTGTTTCACTATCAATTGATCTGATATGGTGGAGGATGTTTATACTGAGTGAATGAGCCCCTAGGTCGAGATTGTCTAACGCATTCAACGTCCTTAAATTTTCTAACTTCGATTGATTTAGTGGTGTTCATTTGCCCGACTGTAACAGTAAATATGATGAGTAAGAACTTTCAGTTAAGATAGATGATTCTGCCTCGGAATTTAACTTAAATGGGGAGTACGGTCTGATATGTTGTTCGACAGAGTTATATGATCTGGAGCATCCCCTGGCTTGGCCTAATAAATTCAATGGTGCAGTTACTGTTTTTTTTTTTACCAAATGTTGTAATTTGGGTCACTCTATGTTATACACCCATGGCATAAAGTGTTTTATAGCAATGCGATTGGAATTATGAATGTTTATCTTCTCTTGAAAATGTCTATGCTGATGGAATTGACAGTGAAGCAAAGTTGGACAATCCATCAAGGGTTGGTAACACAAGCAGCATAATATAAGGCCTTCTGAACTGGTTGACTTAACTCATTTTCTTTCACTAGTGAGGTGTAGATGTACATAGTACGTCATCATTTATTTCCATGATTCTGGGAAAATTGTTCCATTTTATATGACTTGATCTTGTTGTCTCAGTTATAAATGAAGCGTAAATAATAACTTCTCTACTTTTGGTGATAATTTCACTTGCAGCTGGGTGGCAAGAGAGTCGGCATTATTGGATTGGGAAGGATTGGCTTAAAAGTTGCGAAAAGGCTCGAGGCCTTTGGATGTGCCATTTCATATAACTCAAGGAAGACAAAGCCAAGCGTTTCGTACCCCTTCTATTCCAATGTCTGTGAACTCGCCACTAACTGCGATGCCCTCATAATCTGTAGCGACCTGAATGAGCAAACCCATCACATGATCACTAGGGAAGTACTATTAGCCTTGGGGAAGGAAGGTGTGGTTGTTAACATTGGGCGTGGATCAATTATAGATGAAAAGGAAATGGTGCAACTTCTAGTCCAAGGAGAGCTTGGAGGTGCTGGCTTAGATGTGTTTGAGAATGAGCCCAATGTTCCTGAAGAGCTCCTTGCTCTTGATAATGTTGTATTATCCCCACACACAGCTGTTTTTACCCCGGAATCCTTTTCAGATTTATGTGATCTGGTCATTGGGAACTTGGAAGCTTTCTTTTCAAATAAGCCGTTGCTTTCCCCTGTGCTAGATGAGTGAACCAACTGCTCTGTCGTCCGATTTTATTGTTCAAGTCCTGGGGTAAGGCCCGGTGAGTCTTCTCTACTGATTTCATATGTTCAAGCACATTCTATCAAGGGTGACTCCTGTGGTGGAGGATCACTTGTCAAGACAATATAGGAGGGTCTGAGTCGGGGAGAGTGAAAGATTATGGCATGGAGTGGATCGGTGGTGAGATTAGGAAGGAAAGATTCAAGAGCGATTGGGTTTCATCCCCCAATGTGGTGAAAGACGAGGGGTCGAGCTGGAAGCTCAAGCTGCCGAAGAAGCAGTGGAAAAGGTGGGAATGGTGGGCCTTGTCAGACGAGGAGAGAGTGCTGAAGAAGGAAAAGAAGCAGAAGCCGAAGGAGTGGTGGAGGGAGGAGTTCTGTGATGAGCTATTCAAGAAGACAAAGAAGAAGCAAGGGCATTGTATGAGCGACGGAGGGGAAATGTGGTGGCAGCAGAAGGATGACAACTTGGCGCAGGAGAGGAAGAAGAGGAAGAGTAGGAGTAGTTGAAGGAGCATCGATTGGTGGATGGATGGATTGAGCGGAGAGCTGAGAATCGGGAGGAGGATTAGCCAGGAATGGTCTTGCATGAGCGCTGGTGACATGATACTGAAGAGCGGTGGTGTTAGTAGCACGCCAAGTATGAGAGGAACTGTTTGCTATATTGCCCCCGAGTAAGATGGCAATGGGCAATTGTCAGAGAAACACGATGTGTATAGCTGTGGCGTCCTTCTGGTCCTAGTCTTGGGCGGAGGCCGCTGCAAGTGACCACCTCTCCGATGGCAAGAGTTTGAGAGGGCCAATTTAATTTCTTGGGCAAGGCAATTGGCTCCAAACAGAAGGCTCTTTGACCTTCTCGACAGCTCCATACGCATACCGACCAAGGAACAGGCATTGCTCTGCATCACCATTGCCCTCCTCTGCCTACAACGACCTCGCTGGAAACCATCCCCACGACCTTCGCCATGGTCGGTCGCTTCGCAGAACGTACGTGTTCTGACTTTGCAATTTCCCCTTGGCTTATGAAAGCGGAAGACTTTTCTTGGGTGTGTGCCTCTGCGAAAAGGAGAGAGCTTTTGAGGATAAGCAGAGAGTCGCGCAAAAGTGGGCATCTGCTTTTCTTGGGGCTGCGATGCTCGGTGCAACAACATTGATGGAGGTCAATCGAGTAGATGTTTTGCAATTAGGAGAGTTGCTTGGGATGGAGGTACCTAGTTCTGAAAAATTGTGAAAGCTTAAAGGATAGGTTGTGGGCTCCAAAAGGTTGACGCCGCGCCGCGCCGCCCCATGCCACAGATCAATCTGAAATGACTCGACTTTTCCTTTATGACCTCGATGATGTTCTAATTAGGACCGCGCTCTTAATTTTGTGAAATCATACATGCTTGTAGAATGAAAATGTGGCAAGTGTCCGTTAATGAGCAATGGTGAAACTTTGTCCATTTTAATGCGCCGTCTTTCTCGTGTTAAGTACAATCGGATCTGTAAATAAAATCATTTTCTTATCAAGTACGAGTAACCAGTACCTTGAGGTTTAAGCCTTCTGTAACATTGTTTCATTCCTTTATTTTTCTTTAAAAGAAATCTCAACATTAACCATAACCAAATCTACACATAATATAAATGCCCTTTTTATAACGTGACTCATTTTGGTTTCTTGTCAATCTTTTTTTTTCACCACCAACTTCTTCTGTAACTGAACGCATCCTAAAAGTTATGAGGCAACGAGCCTAACGACGATGAATTCGCGAAAAATTTCTTCATACGGCTTTAAGGTTTCCGGCCTCTCTTGTTCGTTTATTGTCAATCTTGTTATCAACCCCATGTGGATGATTGGAGAAGAATCCCATTGAATATTACACAGTACAGCCATGTATGGTTCTGCAGCAAGCACGACCTACCTACCACACTAGTCAATTATATACAGAACGTAACAAGAGTAACTCTATATGGAACGTAGGTTCAGGACCGACCCGAAAACCTCAAGATTTCCCCCTTAACGAAAGTGCCAAGTAGCATTTTGGACCACCGCCCATGTATGGACAACGACACATTAATGCTCGTTGGTCCCTTCTGAGTTCAAACATTTAAGCACATTTGAATCTGGTCTGTCCACTGGAGTCCACCTGATTCATATCCGAGATCCACCCAAATTCAATTTTCTGTCTTTCGTCTCTTTGCCCGATCCGATTGCAATGGACCCAAAGAGGTACGCTGCACGTGATGCTAGGTATATTAGGATCGATCTCACGATGACCAGACATCAAAGCAATTCGATATCTCTTCTACTGAGAATCGAGATTTGAAACTTGAAATTGTGCTCTTTCAAATAAGTTAGTATGTTGATGTCAGAAAGAAGTCTTGTCAAATCTAGCTTTGTAGGCGGTGATGCTTGAAATAACGAGATGATATGACTTAAACACAACGAAGATCTAATTAGGAGGAATTTAACCCGACTCGACCCGACCTGATCATTGGAGACTAATCATGTGACTTGCTATCAAGAATAGAATTACTATAGTTCTGGCTTTTTCGATTCCTCTTAGTCCATTTAATAGAATAGAATGACGTTTCGTAGAATATATGACTCATGCTTCACTCGCAAATGAGTTGTGGATATTGATAGGGATGAGTAAGACAGAATAATTTCGAGAATTGCCCAAACTAGCCAATTTTGAACAGTTCCCAAAGGCATTGGCTTGGTTCATGATTTCTTAAAATTGAAACCAATGATTTTTTGTCCAATACGTGGTTCCTAGGGGAGGGGGGAGCTAGACCAACTGGACTGGATTGGTCCCGTTATTATAATTATTATTATTTTTTTAAATCTTAAGACTTAAATATAAAATTGAAAAAAATATAGTGTCCAAGGGTTTATCAATTCAAGATTAGCAACATAATTTCCTTCCAGAAAGTCATGTTGCATTTTGAATTTTATGCGAGCGCTCAACTGTCTTATGATATATTTAAATAATTATAATTGAACATTTGATGGTAATCCAAAGAATATATATCCATATAAATAATTTATTTTTAAACAGTGGATAAGAATAAATATTCTCGAAGAGATAGGTCGATTTGGCACTCTTATGGGAGAAAATGGCATTAACTTGGACATTATTTGGAATTCTGGTAATTATGGCTGCGGGCAAGTCAATTAGGCAATCTTATCAGATTCAATGATATGTATTCTTATATATCGTCAAATAATAAATTCAGTTTGATACAATACCATATATGAAATTTTGTCCATGCATAAAATGACCAATCCATTCTGTAGAAATACATTGTCTTCATAAGAAAATTACTTGAAAATCTCCATCTCCAAGATAAGAAAAATGAATCATGCATTCTCAATCTCTTCCCTATTCGTGATCTATTTCCTCGTGATCTTCCATTGTGTTCGATCCGCAAACAATATCGTTCAGGACACCTGTAAGAAGTTTGTAGCCGATGACCCAAGGATGAACTTCGACTTCTGCGTGAAGTCTCTTGGGTCAGACTCGAAGAGTCATGAGATGGATCTCGACGGCCTAGGACTAATCGCGGTCAAGTCGTTAGTCGCCAACTATACAGGTACGATCGAGCACATTAAGCAACTACAGAAGCAAATATCGGAACCACGCCTACTCAAGGCACTCTCGCTTTGCTTGCGTGTTTACAACTTTCTTGATATCAAAGACCTAATCCCATTTTACAAGGCAAAGCGACATGCCGATGCAGGCTAAAGTTTCGAGGACGAAAGGCATGGTTCCACCTTTGACAAAGCATAATGCTGACATTTATCAATTGTCCGGCATAGCACTTAGTATTGTGGCTATTTTGAGAGAAAGAGCATAAGGGATGTAATGAAGCGTGTGTTTGCCAATAATTGCATTGTCTATGAATCTTCACGGCAACATGAGTCTTCTTTTTGTCCCCACTCTAAGCTGTATTTCTTGCTAATGGATTGCTATGGATGGATATCTTATTTTATTTTATTTTATTTATTTATTAATATTTAAAATACAAATAGCATATGAAGTAAATAAGCTTAGGGGCATCCCGACATTACAAATAGAGCTAATGATTTAGGAAGATAGGGGTGGGAAATCTCCACATAGTAGCCGATATAACATTTGACTGTAAAGGTATAATAATTTTGGTAAAGTGAAGTTCTGGCTCCTACATTTATACGCACGTTTGCCAAATAACATGGATGTCATTTGATTTGTTTTGAAATCGTCCGCACTCCATCTATATGCAATACATAGTTGCTAGGAAAGATACTTTGAGGAGTCTCGCTACTAAATCTTTGCCCTTATTAATTACCCATCCTCTTCCCTTTGGAGCATTTGGGTACCCCAATTATACCCCTTGACATTAGGGGCATAATTGGGGTACCTCTGCAAAATAAGCGCAAGAAATATATTATATCCTCATATGCAAAATATATATCGCATGAAGTTGATTTTACTTTTTCGGCTAAATGTTATATATATTGTTTCATTTGTTAGTTTTGGGTGGATCCCCCGGTCAGTCCTAATCGAGAGCCGCACAGGATTATGACGTGCCTCAAAAGGAAGACGGAGCAAGCCCAAGAACCTGCTACACAATTGACCTGACCCATTATGAATAAATATTCAAGAGTCCTGAAAGTTTATAGCAACACACCGGCCAAATATGGCCTCGCCGGAGTCTCATCAGAGGCTCACCGGCTGCCTCACCTGAGATCGCCGGACCTCATTTTTTATGAGCCAATTGTATAGCACATTTTTGGGAGCACGATTGTGATTGGGTTAGACCTATCCATATATGGCCAGCAACTATATTTATGAAAATGATAATTTATACATATATCCGCTTCTTGAGTGACAAAATCTCGAAAATAACTCAAGTAATGTTGGGATCTCAGATAATTAGTAGCGCAAGAATGATTGACGGCATGTGTCCACTGAATATTAACGATCAGAATCCCCGATCACAGTATATAATCTCAATAAATTGGGCTTGTTTTCTCCCAACGAAGATTTATGGTGATCATCTGCTCGGGGCCGGTCCCCAACGATTGGGCTTGGGACTTCGACACCTTGCCTCAGGTCCATCAACGCCTCGCCTGAGACCCCAGCCGCAAGGTTTACCGTAAAAAGTATGTCCATTGAATCTTCCAATAGATTAATTTGGCCATTGGAGGGTCGCCCCACCCATACCGATGAACAGTGTTTTGTCCATACGGTATAGCATATGGACAAAGCTAATGACATGATTGAAAAGGCTAAACCTACGATGGATACCATAACTTAGAAAGCGAATGACAAATATTGGAAGATAATTACCAAAAAACCCTAAATTTATTGTAATTATACCAATTGAGTCATAAACCTTTTTTAGTTAATTCAATCCTTAACCTTTTGTAATTATGTTAATTCAATATATCCAGCCAATTTTGGCGAGCCGACACTGATGTGGATATCGGTTGACGGTTGGCCACAGCCATTTAGCTGAGGCCAATGATGACTTGGAAAATTTTAATAATATTTTATACTTTGAGTTTTTTTATTTTCCTTTTCCTTTTCTCTACCCACAATGGCTGGCAAAGCTTTGGTGAGGGTCGTAGTTCTCGCCCAAGTCTTGGCGAGGCTAGTGTCACCATAGCCTCGCCATGGGCGAAGGTGGCCTTGCCCGTGGTTGTCTTCGCCTAGGCCCTAGGTGAGGCCTAGGGGCTACGGGCAAGGCGGCTTTGCCCAAATCTAGGTGAGACTAGATGAGGACCGTGACTCTTGCGGGCGCTTTGCCGGCAAGATGCATTTAACAAATCATGCACAAACCAAAGAGAATACGCATTTAACAAGACTCGGCTTTGTGTAGACATGCTAACGTTGATTTTTCGTACTTCTGCACAACAGGATGGAAGATGTGCTGAAAAAGATGACATTCTCCTTGATGGCTTCCACGTGAAAAAAGGGGACCGCTTTATTACTTGGCTTACTCAATGGGAAGAATGCATAACATCTAGGGAGAAGATGCTGAGGATTTCAAACCAGAAAGATGGTTGAACAATGGAATTAACCCAAAATGAATCACCTTTCAAATTTGTTGCATTCAATGTTTGTTCCTCTATCCTATGTCCTCGTGAATTGAATATTCGAAGCGTGGATACGATTCGAATCATCTTCAAGTGACACTCTTACTTTCCTATTTGCAGGTTGGTCCTAGGATTTGCCTTGAGAAGGATTTTGCTTATCGCCAGGTGAAGATAATCTCAATAGCTCTCCGTCACTTCTTCCATTTCAGATTAGTCAATGAAACTAGACCTGTAACCTACAATGTCATGTTCACCCTTCACATCAACAATGGATTACATCTTCATGCTGTTCCCAGATTGGCTACATAAGAACTGGACCATCATTAACTATGGTCCATCACGACATATGGATTTCTAATTTTGGATGCTAGTGTTTTTCACTTGTAAGCATGTACACTACAAGATCTTACTACAGCATGTAAACATTGGACTATTAAGGTGTTCTGCTTAAATTCCATATATAATTTGTAAGTTATTAGTTCGATAGGCTTTGTGATAATGCTAATAAAATAGTATCCTTTAAAGCCTCTGAGAGGCTAACAAGCTAATATGTCCCTAGAACTGAAACGGTTTTGAACCTCATCTAACAATTAGCCATGCGGCACTTCATGATATCATTGCCATACCAATCTGTTAATCAGCTCATTGGCTTCGGCTGAGCCGGACCTATTCTTAATTCTAGTTTTCCTGTCATGTATAACTAAAGCACTTGGTTATATGTCTACAAAATAAGGGAAAGAAGAATGGTTCCTCCTATGATAAAAGGAATGAAACATCCTATGACATAAAATTAACCTAATTGAGAATCGTCCAGAGAGCCGATTCTAAGCAGTTCCCAAAGGTGTTGGCTTGGTTCATGCTTTCATAAAATTAGAACTGGTGATTTTCGGTCCGGTTTCCAATTCTTGGGGAAGGGTAGGGGTGGCAAATGGGTGGGTCGGGTCGGATACGGGTCGAGTCGAAAATGGGTCGATCCATATTTGACCTATATTATTGTAGTGTAAATCTAGTGACTTATACTCGACCCGACCTGACCCGACCCAACCCGTATTGTTAAAACCTATTAATATTATAGGAAGACCCACTTCTACTATATGCTAATTGGATTAAAACTTCAAATTAAATTAAAAATAGTAAATAAAATAAAAAAAGTTAAAAAAAAACATAAATTGAAATATTTATAAAAAGTTAGACTATGCACATGCTTCACCATACCATTGAATAACTAAAAACTGTATCATGAAATTTTTTAACTAAACCTTAAAAAGCTCATTTTAATAATTTTTTTATATAAAAAAATTATTGTTAAAACATTTTTAAGCAATACAAATTTTTTAAACAATTTTTATGCAATACAAATTTAATGGAAATTTTTTATAATTCTTTTTAAAATAATTTTAATTTTTTAAAATATAATTTTTAATTTTTAAATTTTTAATAATTTTTTTTTCTCTTTTCTCTTTTCTTTTTCTTCGATCGGCCGCTAGCCATGACGACGGCCAATGACCGGCCACAGGCAAGATCGAGCTCGCTGGCGTTGGGTGGGGCTCCATCTCGCCAATCTAGCGAGGCTGAGGCCCCGCTCGACACCGGCAAGCTTGAACCTTGCTAGTCGTCGGCGAGGCTAAGCCTCGTCGGATCTGGCGAGACTTGAGCTCGCCAGTTGTCGGCGAGGCTGAGCCTCGTCGGATCTAGCGAGACTCGAGCTCGCTGGCGTTGGGCAAGGCTTGATCTTGTCGATTTGGCGAGGCTGAGGCCCTGCCCGACGCCGGCAAGCTCGAGTCTTGGCAGATCCGATGAGGCTCGAGTCTCGCCAGTTGTCGGCGAGGCCGAGTCTCGCCAGTCATCGGCGACCTGTCGGCGAGCTCGAGCCTCGCCTGGCCTATTGCCGGCCGGCCGGCGGCTAAGGAAGGAAGAAAAAAAAATTGAAATATGAAAAATAATTATAATTTCGATTTTCTATAAAAAAAACATTTTTATAAAGTTAAAAAAGGTCATGGATTTAAAGTTTAAAGTGGGTTTTCTAATAACCCATTTAAATCATTTTTTTTTTTTGTGTTTTACTTTTTCAAACCCAATTCTAATCCATATTTAACTTTCAATTGACCCATTTTGCCAGCTTTAGGGAAGGGAGGAATCGGAGTGACCGGATTGGATGGGTCCCATTATTATTATTGTTTTAATCTTAAGACCTAAATGTAAATCTAATCGATCGCTACTGCGAGTCCTCCACGCCTCCTCACTCCGAGTCCTCTCCTCTCTGCCTCGGCCCCCTTCCACTTCGTGATTGGATGGCTGAGCAGCTCCTCATGCGCACGCCTCCTCTCCTCGAATCTTCCGACCGCGAAACCGATCCCTTTCCGCAGCCTCTTCCTGTCGACCCATTTTGCCCTCTCCTTTCTTCTTGGGATCTTTTTTCTCTCCGTTACTTTGCGAAGCTCAACAGTCGGTTCTTGTCTGCATTCCTTTCCTTGGATTTCTCGGATTCTCGGAGGAGATGAGCGTCCCGGGCGTTGCGCTTTCGTCTGTGGTAGCGATTGTGTCAGCTTTGTATGCACAGGCCCATCCATCCCGCATAGTGCAAGAGGCCCACAAGAGATTTGCTTGTACGTCGTGTGTTTCTCCATGAGGCTTGAGGCACACTGAACAAATTGGACGAGCATGGTGGTGGGGATTTGCCATCCAATACAGTACTGAGACATGTCCCTCGAACACAATGAACAGAGGTTTTTTTTCTGAGAAAAGCCCAGCATTGCCTCAAGCAATTGTCTGGCACCTTGGGCTTTCCAGTATCCTCGGCATGCCACTAGGGTTTAGTTTAAAAATTTTGTTCCAAAACTATCTTCACTTAATTTTTATTTTTCCGTTTTTGCCCTTGTGATATCACTGTTCATCTTCTTCTCCATTGAGTCAACTGGTGTGATTGCGTGTGAGTGTGAGGGGTTGGTGACGGGCTAGAGAGAGGTCGGTGTGGTTGACCATCGCCAGCCAATCGTGCAACCTTAGCAAGTCGTGGAGACCCTAGATCTCGTGCAACCTTTGTGAAGGGCCGCCTGAGGTTGCGTGAATAGGCAGCCCTCATTGTGTTCGCCGTGACTTGTGGCGACCTAGATCTAGGTTGTGCACCCCTCGCTAGGGTTGCCCGACCCCATGCGGCCCTCACTAGTTGTCTCTAATGGTCACTCGACCCCAGGCAGCCCTCACTGATTGTCTCCGGGAGTGGCTTGAGGTCTTGCAATCTTAGATATTGGCCGTCGGTGACAAATTTCGATTGTTGGTAGTCGCTTGCCCTTCGGCCTTCGCTGACCAACTTTTTCTTTTTCTTTTGAATGCATTTTTTCTTTTTCTTTTTTCTTTTTTTAATCACATTCCAAGAACTATTTTGCTCAAAGGTACTTCATAAGAACCTTTAGATTATAAGTTAAAAAGCACAATTTGTAAATTGTGTTTGGAAAACTCCTTTAACTTTTTAACTTAAAGTCTTTTGCATTTTCCCAAATACTTTCCTAAAAAATCCAACCAAATGGACCCTAAATCCCGTCCATTCATATTGGCTATTCATGTGATGTTCGGCTGTGCCTAAATTATTCCCATGTAAATACAAATTTTTATTCTTTTTTTTAAAGGTTAATATTAAGAAAAGCCTCGTATTAATATAGATGTAACAAATTTGCCATTTGTTAGTCTTTATTAAATTTTACCTTCAAATTACTACATTGGATGACACGTGACGTTTTGTAGGTATGCCTTTGGTTTGTTATAGATATACTAGTTTATGATTTTTTCATGATATTAATCCAATTTAATGAAAACCGAGGCTAAATTTGATGCAAATGTAACGGTTTAGAGTTTTTGGTGTTAAAAAATCAATTTTGGGTAAATTTGTTTATCTTGATTTTTCATAAGATTAACTTTTTTTTTTTTTCTAAAACTAAAAGATGGTAAGAATGTCTTTGTTTCAATAAGTCTCGAATGATTTGATCAAAAAGAAAAAAAAAAACTCTCAAATGATCATATCAGGTTGCGTTAGAATTTCTCATAAGTAGACTTTTGTCATGTTCAATTCATATCCTCGTGTCATTTCAAGTATCGCCGCCCTACAAAGCTAGATTCGACGAGACTGCTTTCTTATTCAAACAAGTACAATTCCGATGTTCAAATAATTGACGTCGCATTCGATTCTCAACAGAACGGCCATTGCATCAATATGATATTAAGACGTCGTGACATCATTGTTAATATACCTAGCATCACATGTAGCGTATCTCTTCGGGTCCATCACGATCGGGTCGGGCAAAGAGACGAAAAGAAGAACATCGAATTCGGTGGATCCGAAATATGAATCAGGTGGACTCGAGTCGACCAACCCAATTCGAATGTGCTTGAATGTGTGGATTCAGTAGGAACCAAAGGAGCATTCATGTGTCGTTGTCCATACATGGGGAGTGATCCAAAATGCTACTTTGACTTTGGTGCATGGGGTGGCATCCTGAGGCTGTCGGGCCTGTCCAAATCCTAGTTTCCATGTAGAGTTACTCTCGTTATGTTATGATATATGGTTGATTAGCATGGTAGGTAAGGTCATGTTTGCAGCAACTGTACCAGACAACCCTATTTAATTCAGCATTTTCAAATGACTTTAAGTCCCCAAAGTCCTTTAAAAAAATATTAGGTATTTGGAAATGCTAACATTTTTGGTATGCTAAGTGAGGATTTAATGACTTTTTTGCCCTCATTGATAATCGTGTTTTTCTCTTTTATCCTTAAAAAATACTGTTTATCGTCTTCTTCCTTGGATTTGCTAGTCCATTAGCGAAGCTCGATTGGTAGAGCTTAGCCACGGGTGACTAAATTTGGCCACCGGAAAGCCTCGCTTGAGGTCTCGCGCAAGGTGGCATAAGGTTGGGCGATCTTCGACGTCACTTAGGTTGCGTGACCCAAGCGTTGCCGCTTGAGGCCGTGTGACCTCAGGCAAACCTCAAGTGGCATTGCCAGGGTTGCTCGACCTCAAGCGAGCTGCCTCCGCACCATCACCACCGCCGCCACCGGTCGCCTCCCTACCACCATTAGCACCACCATTGCCAGCAGCTCGAGCTGCCTCCCCACGATTTTGCCTTCTCCAACGCATCTGCATCTCCTCCTCCTTTTTTCTTTTTCTTAAGGTTACTTTACAAAAAATACACTAAAATAAGTATCCAAACACTCTTGGTAAGTGCATTTGGGAATGGCTTTCCCAAAGTCTCTTGGGCCCCTTGGGCTAAATTACCCTCTCTCCCTCTTTCTACATAAGACCGACCCTCCTGCCAATCACAACTCCTGACCTCCCACCCATGACCTCCCACCCCCAAAACGACGGCGCTCCTCCGCCCCCGCCGCCCGCCGCCCGCCGCCCCCGCCGGTCCTCCTCCTCCGGCATCCTACTCAGTTCTCCGTCCTCGACCACCCCCTCCCCGATACCTTCCGCTTCCTCAAGCCCTGGAAATCGCCGCTTCCCCTCGGCGACTTCCTCTCCTCCGCCGACGCCCGCGCCGCCGAGGCGATCCTCACCTCCGGCATGACGCCGGTCACCGCCGACATGCTCCGGCGGCTCCCGGGGGTCCGCATTGTCGTCACCACCAGCGCGGGCCTCGAGCACATCGACGTGGCGGAGTGCCGGCGGCGCGGGATCGCGGTCGCCAACGCGGGGGACGCGTACTCGGAGGACGTGGCGGATTTGGCGGTCGGGCTGCTGATCGACGTGCTGAGGAAGGTCTCGGCCAGCGACCGGTACGGGAGGCGGGGGTCGTGGAGCGGCGAGGGAGAATTCGCACTCGGTTCGAAGGTAATCGAGCTCGCTCAATCTCTTCACCTGCATCTGACGATTCTTGTCGTTAATGGTTGTTCAGGTGAGTGTTTAGCAATCATGACAGGAGAATTAGGTAAAAGCAAGCTTTAATGGAACGTGCAAGAGCCGGCATTTTAGTATTTGACAATTTGAGAACTCAGTTTCCAGTAAATAAGATGGGTGAGATCTTCAAGTTAAGATAGATGATTCGACCCTGGGATTTATCTTTCATGGGGAGTTTGGCCTGATATTTTGTTTGATGGAGTTATATGGTCTCGACTTGAGCATCCTCTGGCTTGGCTTAATAAATTCAATGGTGCAATTACTGGTGTTTGAATTTGTAATTTGTTTTACAGCCATGGGTAAAGTGTTTTATAGCAGCGCGATTGAAATTATGAATGTTCATCTTCTCTTGAAAATGTCTATGCTGATGGAATTGACTGCGTGAAGTACTGTTGGACACTGATGGAGTTGACTGTGTGAAGTACTGTTGACTGAACTCATGCTTGCGTGGTTTTCTTTTGCTAATGAGGTGTAGATGTAGAATACTATGTCATCATTGATATAGTAGTGTTCATTTGTCCGACTATAACAGTAAATATGATGGGTAAGATCTTTTACTTAAGATAGATGATTCTGCCCTGGGATTTATCTTTGGTGGGGAGTTTGGTCTGATATGTTGTTTGGCAGAGTTATATGGTCCTAAGCATCCTCTGGCTTGGCTTAATAAATTGATTGGTGTAATTACTGTTTTTTTTTTTTTTTTTTTTTTTTTTTATACTAAATGTTGTAATTTGGGTCATTTACATACATGTGAATGTCTAACTTCTCTTATGCTGATGGAATTGACTGTGAAGCACAGTTGGACAATCCATTGAGGGTCAGTAACAGAAATGGCATAACGTAGGGCCTTTTGAACTGCTTGACTGAACTCATGCTTGTGTGGTTTTCTTTCGCTAGTGAAATGTAGATGTAGAAATAATATGTCGTCATTCATTTCCATGATTCAGGGAGAATTATTCCATTTTATATGACTTGATCTTGTTATCTCAGTTATACATGAAGTGTAAATAATATTTTGTTTACTTGTGGTGATAATTTCACTTGCAGCTGGGAGGCAAGAGAGTTGGAATTGTTGGATTGGGAAGGACTGGCTTAAAAGTTGCTGAAAGGCTTGAGGCCTTTGGATGCGCTGTTTCATATAACTCGAGGAAGGCAAAGCCATACATTTCGTACCCTTTCTATTCCAATGTCTGTGAGCTCGCCACTAACTGCGATGCCCTAGTAATCTGTTGTGGCCTGAATGAGCAAACCCATCACGTGATCACTAGGGAAGTACTTTTAGCTTTGGGGAAGGAAGGTGTGGTTGTTAACATTGGGCGTGGATCAATTATCGATGAAAAGGAAATGGTGCAACTTCTAGTCCAAGGAGAGCTTGGAGGTGCTGGCTTAGACATGTTTGAGAATGAGCCCAATGTTCCTGAAGAGCTCCTTGCTCTTGATCATGTCGTGTTATCCCCACATAGAGCTGTTTTTACCCAGGAATCCCTTTCGGATTTATGTGATCTGGTCATTGGGAACTTGGAAGCTTTCTTTTCAAATAAGCCCTTGCTTTCTCCTGTGTTAGATGAGTGAACCAGCTGTCCACCGTCCCATTTACTGTTCAAGTCCTGAGGGATGGCCCGGTGAGTCTTTTTATGAGAGTCCTAGAATTTGATCCATGGTTTGGTTTCCACTGACGGACTGTAGAGTGCAAAATGGTCGCTGGATTTTAGCAATAGTTATTATTCATATATTCATGATGCCACAAAGATTGGAAGGGGAAAAAACAAAGAAGGCTTCTCAGGCATCTCTCTGGAGATTCTTTTTCTAATCCTTAGCGGGCTCTGATTGATTGCAAAGCCTTATCATGCAATGCTTATACCGCATGGCATGGTAAGGTGATATCTCCCCGAACCTATCCGGAGTTCTTGTTTTTCAAGATACCGTGCATCAGCTCATACAAACATCACCTGATACACTTCCTTGCGTGTTCGGATGGTTGCTCCGGGCAGTTGCTCCAGCCCTACAAGCTGCATATCATCGGTCTCGGCTTCAGATGATTAATGCTTTGGTTGGAGACAGAGCAGAGCCCAACTTCAGCTTTTGCTACTAGCAGATTGTGGAAATTCAGGAGTCACGGTAAGTTTGGTGAACTGGGAAAATGGGGTAAACAAGAAATGATTGTTCTTGCTACTTTTGATTCATCAATCACCAGATCACTTCATAGAGCGAACATATTCTGACTTTGCAATTTCCTCTGGGCCCAGAGAATTAAAAGGCTTTCCGGGCGTCTCTTCCTAAGAGGAGAGAGCTTTTGCGGATTAGGAGAGTCGCACAGAAGTAGTATCTGCGCTTTTTGTAGTTGCAATGCTTGTTGCAGCTTTGATGGGGCCTACCGGGGAAATCATTATTCAGGAAATTTTTTTGTTCCTTTTCAGGTTAGGAAATTTATTTTTCTAATTTTAAGTGTACATATTTTCTTTCATCGTAAATGATTTTTTATGAACTGATCATTTTCAGCAAACTCAATGCGTAGAACTTCAGAAAACTAATTTGGGAATAATTTTATATTCAAATAAATTAACCTAATAGTTCAAGTGATACAAGTGATATTTATTAGGAAATTATTTTCTGAATCTTTCTTTTTTCCACGAAATAAACTGATCATAAAATTCTATAGACTCTTAAATTGCTTTAATAATTGAGCTTAAATAAACTTACAAGATAAATTAAATGAGACCCTCCCCGCCCTTAATAATTGGCTTGAAAACCAAAGTGGAATTGAATGTACCAAGAGTCGATTGATTAATAATGGCGAAAATTTATCATCTCCAATGGATGGACTCGTATTAGGTTTGAAGATAAACTCTTATATAATTTATATCTCGAAGGCACTCCTTAATCATATTCTTTATAAAAAATAAATCAATGAACCTCCTATAGCATTGTTTTATTCGCTTTTTTTTTTCTTTCTTTTAAATCTCCGCATTATCCATCATCAGATCAACTAAGAATATAGATATCCATCCTTTTTTCGTTTCTTCTCGACTTTATTTTTTATCATTTTTTTTAGATCAATGCATTGTAAAAATTACAGCGACTTCTACGGCGGCTCCGACGCCTCCGGCACCATGGGTAACCCCCTAGATGCCCCTCCCACCCCTGACCTTATTCGCCTCCGAGTAATGCTGGTCGCGAGAGTTCTCAAAACTCTCTCTCAAATATGGAATCGGATTTGCCAAATTGAACCGAGAACCGGACTGACTAGTTTAACTGAAGTCTGGTCCCTATTTGAAGATTTCGCAATGTTAGTGTCTCGATATGTGACATTAGTACAGTATTTGAACAGGCGGACGATATTAACCTGTCAAATTACTCTCATTTTTCGCCCGAGATCTGCCTATTCACTCGTGGAAAATGTTACAAGCGGGGCTTGTGGGTACGGGAACTTGTAAAGCCAGGGCTACAGCGTGAACGTGGCGGCCCTGAGCTCGGCGCTGTTCGGCAACGGGCTGAGCTGCAAGGCATGCTTTGAGATCAGGTGCGCGGACGACCGCCAGTGGTGCCACTCACTCGGGGAGCCCCTCCATCTTCATCACCACCACCAACTTCCGCCCCTCTAACTACGCCATCCCCCAAAGACATCAGCGCGGTGGTGCAACCCGACCCGCCCGCACATCGTCCTCGCCATTGCCCATGTTCCTCAAGATCGCCAAGTACCGTGCCAGCATTGTCCCCGTCTCTTACCGCCGGTGAGATTCCGACGCTTCGTTTGTTTCGCGGTTCAATCTGGTCTTGAGTTGGGGGCTCTGGCTTTCGTCATATGCTGAGTCAAAAAGATCAAAGCATGCAATAAGTGCAGTGTACTTATCAGCACGTGTCATAACACGCTACGGAGCTCAGGCGCTGCAATAGTTGAAATTGAGATGCCTAAATGTGAAACTCTCTGCTCGCACCATTCCATGCCCGTGATACTTCAAAGAAAAAAACCCTAATTCGGTTTACCCCCAAAATTAATAGCTCAATCTTGCCAATGAAGAGCAGGAACATAATGAGCCACGAAAAATGAATTCAACAAGCAAAGGAGCAGCTTAATATTACCCAGCCGAAGGAGTCCTCAAACTTCCCCGGAACAAGGGAGAATAAGGATGATGGAGTTACCTGGCTGAAGGAGGCTGAAGGAGGAGTCCTCAAGCTGCAGTTACGGAATTCGTACCTGGGAGGCTCTAGATGCATCGCCTGAGCCAATGGGTGTCGAGAACAGGTCTTCAAATGAGTGGGCCACTTCGAGATTTCCTGGCCGAGAAGCGGGTCAAAATAGAGCAATGGCAACTGCAATCAAAATCAATGGAGACGACAGTTTTCTGTGACCGTCGATTATTCAATTGGTAAGGGTGTCCTAATGCTATCTTCGCTAACGATTCGGTGTCGACGGAGGAGGATCGAACGAGTTGGAAGCACTTCAAGCTTCCTAGCCAAGAAACAGGGCGGAACAGAGTCTCTCCTTTGTTGCTCCGGGAAGACGTATGATGATAGTTGGCAATGGCTCCGGCGGCTCGAAAACGGCGAGGAAAGTCGTCACTGGTGGTTGACGCTACTGAACGAGCTTCAGGTGAATCCCAAACTCGTTAAGCCTTCTTTGTCGGAAAACAGAGCAAAAACAGGACAAACAAACTGCGGCCTCACCGACAACCATTGAGTGGTGCGACATCACTGTTATATTGTGTCTCAAGTTTGAGCCCGTTAGATTAATACGCATAAGTCTGACCAAACTAACGAAGTTTAGGGGAGACTCTGTGATGTCTTCGAATTTTCTTGTTCCGGCATTAATCCCATCCTTTATGCGTACGCGTGGAATGAAGAAGCCAAAAGCTGCATGGGGTTTTTATTCTTAAAGCAATGTCAGAGAAGAGAGATTTTCGGCCAGCAAAGTCTTTGAAGAGAAATTGTCTTATGCCGAAAAGGAGGGCATCCAAGTTCTTTAGCATTAAATAAAGGACCCACCACCTGCTGCAAGTGCACAAAGAAGTCGCATGAAGACTCCTTTTACGCATGCCTCTCTCCGAGAACAAGAAATTTGAAGACTTCGGCTCACCTCATTTCACGGATCGAAGGCACACGATTGTTGACTCTCTTCTGCCTCATTAAATGCTTTCCCATGCACATGCACGATCTGCATGCTTGCCTACAAATAAGGTGGGCGTTCAGTGCCGACTGTGGACTTGTCTTGTGGGCGTATGCACTGCATTTAATGAGGCCGTTTACTTTCATTTTTGTCCGGTCTTTCTGCCCTCCTCGCTATAAGGAGAAGACGTCGATGCAGAAGGGGCTGCGATAAAAAAAGAGCTTCGCAGAGAGCGAAAAGAAGAGAGCTCATAGAGTGTGAGAGACGTGAGCTCAGAGAGATTTGTGCGGAGTTGAGTCCAATGAGTTGAGTTATTAAACACTGTGGTTATCGAGTATAAAGTAGAGCTGGAAAATACTTGAGTGCATATATGATTGTAATCTTGTAATTCTCCGATTTATAATGAATTGATTTGCTGACTCTCCCCGTAGACGTAGATTCCGACATTCGGACCGAATCACATAAAATTCTGATGTCCTTTTATTGTTCCTCGTTTTATTTCGATCGATTTCTATAGCTCCCGACATAATTGTAAAATATTCGATCCGCTTCCGCTGCGATGCCGATTAACAACAATTGGTATCAGAACTAAGATTTTGCAATTATGTCTGGAGCAAAAGTAGAGATTGAGAAATTTAACGGGAGGAACAACTTCGGGTTGTGGAGTGTCAAGATGAAGGCGCTATTAACAACTCAAGGATTAGCCAAGGCATTGGAGGGCAAGGCTCAGTTGCCCGAAACAATGCGAGATGCTAAAAAGGACGAGCTAATGGAGAAGGCCATGAGTATCATCCCGTTGAACTTATCGGATGAAGTGCTAATAGAGGTGGCCGAGGAGGAGGATGCCGCGGCGTTATGGGCTAAACTCCGGGCCCTCTATGTAAAGAAGGGTTTAAACAATCGCTTATATATGCTGAAGAGAATGTTCCAGTTTCGATATACTGAAGGTACGTCCATTAGATCCCACCTAGACGAGTTTAATAAACTCATGATGGACTTGAAAAATGTTGGCAAGATTTTAGAAGATGAAGAACAAGGCATGATGTTGTTGGCGTCTCTACCGGAGTCATGGGAGCACTTTACTGACTCCTTGTTACAAGGGCGTACTTTACCTCGAGAGGAGGTAAAATCTCATGAGGAGTGGACTTGAAAAGCGCAAGATGTGTTGATTCGCATCGAAGGCCCCGGCATTTTAGAAGATGAAAATCAAAAGGTCGCGTGAACAATGTCACGAGGCATATATGTCCAAAGCTAAGAAATGTTTGGCAAAATGCCACAAGGCGTTGCCGAGGAGAGTACCAAAGATGCCGGAGTGTATCTACAAGTTCATCAGGAGCGAATGGGTGCTAGATTCTAGATGTTCCTATCATATGACTCCTTGTTACTACCTAGGGCGTGGTGGTAGAGTTCTTTGGGGAATAATGCAGAGGTTGTGGGGATAGGAGCTCGGATCCGAATGCACGATGGCGTAGAACGGACATTGACAGACTAAGGCAAGTACCGAAAGCTCAAGAAGAGCCTTATTTCTTTAGGAAGCCTCGGTTGCAATGGCAACTGCAATCAAAATCAATGGAGACGACAGTTTTCTGACAATGACCGTCGATTATTCAATTGGAAGGTATGGGTGTACTTCTGGCCGAAGCACAAATATTTGATCGGGAATTTTAAGGCATTGATTGAGAAGCCATCAAGTGTCAAGTGCCTTAGAACTATGGAGTTCGTGGTAAGGATGCTATCTTCGCTAACGATTTTGGGCGGAGTCGACGGAGGAGGATCAAAGAAGTGAACGAGTTCTTCGACGAGGAAGCTTGAGACTCAACCAGCGAGCAAACGGATTATGGTGTCTGGAGATTCGGGCGGAGTCTCCAAAGACCTCGGAGGTAAGCTTCCACAATTCCCGAAGACGGTGATAGCCAACAACACAACATAGAAACAGGGGTGATGAGGAACAGAGTCTAGAATCTCCTTTGTTGCTCCGGGAAGACTTGAGCTGGAGCAACTAGATGTGAAAACGTATGGTGATGATAGTTGGCAATGGCTCCGGCGGCTCGAAAACGGCGAGGAAAGTCAGTCCAAAGACCTCGGGTGAATTGAGACCACGAGGAACTGGTGGTTGACGCTACTGAACGAGCTTCAGGTGAATCCAATTTGATAGTTGTGTTTATTTTAGGAGATTGGAGGATGGGTCAAACTCGTTAAGCCTTCTTTTGTCGGAAAACAGAGCAAAAACAGGACAATCAAACTGCGGCCTCACCGACAACCATTGAGTGGTGCGACATCACTTTTAGGTGACCACGCGGATGTCCCAATATATCATGGACTTTCATTTTTTTTTTTTAGCAACAGCGGAGAACCCAACGAGATATGATGACGAAGCATGTTCCTTCAGCAAAAGTCAACTCATATTAAAATTATAATTATAAAGGTGGAGTCAAGTTTGAGCCCGGGATTATTTTGGTTAGGGATTTTTTCGACTTGTTCCGGCAAATCCCATCCTTTATGCGTACGCGTGGAATGAAGAAGCCAAAAGCTGCATGGGGTTTTTATTCTTAAAGCAATGTCGTAGAAGAGAGATTTTCGGCCAGCAAAGTCTTTGAATTAAATAAAGGACCCACCACCTGCTGCAAGTGCACAAAGAAGTCGCATGAAGACTCCTTTTACGCATGCCTCTCTCCGAGAACAAGAAATTTGAAGACTTCGGCTCACCTCATTTCACGGATCGAAGGCACACGATTGTTGACTCTCTTCTGCCTCATTAAATGCTTTCCCATGCACATGCACGATCTGCATGCTTGCCTACAAATAAGGTGGGCGTTCAGGTGCCGACCGTGGACTTGTCTTGTGGGCGTATGCACTGCATTTAATGAGGCCGTTTACTTTCATTTTTGTCCGGTCTTTCTGCCCTCCTCGCTATAAGGAGAAGACGTCGATGCAGAAGGGGCTGCGATAAAAAGAGCTTCGCGAGAGCGAAAAAGAAGAGAGCTCATAGAGTGTTTAGGACTGGAAAATACTTGAGTGCATTGAGTGATTGTAATCTTGTAATTCTCCGATTTATAGTGGATTGATTTGGCTCTCCCCGTGGAAGTTAATAAAAAAATTTTCCTTTCTATTTTATTGTTCAAATCGATTTCTATAGCTCCCGACATAATTGCAAAATATACGAAACTTAACAACTAGGTGACCACGCGGATGTCCACATGGACTCTTTTTTTTTTTTTTTTTAAAGTCAACTCATATTAAAATTTTAATTATAAAAGTCACGGGATTATTTTGGTTAGGATTTTTTACTGAAATCATTTTATTGAATAAAAAATTTTGACACTAAAATGAGAAAAAACTCTTTGACTTTGTCCTTTTATCTATATTTTATTGATGAGACAATCTCTTTGGGCAAAATGTGACGACTAATAAAGACATGGATGACTTTGGCCGTGATCACATGATAGACAATTTACTTTGATTTTTGACAGTTAATGGTTGAGGAGGGCACTCTCTTTTATTTATTTATTATTTTTTTTCACTAGAACCATTTGGAATTTGAAGATACTTTGAATATGTCACTCAGCATTTCTTTGTTCCACTTTTGACCGGTGTTCTCCGTCAGGGACAATGTACAATAGCTTCCAGTGCACAGTCTACTGCCGACCTGCAACTTCAACAATTTTAGTTTAATTCTCCAAGACATATTTCCACAGCAGATTAATTTATTGGAAACTTTGGCTGAATTGTTAAGTGAGGTCTCCGCTTCTGATTGTCCATGGATAAATAAAGCTAGGCGCATAGGAAGATGGAAAAGATACCTACAGATTTTAATGGCACTTGCTTCACTTTTTTTTTTCGTCTCTTGTCTCCAGTTTTTATTAGAGTCGTGTGCTTAATAGATCTCATTGTTCATATTCTTAATTCAACCAATATGGAATTGCATCAAAACAAAAGATAGGGAAGACATTAGAAACAAACGTCCCTAAGGGAAATGACTTTTCATGTCAGTGAGGTGACATCTTTATTCACTGAATCTATATTAAACAGTATAAAGACATCTCAACAATTTCATTTTCTAAGATATTTGATGGCCTTTCGCTTTGGCTTCTCCGTCCACTTGGCTGCCCTTCTCTCCAACATTCTCGCACCTTGCATGAGCCATTTGGGCCTTTGTGTTTCAAATGCAATATATGCTATAGAAATCCCAATTACGATTCCCGATGCATAACCTATCCATAGTACTTCTTGTATGAACCAATTTTCATGCCCTTCGTGGTCAAAAATTGACGAGGATGATGGTGAAGGAGGTTGAGCATTAACAGGGCATGCTTTTGACAAAGGAATTCCGCATAAGTCTAGATTCTCACCAAACGAGTCGTTTGAAAATGTGCTCAATTGCCAATCTTGAGGAATTCGACCGGTGAGTTGGTTCTTTGAAAGGTTTAAGTACCCAAGGAATGTCAAATCTCCCAAATTTCTAGGAATTGCCCCACTAAGCTTGTTCGAAGAAAGATCAAGCCATCCAAGATTAGTCAAGTTCCCCAGAGTCGGAGGGATGGGACCTGTTAAGTTGTTATGAGAAAAATTCAGCCCTATGAGAGACTTAAGATGTCCAATAACTCCTGGGATATCCCCATGAAAATAGTTGTTCGACAAGTCAATGGTTGTGAAGATGGTCAAGATCTTTACTAGCTGAACCTCTTGCCCTTTCATCCTCACGGTCACAGAGTTTTCATATGACCACCAGGTCCACCACGACCGCCGTGTCATATACACTGATCCGTTCTGCCCAATTTCGCCATTCACCATGCTTTTAAGGTTCATCATCAAGTTGGTTGGCAAAGGACCACCAAAATTGTTATTAGAGAGGTCTAAAATGTGTAACATAGGAAAGAGGTGAGCTCCCCAAGGAATGTTCAAAAGATCCTTAAAATGGTTGGACCTTAAAACGAGTACTTTCAATTTTGGAAGAGTTCCCAACCATCTTGGGAATGTATCCTTTATCTGATTGTCACTGACATCCAGAGCTTCCAAATTTTCACATTTGATAAGGGATCGGGGCAATGTGCCTTCTATCCAATTTCTACTCAAGTCAAGAGTGAGCAAGCTGTTTCTCAAAGGAAATGATTTAGGAATTGTACCCTCAAGGTGATTCATTCGCAAGTTCAAAATTATCAATTTTTTGCTAAAATTGGTCAAGCATCGAGGCAAGCTACTGGTTAAGCTATTGTTACTCAAGTTAAGGACCATGGCCTCGGTGGCATTGCAAAATAGAGAAGGGATCTTTCCTGTGAAATTATTACTTGCAATGGAATAATAATACATGCCTCGCGATGGAAGTGGAATTGGCCCTTCAAACTTGTTGTTGGACAAATCTATCATACTTAATGAGGTGTTTGAGAAAATCTCTATAGGCAACCGTCCAGTAAAATTGTTATCGCAAAGAACTAAAAGTGTGAGTTCAAAGGTAATGATGTTGATCTCACCATGAAAGTTGTTGGATTGCAAATCAAGGACTCCTAGAGGCGATGCATCTAGCCAATGTGGAAAGATATCATCGAACTCGTTATGACCGAGATTTAGTGACATTAACTTGACGAGTTTAACTAAAGAGCGTGGTAATGTCCCCTTCAATTTATTGTTGCTCACACTTAGGTTTTCGAGATAGGTTATATTACCAAAACATGGTGGCACATTCCCCGATAAATTATTGTTTTCCAAAGATAAATATTCAAGTGAACTCAATTGACAAATCGAAGAGGGGATCTCACCAGTGAAATCATTGGAGCCAAGGTCAAGATAGAATAATCTCTTCTCGTGCAAATGTTGTATACCGCCCTCAAGCCGGTTATGAGAAAGATCTAAGATTTCCAGCCCATTATGATTCATTCCCCACAACCACCTTGGGATCTCCCCACTAATGCTATTATAAGATAAAGTCAACTGGGAAAGCTTTGGGAAAATGAAGGAGATATTGGGATGGAGAGAGCCACGAAGCCAACTACAGGAAAGATTCAGTGTGATGATGCTATTGCTGTCATCATCGCATGTGACGCCGTCCCAGAAGCAGCAGTCTACCCCCTTATTCCATGACTTTGTCGTTGGACGACTTAACATGGGACAATCAGAGGGGGATGCCATGCTATCAATGACAAAGGAATTCATAAAATGGAGCAACGCATCGTGTAGATGAAGAGGGCAAGGTGCGAGAGGGGGGAGGTTGGAAGGTCGATGACCCTTAGTAGACAATATCATACAGGAAGTATGTAAGAGGGGCGAATGAAAGAAGAGAATGAAATAGAGGAGGTTGAGGATTTGATGCCAATCCATCTTGCAGTTTAAGCATATGTAAGAGGGGGGTTCACTTATAAAGTGTGAAGTGATGGACACAAGTCTCTAATAAGATGAGTTCAACTTGCCTCGCGGGTTGGGAGTTAATTTAATATGCAAGATCCACCCACTAGATCCTCACCATTTTTTTTATTTTTATTAATTTTAAACGCCACTAGACTATTAGCGTCGCTCCATTCTTCACTCTAGCACGCGGGTGAGCGCTTCAATTTGGACAGCCCTTCTAAAGTGTGAAGTGATCGACATGTCTTCTCTAGAAGGTCTGTTGGAGGGTTCACAAAATGAACTAGCCGCTCTTAAAGCTCCGTTGGTCATATTGTCGACTATACCATTACCATAGTAATGTTTTACAACAGGACTAAGACGGAATACTATTGCGGGCCAAATTAGTCCTAATTGATTAATATTATCAAAGAGACTTTAAAATACATAGGTAAAATCCCATTCATATATGTGCCATCAATGACTTTTTTATTTTGCCTAAACATATGACAAGTCCCATTCCAAATTCTCCGCCACCCCATAATTCACTTCAGCAGAAGAGAGAGTTTATTGGCGGTGGCGATAGGGATTCACTCGTTTAGCCCTTCTAATAAGCCAAGTCATCAACACAAGTCTTCTTTGAAAGGTGTGTCGGTGGGCTTACGCCAAACGTGAATTATGGTTCCGACTGCTTTCACCGAAGGCTAAATAGAATGAGATTGGATTCCCATGTAAAAGCGTTCTAGTTTTGTCAAAAGTAAACAATCTTTGGAAAAGCAAAAGTAAAGCTGCAGGAAATGGCTTTCCAAATACGTTAAGAAAGGATTGAAAGTCACATTTCCTTTTTCTTTCGGGTGATTCGGTTCATTTCATCTCTAAGATCACAGGACACAATGATTCGGTTCATTGTCCTGTAGCCCCACATGAGAAAAAAAAAAAAAAAAAAAACAAAGAAAAAGGACCCATTTTTTGACCATAGGCTCTGTTTGTTTTGTGAAGAATGAGCAATTTAGAAAACATTTATTTGAAAGTGATCGTTTATATTGCTTAGATAGTTAGTGAATTTAAAATGTTTTCATTATCCATGACAATTTATATTGGAACATTTTTGTAATTGATGAAATACTTTTTGTTTATTCAATTTTATAAGTGATACAAGCGATCATTTTAAAAAAATATTTTCCCAATCGGTCATTTTTTGCAAAACAAACGAAGTCGTAAATTTCTTGATTTTGACTAATTTACCTAAAATTATAGTAAGGTTGATTGCACTTATAGATAGTGATTGATTGTGACTTACCAGTATGGTTGTAACTTATTTGCCCTTGTAACTAGTAATTTATCTTTATGGAGAGTAATTTATCTATGGAGTTTGTAACAAATATTAATACTTAGTAATTAAGCAATAACCTAATAAAATATCTCGAATTGTTGTATGTTATGGTAGTTATGCTTAGTAATTATCTTGAATAATTGTAATTTTCCTACAAGTCTTTGTAAAATACAATTGGACAATCATTCTTCAAATATAGTTATATATCTTAAACTCTTGTGAGATTGAATATCTGACCATCCCAAACTTTCCATGAAAAATTGTAATCGACTTGAATTCATTATTAATCTTTTTTCCCTATTCTTAGTAACTTGTCTCCATGATCGTAGCATTACTTCATAATTGAAAGGCCCTCTTACTGAGTAATTATCCTCATATGTCGTGGTTTTTCTTAATCAAAAGTACCATAAATAATATTATAGTCAGTAATTTTTTTTGAAGTGTGCAAGTCTCTATCTTTTTAAAATCATCTGCGGTTGAAATTCTTTTTTTACCCCTCTTTTAATTAACAATCCAAATTATATAGGAGATCGGTCCCGAAAATTGCGTGATTTTCAGATTTCAACTATGATTTTTTTTTTTTTTGGGGTGGGGGTCAAATTCAACCATGAGTTAGCACCGATAAGATTGATTGATTCGGATTTTATGTTTCCTTTGTCCCTCTAGAGAGTTCTTAGTGCTTTTCCAAGGAGAGTTCTCTGCGCTGTCATTTTCTTCCCCACTCATCCATTCTTTTTGCTGAAAACGCGATTAAATTTTCAGTGTGATGCTTCTTCCTCAAAGATAGCAAAGATTTTTGTGAATCATATGATAATTCCTTCCTTGACATTTTCTTTTATTACGGTGCTACCCAATTGACATAAGTGATTTGAGAAGACCCTGTGAGTGCCGGTATTATTTACTGTTTCGAGCTCGATGAGCAAAATTGTGCTTCAACATTTTTACATTGCACAATATAAAAAATATGATAATTGAGGCAGCCGAAGCTGCAGGAGTACTGCACCGAACCGAGTTGACCTCAGTCATGAGCATGGAAGCAAAGAAGTATGGATCTCTCTTGTTGAAAAGGTTCCAAGATCCAAGATATAAGGATTCCTCCTAGAAACGTGGTAGTCTAATTTTACACCATCAGTGATGAGTTGCGGAGCGTCTTCCTCTATAATTCGTAACAATCCTTTGGAAAAGCCTCCGTCTTTTGTCCATCATTTGGAGTCTCGTTATGGCCATCTCCTGGATCGCTACATACAAATGCGACCGTCCGCCGCAAGGAAGTAAGGCTCGATCTATCGCAAGATGACCTGTCTTCTTGCTGTCGGTTTTGGGCATATGGGCATTGAGGATTTTCCATGAGGTTTGCAGGAACAGGCTTCCCTTCTCTCTTCTTAGTCGTGTCCGGTTTTGCATTTGCCCAGTGATCTTGATACGGGCCAGCGCATGGCCGACCCAAAGAAAGAAGTTCTTTCTAGTCCGGTTTTACAAGATACTGAGATGGTATGTCGAGTGCCATAGAAGATTCCCTTCCTTCGAATTGTTGGGCATTTTCATCCTATAAGACAATAGGGAAAGGCAATCTTGCACAAGCTCGCTGGAACTAGCATGAGATCTGTACGTTTCTTTGAAGAGCGACAGGATCGAGAGCTTTATTGTAGACAAGATTGATGTTGGTATTGAAGATTTTACCGTCTCTCGTGAGCGACGACATGATTGATGGTGGTACTTCATAATAAACTTTCTGATTATAAATTAACAAACATAATTTATGTTTTTAAAAACTCTTTTAAGTTAAAGTACTTTGCATTTTCCCAAATGTTTTCCCCAAAAATCCAACCAAACGCACCTAAAATCCCGTCCATTCATTTTGGCTATTCATGTGATGTTGGGCTGTGCCTAAATTATTACCATGTAAATACAATTTTTTTAAAAGGTTAATATTAAGAAAAGCCCCGTATTAATATACATGTAACAAATTTGGCATCCGTTAATCTCTATTAAATTTTACCGTCAAATTACTACATTGGATGAAACGTGTTATTTGGTAGATATGCGTTTGGTTTGTTACAGATTTACCAGTTTATGATTTTTTATAGTATTAACCCAATTTAATGAAAACCGTGGCTAAATTTGATGCGAATGTATCAGTTTAGAATTTTTTGTGTTAAAAAATTAATTCTAGGTAAATTTGTTTATTTTGAGTTTTTCATAGTATCAATTTAAAAAAAAAAAAAAAACTAAAACTAAAAGATGGTAAGAATGTGTTGGTTTCAATAAGTCTCGAATGATCTGATCAAAAAGAAAAAAAAGAAACTCTCGAATGATCATATCAGGTTGCATCAAAATTTCTCAGAAGTAGACTTTTGTCATGTTCAAGTCATATCCTCATGTCATTTCAAGCATCGCCGCCCTACAAAGCTAGATTCGGCGAGACTGCTTTCTTATTCAAACAAGTACAATTCCGATGTTCAAATAATTGGCGTCGCATTTGATTCTCAACAGAACAGCCATCGCATCGCTATGATATTCAGACGTCGTGACATCATTCTTAATATACCTAGCATCACATGTAGCATACCTCTTCGGGTCCATCACGATCGGGTCGGGCAAAGAGACGAAAAGAAGAACATCGAATTTGGGTGGATCCGAGTTGACCGACCCAATTCAAATGTGCTTGAATGTGTGGACTCAATAGGGACCAAAGGAGCATTCATGCGTCGTTGTCCATACATGGGGAGTGGTCCAAAATGCTAATTCGGATTTTGGTGCATGGGGAGGGGGGGGGGGGGGTGCATCCTGAGGCTGTCGGGCCGGTCCAAATCCTACTTTCCATGTAGAGTTACTCTCGTTATGTTCTGATATATGGTTGATTAGTGTGGTAGGTAAGGTCATGTTTGCAGCAGCTGTACCATGCATAGCTTGTTTGGTTCAACTTTAGGAAAATGGATTTGCATTTCCAAATTATCTTTGAATGCATGGACATTTGGTAAAGACAAGAGTGTTTGAATACTCATTCTGGTGTATATTTTGTAAAGAACTTTAAGATGAAAAGAAAAAGGAAAAGAAAAAAGAGGAGGAGATGCAGACACATCGGAGAGGGCAAAATCGTGGGGAGGCAGCTTGAGCTACGGGCGATGGTGGTGCTAATGGTGGTAGGGAGGCGACCGGTGGCAATGGTGGTGGTGGTGGGGAGGCGGGTTGCTTGAGGTTGAGCGACTCCGGCGATGCCGCCTAAGGTTTGCTTGAGGTCGCACAGCCTCAGGCGACAGCGCTTGGGTCACGCAACTTAAGCAATGTCTGAGGTTGTCCAACCTTATGCTAGGTCGCTTGACCTCAAGCGAGGCTTTTCGGAGGCCAAATTTGGTCACCCGTGGCTGAGCTCTGCCAACTAAGCTTTGCCAATGGACTAGCAAGTCCAAGGAAGAAGACGATAAACATCATTTTTTAAGGACAAAAGAGGAAAACACGATTATCAATGATGGCAATATTAGAAAGACAAAAAAGTCGTTAGATCCTCACTTAGCATACCAAAAATGTTAGCATTTTCAAATACCTAATATTTTTCTTAAAGGGCCGTGACGAAAAGAGGAGAGAGCTTTTGCGGATTAGGAGAGTCGCGCAGAAGTAGTATCTGCGCTTTTTGGAGTTGCAATGCTCGTTGCAGCTTTGATGGGGCCTAACGGGGAAATCATTATTCAGGAATTTTTTTGTCCCTTTTCAGGTTAGGAAATTTATTTTTGCAAATTTTAAGTGTACATATTTTCTTTCATCGTAAATAATTTTTTATGAATCGATCATTTTCAGCAAACTCAATGCGTAGAACTTCAGAAAACTAATTTGGGAATAATTCTTATATTTAAACAAATTTACCTAATATTTCAAGTGATACAAGTGATATTTATTAGGAAATTATTTTCTGAATCTTTTTTTTTTCCGCGAAATAAACCGAGCATAAAATTCTTAGACTTTTAAATTGCTTTAATTGAGCTTAAATAAACTTACAAGACCAAATAAATGAGACCTCCCCCGCCCTTAATAATTGGCTTGAAAACCAAAGTGGAATTGAATGTACCAAGAGTCGATTGATTAATAATAGCGAAAATTTATCATCTCGAATGGATGGACTCGTATTAGGTTGAAGATAAACTCTCGTATAATTTATGGTTAATCTGTATCTCGAAGGCACTCCTTAATCATATTTTTTATAAAAAAATAAATCAATGAACCTCTTATAGCATTGTTTTATTCGCTTTTTTTTTTTCTTTTAAATCTCCGCATTATCCATCATCAGATCAACTAAGAATATAGATATCCATCCTTTTCTCGTTTCTTCTCGACTTTATATTTTATCATTTTTTTAGATCAATGCATCATAAAAGTTACAGCGACTTACAGCGGCTCCGACGCCTCCGGCACCATGGGTAACCCCCTAGATGCCCCTCCCACCCCTGACCTTATTCGCCTCCGAGTAATGCTGGTCACGAGAGTTCTCAAAACTCTCTATCAAATATGGAATCGGATTTACCAAATTGAACCGAGAACAGGACCGACTAGTTTTACTGAAGTCTGGTCCCTTTTTGAAGATTCTGCAATGTTCGTGTCTCGATATGTGACATCAGTACAGTATTTGAAGAGGCGGATGATATTAACCTGTCAAATTACTCTCATTTTTCGATCGAGATCTGCCTATTCACTCGTGGAAAATGTTACGAGCGGGGCTTGTGGGTATGGGAACTTGTAAAGCCAGGGCTACAGCGTGAACATGGCGGCCCTGAGCTCGGTGCTGTTCAGCAATGGGCTGAGCTGCAAGGCATGCTTTGAGATCAAGTGCGCGGACGACGGCCAGTGGTGCCGCTCACTCGGGGAGCCCCTCCATCTTCGTCATCGCCACCAACTTCCGCCTAACTACGCCCTTCCCCAAAGACAAGGAAGGGGTGGTGCAACCCTCCCTGCCTGTACATCGTCCTCGCCATTGCCCTCGTTCCTCAAGATCACCGAGTACCGTGCTGGCATTGTCCCTGCGGGTTTGTTTCACGGTTCAATCTGGTCATGAGTTGGGGGTCTGGCTTTCGTCATATGCTGAGTCAAAAAGATCAAAGCATGCAATAAGTGCAGTGTACTTACCAGCATGTGTCAAAACACGCTACGGAAGTCAGGCGTGATGTGCAATAATTGAACTTGTGATGACTATAAATTGGAAACTCTGTCCACGCCATTCCATGCCCGTGATCCTTTAAAGAGAAAAAGGATGCTAAAACCGGCATAAGATCTGTACGTTCGTTTGAAGAATGTGACAGGACCGAGAGCTTTTACTGTAGACAAGATTGATGTTGGTGTTGGAGCTTTTAGTGTTTCTCGTGAGTGGCCACATGATTGATGCCAGTTTTATGGTACGAGGCTGCCAGCATTCAGTCAGTTGTAAGGTGTACGAGGTTTGGCGGGCATCGCTACTTTCGTCTTCCCATGGCCTCCTACCCCAAAACAACGGCGCTCTTCCGCCCCTTGGCCGCCGTCCCCCGCTGTGTGTGCTCCTCCTCCAGCACCCCCTCGAGTTCTCCCTCCTCGACCGTCCCCTCTCTGACAGCTTCCGCTTCCTCAAGCCCTGGAAATCACCACTCCCCCTTGACGACTTCCTCTCCTCCGCAGAGCCCGCCTGGCCGAGGCAATCCTTACCAATGGCAGGGCTCCGGTCACTGCTGACATGCTCTGGCGGCTCCCGGGGTCCGGCTCGTCTTCACCACCAGCGCGGGCCTCAACCACATCGACTGGCTGAGTGCCGTAGGCGCGGGATCGTGGTTGCTGGCACGGGGACGCGTACTCAGAGGACGTGGCAGATTTGGCAGTCGGGCTGCTGATCGACGTTCTGAGGAAGGTCTCGGCGAGCGACCGGTACGTGAGGCGTGGGTTGTGGAGTAGCGAGGGAGAATTCGCACTCGGTTCGAAGGTATTAGTGCTCCCCCAGTCTCCTTACCCGTCTCCGACAATTTGACAACTGAGTTTCGCCATCGATGATTATCATGTACTTTCTTCTACATTATGTTAAAGCTTTGGCATCTTAGCTGAAACGCAATCATTACGGTGTAATTCGCTCCGTATGGATCAGCTTCTGGAGAAAGAATAGGTGAATTGGACAGCATCATCTTCGCTTCTTTCTTGAGGTAGAAGTGTTTTCTTGATCATACCACTATCGATTGATCTGATTGGGTGGAGGATGTTTATACCAAGCGGACGAGGTCCTAAGTCCAGAACCTTAACTCTTCGGGCTGGCAAACCGTGATTGATTGACGATAAGCAGCCATCATCAGAACGAGGGGTCTACCTTCGAGTTATTCTAGACCTAGATGTCTTGTAGGGGGTAGCACTACTAATTTAAGGGATAAAGACTGTTTAATAGATCCATCAAAATGGGTTATTGACCAATTTCTTAACCCATACGAAGGTTAAGTGGGTCATAAATGAATTAGTTATATTAAGTAAACAAGTCGTAAATGGATTTAAACATAATATGGCTCTCTCTTTATCCTTTTTCACCCTTACTTGATCCCGTGCTCGTTCACTCGCTCTCCCCTCAATTGAGTGTGGGTTTTTATAAATTGGGTTAAATGTGGAATTGTCTTAACAGTATAGTTTGAGTTGATTATGTATTAGGTATAGATCACTAAATTTGCATTATATAAAAATGGCCCAAAACGGGTTAAATATGTTTATTTGGGTTGGATTATTATCAATCCGACCCAAACATCAGATGTCTTATAGGGGATTATACCATATGCATGATAAGCTTTTTTTTTTGTCACGAGGGACGAGAAAACCTCTCTATTAATAGGTGATCTATTTAATGATTGGATTTAGATGTTCCCTCGTTCAACTCTAATGCATTCGACTTCCTAAAAATTTTAAACTTCGATTGATCTAGTGTTCATGTGTCCGACAATAACAGTGAATATGATAGATAAGATCTTCCAGTTAAGATAGATAAGTCGACCCTGGGATTTATCTTCGATCGGGAGTTTGGTCCGATATGTTGTTCGACAGAGTTCTGTGGCCTTGAGTATCCCCCGGCTTGGCTTATTAAATTCTATGCTACAATTACTGATTTTTGTTTTATCAAATTTATATGTCATTTATTTCATAATTTGGGGAGAATTCATTCCATTTTATATGACATGATCTTACTGTCTTAGTTACACATGAAGTGTAAATTACATCTTCTCTAATTGTGGCGATGATTTCACTTGCAGCTGGGCGGCAAGAGAGTCGGAATTGTTGGATCGGGAAGGATCGGCTTGAAGGTCGGCAAGAGGCTCGACGCCTTTGGCTGCGCCGTTTCGTATTAACTCGAGGAGGACGAAGCCATACGTTCCGTACCCCTTCTATTCCGACGTCGACGAGCTCGCCGCCAACTGCGACGCTCCGTGATCTGCTGCGGCCTGAACGAGCAAACCCACCACATGATCACTAGGGAAGTGCTGTTAGCTCTGGGGAAGGAAGGCGATTGTTAACGTCGGGCGTGGATCGATCGTCGACGAAAAGAAGATGGTGCAGCTTCTAGTCCAAGGAGAGCTTAAAGGCGCCGGCTTGGATGTGTTCGAGAATGAGCCCGATGTTCCTGAAGTGCTCCTCGCACACGGCTTATTTTCACTCCAGAATCCTTCTCGGATGTATGCGATCTCACCATCGGGAACTTAGAAGCTTTCTTCTTGAATAAGCCCCTTATTTCCCCTGCGTTAGATGAGTGAACCGACCGCTCCGCCGGTGCATATCGGCTCTGTTACCGCTGCTAGACTAGATTTGGTTGGCTTTACCTTAAGCGGTCTTTCTACGTACCGTGGCCCTCAACATGTTTCCCTCGATGGCATTTGATTATTCGCATCGCTACGAGCACGTTAGGTGCAGCTAACCGACTCTCCGTGGCCGCAGGATGACAACATGGTTTCGTCCCATCGGATTTGTTGTTAATCCTTTTGTTCATATTTGATAGGCTGAGATGTTATATGAGTTAGTTATATTCAGTAAATGAGCTTAGAATGATAAAGCTTAAAATAATAAAGGTCTTAAATAGGTCAATATTTATTTAGACCTGATATACCTTTATGACTCTCTCTAGTCCTCTCTCTATTTCGTGCTCGTTCACTCCATGTTCTTACCTTAGTTTGAGGGGAAAATTGTCTAAAAAGCCCGAAACCTTTTAAAAATTCACCAATGTAATTATTTTAATCAATTTTTATCGGAAATTATTGACGTGAACGTCAGCCGTTTTATGCGGCACGGCTAACGTTGACGTGGACAAAATTTAAGTATTGTTAAATGTTTTATTAATTTTGAATATTTAATTTAATTTTTCTTTTTATTTTCCTTTTTCTCCTCCTTCCTCTATTGGCAGCCCAACCTTGGCAAAGATCGAAAACTAGCTAGTGGCTATGATTGGCGAGAATTACACAATGCCTGCTTTGGGTAAGGTGAGTCTTGCCTAGGGTTGGCAAGGTTCCCTCATCAGTTGTAGCTTCCGATTGGTCGCTGACCATCGTCAAGGTTGGGCCACTAGTGGACAAAGGAGGAGGAAAAAAAAGAAAAGAATGAAAAGAAAAGAAAAAAAGATCACAAATATATTATAAAAATAATAAAATTTGTCAACATTAAATTGGGAATGTCATGTAGGATGACCAGCGTCTATATTAATGACTTTTCCGCCAAAATTGACTAGATTGACAAAAATGTGAAAAAATTTAGGAGTCAATTGATAAAATTAAAATGTTTAAAATTGCTTTTTGAACAATTTTCATTTAGTTTGAATATGAGTTTTACTATATTGGCAAGGATTGGTTACCCTTGCCTCTTTTTAAACTGACTTGCCTTTCGACTTTCAAATCAACTTGAATTCTTTTTGTTTTGAAAAGTTGTAAAGACAATTTTTGGAGTGATCTCAACTTTGCAAGTGGGAGATTGTTGTGGTAATTTGGCTGATGTAAAAGACATAAGAAAAGATGTTGCAAAGCTGGAAAAAGTTAATGTTCTTAGAGAGTTTCCACATTTATTACCCGAGGATTCACCATGGTTTGTCTCATGATAAAGAGAAGATTTTGATATTGACATGATACGTGGTACAACACCTATTTTTAAGGCGCCATATTGGATGACGCCTTCTCAACTAAAGGACTTGAAAACACCATATGATAGGGGTGAGCATGGTCCGGGTTGGTTCGGGCCACCCCCTAACCCTAGGACCAACCGGTATAGTGTCGGTTCTCAATTTTTAGGACCAAGGACCGACCCTATTGAGCTTAGGACCAAGGACTGGACCGACCCAATGGGTTTGGTCTAGTTCTAGGGTCAACCCGGGACCGATCAATAATTTTTTTCATCTTATTTTTTATATTCCCTAAAAAAGCAAACTTACAAATTCAAATTACGCATCCGTCGACAATGCGGCATTGTGCAACTAAACTATAAATACCAATACATATTTAGCAAATTTAAGATGACATAATAATAGGAATTTCGTACCTACTAACCGCTCATCGAGATATGGGATAAGATGAAAAGTTCTTGTAATCATCTATCTTTAATATTCATAACATCATATATACAAAAGCGTTTTCCTGCATTTGATCACGTAGAGTCCACCCAACCAAAAAATAAGCTTCACACCACTTGACTAGCATTTGATCATGTAGAGTTTACTAACCAAAAAATGAGCTTCACACCACTTGACTAGCAAATCATCGTAACAACTGTAGTACTACTCTACTCTTCAAAAACTTCTACCTTTTGACACGAATTGAAAAGTAAAGTGCAGCTGAAATTCATTAGTAAAATACAATTAAACCATAAAAAAGTTCAAAATACTTAATATAAACCATGAATATATAACTTCACATATTGTTAATTCACTTGAACTTCTATGCACCTGAAAATAAAACAAATGACACATAATTAATACTCAACAAAAGTTTTAAATTGAAATTACTATTAGTACTATTGATAGAACATCTCAATATAATATAATATAACAGACATTTTATTTAGATTTGAATATATAAAAGAATTATAAATAATATAATATAATATATGGAGTTAGTTCAGGGTTGGACCGACCCAAAACTCTTAGGACCGATGACCAACTTGCACAGTGTTGGTCCTGGAATTTCAGGACCAAGGACCAACCTAGTTCCCTTGGGAACCGGACTAGGACCGGCAAGGTTGGGCCAGTCTAGGGTCGGTCCAGGGTCGACCCTAGACCACTGCTCACCCCTACCATATGATATCATAAAAGGAATCCATATAATAGGTGTATAATTCGGGGACAAACCATGTAGAAATTGATGGGCTTGTAATGACTTGATCCTTCGGATGGGGAGTAATCAAGGGGCCAAGAGGGCCCAAACAAGGAGTGACTCCAACAAGCTTATAGGATGGCAAGTGGGGTGGAATGAATCGAATTGGGCATTGAATAGGAGAAAGCGTTCCTTGATTATATATGTGAAATTGAAAATAAGTCACAAGATGCACCATTTTATGTAACGATGTTTTACGTTAGAACTCTAATGTTAAGCATACTTAGGTGATGGTATCGTCAGCATGAATGAATTCGCGAAAAAATGTCTATTCATTGGATGAGTAAACTCAGCCCAACTTTACTTACGGACCCAAAAAAAAAAAAATCAAGTTAACTTTACCAAAAAATCGAGTTAAATTTATGTTATTTTCATTATACTAAAATAATGGTGGTAAGTAAAATGACGTCAATAATGTAATGGCGCCAAATTCCTCCGCAGTCTCCACGACTTTTCCCTAGCAATGGCAACGGAATCTCTCTCTCCCTCAATCGCTACTCTTTGACTTTGTAGGCTTGACATTAATTGTAGAGTGCGTAGCTTATAAAATATGCGGAAATATAATACTCAAAATAAACTCAGTAAGCTAATACAATGACACACTCAAACAAACTAATACAAACATACACTAAAGCACACTCAACTATTCTATTTTTCTTCCCTTCTGGATCACGGAGGGATAACTCGCTCACACAGAGCTACTGAGGCTGCAGTGCCTCTCTCTGAAGTTCACCGTTGCACCTGGTGACTTTCTGTTCCGAAGCTCCCCCTGGTGGAGGCTTCCCTGAAGCTCACCTTGTACTGGCCTGAGGTTCTCTGCCTGCATGTGGCGTGAGTCTCTCTCCCTGGCCTCCCTATTCTGCCTGCGGTGACTTGAGGTTATTAAGCCTCTCTTTGAGGCCTTTCGGCCTGCTCCTTCACCTTGAGGCCTTTTGGCCTGAGCTTGAATGCTTCACGTACTGCCATTGCCATATTTATAATCATCTTTTCCACCGCCTGGACTCCACCGCATGGATTCTACCGCCTTCAACCTGCAAGAGTTGAAGTTGAACTTTTCTTCTTGACAGTCAACAATTTGTGGGCTACTTTTCCTTCATGTACAAGTTGCCAGCCGCACGTTTTTCTTTCCTTCATGCTTCTTGAGGTCTCCAGTAGCAACTTTATATTATTTTATTGTGTGCCCAAGATGCTTGCAGTTTCTTCATGATTTTTGTTCTCCGGCGGCTTAGGGTGCGCATGGTAAAATTTCTGAAACAGAAATTGATTTCTGGCGAAATCAATTTCTCAATTTCTATTCCCTGGACGAGTTTAAGAAAGAAACCCGTTTGATAACGACTCAAAATTTCTATTTCGAGGAGAGAAAATGAGTCGACGTGTTTGCTTAAGAAGATGGGGTGGATAGAAAAACAATTTCTATTTCTACTTCAAAATATAGCTTCGATTTCTCACCCAAAACAATTTCTCAAACAGATTTCTATTCCTAACGAAAATCAATTTGCGTTCACAAACTGTTGCTCCAAATCGTTCTAACAAAAAATTGAGAAATTGAGAAACAGAAATTTTACCATGCGCAGCCTTAGAGAGACCTGGTGCTGCAGCACACGTTTCTTTGGCGGTTTATTATTATATTAGGTGTTGTGTTCCAACAGACTTCCATGGCCTCTCGCCCCAAAAACGGCGGCGCTCCTCCGCCGCCCCTCCCCTGCCGTCCGCTGCTGCGCATCCTCCTCCTCCGGCACCCCCACCACTTCTCCCTCATCGACCGCCCCCTCCCCGACGGCTTCCGCTTCCTCAAGCCGTGGGAATCCCCGCTCCCCTTCGACGACTTCCTCTCCTCCGCCGACGCCCGCGCCGCCGAGGCAATCTACTCCTCCGGCAGGGAGCCGGTCACCGCCGACATGCTCCGGCGGCTCCCGGAGGCCCGCCTCGTCGTCACCACCAGCGCGGGCCTCAACCACATCGACCTGGCCGAGTGCCGGAGGCGCGGGGTCGCGATCGCCTGCTCGGGGGACGCGTACACGGACGACGTGGCGGACTTGGCCGTCGGGCTGCTGATCGACGTGCTGAGGAAGCTGTCGGCGAGCGACCGGCACGTGAGGCGTGGGTCGTGGAGGAGCGAGGGTGAATTTGCGCTCGGATCGAAGGTTTTAATGCTCGCTTAATCTATTTATCTGTCTTTAACAATTTTCGTCGTTGATAGAATTTTCTGGATGAGGAGAATTTAGTGAAAGTGAGCTTTAATTGAATGCGCAGGAGTCAGCATTTTCGGTAATCGACAATTTGAGAACTGGGTTTCGCCATTGGTGATCATGTGCTCTGTTACATTATGCTAAAGTTTCGAACTTTAGACTGTGGAGAGAATGATGAGTTTTCTTAGGTATACACAATTCATATGACAGCCGGCGCGATGTGCTTTGTATTGATCAGACTTTTGGAGAATGAATAGTTGAATAGGACAGCATGGTTTTCACTTGTTACTTGATGTTAGAAGTAGACTACTGCACCATTAATTGGTCTGATCAGGTGGAGGATGTCTAGACCGACCGGATGAGCCTGCAAGTCCGGACCTTTAGCTCTTTGGGCTGGCCAACCATGATTGTTTGATGAGAAAAAGTTATGATCAGTATGAAGAGTCTATCTTCTAGTTTTTACGGACCTCACACACTAGTAATTCAAGATATAAAGACTACATGCATAAAAAGCTTTTTCGTCATGATGGGCAAAAAACCCTCTCTATTTATAGATGACTTTTGAAAGATTGGATTTAGTTATTGCCCTTTGTTCCACTGTAACACATTCAACTTCCTAAATTTTTATAATTTTGATTTATCTAGTGTTCGTGCGTTTGATTATAACAGCAACTATGATAGGTAAGATCTTCCATTTAATGTAGATGTTTAGTTCCCAAGGTTTAGCTTTGATGGGGAGTTCGATTTGATATGTTGTTCGACAGAGTTATAGGGTCTTGAGCATCCCCTGGCTTGGCTTAGTAAATTTGGTGGCGCAATTACTGATTTTGTTGTCGAAATTGTAATATGGGTTGCTCCATGTTTTGCAGTCATGGCATAAAAGTATATTATAGCAAGGCAACTGAAATTATGAATACTTTATCTTCCCTGGAATTGACTGTGAAGCACGCTTGGACAATCCATGTAGGGTGAGTAACAGATGCGGCATAACATAAGAGTCCTCTGAACTGGTTGACTTAACTCATGCTTGTGTGGTTTTTTGTTCCTATTGAGGTGTAGATGTAGAATGTATGCTGTCGTTTATTTCCATGATTCAGGGAGAATTTATTCCATTTTACATGACTTGATTTTATACTGTCTTAATTATACATGAAGTGTAAATTAGATCTTCTCTGCTTGTGGTGGTAATTCACTTGCAGCTGGGCGGCAAGAGAGTTGGAATTGTTGGATTGGGGAGGATTGGTGAGGAAGTTGCTAAAAGGCTTGAAGCCTTTGGATGTGCCATTTCATATCACTCAAGGAAGAAAAAGCCATACGTTTCGTACCCTTTCTATCCTAATGTCCATGAGCTCGCCATTAACTGTGATGCCCTTGTAATTTGTTGTGGCCTGACTGAGCAAACCCACCACATGATCAATAGGGAAGTACTATTAGCTCTGGGGAAGGATGGTGTGATTGTCAACATTGGGCGTGGACCGATTATTGATGAAAAGGAGATGGTGCAACTTCTAGTCCAGGGAGAGCTTGGAGGCGCTGGCTTAGATGTATTTGAGAATGAGCCCAGTGTTCCTGAAGAGCTCCTCACTCTTGATAATGTTGTATTATCGCCGCATAGAGCTGTCTATACGCCGGAAACCTTATCAAATTTATGCGATCTCGTTGTTGGCAACTTGGAAGCTTTCTTTTCAAATAAGCCCTTGCTTTCTCCTGTGTTATATGGGTGAATTGACAGCTCAGCCGGTCTATCTTGGCCCTGTTACCACCGCTAAACTAGATTCAGTTGGCTTTTCCCTGAAGCAGTCTTTCTTCACACTTTGGTCACAATATGTGTGCCTTGATGGCATTTGTTTTGCATCCCTACAAGCATGTTTGGTGTGGCTAACCAAACTCTCTGTGGCCACGGGATGGTAATAATACGATCATCTCAAAAAGAAGCCAACCGACTGTCTATTATATTCTTCCCTGTGATGGTTTCGTCCTGTTGGATTTGTTGTTAATCCTTTCTGGAATTGGCGAAGGCCAACTGATTGTATGATAATCTATCCGGTGCTACGAAGAAGCCGAGCAAGGAAATAGACGGTAGAATGATGATACTGGGCAGGGCTTGTTTTAACTGTCACGTTTGTCATTGGGTGCAAGACTCCAGAATGGGGACTTGTTGATCACTGAACACTTCTCCATGAAATTGAAAATAGATGATCAGATCCTGTGTTGTTTATGTAGCGCTGTTCTCTAATGTTGATGTCATGGAACTTCTGTAGTATCACGTTTTCTCTGGTGGCAAATATGTTCTGAAAAGTTTGCACTTCGGGAGAAAATTGACTCTAGATGTTGGTCCAAACCATTGAAATAGAAACATAGAATTGCCTAAAGATCTAGTAGGATTGAAGATACAAGATTTCTATGTTATCTTAGGAATGGATTGGTTATTATCACACCAGGCTGTTGTTGCTTTCCAAATGAAGTTTTCTTTCGATATTCAAGTCACCCCAAATTCTCTTTTTCTGAAAGTTGTAAAGACCCTTTACTCAAAAGAGTGATCTCCGTTTTGTGAGCAAAAAAACTGTTGAAAAATGATTGTGGTTAATTTTTTTAATTAGATGAGTTGTTGTGGTTATTTGACTTGCGTAAAAGACACAAGTAAAATATGTCCTAAAGCTGGAAAATGTTCATATTCTTAGAGAGTTTGTAGATTCGTTTTTTTGAGCACTTATTGGGTTTGCTTCCCGATAGAAAGAATGATTTTTGTATTAAACTGATACTTGGTACAACACCTATTTCTAAAGCATTGAATCAAATTACATCCTCTGAATTCAAAGAGTTGAAAATACGGTAGGATATCATATGCATGAATACTTCTGATAGGTGCATAATTTGAGGAAGAACCTTATGGAAACTAATGGGCTGGTAATAAATTGGCCCGAAGAGGTTGAAGAGTGATCGTCGGAACAAGAGGGCCGAACAAGGAGCGGCTTCCAATAAACTTTTAGGACGGCAAATGATGAAAGGAGTTGAATTACGCACTGAGTAGGGGATAGTATTTGTGAAATATATGTGAAATTAGGAAAAAAAAAACTTACAAAAGATAGTTTTTTTTTTTTTTTTACCCTCTCTATTCCTACTTTACACTCACTCATGAAAACCCACTCTCGAAACTTACGGTCTCTACCCCCAAAAAAATTTGAACCTCACCTCTCCCTTTCAAAAGGGTGGCGCCAAAAACAGCCATTTAACATAACAGCAATGTTTAGCATTACAATTCTAATATTAAAGTTCCTATTCATACGTCAAAAGAAAATATCAAACTTATCACGGTTACGTAATGGCGCCAAATTCGTCTTTTATCACCCTTCGCCAATTCGACCGTATACTCCTCTCAAGTCTCAATCACTACACTTGGCTTCCCAGTTCCCACGGCCTCTCGCGCCGAAAACGGCGGCGCTCCGCCGCCGCCCATCCCCGCCGTCCGCCGCCGCGCGTCCTCCTCCTCCGGCACCCGCACCACTTCTCCCTCCTCGACCGCCCCCTCCCCGACGGCTTCCGCTTCCTCAAGCCGTGGGAATCGCCGCTGCCCTTCGACGACTTCCTCTCCTCCGCCGACGCCCGCTCCGCCGAGGCGATCCTCACCTCCGCCAGGGCTCCCGTCACCGCCGACTTGCTCCGGCGGCTCCCCGAGGTCCGCCTCGTCGTCAGCACCAGCGCGGGCCACAACCACATCGACCCGGCCGAGTGCCGGCGGCGGGGGATCGCGGTCGCCGGCGCGGGGGACACGAAGTCGGAGGAAGTGGCGGACTTGGCGGTCGGGCTGCTGATCGACGTGCTGCGGAAGGTCTCGGCCAGCGACCGGTACGTGAGGCGAGGATTGTGGAGTAGCGAGGGAGAATTTGCCCTTGGATCGAAGGTTTTAGTGCTTGCTCAATCTATTTATCTGTCTCTGACGATTTTCGTGTTAATTTTTCTTTGGATGACTGTTTAGTGATCATGAGAGGATGATTAAGTACAAGTGAAGTTTAATTGAATGAGAATTGAGTTTCGCCATTGATGGTTATGTGCTCTCTGTTGCGTAATGTTAAAAGCTAGGGACTCTAGACTGTATATAGATTGATGATTTCTTTTAGGTTAACATGATCATTTGACGATGGTGCAATGCGTTTTGTATCGATCAACTTCTGGAGAAAGAATAGTTGCATAGGACAAGCATGGATTTCACTTGTTTCTTGATGTAGAAGTGTTTTATAGATTATTCAACTATTAATTGGTCTGATCAGGCGGATAATATCTCTACCGGGCACACGGGCTGCTGAGTTGAGACCTTTAGCTCTTTGGGCTCGCCAATCATGATTGTTTGATAAGAAAAAGCTATGACCGGTACGAAGGGTTGACCTTCTAGTTATTATGGACAGCAGACGTCTCGTAGGGGGCAACACCAGTAATTTAGGGCATAAAGACTGTGTATGGATGCTTAAATTGTTTTCGTCATAAGGGGCAAAAAAACCTTTCCATGAATAGATGATCGCTGGAAAGATTGGGTTTGGTTATTTTTCTTCGTTCAACTCTAAAACCTTCAACTTCCTAAATTTTTTAAATTTTGATTTATCTAGTGTTCACCTGTCTGATTATAACAGTATGTATGATAAGTTCGGTCTAATTATGTTGTTCAACAGATTAATGTGGTCTTGAGCATTCTCTGGCTTGGCTTGTGCAATTACTGATTTTGTTGTCAAATGTTGTAATTGGGTCACTCCATGTTTACAGCCATGGTGACAAGTATCTTGTAGCAAGGCATTTGAAATTATGAATGTTGTGTCTTCTCTTGAAAATGTTTATGCTGATGGGTATGACCGTGAAGCACACATGGAAAATCGATTTAGGGTCAGCAACAGATGCAGCATAACATAAGGCCCTTTTAACTGGTTGATTTTGCTCATGCTTGTGTGATTTTCTGTCACCTTACATAGAGTGTAAATAATATATTCTCTACCTGTGGTGGTAATTTCACTTGCAGCTGGGAGGCAAGAGAGTCGGAATAATTGGATTGGGAAGGATTGGCTTGGAAGTTGCTAAGAGGCTTGAAGCCTTCGGGTGCACCGTTTCATATAACTCAAGGAAGAAAAAGTCATATGTGTCGTACCCCTTCTATTCCAACGTCTGTGAGCTTGCCACTAACTGCGATGTTCTTGTAATCTGTTGTGGCCTGAATGAGCAAACCCATCACATAATCAATAGGGAAATACTATTAGCTTTGGGGAAGAAAGGTGTGATTGTTAACATTGGGCGTGGACCAATTATTGATGAAAAGGAAATGGTGCAACTTCTAGTCCAGGGAGAGCTTGGAGGTGCTGGCTTAGACGTGTTTGAGAAGGAGCCTTATGTTCCGGAGGAGCTCCTTGGTCTTGATAATGTTGTACTGTCCCCGCATGCAGCTGTTCTTACCCCAGAAACCATATCAAATTTATGTGATCTCATCACCGGGAACTTGAAAGCTTTCTTTTCAAATAAGCCATTGCTTTCCCCTGTGTTGGATGAGTGAGCCAACTGCTCCGCCGGTTTATATTGGGCTCCTGTTACCACTACTGAAGTCGATTCAGTCAGCTTTACCCCGAAGCAGTCTTTCTACACATTAGTCTCAATACATGTGCCTTGATGACATCCATTTTTTATCACCACGACCCATGCTTGGTGTAGCTAACCCACTATCTGCGGCCACTTGACTGTTGATTATATTCTTCCCTGTGACGGTTTCTCTCATCCTGTTGTATTTCGTGATCCTTTCCACAATCGGCGAATGCCAACTGATTGTACAATAGTCTGTCAGGTGCTACGAAGCCGAGGACGGAAAGAGATGATGGGTGATATACTAGTCGGCCTTGTTTCGCCTGTTGCATTTGTCATTGGGTGTAAGACTCTAGAATGGGGTCATGTCGATTGATTACTGAAGACTTCTCCATGAAAATGTAGACGGTATCATAAGATCCTGTGTCGTGTGTCTGAGCTCTGGGTCTGATCTTGATGTTTTGCAACTTCTTGATCTTTAAGTTTTCTTTTGAGGATGAGCAGATTGGCACAAGAGTGGTGCCTGTTTTTCTTGTAGTTGCAATGTTCGGTGCAGCTTTGATGGAGTCTCATCGTATAGAAAGGATGGTCGCAGCTCGTGAGCGTCACGGGCGCGAAAGACAGTCGGCGTCGCACCGAGGATGGATCCAACTTGACCTGACTCTCTCTTTTCCACCTCAATGATGTTCTCAGCATGAGTGCCTCTTGGTTTTGTAATTTCATGCTTGCTTGTGATTGTGTAGTGTCTGATATCCTTTGGACTCTTGCATCACTTTAATTGAGCTTATAAAAAGGTTAGGGTGACTAATTCAATGAAACCTCCACCACCCCATCATAATTATTCGCTCGAGAACCAGATTCGTTAACAAATAAGCGGAATGAGGTTCGTGTCGTGCCAATATACCATCTTTCTTATATCATGTTTGAAAATTTGTTGACACGAAAAACCGTCCAGTACTTAGTTATTATTGATATGTAATGATTGTTCGGAAGTAATAAAAGTGGACTCGACAACCTTATATGCAACTGTCAAACTTAGCAAAGAAAAGGGAAAAGAATGGAGAATATACTATCCGGGGCATATCTGGTCATCTGTAGGGGAAACCAATTGAATGGATTGAAGATTGGTCGATAATATATGTAGTTGATGACTAGGATGAAAGTGTTAGCACATGTCAACTAGTAACAAATGATGGCAGGTTATTCTACCAAAGTTTATCGATAGTGTGTTAACTGAGGAGCAGATAATCGATTTAGAGGCTTGCATCTAAGGCTCAAGCACATGTAAATCCAATAAGGAGGTCGTAGAGATAGTTAGGTAAAAATGAAGATTGAGGTTGGTATTTTGAAAGGAGTTGACAATGTGGCAAATGAACAACTCTTTGGAGATAAGGCTGCTATTTTAAAGGGAGTTGACAACGTGAGAATATGAGACTATTATTTTTGGAAGTGGTGAATTTCAGTTCAATCACGAAAAAAAGTGCTCCCAGATAGTTATGATAGAAGGTCTATAAATGCCAAGTTCTTTCTCATCAATTGGAAGGGGCCTCTCGATAATCAAAATGTAATCTTTTATTATCTTTATTTTCTTCAACTTAATTTTTCCTTAGTTATAGGTTTTCGATTTGTATCGTGGATTAGATTCTAACGCATATCTTTATCCCAATACTTCGTTGTCAATTCAATTCCAACGTACATTTCTATAATGGGTGTCACACCATTGATTAAATTATTGTTCTTGTCACTTTTCATTCATCAATCACCAAATCACTTCACAGGACAGATATTTGGCCTAAAGGCCTTTAGACTCCTATAGATCCTTGGCAAAGTGGTTGCCAAACGCAGCCATATTCTAACTTTGCAATTTCCTTAGGGCCCAGAGAATTAAAAGCTTTCCGGGTGTCTTTGCAAAGAGGAGAGAGCTTTTGCGGAATAGGAGAGTCGCACAAAAGTATTATTTGCACTTTTTGTAGTTGCAAGGCTCGATGCAGCTTTAATGGAGGCTAATGGCATGGCCGCCCAAGGGGTGAAGGGTGATAACTCTATAAAAGTAGAGTTATTTTACCTATTTTAGGCAATAAATAATATAATATCTATGAGGAAATATTTGAATTTCCTTCTGATTATTCGAATTTTCCTTGTTTATGCAAAATAATGAGATCCAGAGAAAATAAAGAAAAGAATGGAAAAAATCAAGAACTCAAATTAGAAAGCAATGGAAGATAGATATCAAATAAAAAATCATCGGATTTACTCCTTGATTTTATGTGCAATTGATAAGCATCTTGGATATATCATATAAGTAGGAGAACATTGGGAGCCTATTTAGAACATTGGGAGCCTAAGGGGGTAGCTAGGGTTTTTTTTTTTTTTTTTTTTTTTTTTTTTTTTTTTTTTTTTTTTCGCTCTTCATTCTCATTGTTCGAAGAGTTTTTTTAAATATTTTAAAGATAAAACAAAAGTGGTGACAGAATTCTTGTTTTTTTATTCAAGATGCTGGGTTTGATTTATATTTTTATTTCTTTTTCTACTATGTTCTAATTTTCTTTTGTTAAGGTTACGATGTAGTATTACCATATGATGTGAATTTCATGATTTTTATGTTTTGCAGGTGATTTCATTCATGTGAGTTATATATTATTGTGCTTGATGTTTTTGAGTGATTGGCCACTACTTGAATAATCTGATGTGCATGTTTGAAACTAAGAAGTAATAATATATAATCATAAATTAAACGTGGATAGAGATATATTACGTTATTTGTATAGCTTTCGGTGATAGATCCAAAAAACTCATTGTAAGCTAGGAATATTCATAGATTTTAATACATTTATGTTTATTTTAATTCGCATAGAGATATAGTAGATTAATAAATTGAGTAGGTTTGCTATACTTAGAGATACGATAGTAAATATATTAGGAAATTCCGCTATCACATGTTTAATTTTGTTCTTGTACGCGCAACAATCTGAAATTCATATCTAATAGTTATGGTGAATTAGATACTCTAACATATTTATCTAATTGATTTACTGCATTTAGTCTTCATATTTTTTTTAAAATTTATTCTCAATTACATTTTGATCTATTAGATAAATTTTAGAATTAATCTATGTTAGTATTTAATTAGTTTATTAATCATCAATCTCCGTGAGACGATACTCTTTTCTCATTATATTACTTGTTCGACACGTTCACTTGTGTTTAGAATTTTATGACCAAAGGGGTAGGGGGAAATCATTTTTCAGGAAATTTTTTGTCCCTTTCTAGATTAAAAAATTCAATTTTCTAACTTTAAGTGTGCATACTTTCTTTGATTGTAAATGATTTTTCATCAACTACTCGTTTTCAGCAAACCAAATGCATAAGAGTTTAGAAAAATAATTTGGATATAATTCATATATTCAAACAAACTTACCTACTATTTCAAGCGATACAAATAATCATTTTTAGGAGGGTGTTTTCCGAATCTTTTTTTTTTTTTTTTTTTTTGGTGAAACGAATTGAGCATAAAATTTTATAGGCTCTTAGATCACTTTAATTAAGTTTAAATAAACTTACGAGACAAATTAATGAGACCTCCCCACCCTTAATAATTGACTTGAAAACCAAAGTGGAATGGAATGTACCAAGTGTCGATTGATTAATAATAGCAAAAATTTATCATTTTCTATACATTGTCTTACTTGTATTAAATTTGAAAATGAAATCACTTTTGCATCAAATATGTCAATCAGCATCTTGAGGGTACTCATAAATCAGACTTAAAATGAAATAAAGAAAAAAAATCAATGGGCCTCATATAGTTGATAAGTACAAAAAAAGTCATAGAACTTTTGTATTAATACTAATTTAAGCTGCGTTTGGGAACTCTTTCCCAAGGGTCTTTGAAGGGCTAAAGGCCTTTGGGCCAAGGAGAGAGTGTTTGGGAAGATTTTTTTTACTTGCCTTTGGGAAATGCAAGCCTTCCCAAGGCTGAAAGCTCAAGGTAGGTTGGGGGCTGCCTTGGGCATTCAACCTTCCTTCTTGGAAGGCTGATGGAGAGTAAGACAAAAAAATTTCTTCCATAAATGTCCTCATTAACATTTCATTTTTCCAGTTTTGTCCTCGTAACTATTCACCTTCTTCTTCGTTGAGGTTGGCCGATGAAGTTGCACCGAGCTGTGAGGGGCCGTCGACGAGCTGGACAGAGGCGGCAAGAGGCCGGTGTGTCATGGCGACCGTCGGCGGCCAGTCACGTGACCTCGGCCACCCCTGCAAGTCACGTCGCCGTGACCACTGCAACCCCCGGCAACCACCCAGATTTGGGTCGCAGCAAGGTCGCGCGACCGCTGCAACCGCAACGACGCTGTGACCCTCAGCAGATCTGGGTCACCAGAGGTCTCCGCGACCCAGATCTGGGTTGCGCGACCTCCGGTAACCCAAATCATGCGCAGATCTGGGTCCTTGGAGGTTGCCGCGACCTAGATCTAGGCCGCACGACCTCCGGCGACCCAAATTGATCGATTGGGATTGCGCGAACTGGTCGTAATGATCTGGTTGCGGCGACCCTCGCCGATCGCCTGCCTCTCACCGGACCACCTACCCCACGTTGGACCCTCGCTGGACCGCTTGCCACAATAGTAACCGGCCAATTCTCTTTCTTTTTTTTTTTCTTTTTTTTTAATGACAAAAGTTTTTTGCACAGTTAATTTGTCCAAACACTATTTTGCTCAAACATACTTTATAATGGATTTTTACAAATATGATTTACCAAACACAATTTGCATTTCCAAAAACCCCTTTAGCTCAAAGGTCTTTACATTTTCTCAAGGACTTTCCCCAAAAGTCTTCCTAAATACACCCTTAGTCCTAAATCTTTCTATACTGATATCAATTCAATTCAATTCATTTGGGAATTGCTAACGTAGACGTTGGCCGTCCTATGTGGTATGATAGACACTGATATCGAGATTTTTTTTATTATTTTTTTTTCTTTTCTCCCTCTTCTTTTCTTTTTTCCATTATGGCTGGCAAGGGTCGCAAACCTCGTTGTGGCCTCGCCTCCGATGAGCTCATCGGTTCTTCTTCTTCTTCACTCGACATGGAGAGCAGCCTCTCCATTCTTCAATATTGATGGGCTGCGGCGTGAACACAATGGCCCTGAGCTCGATGCTGTTCAACAACAGGCTGAGATGCTGGCATGCTTTGAGATCAAGTGCGTGAATGACCGCCGATGATGTCGCTTACTTGTTGGAAATACTAGGCCTCTCTCCATTTGTTAAGACACATGTGTGAGTGAGTTGTGTTAGAAAAATCTTACATTGGAAAATTGATGTAGTGTAAATTAGTTAATATATCATGGTTGGTCATAACTCATTGGCTTTAAGGTTTTGAGTGAACGTGAGTCAAACTTGATATATTGACAGTTTCAGACTTAAGCTTCCTCGTAATGATCTCCCCGAAAAAAGGTATTGGATTTCTATTACGCACTTCCAACACAATCTTCATCAGCTTCCGCCCGTCTAACTACACCCTCCCTGCCCGTACATCGACCTCGCCATTGCCCATGTTCCTCAAGATCGTCGAGTACCGCATCAGCATTGTCCCTGTCTCTTATTGCCGGCGAGATTCCATTCCGACGCTTCCTTTGTTTCACGGTTTAATCTGGTAAATTGGTAATGAGTTGGGGTCTGGCTTTCGTCATATGCTGATATATGCGAAGTCAAAAAGGTCAACGCATGCAATTCGTGCAATGTGCTTACGACCAGCATGCGTCAGAACACGCTATAGAACTCCGGCGGGATCTGCAATAATTGAACTTGTGATGACTAAATTGGAAACTCTGTCCGCGCCGTTCCGTGCCCGCGATCCTTGAAAGAGAAAAAGGAATGCTAAAAGCAGCATAAGATCTGTACCTTCGTTTGAAGAATGTGACAGGACTGAGAGTTTTTACTATATACGAGATTGAAGTTGGTGTTGAAACTTTTACTGTCTCTCATGAGTGGCGACATGATTGATGCCAGTTTCTTGGTACGAGGCTGCCAGTTTGAATCAGTTGAAAGGTGTACGAGGTTTGGTGGACATCGCTACTTTCGTCTTCCCATGGCCTCCTACCCCCAAAACGACGGCGCTCCTCCGTCCCCTCCCCGATAGCTTCCGCTTCGTGAAGCCCTGGGAATCGCCACTCCCCCTCGATGACTTCCCTCCTCTGCCGACGCCCACCCGGCCAAGGCGATCCTCACCAATGGTAGGGTCCGGTCACCGCCGACATGCTCCGGCAGCTCCCGGGGTCCAGCGTGGGCCTCGACCACCTCGACCAGGCCAAATGCTGGAGGCGCGGGATCGCGGTTGCCGGTGCAGGGGATGCATACTGGGAGGACATGGCCGATGTGGCGGTCGGGCTGCTGATCGATGTGCTGAAGAAGGTCTCGGCGGGTGACTGGCACATGAGGCGTGGGTTGTGGAGTAGCGAGGGAGAATTCGCACTTTGGTTCGAAGGTATTAGAGCTCGCTCAACCTCTTCACCTGTCTGACGATTCTTGTCATTCATGGTTCATGGCTGTTTAGATGAGTGCTTAGCGATCAAGAGAGGAGAATTAAGTGAAAGCAAGCTTTAGTTATTCTGGACCTCAGACGTCTTGTAGGGGGGAAACACTAGTAATCTAAGGTACTAGTATACCCGTCAAAATGGTCATTAACCTATTTCTTTATTCATGTAAGGGTTAAATGAGTGATGGATTAATTATATCAAGTGACCCAAACCTCATTTGTCTAGGTTTACAAGGTTTGGTGGGCATCACTACCGTTGACTTCCCATGGCCTCCCACCCCCAAAACGACGGCCCTCCTCCGCCTCTCGGCCGCCGTCCCCCGCCATGCGTGCTCCTCCTCTGCCACCCCATCGAGTTCTCCCTCCTCGACCGTCCCCTCCCCGACAACTTCCGCTTCCTCAAGCCCTGGGAATCGCCGCTCCCCCTCGACGACTTCCTCTCCTCCGCCGACGCCCGCCCCGCCGAGGCGATCCTCACCAATGGCAGGGCTCCGGTCACCGCCGACATGCTCCGGCGGCTCCCGGGGGTCCGCCTCGTCTTCACCTCCAGCGCGGGCATCAACCACATCGACATGGCGGAGTGCCGGCGGCGCGGGATCGCGGTCGCCGGCGCGGGGGACGCGTACTCGGAGGACGTGGCGGATTTGGCGGTCGGGCTGCTGATCGATGTGCTGAGGAAGGTCTCGGCGAGTGACCGGCACGTGAGGCGCGGGTTGTGGAGTAGCGAGGGAGAAGTCGCACTCAGTTCGAAGGTATTAGTCGTCCCTCAATCTGCTTGCCCGTCTCCGACAATTTGACAACTGAGTTTCGCCATTGATGATCTTGTGCTCTCTGTTACATTATGATAAAGCTTCGGCATCTAGACCGTGGAGAGATTGATGATGGGTAAGATCTTCTAGTTAAGATAGATTATTCGACCCCGGGATTTATCTTCGATCGGGACTCCAGTCCGATATGTTGGTCTACACAGTTATATGGTCTTGAGCATCTCCTGGCTTGGCTTATTAAGTTCGATGGTGCAATTACTGATTCCTGTTTTATCAAATGCTGTAGCGGGTCACTCCATATGTCATTTATTTCCATGATTCTGGAAGAATTATTCCATTATATACGACTTGATCTTTATTGTTTCAGTTATATACATGAAGTGTAAATGATATCTTCTCTACCTGTGGTGGTAATTTCACTTGCAGCTGGGCGGCAAGAGAGTCGGAATTGTTGGATTGGGAAAGATTGGCTTGAAAGTCGCCAAAAGGCTCGAGGCCTTCGGCTGCGCCGTTTCGTATAACTCAAGGAAGATGAAGCCATGCGTTCTGTACCCCTTCTATTCCAACGTCGGTGAGCTTGCCGCCAACTGCGATGCCCTCGTTATCTGCTGCGGCCTGAATGAGCAAACCCACCACATGATCACTAGGGAAGTACTACTAGCTCTTGGGAAGGAAGGTGTGATTGTTAACGTCGGGCGTGGATCAATCGTCGACGAAAAGGAGATGGTGCAGCTTCTGGTCCAGGCAGAGCTCGGAGGCGCTGGCTTGGATGTGTTTGAGAATGAGCCCGACATTCCTGAAGAGGTCCTCGCTCTCGATAACGTCGTATTATCGCCGCACTCGGCTGTTTTCACCCCGGAATCCTTCTCGGATATATGCGATCTCGCCGTCGGGAACTTGGAAGCTTTCTTTTCAAATAAGCCCTTGCTTTCTCCTGTGTTATAGAGTGAATTGACAGCTCAGCCAGTCTATATTGGCCCTGTTATCACCGCTAAACTAGATTCAGTTGGCTTTTCCCTGAAGCAGTCTTTCTACATACTTTGGTCACAATATGTGTGCCTTGATGGCATTTGTTTTGCATCACTACAAGCATGTTTGGTGTGGCTAACCAAACTCTCTGTGTCCACGGGATGGTGATAATACAATCATCTTGAAAAGGAGCCGACCGACTGTCTATTATATTCTTCCCCGTGATGGTTTCGTCCTGTCAGATTTGTTGTTAATCCTTTCTGGAATCGGCGAAAGCCAACTGATTGACTGATAATCTGTCCGCTGCTACGAAGAAGCTGAGGAAGGAAATAGATGGTAGAATGATGATACTGGGTAGGGCTTGTTTTAACTGTCACGTCTGTCATTGGGTGCAAGACTCCGGAATGGGGACTTGTTGATCACTGAACACTTCTCCATGAAATTGAGAATAGATGATCAGATCCTGTGTTGTGTATGTAGCTCTAGTTCTCTAATGTTGATGTCCTGGAACTTCTGTAGTATGACGTTTTCTTTGGTGGCAATGCTCTGAAAAGTTTGCACTTCGGGGGAAAATCAGCTGTGACATCCCCCTTTTTTGGTCTTCTTCTTCTCTCTCTCCTCTTTCTCCTCTCCCTCACGTTTCCTTCCCCCCGAGAAAATATTGGGTGGGTTTAACCCAACACGTAGGCGTTTGGGTGAAACAATCAGCGATCGACGCGTGGCGCCACGTTGGCGAGGGCGTCAGGCGTTCAAAATTCGCGCGGGCCGCGTGTGGGGCCCACCACTCTGACGCTCCCTGCTCTGCTCTCCTCTGCGACGCCTGAGCCCCCTGTCGAATCGTCCTCTCTCTCCTCTCTCTTTCCCCCGTTCTCCGTTCCGTTCCGTTGCGGGGGAGAACAAAAGTCGCACAGCTGCATCTCTTCCCCCTCCTCTGCTCTCTCTCTCCATTCTCGCCGACGAGCTCTCTCTCTCCATTCTCGACTCCGACGCCCCGCCGACGACCTCGCCTCCGCCTCCGCCTCCGCCCCCAACGCCCTCTCGCGACTCCGACGCCCCCGACTGAAGCCGGTTGCCTCCGACGCCGACGACGCCGCCTCCGCCCCCGACGCCCTCTCGCGACTCCGAGGCCCCCGACTGAAGCCTGTTGCCTCCGACGCCGACGACGCCGCCTCCGCCTCCGCCTCCGCCTCCGCCTCCGCCCCCGACGCCCTCTCGCGACTCCGAGGCCCCCGACTGAAGCCGGTTGCCTCCGACGCCGACGACGCCGCCTCCGCCTCCGCCTCTGCCCCCGACGCCCTCTCGCGACTCCGACGCCCCAATCGAATATACTTCCGGTTGCTGTTCTCTTCTACGCCGACGACGCCGCCAAATTTTAACGAGTTATCCAAGCCCTATACACTGCTTTGACTATTGTCTTCTTAGACTGGCCCCCGAAAAGCATGTAACTGTGTGCCTCCGACACTGTCAAATGCATTTTCTGTCAAGAACGCCGCTTCATGTTTCTCGCCTCCATGCCAGAGGAGGTCCGCCCCCTCGCTGATCAGGTGGAAAAGCGACTCTGCCCAGAGTTCTGCATTGCCTGGTTCAGCTGGAATCATTGCCAGGTTTATCAATCATAGCTGCGAGCCCAATCTATTTGTCCAATGTGTATTAAGTTCCCACCAAGACATTAAGCTGGCTAGGGTGGTTCTATTTGCAGCTGATAACATACCACCATTGCAGGTAATTCATTTTTCTCTTGTGATGCACTCTTCGCTTGGTAGCTATAGACTTAATTAAATATATTCAGCAGCACTGTGTCAAGTTGTAGCTCTCTCTGTCTGTACTTATGTGTGCGCTTATGAGATATAGGTGCATGCACATAGCTGCTAGTCTGAAAGCCTTGCGTATTCATGAAACTGACTGCTTTTATTTTAGTAAACTTTTGCTGATAGATTTGTTGAAAGTGTGGACCACTGGTTCTCGCTAATTTTGAGGAAGTGACATCTTTTAAGCGGGTTTGTTCTGGTTCTTCTCAGCATGACTGACTCCCAGTTATTTCGTCTGTAGGAGCTTACGTATGACTATGGCTATGCGCTTGATAGTGTTTTTGGCCCTGATGGAAAGGTGAAAAGAATGCCATGCTACTGTGGTGCAGCTGATTGTACGAAGCGCTTGTTCTAAAACATTAAAACATTCCAAGTGCTTGTTCCACCTTCTGTGGTTCTTATGCTTTTCTTAGCCAAGCAAATTTTGTGGTAATGTGCTATTGCGTAAGCTTGTCTGTTCCTGTAATCTTGTCTCTGCTGTGACAGGTTTGATACAGTAGGTTAGATTCTATAGCCAGAAACGGAGAGGGAAAGCAAATAGGTTCTGTTGTGAAAATCAAAGAAGTGCACGTCATTTGTCGGCTAAGGAAGTTTTGTGTATTTAGGACCTGTCATTTTCCTGTGTTACGACACTTTGGGCTTTGATTGCCCACTATATCTGCAAATGAAAATTCAGGGGTGAGAGGGGAAGCAACAAAAAGTGCTTTTCCCTCACTAAAAAAGACTTGGTTTTGTAGAACCTGTGCGGTTGATTTCTTATATTGTGAGCCCTTTGGTTTCCTTTCAAGTCACTCACGCCATGCGGTCACTTCGGAGTGTCAAGTGCCTTGCTGCTTCCATCAAGTGGTCCTGGCTGAATTATCTTCCGGGGAAGACAACTAGGCTTGTGAAATCTCATGCCTGACAGGACAATTTTGCATGACACTTCTGACCTGCATGTCAAGAGAAAACGCAAGGTAATTCTGATGCTTCTGAGAGCAGAGTATTGTCATCACTTTTTGATATAGATTTAGGGTGACCAAAAATGTCATTTTGTTGCAGATTGAAGAAGCCCAGATCGCAAGGGAAGTTGAAGTTAATGAAAACCGAATTCGCAAAGCACTAGAGAAAGAAAATATTTTGAGGAGAAAGGTTTTCATTTATCACTTAAGGATATGTGAACTTTGTGGAGAAAACTTTGGCATGTACTGATATCCTGTATTTTTCTATTGCAGGCTGAGGAACGAATGAGGAAAGAGATGGAAAGATTTGATCGTGAAAGAAGGAAGGAAGAAGAAAGGTTGATGCGTGAACAGCAGAGAGAGGAGGAGAGATTGCTACGTGAGCAAAGGCGAGAATCAGAGCGACGGGAGAAGTATTTACAGAAAGAATCTATTAAGGTAAGTATTTGAGCTTGATATTGCATTTTCACTAGTTAGTTTCTTTTGCTTTATTTGATTGGTTAAGCAGCACCTCTTCTTTTCTCTTTTCTTTACCAACTTCTCTGGTTTTTTGTTTGGAAGGCGGAGAAAAAGAGACAAAAGAAGAGCTTCGTCCAGAAAAAGAAGCAGAGAGACAAAAAGCTGCAGTGGAGAAGGCCACTGCTGGCAGAATTGCCAAGGAATCCATGGAGCTTATGGAGGATGAACAGCTGGAGCTGATGGAATTGGCCGCTGCAAGGAAGGGGTTGCCTTCAATCGTTAATCTCGATCATGTCACTATGCAGAACCTTGAGTTGTTCAGAGGTAGGTTTTTTATAGCGATTACTGTTAAGACCAGTTTCACTCCATTGATTCATTGATTGTGTGATATTGTTGTTTTAACTAGGATTCTATGGCAGCTAAGAGAAGCTTTTAAATTCCTATGCTCTGTTTTTATCGTGTACCTTAAATTCAGTAGAAAGGAAATAGGGCCTGATCCTTTCTAGAAAATTTACCGGTGTTCCATTGTTGTCAAGAATAATTCTAGATATACTAAAGTTATACAATTACCATCATACTAAATGATGTTAACATTGGATATATGAATGAGTCACCATCTTGTGAATTGAATCTAATCCTGTCATCACCAATTTAATTCATGTCACCATCTTGTGATTTGAATCTACTCCTGTCATCACCAATTTTATTTGATAGTTGTATTTTACTTATTATGTAATCATTGTTCGTTTGATGCACTACTGTAACCTCTCACGTTTGATGTTTATGTATGGATCTTTGCGCTGATGAGTTCCTTTCCATATTGTCAAGACATTCAAGTCTGAAGACTGGGTTATAGGCACTTCTAAATGTTTGAATGGGAGAGTTTTTTTGGTTTTTCTGATGATGTTGGATTAGTTAATCGCCTATGTTCAAATAGTGCGGATGTTTTGTCTTTTCTGTTTCTGAAAGAGCGCTTGCTGTGAACTCGTGCTGTCACTTTGCATTCAATTTTGTCGATCCAGTGAAACAAAGTGATAAATACAATCGACTATTTTTTTTTTCCTATTTGCTAAGGGCTTATCACAAAATGAAATCATTGGCTCTATAGGACCAGTAAAGCTACATTGACCAATAATTTTGATCAGAACAGTATAGAATTTTTGGTCAATTATGCATTGTGAAAGTGCAATTTGGAGGCTTTACATGCATTGTTATGATATCGGTCACTAAACAGAAAATGCAACTCAGTACTGGGAGTTTACAAAGTTGTAGAGGCATGTCACTTGGTGGCTGATTGTTCATTTGCGAGTCCAAGTTTGACAACCAACGAAAGCTGTTTACCATTGAATATCGAGTTAAGGTAGGAGCGTGGATTTCCTGGAGAAAATGGTTCCTCAATTATTACAGACATCAGCATAAATCCTCGCCAATCATTCGCTCCATCATGCAAGAAACCGGTCCTATAATTGCCCTCAACCTGGTCTTTCTGCTGCTGTGTCTGAATAATCGGACAAGAACAGGGACAGGTTTGAGTTTCGCCAAGAACATATTGTTCTTGCTTATTCGTCAGTTGTAATAAAGAGAGAGGGAGAGAGAGAGGCAGGAAGAATGGGGAAAGAGAAAGTGGGTTTGGTCGCATTGCTGATAATTGTGTTGAGCTGGTGTGTATCGTCATCCTCCTACTCCTCTTCTTCTTCTTTCAGAGGTGATCTGAGCAGAGGCAAGGTGTCTTTGACTTTCGGGTTGGTGTCGTCGTCTCTATAAATTTTTGTTGATAATCCTAAAACTTTGCTCAGATGTTTGTTTCGAAGGGTCTCATGATGTTATGCAGGGTGATAAGTGCTAATAACTTCCCATCATTTTCTTATTACAGACGCCACATCTGCTTTATCGACCCAACAAGGACCTAGTAATCTGCAGGGACCCAATTTGCGCGTCCCTGCATTCAGGCGACTACAGATGTGACCACCCAGAGCAATGTGACTACGAGGTGGAGTATTAGATGGCGGCTCTTCTCTTGGTGTAATTGTAAAGGATGTCGTTTCTTTCAGGTCCTACAACAACAGCAGGGTTCTTAGTCCTTGTGTCACCCTTGGGTAGGTGAATTCACATGCTCTCCCAATTATGTTTGGCCAGGCTTACTGACTATACCAACTCAGCATTTTATGATACCATGCTTTCTTTTGGCCAGACTGGAAATTCTTCATTAATGTCAGAGAATTTAACCTTTGTAACCATTTCTTATGTGGTGATAGTTCCTCTACAGATGTGGATATGATCAGATACTTGGTCCGTCCAATCCTTTCTTAGATGGAGTGCTTGGGCTCGGTAAGGGTAGGTCCAGCATCGTATCACAGCTAAGTATTTGAGGTTTGGTGGGTACTAGGCCACTGCTTGAGTACACGTGGTGGTGGATTTCTCTTCTTCGGTGATGATCTTTATGACTCCTCCCACATCACATGGATGCCTATGTCTCATGATTACTCGTAAATTCTCTGTTCCTCCATTTTCTCACCATCTCGATATCTCTCATCTCTCATATACTAAAATTGAACTTTGTTATATGTATCTCAGAAAGCACTATTCTCCTGGGACCGCAGAGCTCCTTTATGCAGGGAAACCTACTGGACAGAAATTATGAATGTGATTGGAGGTAAGAGTCTTCCATATGGTGGCATTTTTATTGCAAATTTAGTTGTGCACCCAAGACATTGTCATGGAAAATTTGAAGAGGAAGGAAATCATCGAAGATATATGATTAGACAACATAAAATGTCCTCAGAGATCATATCCATTCAGATGTTCTGCACTATTGTGCAAAGCAGATTTATTTCATTTAGTTTTCATATCTACCCTCGTTTGTTGGTTTTGCAGACATATTGATGCAGGACAAGATGGTGATCTACGACAATGAGAGGCAATTGCTGGGATGTGAATCTAAAGATTGCAGTAGACCTCCAAAGCCCAGAGCATTTGCAGCAATTGACAGGAAGCTCCTTGCCGTATCTCTGTACTTCCAGATCAGAATCATGGAAGCGCCGTGCTTCAAACCAAGCCTTCACCTACGAAGCTCATCATTGCCAAGTCACTTGTAAATAAGCCCTGATTAATGTTTTCCTTTGTCTTTACTGTACTGGATGTTACAAAATTGCTTACGGGTATTACACCAAGTGAACTCAATTACAGCCATTCTTAATAAGTATGGGTCAAGGAAACACTTTCAATTACTATATTAATGAGTCACAAGCAGTAGTTTAGTTAGGTTATCAGCTTTACAACAAGAGGTCTAGTACAAAAAGGCTTGTGATGGCAAGTCTTGATTGGCTTTAATTTGATGCAGGAATTTCGGTTGATCAACAAAGAGGAGCTTGTGCCGCTTAATGAACTTGTCGAATCCATTCTTCAATTGTCGTGGGGGGGGGGAAGGTTTGTTTATCCATTGTTTTCTTGTTTCCTTTCCCCCTTTCTTTTGGATATCTAGATTGAGATTTGTTGGCGACCTTCTTTTCGTTGTTTGTGAATGAGATATCTCGATTCAGTTCATCGCCTTGTCTTCAGTGTGTTTATCTATGTTGATTTGGTGTAAATTCTGTACATCAAACAAGAAAAATCTTGGTCTCCCAATGTCATTTAGTGCAGTTTTAGAGCATGCAGTGAATTTTGTGATCCTTATGTAGAAAGAAGTTTGTCCATTCTGACGTTTGAGGGACTTGCAAGAGAAGCCCTTGCTTGTGTACGAAGGTTTGAGGGAATTCTCTGGCAGCATAGTAAGAATGATTTCTACAGAGGTTCAGGTTCCTCCTTTTTCGGGTACTCCCGTACTTTGAAAATCTTCCCTCTCAAAACTTGTAATGTTCAGTAACATAATCACGAGTTGGCATTGAATACGAAATGGCATTGAATACGAAAAGTATTTACTGACCGCAATCTCGTTCTAACACCAGAATTCTCCAGGAGTTGATGCTAGTGGTCATTGAGACCGTAGCAAAGATATAAAACTGTTAGTCTAGCAAGAAACTACTCCAGCTATTCAAGTCATTTCTCGCGTCCTGTATCTATGCTTCAAAGTATGCATGGCATTCGCCTGTTCCGTGCCAACTTCATATATATATATAACCTGAAACCTAATATTGTTGATAAACATGGTACAAGAACTATGAGTGAAATAACAGCCTTGCATTCGAATATAGGATGTAACTAAACCAGATTTTGACAACCCAAAGTGAAAAATTACAGATAAAGATAAAGAAGGGAGATCTTTCATTTTGTGTAATTTTAAGTATTACAAGGTCTTCTGTGCCACACAATCGAATTCACTATAATTTCACTTCATGGGATTTCTCCAATCCCCTAAGCAGAAAAGTCTCATACATTTTGTTTCTTTTTTTTGCCACCATGGGGTCATAATCTTTCTTTCAATGGTATTCTGTAAATTTTCTTCTGAATAAATTATCCACCAGAATCCCTTGAGCGGCCTTAAATTCAGCAGCTCAGTGACGCTAATGTAATACCGGCCAACCTGAGCACTAGGCCAAGGAACTTTCTGATTTAGCCGTGGCATCTTCGGCTGACAAGATTTCTTGAACCTTGACAGCATGCGTTCATCTCTTATGCACCCAAAATTGCATCACGGAGAAAGGAGACACTTCTCCTTTTAGCCTTACTTCCTTCTCTTTGTTGATTCGCAAATGCACCCAGGGAGCGGATTTGCATAAAAACTTTCCTCTAGTTTTGGGAATTCCCCGGACTCCCTCAAATACGGAGCTCCTGTTCGATCCTTGTGAAGTTTCTTCACTTTGGAACTGAATTTCTTCCAAGAAATCTTCCCCTCATCTAGTTCATCAACCAGTTTAACAAAATTCATCCTGCATGCACAAAGAGGAGATGAAGATGAGATGCCTGTCGATGATCCATCAGGACAGAAACAAAACCAAATATCAAAATGGGGAGAAAAATAAAACAAATCAGACAAACTGAAAAGAGTAGGAACAGGATAATAGTTACTTGTCTGGATTAATTGTCTTCTTGAAATTCTCGAACCGCCTATGGCCTTGAACTGCTTTCGCCATATTCCCATCATAAGTATAAAGAGACAGGCTGAGCACAAGGAGATACTTCAAAAGCGTGCCTGAACACATAGCAATTAGCAAATATTTACCCACCAATTGTTTGACAAAATTTCTCACCAAGAAAATGCTTCTACCAGACCGGCGTGCATCCCAGGCACAACATCTCCCCAATGAAAACAAACTTACAGAGAACAAAGTTGCAACCGAAGCCTAGCACATGGGCATCACCTGGTCGACCCAAACCCGCCCTCACCCCAATCTCTGCTTGAGACATCAGATATCAATGAGTAACCATACAAAGGGAGGAAGACACTATTGCCAATCTGGTTTGTTCATTATAACTAAGTCACCAATGCTTGCATGACTTTCTCTGTCATTGCCAAACATCTAGGACTGCGGTTATAAAGAAAATCATGTGAATGAAAGTGCATGAGCAGATGAGTCCATAAAACCAGGTTGACAGCAAGGATATGATCTCTGCTTCAGACATCAGATATTAATTACAGTTAAAAGTGTTGTGGTCATGAGAAATAGATCACTATTTCATCTCCGAACAAAGTCATCTGCATTTAGAGCTATGGTTTATAATAAAATCAGGTAACTGAAAGTGCATGAGCACATGACCTCAAAAAACAAACTTGACAGCAAGGTACTGAGCACCCAACATAGAAGTGCTAACCTTCCAGGCCTGTATTCAAGTATGAGGTTGTATAGCTGAACAAAAAAATCTTGCAAATCAACGTTCAAAGCATCGAGATTGTTCCTCATTACTTTAAAAGCAATGATGCAACAACGAAGTCTTTCCGAGACGGTCATGCATTTTCCTGAACTGTCCGATTTTCCATCAGAGCATGCAAGCTTTTTAAGGTAATTCATGAGATCTCCAATATAATCCAAGTCAATCAGGTGAGAAAATTTTCTTGCCTAGATTTCTTTCTATCATTCAGTTGTGGATGGCTTGATTCCTCTGGTCGGTTTCCCTTCTTATAATTCTTCTTTTTAACTTTTTTATCCTTATCTGGTGCTTCAGATCTATGAAGGTCCTCGTCAAATGACAGAGATATAAGTACCTGAAAAAGCATTTTGATAGTTACAACAGAGAGAGAGAGAGGATGGGAGGGGTTAAACAAAATAACAAAGTAATTGAAACGCAAAAGTTCAAAATAGTGACCTATTAAACATACGTGGATATTTGACCAAAAAGAGAACATGCTTGAATCGAGTCAGGATGCATCTGACAATTATGAGCTTTCACATAATTTGCAATCAATCGAACAGCTGCTCCAGTCACTTCACCACTGTGTTTACCCTCATTTGTAAAGAGTGACTTAATAGTGTCACAACAAAGTTTCCTGATGATATACATTCACATCTTTTATTCAAGAGAAGATTAGAGAGGAAAAGGGAAAAAATATACATGCGAAGAAATGCTCAAGGAATATGACCAGAAAACTAGAAGTAGAATTGTCTATCACGTGTCATCATAGCACTTGACTCTTTAAGGACTAGCTCCTTTTCTTGTAGTCCGTACCAAAAAGTAAAAAGGTACAATAAATAGAATGTTATCTACTATTTTTCAGACTTTAACATAAAAAAGATCATACTACATTGCATGCGTGACTTCATACAAGGGCACATGCACGCATGCTCACAGATTTACATAACCACAAACATAAGCCATTGCATCTCTAAATGATTGCTAAGCGATGCTTCATCTATTTCCCTTTTGTTTGGGCAGGGAACTTAAACCAAAAGCAAGCAACAACTTATATTCATAGATAAAACAACATTGGTGATCTTATGAGTTCATCTGCCACAGAAACACCCAAGCCATTCACAAAATGAGAATAGAATTCTGCACCCAAATGACCACATTAACAAAAGACTATTCTTCGAAGTTCTCAATTATTCAACCATTCTCCTCATCTAGTCAACCAAAAGTCTTATTTTTATTGCAAACTCTAAGAAGAATAATGAGAAGTTAAAAATATATGGCTAAACCTTATGACTTTATCCGAGGAACTTATGTTTCTGACAACAACTTCAACCAAGCTCTCGCAATAATTGAAATGAGGAACAGCATCTAGCAAAGTGCAGATGCAGCGAACCACCGCATGTTGATACAAGGAGACTTTTTCTAAAACCATCAACTTCTGCAGGTAGGCCTGTTAAATAAATTTTGAAATAGCTCAGAGTAGATAAAATTGGATTGAAACAAATTCTTAATCAACATTAAACTAACTAAAACAGGAATGTGTAAACCAAGATTTGTAGTGTTTTTTGTCCCATTTCTGGTGAGTGCACTTCATTCAACAATCACAAGAAAATCAAGTAAAACCTTGTATGCAGACAGAAGTGCCGATTCATAATACCGCATCTTCTTGACATCCTTTGAAACTTTCATCACCAGCTCCTTTTCAGTAGGAAGTCTAATGCGGTAGCTATAATATCACAACAAAGGAAAACATCACAACAGTGCCAAGGTAACACATGGAGAGTAGACGTAACTGTAAAGATCACATCAAAATAAACTCGGCAACATACCCAGGAATGATGTCTTTGAACACAGCTAACAAAGATAGAAGCCCAAGATTAACGATAGCATGATTGTGATCATTGCACATCTGCAGCATTTCTTTTAACAGTTTAATATTAGACTCTGGGTCAGCAAGCAGAGCAATTCCCAGTTCCACAAGTTTACACTTCTTAGTTTCAAATGACTCTTCTGCAGTGATGTCCTCTTTCAACTCAGCCTAAAGAAAACATGACATTGCATAAAGATGAGAAGAAATGTATTGATGTTAAAGTACTGTATGATAACTGTACAATGATACTAGCAAACTTGTGATAAACATCTAGGCATAATATCAAGTCCAAATCTTCATTGCATCTAAACCAATGACTCAGTATAAGCAAGCTAAAGTGATCCCACAAGATATATGCACAAGTTAAAGCAAAGCTAATAAAGCAAAGCTTACTTTCACATAAATTGGTAGATGACTGATGTAGGTATACCAAGAATGTGTCAAAATGGGTACACTAAATTATGTGACATGAATTAAATTGGTCATGACAGGAGTAGATTCAAATCACAAGATGGTGACTTATTCATATATCCAATGTTAACATCATTTAGTATGATGGTAATTGTATAATTTTAGTATATCTAGAATTATTCTTGACAACAATGGAACACCAGTAAATTTTCTAGAAAGGATCAGCCCCTATTTCCTTTCTACTGAATTTAAGGTACACGATAAAAACAGAGCATAGGAATTTAAAAGCTTGTCTTAGCTACCATAGAATCCTAGTTAAAACAACAATATCACACAATCAATGAATCAATGGAGTGAAACTGGTCTTAACAGTAATCGCTATAAAAAAGCTACCTCGGAACAACTCAAGGTTCTGCATAGTGGCATGATCGAGATTAACAATTGGAGGCAACCCCTTCCTTGCAGCGGCCAATTCCATCAGCTCCAGCTGTTCATCCTCCATAAGCTCCATGGATTCCTTGGCAATTCTGCGAGCAGTGGCCTTCTCCACTGCAGCTTTTCGTCTCTCTGCTTCATTTTCTCAACGAAGCTCTTCTTTTTGTCTCTTTTTCTCCACCTTCCAAACAAAAAACCAGGGAAGTTGGTAAAGAAAAGAGAAAAAAGAGATGCTGCTTAACCAATCAAATAAAGCAAAAGAAACTAACTAGTGAAAATGCAATATCAAGCTCAAATACTTACCTTAATAGATTCTTTCTGTAAATACTTCTCTCATCGCTCTGATTCTCGCCTTCGCTCACGTAGCAATCTCTCATCCTCTCTCTGCTGTTCATGCATCAACCTTTCTTCTTCCTTCCTTCTTTCACGATCAAATCTTTCCATCTCTTTCCTCATTCGTTCCTCAGCCTGCAATACAAAAATACAGGATATCAGTACATGCCAAAGTTTTCTCCACAAAGCTCACAATCCTTAAGTGATAAATGAAAACCTTTCTCCTAAAATATTTTCTTTCTCTAGTGCTTTAAGAATTCGGTTTTCATTAGCTTCAACTTCCCTAGCGATCTGGGCTTCTTCAATCTGCAACAAAATGACATTTTTGGTCACCATAAAGCTATATCAAAAAGTGATGACAATACTCTGCTCTCAGAAGCATCAGAATTACCTTGCGTTTTCTCTTGACACGCAGGTCAGAAGTATTATGCAAAATTGTCCTGTCAGGCAGCGTAGAAGAATCTTCAACACCGATAAATGGATGGGTTCCTTGGTGAGCATCCATTTGAATGTTAACAAAGACTCTCTCGGCTGAAGGGAATGATCATCTCTCAGAGGGGATAAAAAACTGTTTCGCTCTCTATCTTCTTGCAAGACACAGCATACTTGCAGTCGGTGACCTCGAACACCATCAACACTAGGCAGCTTCTCACTTCCATGAATAGATGACACTCTGGTAGTTGGCCCATCCACCGGGACATCAAGATAGTGAGTTTGGGCAATCCGTCCAGGGGGTATGGCATCTTGCAGGCTGGTCATGCAGCAACTGATACTCATGGTGGAGAAGTCTTGAAGCAGCCTGGATAATCACACAACACAAATATTGGCAATCCACATATGGCTTTGAAAATTGAATGTTAACAAGCGAAACTATCATGAGAATTTTATTATATTCTTTTAAGAGCAGTAATCTTGGACATGTCTCTAAAACTGACAAGCTAGTGTCTGTCCTAACAATGCATGAGATGTTTAGCCAGAGTTTGTGGTAGTTAAGGCAAACCAGCCCTAAAATCTAGGCCCCCACCTTGAATTCACCATATGAAGTTTGAAGCAACATTGCCAGTAGAGCTGCACCTTAACCTATGTTTCAAAATCCATAACTACTATATGGGAACAAAATCACCAAATTAAATAAATAAATAAAAATTGCCCACTTATTACCTCTGTCATTTCCTAAATCCTGACTTTGCTGCAAATTAGAAGATATTTGGATGAAATCATCTTAAAGCTGAAGTGTGTGTGGGACATATATTTCATTTGGCAAATTCAAATTCAATTTGCTCTGCCCATAACAAATGGAAGCTACGGATGAGAAGCAAAAGTTTCCAAGGCTGAAGAATTCAATCTGCAGTCAGAAGTAATCTTGCACATAAAAGGTCCATGATTATCAAACTCCAGCAGCTACGATACAGTCAAATCATCATTCCAGGAATTGATTTCCCACCAGCTAACAGATGATGATCCACACAATCAACCAGGGAACCCAACCTAAGATAAATTCCCACAACTCGATTGTCAGGATAGAACTCACCAGGCCAAGCTGAGATACCAATGTGCTGCAATACAGGTTGCAGAGGAACAGTGCCATCTATATCAAGAATAATCTCTTCTTCAGCAAGCTGGAGGTTAGATAATGTTGGTCCCGAGACATTCTTTGCAGCCTTAATCACTCTGCATCGATGGAACAAAGTAGTAGTAGACAACCATTTGCTAGTGAAAATCCAATCCATTAAAAAGTGTGAAAAAGCAATCAAGATGCATAATGAATCTGCAACACTTGAAATAGTATGAACGGTACCTCTCATGTAGTTGTAAAAACTATATTCTTCTCAAAATGAAAAGAAAGCAACAAAATCTTCAAAATTTCACCCCACAATGCTCCTCCCTCCACATCAGTAAGTAATAATACTGTTAGAACAGACACGGACGAAGGCGGAGGTCGCGAGAGGGAGGCGAAGGGGCGTCGGCGTCGGGGGCGGAGGCGGAGGCGGAGGCAGAAGCGTCAGCGGCGGAGGCGGAGGTTGCGTCGGCGTCGGCGTCGGCGTCGGCATCGGAGTCGGGGGCGACGGAGAGGCAAGCGCCGGAGGGCATCGGGGTCGCGGTTCACTGGAAAGGGCGACGGAGTCGGGGGCGTCGCCGGCAACCTGTGGAGGCGGAGGCGGAGGTGGAGGGGGCGTCGGAGTCGCGAGAGGGCGTCGGGGGCGGAGGCGGAGGCGTCGGCGTCGGAGGCAACCGGCTTCAGTCGGGGGCGTCGGAGTCGCGAGAGGGCGTTTGGGGGCGGAGGCGGCGTCGTCGGCGGGGCGTCGAAGTCGAGAATGGAGAGAGAGAGCTCGTCGGCGAGAATGGAGAGAGAGAGCAGAGGACAGGGAGAGAAGCAGCTGTGCGACTTTTTGTTCTCCCCGCAACGGAACGGAACGGAGAACGGGGAAAGAGAGAGGAGAGAGAGGACGATTTCGACAGGCGCAGGCGTCGCAGAGGAGAGCAGAGCAGAGGGAGCGTCAGAGTGGTGGGCCCCACACGCGGCCCGCGCGAATTTTGAACGCCTGACGCCCTCGCCTACGTGGCGCCACGTGTCGACCGCTGAGTGGTTTAACCCACCGCCTACGTGTTGGGTTAAACCCACCCAATATTTTCTCCCTCCCCCCTCCCCCTCTTCTGGAGAAAATATTCAGTGGTTAGTGCGCGCCACGTCATCCGCTGACCTGGTGCGCACTAACCAATGCAATACAGACACCTGTCCCGAGTGGGACCCCCTCGAAAATGAGACAAGTTCGGCTGGCTCGGCTCGACTCGGCTCTCGGCTCCAGTGTAGAAGAAACGACGGTCAGCTCCCGCTCAAAATTTCTCTCTCTCCTCACTTGAACGGGCGGGTTCTCTCTCCTCTAAAAGAACCAAGAACGCTCAGACCCTTCCTTTCCTTCTCCGCGCATCCCACCTCTCTACGCCTCCGGACCTCCACCTCCCACCTCTCTCGCCTCCGCCTCCGCCTCCGAACCTCCGCCGCCTCCGCCTCCGAACCTCCGCCTCCGCCTCCCACCTCTCTCCGCCTCCGCCTCCGCCTCCGGACCTCCGCCTCCGCCTCCGCCTCCGCCTCCCGGACCTCCGCCTCCGCCTCGGTTCCTTTCCTTCTCCGCGCATCCCACCTCTCTCCGCCTCCGCCTCCGCCTCTGGACCTCCTCCTCCGCCTCCGGACCTCCGCCTCCGCCTCGGTCGCTGGTCATCTGACCCTGGCTCCGCCTCTGGACCTCCTCCTCCGCCTCCTCTCTCCCCCTCCGCCTCTGGACCTCCTCCTCCGCCTCCGCCTCCGCCTCTGGACGCCTCCGCCTCCGCCTGGACCTCCTCCTCCGCCTCGATGTCGAAGCAGAGAAGGAGGAAGAACAAGAACGAGATGAAGGAGAAGAAGGAGAAGATGGGTCCTTGCTTTTCTGCTTCTGGGTTTATCTCTTGAAGTCCGCCACTTTCCCTTTTACCATTTTCCGTCAGGTAGAGGAAAGCCGCCGTTTTTCCATCTTTTTTTCGTCCCTTTTGGTTCGTTGGTTTTTGATGGGAGGGACGGTGTTCGTTTCTCAATTCTGTGAATTTTTTTATGTTTGGAGAGGTTGGGTGTTATGAGTTGCTTGTTTGGCGGTTGTTTTAGCGATTGATCACTCACCGGTTGTTGGGTTTTGTGATTTGGAGGGATGCTTTGCGTTGGTTTGGATCGATCACCGTTGCTTGGCTCTCGGGTTGTGTCTGTCCGTCTGATTACGATGAGTTTGAATCATTGTGGAATTTTCCCAAGAGTGTCTTTTCACGTTCACTGAAGTCTATTGCTGTGTGTTGTTCCCGTTAGATGGTATACTGAGTGTCAATGCCTGTTGGTGGAACCAAAGCTTATTGATTTTTGTGGATTTGTCTGGGATCACTCCTTTGTAATGCGTCAAGTCTTGTTTTTTTTTTTCCGTCCCCTATTGCGATCTATCTTCGTTTGTGACAGAAGGGGCTAGTCGAAAATGGTGATTAAGGGATGATGTATACCATAATCACAAATAGTGTTGCCTCTCACTTCTCTTTTCAGCTCAAAGTTCTATGGTTAATGGGGTTAAAGATATTCTTTCACACAGGTGAACTCAGATGTCAAGGATGGTTTTCCAATTCTCATTTTGAATGGAGATAAGAGACTCACGCTTCTGCCACCGCTTCCTCCACAAAAAGAATCTCCTGATTCTGAGGTTTCTCCTTTTTCAAGTGAAAAATTGTACGCTTCTTCAGATAGCGAGTTTCCATTTGGAAAATGGGTCCATGTTGGCTGTCAGGTATGTATATCAAGTGTCTGAATTACTCTTTCTACACATGATTTTTAAACTGCTTGCTCCTTTTGAGTTGATAACTGCTGAAATTTTTATGGCTATAGCTGAGCACATTAATGTCTGTCATGTTTACCACTTATTGGTTCAAGCTGTCGAGCTGAAGCAAGTTGTTACTGAACATTTTATCTGTCTGTTTTACCTTTAACCAATCATTTTCAGATGTAATTGGAATTGTATGAATGGTGCATGATCTTCAAATATATAAAAGTAAGGCATATTGGATGGATATTCATATAGCACGTAGAACTGTTGCACTTTCAATGTGACTGAAAAGAACAAGCTTTTATAGAGTACATACATGGAGTGTGATTCTATTCATATTCATTGGAGTGCCTGTGATTAACCAATTGCATGCATTATCTGGAGGATCTTGGACAAGAATTGTTATCTGCAAAATTTCATGTAAGTCTATGTCTCATTGTTGGTCTGATGAAAGAGATAAAGTAGAATTTTAGATTGCATAAATGGTGCTCAACCGAAAGTCTCTTGTCAATCTTATGATGTCATTGTCTTTCCTAGGTTTCTTACTCTTAGGGCCTTTTTCCCTTTGTAAATTGCTCAAAGTTCTATCTTCATGGCAGGTCTCAACTTTTACGGCTACACATTGACGGGGAAGTGGTGGATGAGAAGCCCCTAAGTGCCTCAAAAGATGGAGAATCTAGCCCTTTTAAGGAAAATAAGTTTGGTTAGTACCAATGGAACTAATGATGGTATAGAAGGTTATTTATATAGTCCAAAGGTCTTGCACCCTTCTTCATCCATTGAGGATCATTATAAGGTACCTTCTGTCGAGTTTGTTTGACCTTATTCATGTGGATATGATTTCTTTAATGAATATTTTCCTGTAATGCCAGGACTCACCTGTACACTTAGCTATTGACAAGTCATCTCCTTCTGACATAGAAGAAGGTAGTGATGGTATCTGGAGTATCGTGGGTGGAAAGGTAAGTCGTTGTATCTTCCTTTTAATCCTATCACCAATACATTTTTTTTTTTTTGACAAAATCTAATTAAGTGTCACCTCCAGTGTTAAGCATTGTCGTTGAACTGCCTTGACGAAGTTGAATCTTTTTTCTGTGATGTCAGGAAGCGATATTTCTATGTTAATAGCTTCCGACTTTTTTTTTTTGTTTTTTTCTTTCAATAGAAAAAAGTTGGCTCTAAAGCTTGCCTCTTTGGAAAAAGTACCTCTTTGGAAAAAGTATCAATTTCTGATATGGCTTAAGTATTTGCAATTTCAACATTTCCAATTGTTTCCCGTTGTGCTTCCAAAGCAAGATTGCGAATTGGAGATTCCTTGTAATTGTCTATCCAAAATGAATTTATATTAATGATTGACTGACTGGGTCATAGCTTTCCTTCCAAGTGTGTCTGGGAAATGAGATGGGCGGAGAAAGCTTACTCAATGGTGTTTTACATTCAGCGTGGTTGAATGAGTCTGTTCTTCCTTCTTTGAAACCCAATAGGCTCCTTATATGTAATGTTCAATTTGCTCCTTAAAAGTCAGGTGCCACACTAGCTACGGCCTTCTTCCAATATGCAGTGACAATTGGTTTACTGAATTGCAGGCATCGTGTCGGAGGAACTTTGCGTTGGATGTTGTCTTGCTAGATGCCTTTGGCCAGATTGTGAATAAGGAAATGGAGGTTTGCTTCTTCTTGCTTCTTACTGTGGCTGTCTCTCTCTCTCTCTCTCTCGCTCTCTCACCAACCCCACCTAAAAACGACTATCATAAGAGAAAAAAAAAAAGCAAAAAGGAAAAAATCATAGATAAGGTGCTGTTAATAATTGACTTTTTTTGTGTTTTTTTTTGGGTAGGTTGTTGCTTCACTTTTGTATGCTAACAGTGGGTCACTGGTGGAGAAAACCAGTGATGATGAAGCCCTGCTGTTGACAAGCTATGATGGAATCGAATCGATTCCTATGAGAAACCTAGCAAATTATTGCATGGCCGCGCTTCTTTTAAGCTCAAGATATCTAAGGTAGATGTTGGTTGGGTGATTTGTATTATGCTAATGATAGCTTGTCATCTGAATTAAAGATTGCATTAGTGGCCTGCAGTTGTTTCCAAATATTTGAGTAGGACTGTATACACGAAAAGTAGATGGCATGGGGTAATTGCTAGTAGCATCTCATTAATATGTTAAGCAGTAAAAGCATGCTCTGGAGATTGCCTAATCCAAGTAAATAAAAAGAAATTATCACTAGCTGGGCAGAGTAATCATGTGCGTAGGTTGTAGATTAAATTTTGCTTTGGTTGAATATTTTCTTAAACATTGTTAGCTATAATGGTTAGATCACCTCTTCAAGAAAAACTTACAGTAGAACTGCAAGAACTTGGACCAATTTTTCCTCTTTCATATAAATACGTTTGGGCATACATAAGGTGTTCATACTTAATACAGTTGATCAACTTGAATCAATTCCAAAACATTTTTGAATTCAATTCCTAGTAAAAAGAATATAATAATACATGCCTAAGCGTAGCTGTAATGACCTATTATTGATTCAAACTTTTATATGTGACATTTCTGCTTGTATGTGTGTTCTCCTCTGCATTAGCATGAACTACATTTACTAAATTATCGGGGTGGCAAGTTTAGTGCCTTATTGGTTTTCTAGTTTGCCACCACCAGGATAATAGTCTTTGATTTGCCATTGCCTCATTTTATGATTTTATATATATATTGAAGACAATTGCCTCATTTAATGATGTTTTTATTGAAGACAATCATACAGCTTACATGGAAAGAAAATTTTCTCGTCCCTGAAACTTAGGCTCTTTTTTTCCTTTTTCAGCTTTCATCCAAGTGTGATAACAGGTTGTTCCACGTGAGGTTCAACATACCACAGGCTGGAAATTATCCTTTCTTAGAGGCTTTTTCGAATCCCATCCGCTGTATTTCTTGCAACCGCAATGCTAGAACATCTCTGATAATTTGGAAGAGGCCGGCATCTGGCATTTTACCAGTTAAGTGTACTCTATCTTCCAAATATGAATCGCCAGAACTTGACCATAATACTGTACGTGAAGCAAAACCTAGTCCATCATCAAAAAGGGTTAGATTGGGAAAGGCTGATTATTCCTTTCAGCAGCTGGATGACGAATGCAACTCTAACATCCGTAGTGATTTTAAGGTACGACTGATCATCATTTTACACTGTGGTTTCCATCCTGAGATTGTGAGCAGGGTATTGCTAATATGATAGGGGAAGCATGTTTGGATGTGCTAGTGAGGTACTAGCCCTTTTTAGAAAGATGGTTACATCTATATATTTTTGAAAGATTGCTTTTGATGCGTGCAGTCTATATTTAATGACGATTGAGGCTATAGCTTTCTTTCTTTATTCCATGATGAAGGGGTACTTTTGTCGAACAAAAGTAAAAAGTGGATAGTGGTTATGTTTGTACTGATTAAGGAGTAGATACTTGGAATTAAGCAAAAAAAAATGGAGTAGATTCTCAGTTTTTGTGAGATGCGTTGCCTGTCAAGAGAACTGATATTTCTCCTCAGTCTAAGTGGCAGAAATGCCACATCAACATTTAGCTATTAAGTTACTATTACACTGTGAGATGGTGGAAAGGAAACATGTAGAATTTGTGAAGGGGACAGAATGATATATAAAGCCATGTTGTATGAGGAGATAAAACAATCTGAAAGCCATGCTAGTTCACAAGTATAGCTATCTGACATCAAAGGTAATATTTCGCTTTTGTACATTCATGTGGTCGAGCATGTGTGTCCAATTACGAAGCACCTTGTGAGTCCACTGTCCCAAATTGAGACGCAGAAGAGTTGGACAATGGGGCACATATGAATTCATTTACTGGTTCAACTTTCCTTTTCCTTTGGAACGAAGAGGTGCCTCTTTCAGAACTCCCAGTTTTCTTTCTTGCCGAACGAAGCAGACGAATTGTTACCTTAAGCAATTGCACCAGATATTACGAACTTCGCGGGTATATCATGAGGACATAATATTTTCCTTGGTAATTGTCATGAATAATCGGTTTTGCATCATAGATCAGCAAAACTGCAGATTGCTTTATTTGATATAAATGCTTTTGAAGAGCAAAGAAGTGTATTCAGTTTATATGGGATGGTCTGGCCAACTTCCATAAATTGGCATAGTTGAGCGATGCTCTCCATTGATATATTAGTAATGATGGTTCATCAAGAAGCTCAGCTGGACTCATGTTAGTTCAGTTGTATTGTGCTTATCACAAACCATGGGTTTCTTTTTGTTAGGCTTGTACTGGTTTTAGATATTACTTATCCAAAAAAGACTGTTACTAATCCTAGGCTTTATTTCTTCTTATAGAACATAGTATGTGTGGAAACACCTAGTAGTGTCCATATCTGGACCTGCTTTGATGTTTAGACTATTCTAAATGACACTGTTACTTTCACCCGGCTTTGTTTCCTTCTTTAGAACATCTCATGTATGTCTACAGATTTCTTGTAGTGTCCACCACTAGAGCTATGTACTTTTCTAATTGTAACTTCACTTTCTCGACTCGATAATGCAGGAACATCAGCATGCCCAAATGGAAAATTTTATTGTCGGAATGCACGACATGTTCCTGTCATTATATTTTCTTCGAGTAAATGATGGCATTTGTGGTAAGTAGTCCATCGGAACTTTTTCTCCATGGTCTTGGCCTTTCCAAACATTCGTTTTCCTGTGTTGATTGTGGACCTCATTCTCTCTTCTGATCATCTGTACATAACACATGCATGTAAGTTCATGTACCATCGAACAAGATCCTGCTGCATTTGAATTGCCCAACAAGGTTGCAATTCCTTCTTAGACATAAGAATATCAGATATGATATTATGAACGGCCAGGGCCAGAAGTCCTCTTTGCAGATTTTAATTGCTTCAATGTCAAGGATATCTCTAATCTTCACTGCAATGAGATGTCCCGCGCTTTAGTGTCATGGGGCACTGATTAATCATAATTGTGCAACAACAAATTTATTTACCTGCTTTAGCAACTTCATGTCCTGGATTGTCTTCCTCCCCAACAAACATCACTGTTAAAATATTACTTTACAGACTATTTAATGAACCCTAATACCATGAAGACAAGTAAACAAGGGTATATCTCAAGTGATGAACATATTTGAGACTGCTTTTTAGGAACTCTCCAACTTTTGAGGACAAGGACATTGATTGTGAGATATATGCATATGGGAAATGAATGGGAACTTTTTTTCCGGCTTTACATCTTAAGGATTGTTTCAAAAGCTAGACAAGAGTGGCTTCTTCAATTGAGAACACTTTGCATGCTTGGTCTGGTTCAATCCAGTGAAAAGAAAGTGGTCAAAACTAGGTGAGATGGAGAACTGGTTTAGTTCGGATTGATCTTTTCCTTAACGCTCGTCAATGAACAGTGTTCCTGAGAATACAAGAAAAATTGTAGGAAGGGGGAAAGGTTGGAGAGAAAACAAAAGGTGCATTTTTGAATGAAATCTACGTGCTTATCGTCATATGCAGGGATCTGCAGAGTGATCAATTGTTAGTAAAATTGATGATGAATGTGTGGATTAAGTAACATCATAATATTGTGATAAGATAGTAATTAATGCTTAGATTAATTTTCCCTTTTCATTGTTTAGGATTTTTTTGTCAATTGGACAATTACTAAATGCTGAGGTCCTATAAAAGATTTATATGCTGACATCATCTGACCTCAATAGGTTGACGGAATTAGTAGATCGTTCTGGTTCTTGTAACACTGATTTTAGCATCCGCTGGACAAAGGTTAACTAGCAGGTGGTCATTCTTTTTCTGCCTCCTCTTTAATGTTTCCTCCTAACATATGTTCTTTGCCTGCTCCATGATACTCAGACTGCTGTGATGGGAGTGACGAATACGGTGATAAAGTGAAGTGCCTGAATACATGTCGGGAAGCTGGAAAAGCAGCATGAGATGAGCTGAAGAAAAAAATTGCTGTGTACCAGGAGGGCGTTGCCATATGTAAACAGGAAGTGGAACAGGCTAAAGTAGGTCTTGCAAAAGACAAGGAAGAATTGTCAAAACTGAAAAGTGAGGAGAAAGTACTGAAAGTGCAGTTTGAACAGCTTAAAGGTTTGGTTTTTCCTAATTTGGTGGTATTTTGGCAAAATAACTTGAATTTAGTCGTCACGATCTCATTAAACCTGAGTTTGCCCTTAAAACGTAGTTGCTGGCTACTGCACATATATATCATCTTTGTTCATACTGCATCCAGTGATAGCAGCATATTATGGTCTACGGAATTGGAAAAACTCACTCTGATGATAATGAACTCATCATAGTATAGCTTCTGTATAGATATTTTACAGTACTAACTGTTTGGTAGTTTTAGCAAACAACGAAGCATTTTCTGAATGAGTGTGGATGTTGTGACTATTAGATATTGATGTGCCAGATGTATCCCAGCCTTGTAGGTAAATGGATGGAAGATTTGGGAAGCATTTGGTTTACCTCACTAAAAGAAATTACTTCATCCCTCTAAACGAGTGTGTAGTAGTGTTATGATGTTTGGAAGATTAGCTATATTTGGGAAAAATAGTGAAAATGGACGGGATAGGTGGAAAGTTGGGAGAAGTTTGAAATTTATTAAATCCCATTGCTTTTTGTTTGGAGCTGTTTCTGCCATCAAATTTTACCTTTTCGGAAAAACTGATTAGACCTTGGTCCTCATTGATGCAGTAATAAACCAAAGCGTGCATATCTTTCAAAGATTTTGATTGCACTTTTAAGCTATGGTGGGGTCCCTAATGACTTTCTTTTGGACATGGTGGAGAATGCTCTGGGAGATGCAAAGTGTCTTCTCTAGTAAACGAGCAGCTCTAAGAGGTAGTATTCTTCTGAACATTTGGACTGTTGAAATATTGTCTATTCTTAAAACAGTCCAAAAAGAGATTTTTCTCCAATTTTTTTTTTCTATACTTGGATGTGCTTCTTCTTTTTTTCTTGATTCGAAATATGCATAAGTAAAAAAATGCATCTCTATTCATCTTTGCTGCTTTTACTTCCCCTGGGTGCATAGTTCCTTCAATTGCTATTTCATGTGTAAACATTTTCCCTTCTGTTTTCCTTTGTTCTTTTACCGTATGAACAATTTCGGTGAATCATGGTGAGAAGGATGATTTCACTGCAGCCAGAATGATCTTATCTGGGATTCCTCTGGACGAAACATACCTACAGAATCGTCTGTCCATCCTGATGAACGATGAAAAGAAGAGTTCGAAAGGAGGAAGGATTCCTATTCCAGATTCTTACTATCTAATGGGGACAGCCGATCCCACAGGAATTCTTAAAAGTGCTAAAGAATAATGTTAGCTATGCTTGTCTGGGGCTTAGATGTTTAATTTAGTTACATGCCTCCATATCTGGTCCTTGGATTTAGACATCAATGGTGTTATATTACTTTGATGACATCTCATCTCTGGTTCTGTTCTTGTTAACCCCCACGTTTGAGTTTGATAGTCACAACTTTGGGGAAAAGGTGTAATTACCTATTGGGCTTTGATGTTATAATGCTGTTTTGGGTGTCTTTACTATTTAATAGTTTGCTTGAATCATCAATGCAGTGACAGTGGACAAATTTCAGGGAAGGTATTAGTATACTGCAATCCTCGTTTGCACTTCGGGGATATTCTTGTTTTGAACGCTACATATGTGGAAGCTCTGGAAACAAAAGTTGGAAATTCAAAGTATGCTATATTTTTCCCTACTAGTGGACTGCGCTCCTTGGCTGATGAAATAGCTGGTGGGGATTTCGATGGGGATATGTATTGGGTTTCACGGAGCCCTCAGGTTGGGATATGTATTCGAATGCTTGGTGGCTCCCATTTTCCAAGCAAGAGGTCTTTGAGTGGAGGGAATTATGTTGTAACACCTGAAGTTCAGCCATCGGAAGGTAAGCCAGATCTGTCCCCAGGAGAGGACCCATGCACCATCAAGCCTGGTTGCCCATCCCTGGGTGGTTCTACAGATAGAACATCTTCCTCTCAGAAAAATGATGATGAACAGAAGGTAGATGTACCTCCAGCAAAAGCACCTTCAACCAGAAGGTTAGCTTCTTCTGTGCCCGCTTCATCTCATTCTCAACTGGTGAGTTCAGAACAATATGATGAAGCATCGAGAAAAAATTCTCAATGTTCTGATGGATTCAATAGTCCAGATGGTGAAGCTGCTCTCGGAACTGGTGCTAGTAAAGAGAGAGCTAAGAAGAGAAAGCTTGTGCAGAAAAATGACATTCGAAGACACGCATGACTGGGAATGGAAAGCAAATTATTGCTACTTCTAAGAGTAGGAATGATGATGGCAAGCAAATTATTGCTGCTTCTAAGAGCAGGAATGATGATGGCAAGCAAATTATTGCTACTTTTAAGAGACATGGGTCGAATGTTTGTGCAGCATTACCTGAAATAGGTAATTCACAATTAAGAAAGAGAACAATTGTAAACAAGGGTTCACGGTCTGCCATGGAAGAAATGGAGCAACAGAAGGTTCAAATGTTCCAAATAAACAAAAGGAAGATACTTTCACATTGGCCTTTTCATTACTGACATATTACGTATAGACATATATAAGATACTTCCTCGCATTCAGTTACATTTGGCAAATCTATGGGACTTAATTTTTTATTTTTTTTTCCTTTGCTTCCTAAGATATGAACCTCTACAATATATTGAGTGGACGCAGTTTGGTGTTTGGTCCTCTTTCTTGGCATGTTTGTTTTCTAAAGATATTTAGAAGCCCTGGATATATTTCGGTTGCTAGTTCTAAGTCGATGGTTTCCACGTGCAAAGGCACAGGGAAAGTCCTTTTTATTGAGGCTTGATGATATATTAAAAATTGATTTTGTGGTGCATAAGGTTTCTGGAGAGTTGAAAAGCCCACCAGTAAAGGCAAAGAAAAGAGACCGTCATGTGAATGATACCCCAGTGTGCACCGCCAGAGTGAATTTCAGCAGGTAAATCTACTTATGACCAACTTTGTTGTTTGATTCTGGTGATTGATCTTAGACTCCATCTTAATTCATTTCACACTTTTCTGCTTTTCAGGTTGATCGGGTTTTGGGCTGTCGTGTTAGAGGTAATGATGCAAGTTCATTGTTTTATGTTTCTGTATGTATTGCAGACATCCTTATTTCTGTTAGTTTACTTGTTCCAGAGAAGCAGGAAAGACATCAACATAGTACTTTCGGCAAACTCAACTTAGATGCAGGAGACGGGTGGACTTGCTGATGACAGACAAGCTGATATAAGCATTGACAGTGATATCAAATTGCACAATCTCAATGTTTTTCAGTGGTTATTCTCTTATCGGCTGGAATTTTAATGGTAAAGCTGGAGGAAGAGTCGAAAACTGTAAAACTTGGTTGATGACATTTCATCTTTCTTCTATTGAGGTTGAAAGACGTGTTTTGAGCAGGTTCGTCAATGTAGACCTGCTGTGTATAAAGATTACTTAGCAGGTTTAGTTCAATTGCTTTACTGTTGTTCCTTTTCAAGTGCTGAATGTATTCTCTGTTTTTATCCTCTAATTTTGCAGGAGGAGCCCCATATCTATTGCAACAGCTATTATTTACATTATCACTCAGCTCTTTGATGAGAAGAAATCTCCCCAAGGTTTTAGTTTCCCCAATTCTATTCAATTTAAACAACTAATCACGTATTGGTGCATGTGTAAATGGCATTTGAGACAGCACATGCATATAAATAATTGAATGTTTGTGCAGATATATCACTTGCTACTGGAGTCAACGAGGGGACGATTAGGAACTCCAAGGATCTGTATCCTCACATTTCGAAGATTAATACCAAGCTGATATGCCAAGAAAGAGGATCTAAAGAATTTCTGCAGCTTTTGAGTGTAGATATACAATCAAAATCGACATTAGTTAACTTTCAGTTAGTTTTGCAAATCAGAACAATATTGAATTTGTAATTATTGTTATAAAGAATAAGGTGGTTCTTAATTCTCACTCTTTGTATTGTTGGAAGATATCTTGAAAACTTTGTTATTCAAATATCAAAATGCTGTGCTCGAGTTCTTTTTGGTCCTCGACTACAGAATACCAGCGTCATGCAAAATACATTGCTTCGATTTCGCATGATAATGTGGGCGAGCAGACGCAGCATTGTTCAACTCTGACAAGATGTTGGTTTAATAAGTTATTAGTCCGTTCACTTTGGTCCTTTACGCTCTCAATTCAACTGGTTAAATCTCATTAGTAGTCTCCATACCCGTTCATTCCTTTGATTGGTCATCGTAGTAAAACTCAATTTCACCAGGTATGTTTCTATGCATAAAGAGATAAAACTCTACCCTATGCAGTATCATAGTCCTGATTTCGATTAATATGAATCTATAAGAAATTATGCACAAATTAGACAAACTATATGCGTGTTTCCCCTTTTTCCTTTTGAAAGCTTGGCAAAGTTTTAACAATGGCTTTTTATGGTTGCTAGTACTACTCATTATGCAAAATATTCATCACATTACAACTAGCAAATGAATGGGGCGTCGGGTTTGGACGCCAAATTTTATATGCTCAATAAAACAAGGAGGTTTAAACTAGATGCGTGCAAAGTTTGATGGATTAATTTTGAGTACGGGAGCACGTACGAATTTATTTTCTAAAGCTTTGAAGAAAAAAAAAGTTGCCCAAGATTATTTCCGAAAAGGGTGGTTGGCAAGAAAATAAAAAATAAATGGGGCGTCGGGTTTGGACGCCAAATTTTATATGCTCAATAAAACAAGGAGGTTTTAAACTAGATGCGTGCAAAGTTTGATGGATTAATTTTGAGTACCGGAGCACGTACGAATTTATTTTCGAAAGCTTTGAAGAAAAAAAAAATAAATGTTGCCCAAGATTATTTCCGAAAAGGGTGGTTGGCAAGAAAATAAAAAATAAATGGGGCGTCAGGTTTGGACGCCAAATTTTATATGCTCAATAAAACAAGGAGGTTTTAAACTAGATGCGTGCAAAGTTTGATGGATTAATTTTGAGTACGGGAGCACGTACGAATTTATTTTTTGAAAAAAAAAAAATTGCCCAAGCTTTGAAGAAAAAAAAAAAGGTTCGAAAAGGGTGGTTGGGCAAGAAAATAAAAAATAAATGGGGCGTCGGGTTTGGACGCCAAATTTTATATGCTCAATAAAACAAGGAGGTTTTAAACTAGATGCGTGCAAAGTTTGATGGATTAATTTTGAGTACGGGAGCACGTACGAATTTATTTTCAAAGCTTTGAAGAAAAAAAAAAAGTTGCCCAAGATTATTTCCGAAAAGGGTGGTTGGCAAGAAAATAAAAAATAAATGGGGCGTCGGGTTTGGACGCCAAATTTTATATGCTCAATAAAACAAGGAGGTTTTAAACTAGATGCGTGCAAAGTTTGATGGATTAATTTTGAGTACGGGAGCACGTACGAATTTATTTTCGAAAGCTTTGAAGAAAAAAAAAGTTGCCCAAGATTATTTCCGAAAAGGGTGGTTGGCAAGAAAATAAAAAATAAATGGGGCGTCGGGTTTGGACGCCAAATTTTATATGCTCAATAAAACAAGGAGATTTTAAACTAGATGCGTACAAAGTTTGATGGATTAATTTTGAGTACGGGAGCACGTACGAATTTATTTTGATGGATTAATTTGAAGAAAAAAAAAATTGCCCAAGATTATTTCCGAAAAGGGTGGTTGGCAAGAAAATAAAAAATAAATGGGGCGTCGGGTTTGGACGCCAAATTTTATATGCTCAATAAAACAAGGAGGTTTTAAACTAGATGCGTGCAAAGTTTGATGGATTAATTTTGAGTACGGGAGCACGTACGAAATTTATTTTAAAACAAGAAAGCTTTGAAGAAAAAAAAAAAGTTGCCCAAGATTATTTCCGAAAAGGGTGGTTGGCAAGAAAATAAAAAATAAATGGGGCGTCGGGTTTGGACGCCAAATTTTATATGCTCAATAAAACAAGGAGGTTTTAAACTAGATGCGTGCAAAGTTTGATGGATTAATTTTGAGTACGGGAGCACGTACGAATTTATTTTCGAAAGCTTTGAAGAAAAAAAAAAAAAAAATAAATTGCCCAAGATTATTTCCGAAAAGGGTGGTTGGCAAGAAAATAAAAAATAAATGGGGCGTCGGGTTTGGACGCCAAATTTTATATGCTCAATAAAACAAGGAGATTTTAAACTAGATGCGTACAAAGTTTGATGGATTAATTTTGAGTACGGGAGCACGTACGAATTTATTTTCGAAAGCTTTGAAGAAAAAAAAAAAATTGCCCAAGATTATTTCCGAAAAGGGTGGTTGGCAAGAAAATAAAAAATAAATGGGGCGTCGGGTTTGGACGCCAAATTTTATATGCTCAATAAAACAAGGAGGTTTTAAACTAGATGCGTGCAAAGTTTGATGGATTAATTTTGAGTACGGGAGCACATACGAATTTATTTTTTGAAAGCTTTGAAGAAAAAAAAGGAGTTGCCCAAGATTATTTCCGAAAAGGGTGGTTGGCAAGAAAATAAAAAATAAATGGAGCGTCGGGTTTGGACGCCAAATTTTATATGCTCAATAAAACAATGAGGTTTTAAACTAGATGCGTGCAAAGTTTGATGGATTAATTTTGAGTACGGGAGCACGTACGAATTTATTTTATTTCGAAAGCTTTGAAGAAAAAAAAAAAAATGTTGCCCAAGATTATTTCCGAAAAGGGTGGTTGGCAAGAAAATAAAAAATAAATGGGGTTATGTCGGGTTTGGACGCCAAATTTTATATGCTCAATAAAACAAGGAGGTTTAAAACTAGATGCGTGCAAAGTATTGGACAGAGCCACTCAGCAACCTCACTCTGGTTAAATGCCAACATTAACTCATATTTATGCTAATAGCACCTGCAACATTTGAGTAAGATGAATGTACATCAACTAACAACATAATCTCATTTTCTATAACAAAAGCTTTACACAGAGGTGTCTTAATTTGTCTAATCGTCCCTATCTTTGCGGTTACATTGCTCACTGTCAATGCTCAAAGTCTACAACAAAAGAATTTATGCCACCATCTGCAAAGCACCCTAACGCTTCCAGTCCCATGAAAGAATTGTGATTTCCATATATTGTCACTCCCCTGCCTTGAATTTATGGATCAGTGTCACTCTCGGGATGACCCGAAACAGTCTCCTCATGGAATGAGACTTCCTCTGCATCAAGATGAAGGGTCATGTCCTCATGTATTCTGCAATAAAAACCATCCTCAACCACTGAACATGGTATCATTGCTTTTGGAATGGACAGTAGCACAAATTAATTTTCATCTCTAGTGGTGAACATAGGTACTGCAGATCAGCTTTCATCAAGCCAACTAATTACACGACTCACCCATGGTCACAAAATACCATATCTGTCGAGTGAAAGCGCCATTCAATCGTCCATGAAATAAATTTCTTCCTGAAACATTTAAAAAAGCATAGTTTATAGATGAGAAACTACAAAACTATTCCAAATTCACATTTTGACTATAAATCTTCTTAAGCAAAAACATATTTAAAGAAGAGGGCTGATAAAGACGGAAAGTATTAGCCAAAAGCATGGGAATGCCAAGGTCAAGTAGACCGAAAAACCACTTACAAAATTCAATGACAATCATTTCTAGAAAAAATTGACATTTACAGACTTTTAATATGTATATCCAAAGCATGACCAAAGAGTCAACACCCCATATAATGAAGATTCAGAGACATAGAGACAGAAGAGCTGATCTTAACCTTCGATAATACATCTTTTATCATCAGATGGCTTGATTATTGACTTAAAGAGAAAAAAAGATGAGAAGGAGATCACATCATCACAGGTAGAGTAAATACTGACATTGTTATCACTAAATCCCTAGAGCAAGATCAGGTTTTAAAGATAAATATTTAATGCCTTCAGAAGGACCCAGCTGATCTAATGTTGTATACCCCAGCCAAGAGAATGACCCCACCCAAAAAAAAAAAAAAAAGTAACTGATAAACAGAAGAAGAAGAATGCATAAAGCCTACCACAAAAATCATCTACACCTATTGTGCAGAACTTGTAGTCATCTTTCAAAATCGATAGCATAGTATATATAGTCCACTCTAAGGTCAAGATTCTGACATCACACCTTTGCTCATATCGAGATTGATTTCGGCCCCTTTTTGACAGTCCACAAGGAAGGAACAAGAGTTTCGTTCTCCTAGTAGCAGCTGCACGCCGGAGGTTTTGGAGGGGAAAGGGCAACTTAAAATAAGGATGCACACTTAATTTAGTTCTTGTTCTGTGAGCTGCTTCAGTCACCCTCTTCACTTCCTCGAGCAAATTATAGTCTGTCCATCATGAATTTCAAAGAATTATGAGCATAACAAACCCAAGAATAAATGAAAGATTCATAAAAAGTAAATATGAAAACAGAAGTCTTGACCACCTACAGACACGTGTCGATATCTAAGTGGTAGATGCGCACCACGTCAGCAGATGACGTGGCGCGCTCATACTACTAAATATTTTCTCGATTTAAAATAGGGTATTCAAATTCACAGGAAGCCGTAAAAGCGAACTGTCAAAGTCTAATTCATCGTCTGAGTCACTATCTGATCCATCTTTGTAATGAGAACTGAAATCATAATGATCGTTCACTGCAGAATCTTCATCAAACGCATCTTCCACGTTATCATACTCATTCTTTTCGCTGTCAGCAGTTTGTAACGCATATATATCATCAATACCATCACGCGTGTCTTTTGGGATCTCCTACTTTGTTCCTCATTATTATTATCTCAACTGCTCAGTCTTCCCCACTTTCCTTCTCTGTCTTCTCCCCTGTCTAACGAGAAGCAACAAGTTGACCCAACTCTTCCTTTGACACTTCCTCAGCATTCTGAGATGCGTCATCTCCCTACAAGTAATAAAACAATCATTCACGAGTTCTGGAAAAGCCAGCTAAAGTGAGATATCTGAGATCATTTCAAACTCAAAACCACAAGAACTTCAGAAACTCCATAAAAATAAATTGCTCTGCATTGGGCAAGAGGAAGAAAAGTAACATGCAGTCATGTAGACACCTCGAGTAAAGATATTCATTCTCAAACCTATGATATCTACTTGATGGAAATTACACTGAGAAATCAGATTGTTCTTGCAAAATTTTGGAAAAAAAAGCTGCAATTTATATTAGAAGTCAAAAGTGTAATCAGAATATATTGTTTGATGTTGAGTTAAATCTAACAGAATTTTCCATGACATGTGAATTATGTTTCATACACTGCCAATGGCAGAAAAGGAGTATGCTTAACCAATTCATCTGCAAGGAATGATGTCGAGAAAGCAGAGATACCCAAAGCATCGAATGGGATCATATTACATAAAAACAAGAGACAAGAGGAGTCCATTAATGAAGGTGATGAGGACGACTATAATTTCTATGGCCAACACGATTTCTATCAGACATTCACTTCCGCCAAGCCATAACATTTTCTGCTATGATTGACTGAAATCAAAGTTTGATATGAGAACATAAAATTTCATGCATATCGCTGCATTGCAAAGGCAGTACTTGTGGTAAGCAAAAAGCATCTACGACATAATACTTGCTTATGATTGCACCAGATTTAACCAGAGAAATCTAAGGGTTTGCAGTCACATTAAAGTGATAAAATCAAAAGAGTTGAGAAAAAGTACTTCTACATCTATATAACCATCAGCCACCTTGCTTTCAGCATCAACAATAGGTTCAGATGATACAATTGACTCTTCCTCATTTGCCGGTGTTAAAAACTCATCTTTCTCTTCCACAGCATGCTATACAGAACAACAAATGTCCAGATTGTTGGAATCATGTTGACTACAGAGAATCAATTGTGTGTACTGCATGATTAAACTTTTGCTGACTTGCCGTAATTCCCTTATCTTGGACTCCAGTCGATAGATGATCATGTTTTGCTGCCAAATCTTCTTCCGAATCGTATCAAAAGTGGACACATGTAAAAAATGAATTCAGATTGAGAGAGAGAGAGAGAGAGAGAGAGAGAGAGAAGAAACAAGAAACGTTTCTGCTATATGGACGAAGTGGACACATGTAAACAAATGATCTTGAGTAGCTATATGCCATCGCTCCAACATGGTCAACACCTTCCGGCTACTTGATTTTACATACATAAAATTGGTTTTCTTGAGTAGCTATATCCTATGTGTCAAAACACAGCATGTCAAGCAACCATGATGCACAATTTTCGTTTTCACTTCTAGCAAGAACCAAGTCTAAAATTAACTTAAGATATGCAGAGGGAGATACCTGGGCAGGATATCAAAAGAATGGCCAGTTTAGTACAGGTTTCTTCTAGACAACTAATGATATAACACAATTTGAAGATTCAACCATAATTCCCAACTTATGGGTGAAGCGACCAAGTTTGATTCAAATTTATATCTTCAACTTACTTCCAAACAGGATGTCACAGGATTGAAAAACTACAAAAGTGTTAATAACTTATGCACATGGAAGAAATATGCAACAAGAAGCTATAATAATAATAATGGTCTGTCACAACACTCAAATATCTTGGACTTCTCATATTCATAGCTTCAGTACCACCACTGAAATAATGACCTTATTCAAGTTTCCAAGCAAAAGCTTAAAAAAAAAAACAAAAGGAATTACACAGCTAGTGTGCCTTTCAATCTAACCGAGTTGAGTGTCTACCCATGTAAAACAAAACGAAAAGGAGAATTTCAACCCTTAGCCATCAAGTTTTGATCAAACATAACCTGTATTTACCGTCTTCCAGCCGGCGACGATCATCCAGATGAAAATTATTGGACGGAATTAATAAACTCACAAACTATTGAAGAGATAGCAGTATAAGAAGCTTAACCCTCCACACTAGAACTTTCCACTTAGATTAATGATAAAAAAGATGACGGTAGAACATACTCCGGTGGGAATGGCGGGACGCGACTTGCTTCGGGAGTCAAAGGGCCGATGAAGAACTCTCCCCCTCAGCCTCCTGATAAGCTATCCAACTCTGCCTCGACCTAGAAGCCAAAGCAGCCACTATCACCAAGCCTCCATGCTTCCTGAAACAAAGGCAATAGAAAAGAAAAAAAAGCCAAAGGACAAAGAGAGGTCTCACAGTACCCATACGCCTCTCTCTCCTCCACCACAATATCCCTCACGGCCGTCACGGCGTCGCCGAAACCCCAAAACTTAGCACCGCTACCAGTATAGCCTCGCAAACCTCTTTTGCTTCAAAATCCTTGGCTACGTACTCGAGCCCGAAATCGGGACCGAATAAGGAGTAGAAGACAAAGAAGCTCGAGAGGCCAGTCGGTAGCCGGCGATTTTTGGAGCCGCGGTTGGAAAGTCGATGACGGCGACGAGGACAGAGGCGAGGAGGGAAGCGCTTAGGGTGAGTGAGAGGGCTCGAGACAGAGAGGAGGGAGCGATTGGGGTGAGTGAGAGGGCTCGGGACAGGAGATTCTTTTTGTGGAGGAAGCGGTGGCGAAGCGTTAGTCTCTTATCTCCATTCAAAACGAGAATTGGAAAACCATCCTTGACATCTAGTTCACCTGTGTGAAAGAATATTTTTAACCCCATTAACCATAGAACTTTGAGCTGAAAAGAGAAGTGACAGGCAACACTATTTGTGATTATGGTATACATCATCCCTTAATCACCATTTTCGACTAGTCCATTGTGTCACAAACCAAGATAGATCGCGATAGGGGACGGAAAAAAAAACAAGACTTGACGCATTACAAAGGAGTGATCCCAGACAAATCCACAAAAATCAAGCTTTGGTTCCACCAACAGGCATTGACACTCAGTATACCATCTAACGGGAACAACACAGCAATAGACTTCAGTGAACGTGAAAACACACTCTTGGGAAAATTCCACAATGATTCAAACTCGTCATAATCAGACGGACAGACACAACCTGAGAGCCGAGCAACGGTGATTGATCCAAACCAACGCAAAGCATCCCTCCAAATCACAAAACCCAACAACCGATGAGTGATCATCGCTAAAACAACCGCCAAACAAGCAACTCATAACACCCAACCTCTCCAAACATAAAAAAATTCACAGAATTGAGAAACGAACACCGTCCCTCCCATCAAAAACCAACGAACCAAAAAGGGACGAAAAAAAGATGGAAAAACGGCGGCTTTCCTCTACCTGACGGAAAATGGTAGAAGGGGACTTCAAGAGATAAACCCAGAAGCAGAAAAGCAAGGACCCATCTTCTCCTTCTGCTCCTTCATCTCGTTCTTGTTCTTCCTCCTTCTCTGCTTCGACGTCGAGCCTGAAATCACCGAGAAAGAGAGAGAAAATGCAGCAGTCCTCTCCTTCTTCGCCGCGCCGTCGACCCCGCCCTAGTCCGCCGAGATCTCCTCGCGGCGGAGCGTGCCAGGCGTCGGAGGACAGGCGCCCGGTCGGCGGCGGGGGCAGGTGACCAGCTCGGGAACCGGAGGCCGAGATGCCGGAGGCGGATGACCAGAGGACCCGGGGCGGAGGCGGAGGTCCGGAGGCGGAGGCGGAGGCGGAGAGAGGTGGGTTGCGCGGAGAAGGAAAGGAACCGAGGCGGAGGCGGAGGTCGGAGGCGGAGGCGGAGGCGGAGAGAGGTGGCACGAGAGAGACTCGGAGGTCGCGTCCTCTCCTTCTTCGCCGAGCCGTCGACCCCGCCCTAGTCCGCCGAGATCTCCCTCGCGACGAGCGTGCCGGCGTCGGGGCAGGCGCCGGTCGGCGGCGGGGGGCTGGTGCCGCTCGGGAACCGACCGAGATGCCGAGGCGGATGACCAGCGACCCGGGGCGGAGGCGGAGGTCCGGAGGCGGAGGCGGAGGCGGAGAGGTGGGTTGCGCGGAGAAAGAAAGGAACCGAGGCGCGAGGCGGAGGTCCGGAGGCGGAGGCGGAGGCGGAGAGAGGTGGCACGAGAGAGACTCGGAGGTCGCGTCACTGTTCGTCGGAGAGAGAGAGGGGGAGGGAAGAGTGAGAAAGGCGAGAGAGAAAAACCCTGCAAATTCGAGTGAGGAGAGAGAAAATTTTTTGAGCGGGAGGAATTAGCTGACCGTCGGTGGAGCCGAGCCGAGCCGAGATCAAAAACCAGCGCCTTCCTTTTTCAGCGGGTCCCGCTCGGGGACACGTGCCGGTATTGCATTGGTTAGTGCGCACCGGGTCGGCGGATGACGTGGCGCGCACTAACCACTGAATATTTTCTCCCTCTTCTGCCAAGTCCCATCCACCCACCCTTTTTCTCTCTCTTTCTTTTCTCTCCTCCATATCCCCTGCAGCCCCCCGCCCCCGGTCCCCCTCCCCCTCAGCTGAACCTCCCCTCCTCCTTCTTCTTCTCCTGTTCCATCTTTTCCTTGCTTTGTTTCTTCTTGGCCTTCACTACCCCATCATCTTCACCCCATCTCCTCCACCACGCCACCAATCACCATCACCATCTCATGCCACCTCCGTCCGCCGCTTGGAGCCGTGCCGTTCGCCGTCCTCACCACCAAACCATCTTTGGCTGCACCACCGTCACCTCTTGCTGCCTCTTGCCGCCGCTCGCTTGGCCATCCGTGCCACCGTTGCTTCGAGCCACCACCACCACCGCCCAAGCCAAGCCTCCCTTGACCGTGAGCTTGAGGAGTCACTACCGTCTTCGCTGAACTGCCACCATTTGCACTGCTGTTTGAGTCACGGGCGTCACGTTCTCGACGCCGTCGCGCCGCCATTGCTGCGAACTTGCCATCATGGAAAATCTGTGAGTTATTTCGCCGTCGCTGCCATTTTTTCTTTCCTTTTTCTTTTTTTTGTTTCCCATCTTCTTCTTTTTTGCTAGTCGTCGGCCGTTGCCAAGCGAATCTCAAGCTTGTCGATCTCAAGCTCGCGCTTATCGATCTGGCGAGCCTCGAGCTCGAGGCGCTCGCCAATCTGGGGAGCGACGAGCCTCGTGCTCGTCGGCGAGCTTGAGGCTCGCCGGTGGCTAGTCGCAAGCCATCGCCGTGGGCGGTGACGGCCAAGAAAGAAGGAGATGGAAAACAAAAAAAAAAAAAGAAAAAAAATAATAATAGATTTTAAAAATTAAAAATAATTAAAATAAATTTAAAAAAATATGAAAATTCCATTTTTAAAAATAAAATATATGGAAAAGAGTATATGAAGGAAAATATTTTCCTTATTGAATAGCGAAAAATATTTTCCATTTCATTTTCAGGTTTCATCCGAATATTAAAAATAATTACATTTTCTTGGAAAATGATTTCTTGAAAAATATTTTCAAAAAACACCACACTTCCCGCAAAACAAACTAAGCCTTATAAAGTTTGTAGACATGTTTTTCTGAGTACTTATTTGGTTTGCTTCTTGATAGAAAGAATGATTTATGTATTGAACCGATACCTTGTACAAGATATATATTTCTAAAGCATCGAATCGAATTCCATCCTTTAAATTCAAAGAGTTGAAAACACAGTATGATATCATATGCAGGATCACTTCTAATAGGTGCGTAATTTGAGGACGATACTTATGGAAGCTAGTGGACCGGTAATAAATGGGCCGGAAGAGAGTGGAGAGTGATCGTCGGAACAAGAGGGCCAAACAAGGAGCAGTTTCCGACAAACTTGTAGGACGCAAAGGATGGAAGGACTTGAATTACTCATTGAGTAGGGGATGGTATTCTTAAATTATATACGTGAAATTAGGGGAAAAAAACTTACAAAAGCCGCCATTTAACCGAAAAAGACATAACAACAATGTTTGGCATTACACCACCCACCTGGGTGGCGCTGCTGTCGATAAGCTTCTTCCCTAATGCAAGGAGAGAGGAGTTCGATTCCCGGGCGTCGTAGGGTGACTTATCCAGGTGGTGTGTGTGGTGGCTAGCATGTGTTGCTCTTAAGGTTTACTTTTGTTACCCAGGCCTTTCGGGTTGTCTGTGTTGGTATGGTACGCAAGTTTTTAGATAAAAAAAAAAAAAAAAAAAAGAAAAATGTTTGGCATTACAATTCTAATATTAAAGTTCCTATTCACACCTCAAAAAGAGATATCAAGAAGCTCAGTACGAGAATGGCGCCAAATTCCCCTTTTATCAACTTCCCCAATTCGACCGTACACTCCTCTCAAGTCTCAATCTCTACTCTTGAGTCTTGGCTTCCAATGGCCTCTCGCGCCGCGCCGCCGCCCCTCCCCCGCCGTCCGCCGCCGCGCGTCCTCCTCCTCCGGCACCCCCACCACTTCTCCCTCCTGGACCGCCCCCTCCCCGACGGCTTCCACTTCCTCAAGCCGTGGGAATCGCCGCTCCCCCTCGACGGCTTCCTCTCCTCCGCCGACGCCCGCTCCGCCGAGGCGATCCTCACCTCCGCCAGGGCTCCCGTCACCGCCGACTTGCTCCGGCGGCTCCCCGAGGTCCGCCTCGTCATCAGCACCAGCGCGGGCCACAACCACATCGACCTGGCCGAGTGCCGCCGCCGGGGGATCGCGGTCGCCGGCGCGGGGGACACGAAGTCGGAGGAAGTGGCGGACTTGGGGGTCGGGCTGCTGATCGACGTGCTGAGGAAGGTCTCGGCGAGCGACCGGTACGTGAGGCGCGGATTGTGGAGTAGCGAGGGAGAATTTCGCCTCGGATCGAAGGTTTTAGTGCTTGCTCAGTCTATTTATCTGTCTTTGACGATTTTCGTCGTTAATTTTTCTTTGGATGACTGTTTAGTGATCATGAGAGGATGGTTAAGTACAAGTGAAGTTGAATTGAATGTGCAAGAGTCAGCAATTTAGGAATCGACAATTTTGAGAATTGAGTTTCGCCATTGATGGTTATGTGCTCTCTGTTGCGTAATGTTAAAATGGGACTCTAGACTGTAGACAGATCGATGATTTCTTTTAGGTGAACACAACCATTTGACGATGGTGCGATGTGCTTTGTATCAATCGACTTCCGGAGAAAGAATAGTTGCTTGATGTAGAAGCGTTTTATAGACTATTCAACTATTAATTGGTCTGATCAGGCGGATAATATCTTTACCGGGCAAACGGGCTGCTGAGTTGAGACCTTTAGCTCTTTGGGCTTGTCAATCATGGTTGTTTGATGAGAAAAAGCTATGACCGGTACGGAGGGTTGACCTTCTAGTTATTATGGATGGCAAACGTCTCGTAGGGGATAACACCAGTATTTTAAGGCATAAAGACTGTGTATGGATGCTTAAAATGTTTTTGTCATAAGGGGCAAAAAAACTTTTCCATCAATAGATGATCACTGGAAGAATTGGGTTTGGTTATTATTCTTCATTCAACTGTAAAACCTTCAACTTCCTAAAATTTTTAAATTTTGATTTATCCAGTGTTCACGTGTCTGATTATAACAGTAGATATGATAAGTTCAGTCTGATTATGTTGTTCAACAGAGTAATGTGGTCTTGAGCATTTTCTGGCTTGGCTTGTGCAATTACTGATTTCGTTATCAAATGTTGTAATATGGGCCACTCCATGTTTACAGCGATGGTGTAAGTATCTTTTAGCAAGGCATTCGAAATTATGAATGTTGTGTCTTCTCTTGAAAATGTTTATGCTGATGGGTATGACGGTGAAGCACACATGGACAATCAATTTAGGGTCAGTAACAGGTGCAGCATAAAATAAGACCCTTTTAACTGGTTGACTTTGCTCATGGTTGTGTGATTTTCTGTCACCATACATGAAGTGTAAATAATATATTCTCTACTTGTGGTGGTAATTTCACTTGCAGCTGGGAGGCAAGAGAGTCGGAATTATTGGATTGGGAAGGATTGGCTTGGAAGTTGCTAAGAGGCTTGAGGCCTTTGGGTGCGCCGTTTCATATAACTCAAGGAAGAAAAAGCCATATGTGTCGTACCCCTTCTATTCCAACGTCTGTGAGCTCGCCACTAACTGCGATGTCCTTGTAATCTGTTGTGGCTTGAATGAGCAGACCCATCACATGATCAATAGGGAAGTACTATTAGCTTTGGGGAAGGAAGGTGTGATTGTTAACATTGGGCGTGGACCAATTATCGATGAAAAGGAAATGGTGCAACTTCTAGTCCAGGGAGAGCTTGGAGGCGCCGGCTTAGACGTGTTTGAGAAGGAGCCTTATGTTCCTGAGGAGCTCCTTAGTCTTGATAATGTTGTATTGTCCCCGCATGCAGCTGTTCTTACCCCGGAAACCATATCAAATTTATGTGATCTCATCATCGGGAACTTGGAAGCTTTCTTTTCAAATAAGCCCTTGCTTTCCCCCGTGTTGGATGAGTGAACCAACTGCTCTGCCAGTCTATATTGGTCTCCTGTTATCACTACTGAAGTCGATTCAGTCGGCTTTACCTGAAGCGGTCTTTCTACACATTGGTGTCAATACATGTGCCTTGATGGCATCCGTTTTGCATCCCTACGAGCCGTGCTTGGTGTGGCTAACCCACTATCTCTGGCCACTTGACTGTTGATTATGTTCTTCCCTGTGATGGTTTCGTCTCATCCTGTTGTATTTGTTAATCCTTTCCACAACCGGTGAAAGTCAACTGATTGTACGATAGTCTCTCAGGTGCTACGAAGAAGCCGAGGACCAAAAGAGATGTGGAGTGATGATACTGGTAGGCCTTGTTTCGCCTGTCGCATTTGTCATTGGGTGTAAGACTCTAGAATGGGGTCATGTCGCTTGATTGCTGAAGACTTCTCCACGAAAATGTAGATCCTGTGTCGTGTGTTGTAGCTGCGGGTCTGATCTTGATGTTTTGGAACTTCTTTATCATTAAGTTTTCTTTTGAGAGTTAGCAGATTGGCACAAAAGTGGTGCCTGCTTTTCTTGTAGTTGCAATGCTCGGTGCAGCTTTGATGGAGTCTCATCGTATAGAAAGGATGGTCGCAGCTCGTGAGCGTCATGGGCGCGAAAGACGGTCTGCGTCGCACCGAGGATGGATCCATATTGTCCTGACTCTCTCTTTTCCACCTCGATGATGTTCTCAGCATGAGCCCCTCTTGGTTTTGTAATTTCATGCTTGCTTGTGATTGTGTAGTGTCTGAAATCCTTTGGACTCTTGCATAACTTTAATTGAGCTTATAAAAAGGTTAGGTGACTAATTCAATGAAACCTCCACCACCCCATCATAATTATTCGCTCGAGAACCAGATTCGTTAACAAATAAGCAGAATGAGGTTCGTGTCGTGCCAATTGATATAATCAATATACCATCTTTCTTATATCATGTTTGAAAATGTGTTGACACAAAAAAAGTGTTCACTTTTTAGTAATTATTGATATGCAATGATCATTCAGAAGCAACAAAAGTGGACTCGACAACCTCATATGCAACCGTCAAAATTAGCATGAAAAGAGTGGAGAATATAACATCCACGCATGTTTAGTCATCCGTGGAGGAAACCAATTGAATGGATTGAAAATTGGTCGATAAATATATGTAGTTGATGACTTGGATGAAAGTGTTAGCACATGTCAACTAGTAACAAATGATGGCAGATTATTTTACCAAAGTTTGTTGATAGTGTGTTAACTAAGGAGCAGATGATCGATTTAGAGGATTGAATTAAGGCTTAGATGATCCATTAAAGAGATTGTGAAGAATAGTTAGGTGAAAATGAAGACTGAGGTTACTATTTTGAAAGGAATTGACAATGTGGGAAATGAACAACTTTTTAGAGATAAAACTGCTATTTTAAAAGGAATTGACAATATAAGACTATTATTTTCAGAAGCGTTGAACTGCAATTCAACCATAAAGAAATTGCTCCTAGATAGTTATGATAGAAGGTCTATAAATGCCAAGTTCTTTCTCATCAATTTGAAGGGGCCATCGACAATCAAAATGTAATCTTTTATTATCTTTACATTTTTGGACTTTATTTTTCCTTAGTTATAGGTTTTCGATTTGCGTCATGGATTAAATTCTAACGTGTATCTTTATCCCGATGCTTTGTCGTCAATTCAATTATGATGTACATTTCTATAATGGGTGTCACGCCGTCGATTAAATTCCGGCATTACATCTTTGCATGTTCTCGAGCTTTGTCGTCAATTAAATTCTGACATTACATCTTTGCATGTTCTCGAGCTTTGTCGTCAATTAAATTTTGACAAAGTTCATGCATGTGTATTACTATGGAAATGGTTATATTTTCAAGCCTTGTTGTTGATTGAATTTCAGCACGGCTTGTATCTACAATTTGGTTTGAAGTTCGAAATAAAGGTTTGCAGTCATATCTTGTTCACCTCGATATTTCCTCTTCGGAATTGCCACAGAACCCGTCTCCTCTCCTCAAAAGCCGAAGAACAATTTTCGGAAAAAATGTTTTTGTCGTAGATTAAATTCCGGCAAAACAAATGGCACACCTGGTGGGACCATTGTGGTTGATTTGAGGAGATACAACAATGAGAATAAGGAATCAACTTGATCTTGATGATGGTGGTGGTGACAATTCACAACCCGATGGTAATGACAAGATGGGACACTTTGAGTTGTTGACTGCATTACTAGTGGCGGAGCAAGAACGAGTGGAGATGTCAATATCCTAAGACAACACACCGATGAGCAAAGAAGACAATTAGAGTCAACTCCTGTAATGTTGGCTACCATGTGATGGTTATTCAAGGAGCACAAGAATGAATTGACAAACCACTTAATAAAATATCTTGTCGATGTGATCAAGCCAATTATTATCAATACCTTCCATGAAATTATAAACGAGCCAAGAACATCAAGTCATTCAATTCAAGTGCAGGTGAATCCTGATAATCCTGCATTTTCTGGACCCATGAGGCCGGTGATATCAATGATGGCAATTTGCCAATGACAAGGGGCATGTCTTGGGTTTTCTAATTTAAAATAATCGAATGATTAATGAATCATTCAAATTCTTTAAAAGAGGGCATCCGTTGACACCAAAAGTGTATGATCTTTAGTTATAATTAAAATGCGATGATCGTTTGGAAGTAACAAAAGTGGACTTGATAACCTCATGTGTAATTGTCAAAATTAGTGAAGAAAAGGGAAAAGAAAATTAGTGAAGAAAAGAATATACTATCCAAGTATGTTTGGTCATCTGTGGAGGAAACTAATTGAGTGGATTGAAGATTGGTCGATACTAAATGCAATTGATGATTTGGATGAAAGTGTTAGCACATGTCAACTAGTAGCAAATGATGACAGATTATTTTAACAAAGTTATTGATAATGTGTTAACTAAGGAGTAGACAATTGATTTAAAGGATTGCATTTAAGGTTCAGACACTTGTAAATCCATTAAGGAGATTGTTGAGAATAGTTTTGAAGGGAATTGACAATATCGGAAATGAACAACTCCTTGGAAATAGGGCTGTTATTTTGAAGGGAGTTGATAACATGAGAATATGAGACTATTATTTTTGTAAAGGTTGAACTACAATTCAATCAGGAAAAACCTTAGATGGTTATTGTAGAAGGTCTATAAATGCTAAGTTCTCATCAATTGAAAGGGCTCCATCGACAATCGAAATGTAATCTTTTATTATCTTTACTTTCTTGTACTTTATTTTTCCTTAGTTATAGCTTTCCGACTCATGTTGTGATTAAATTTTGATGCAATCTTTATGTCAATGCTTTGTTGTAGATCCAATTCTGGCGTATATCTCAATTATGGATATCGCACTCAATCGACATTACATCTTTACACGTTCTCAAGCTTTGTCGTTGATTAAATTTCGATATAGTTCGTGCACGTGTATTGCTATGAAAGTGGTTGTATTTTTTTTTTTTTGGTGAAAGGTAATAATATAAAGAGCTTGGAAATTTACAAAAGATCGGATCCAAAACCCACACTCTTTGCGAAGAAGACAAAAAGTGAAGGGGAACCGATGAAAAGAGTACAAGACTCACACGGAGCAAAGCCGCATCAACACGGGGAAGAAACACTAAAGGTACAAAGAGGCGACCCTCGGACCCTCTCAAAAGGAAAGGCGAATGCGGAATGTGAGTAACCACGAGCGAACATGCAGCAACCTACGGGGACGAGAACACTGACGAGTCGAAACCCCACCCTCTTTGAAGCCTCGGATTCCTCGGCGATGGATAGACATCCTTGTAGGTGATCACTTTGTCACGAACAACCTTGATGAGGTGATTCTTGAGTGTTGGAACAGCAAGAGATTCTCCCCTGAAGATGATGGCATTCCTTTTCTTCCATATAAGATGACATAAAGCAGCAAAGGAAAACCGAGCAATGTCATGATAAAAATCATTTCCTTTAAGGAATTTTATAGCCCATGAAAGCACCTCATCCCAAGATCTGTTTCTCCAAGGTAAGTTACACCTGGCGGCCCAAAAGAAGGCCAAGGAAGCCGAGGTGCGACACCCGAAGAACAGGTGATCTATTGAGTCAGGAACGTCGCTACAAAAGGCACAGACACTATATTCAATACGTCCATAGGACAGAGAAAACCTGGGTGGACAGCCGTTTCTTGGCGATTAGCCACGTAATGAACTGATAGCGGGGAGGAACGGCATTGTCCCATACAAGCGGAGCCCATCTTACAAGAGGTTTCTTTGTTCTCGATGAGATTCCGGCCGATGATACCGAGAAGGACCCCGACGATGCGGACGCCGATAAATTTGTCATTTATCGGGGATAACGAGGGAGCGGGATGGACCAGCTCACCAGCAAATCCTTGAAGGAACTCCCAATAGGAGTGAATAGATCGGCTACAACAAAGATGGTCTGGAAGTTGGACACCGTCCCTGAACGATTGGGGAATGAAGACATCCAAAGGGCCGCAAGGCAGCCAATAATCGTGCCATAAGGATACAGAAAACCCATTGCCAATTTTCCACATGAAGGACGTTCGGAATTGGCTCCTTAAGTGGAGAATTTTTTTCCAAGACCAAGAGCACGTACTCGGTCGGCCGGCAATCCAGAAGTTCTTCTTTTTTAAGAAGATGGAATGGATCCATCGACACCACAAGGATTCTCTGTCGGAAAAGAGGATCCATATAAACTTAGTCATGGAAGCTTTGTTACAATCTTTAAGAGAGCGGATACCCAGTCCCTCCTTCAGATTTCGGACAAGAAACATCCACCCACGCAACCTTGGCTCCACCCCGACCGAGACCCGTTCCTTTCCAAAGGAATTGCCTCATAATTTGCTCAATGTTAGCCAAAACCGCAGCCGGGAGAGTAAACACACTAGTCCGAATGATTGAATAGCATGAAGCACCGAACGAATGAGTTGAAGTCTTCCAAAGAAAGGACAAGAACCGAATAGACCAAGATTGTATTCTAGCTGTAATACGGTCCGTAAGAGCAATACAATCTGATTTAGACAATCTAGAGGAGATGATGGGAATTCCCAAGTAACGAACGGGAAGTTTTCCTTCCCGAAATCCAAAAGCCCACAAAATTCTATTCCGAATAGTGAGGTCACCACCCGAAATAAAGATCTCGCTTTTGCTCTTGTTAGGAATCATCCCACTCCAAGAGGAAAAATATCAAGTCCTCTTTTGAGCATAACAACCGACTTCCAATCCGCTTGGCAAAAAAGAAAACATCATCTCGCAAAGAACAAATGCGACAGTGGACAGGTTTGCACCTCCAAAAGAGAATTTGAAATCATGATTTGCCGTTTGATCCGCCAGAATACCCGAAAATACTTCCATCACTAAGGTGAACAAATAAGGAGACATAGGATCTCCTTGACGGAGTCCTCGGCCACCCGGAAAAAACCCATGGAGATCACCGTTTATAGCTATGGAGTATCTGGGAGTTCTAACACAGGCCATGACTAGATTAATGAATCCTTCAGGGAATTGAAAAGCAAGGAGAGTATTCTCTAGAAAGCTCCAATCCACCGTATCATAAGCTTTATGGAAATCTACCTTTATCGCACACTTTGGGAGATACGGCTGCAAATGGAATCCCGCAAACAATTCTTGGGCAAGAAGAATATTATCTCTTATTCTCCTCCCTTTGACAAATGCATTTTGGGATTGACTAACGAGATCATTTAAAACCACCGCTATACGGTTGGCTAGGATCTCGCAATCACTTTGTATATGGTATTACAAAGCAAGCAATCGGGCGAAAGTCGAAACGAAGTTGCATTCGGAATCTTAGGCACAAGAGCTAGGATTGTTGCATTTACCTCTTTGAGCAGTCTCCTGATTGAAAGAAGTCCTTGACAGCCAGCGAGTACCGATGGACCGACAATCTCCCAATTGGATTTAAAGAACTCGGCGGAGAAGCCATCCGGGCCGGGCCTTCCCCTTGGCTAACGAGAAAACCGTGGATTTGATCTCCGCATCCGAAACCATCTCATTGAAGGATCGGATCTGCTCGATGTTAAAGGCGTACGGACAACCTTTTTAATGTCTTCAACGTAGACGGATTGAGCAAGGCGTCGTGCGAGATAATAATGAAGAGAAGAAATTGACGAACACCCGAGGCACAACCAGCGGATCGCAGTTATCACACCGAGATGGATCCTTGACAGAGGATTCTCGTTATTCAGCCGCCTTCTCTTGACCGAATGATGGAAAAATTTGGTGTTTTTATCACCCTCTTTGAGCCATCTCGATTCTAGATTTTTGACAAGAAGGACTCTTCATGGTTTCTCAAATCAATGAAGGCTCGACGACGAGAAGCCTCCCTATCGCCCGATGAGTATTCATGGGATCAACCTGGAGATCGATTGAACAGCAGACGGGGCCTCTCTAGCCTCAATGCCCTTACCGAAATCTCCGAGAAAGCATCCTGGTTTAGGCGCCTCGGGCGAGCCTTAAGCATCTTAAGTTTAGTGACTAATTGAAACATCGGGACGCCTCTAATCGAGGAGCTCCAAACTTGATGCACTATGGATTTAAAATCGGGGTGCTCTTCCTGCACTGAAAATACTTGAAAGGTTTCCTCCTCCGGGAGGATGAAGGACTCTAACCACAATTGGAGTGTGATCGGAGATACCCGAATTGAGGAAGGCCGCTTGAGAATATGAGAAGTCGTGTTCCATCTCGTTGTTAACCAAGGCACGATCGATCTTCCTCATCTTCCTCAAGTTTCCGAGGATGTGGTCCAGAGTAACGAAGCCCGATGAATCTAAGGTCCGTAAGCTCCGTTTGAGCCAAGCAGTTGGCAAATTCATCAAAGTAAGGTATCCAATTGGAGGAGCCTCCCATACGATCGATGGGTCTTTTATCGCGTTGAAATCCCCCGCAACTAGCCATGCAACATCCTGGAAAATATCATTATAATGCTGAATGTCCTCCCATAGAGGTCTTCTTCGGATAAACGTATGTTCACCATAGACAGTAGAAACTGAACAACTCCAACCAGACATGATACAACTAAGGGAGCCATGAATGGCTTGGTCCGAGATAGAAATTGGACAAAAAGAGACGACCTCCGGGTCCCAACCAACCCAAATTCTCCCACGAGGGGAGCAATTGTAATTTGCAATCCAACTCCACCCCGAATTAGAGAGGCGGACACGAATCAAAAAGCTCCTCGGGCACTTTAGTTTCAATCAAACCAATGAGGCAAAGCTTATTAGCCGAAACGAACCGCCGCACTTCGGCACGCCTAAGCGGATCGTTAATACCCCTAATATTCCAAAATCCAAAAACATCCAAAAATAAGGGGTAAAGGCTTACCTCTTTCTAGAGGCTCTAGAGGCCGTAGCGGCCTTCTTTGGACCCAAAGGGAGAGGAGAATCATCCAGCAATTTACGGAATTGGTCCTGAGATTGGGAGCTTTTTTCGCAGTGGAATTTTCGAGGAGGCTCACTTACATCCGGACTATCATCATATGATGCCTCCCCGGCTGCCGGAGTTACAAATTTCTTCGAAGTCTCACGGACAACCATAGGAGATTCCAACACCGGAGGGTCAAAAAGTGCGAAGACGAAACAAGATCATCCGAGCAACGCAAAGACTCCAAGGGGATTTCCTTCCCGAATATTAGAGTCGGGTTTAAGGGTCTCGACCTTCTTCGTCAAAGGAGAAAGGCCAAACGATGCGGAGCAAAGGATGTCTCGGCGGCCGCTACATGCTCGTTGAGCCTCGGCTTTTTTTTTCTTCTTATACTTTTGCTTCACTTGCTTCCACCCCGGATCATCCAAATCTGCAGGTATATCCGGGTCAATATCGGGAGCCATCACCTTGGACGGACTAGGAATATCCGTAGCAGGAGCACTAGGTTCTCCAATGTGCGTAGATTTATTCACAATCGCACAAGCCGTGGGAGCCGCAGAGACCAATTCCGATTGAAGGTTGTGGGAGTTATCACCTTCATTTGCGGATGCGGAGTTGAAGAGCGACTCCCTTTCCTTTAGAAGACTTAGCAACAACTTCGGGATTACCATTAGGCGCATCTCGCATTTTGATTTCCTGCGAATATCAACAAAGAAATAGGAGCAATAGTATTACAAGAGTGTCCAAATATACCACACTTCATACAAGCAAGTGGCTTCCATTCATATTCCACTTCTACAATATCAATTCTTCCATCCGTTTCCAGCTCAATGGTTTCAAAGACAAGTCTTTTTGTTAATTGAACACACACACGGGCAAAAGATATCATAGACATCCTTTCGGTTCTTCGGTCGACGTATAAAGGTCTCCCTATAACACTCACAACCTTGCTAATTGATTGGGCGACCAATATTCGACAGAAGGTATCTCAATCTTATCCATACCGGGACAGTCTTATGCGAATCCTTCCTCAACTCCACACCCGGCTGCCATTGTTTGTAGCATGAGTGGGATTTTTGCGACAAGCAATAGGACGCCTTCCAGATCTTTCGCCCGAAATCCTTATCGCATTCTCGGGAGAAAGACTCCCTGTTCGATAGCACCTCCGCAAATACTGCCCCCTGTGCTCTTCTTAAGGCCTCCTCTACCACCTTAAATGGTTTCACCGCACAGTTTGCATTTGCACATTCTCAAACTTTGAAGAGGGCCATCGATCTACCCCTGTTCGTACGGCCCGAACGATTCCGCATCCAAATGGGGGTGGAGGACGACAACCCCTTGTCATTCCCATACTTTGGTTCACATCATTCTCCATTGTGTTTTGCTGTGGTCACCAAAATTCGTCGATCGGAATCACGTTGTATTTTTAAGCTTTGTTTTTGATTGAATTTCAACACAATTTGTATGTACAATTTGATTCAAAGTTCAAAATAAATGTTTGCAGTTATTTTTTGTCATTTGCACATTCTCAAACTTTGCCATTGATTAAATTCCGACACAATTCATGCACGTGTTTTGCTGTGGAAGTGGTTGTATTTTTAAGCTTTGTTGTTGATTGAATTCCGACACGATTTGTATGTACAATTTGATTCGAAGTTCAAAATAAATGTTTACAGTTATTTTTTGTCCAACCAGATTTTTCCTGTCCGGAATTACCATAGAACCCGTCTCCTCTCATCAAAAGCCAAAAAATAACTTTCGGAAAAGATGTTTTGTCGTAGATCAAATTCTAGTGAAACAAAATAAAATTATTATTTTTTATAAAATATGATTAATCAATATCTTAAAAGCACTCGTTAACCACACTTTTAACGAAAATGCTCATCATTGTATTCCACCTTCTTTTCTGTCTTTTTTTTTTTTTTTTTCTTTTTTTACGGTTTCTTCTCATTTTTTTTTTTTCACAATTTATATATTTTTACCATAAGCATCTTAAACGGCATAGATGAGAAGCCTAACGAAGCTAAATTGCATAATCTCTTCATACGGTTTGTCTAAAAAGTTGGTTGCACAACGAAGAAGCTTAACCGACATCATATCACCTGTCCATTTTTGTTAATCTTGACATCACCACATCGAATGTTATTGTACAAAACATGTTTGGACCAATCAACGGACAACCTCAAGATGCCCCCAAGTGCCAAAGTTCCAAGTGGCATTTTCAATTTCCTATAATAGAAAAATGGAGCACGTATATTTCTCTTTGCCCAATCCCATTGCGTTGAACTCTTATCGAGAGCTTAACACGACACGTGTGATTTAGAGGTCGAATTGTGCTCATTCAAGTCGATCAGTACACCAACAGCCACGAAAGCAATCTTATTGAATTTAGTTTTAAGATTGACGGCGCCTAAATGAATGACATAAAAATGTAATTTGAAATCGAAATAAATTTATGGAAATAATATATTTTGACTCAGCAGGAGTATAAGGAAAAACAGAAATTCGGCACGTTTTTACTAATCTTTATTGAAAAAATTGCCGAGACGAATTTATACAATTTCCATCGATTTTTGATTGAAATTGAATTTCATGATCGTATTGAAATATATTAATCATCATACGAATAATTGGCACGAATACGACGGCGGGCCACCACATGGATGACGTCATAGGCACAGGATTCCTCAACGTCTCTGTCGCCTTTTCCCAAGCAACAGCAACAAAATTCCACTCTCTCTCTCTCTACCACTCAGTCCGACTCCCCATGGCCGCCGCTCCGGAGAGCTCCGGCGGCCCTCCGCCCCTCCGCCGCCGCGCCCCGCCGCGCGTCCTCCTCCTCCGGCACCCCCCGCACTTCGCCCTCACCGACCGCCCCCTCCCCGACGGCTTCCGCTTCCTCAAGCCGTGGGAGTCGCCGCTCCCCTTCGACGACTTCCTCGCCTCCGACGACGTCCGCTCCGCCGAGGCGATCCTCACCTCCCAGGGCGTCCCGGTCACCGCCGACATGCTCCGGCGGCTCCCGGCGGTCCGCCTCGTCGTCACCACCAGCGCGGGCCTCAACCACATCGACCTCGCCGAGTGCCGGCGGCGCGGGGTCGCGGTCGCCGGCGCCGGGGAGGTGTACTCGGAGGAGGTGGCGGATCTGGCGATCGGGCTGCTGATCGACGTGCTGAGGAAGGTGTCGGCGGGCGACCGGTACGTGAGGCGGGGATCGTGGAGTAGCGAGGGCGAATTCGCGCTCGGTTCGAAGGTATGAGTGCTCGCTCAGTCTCTGTACCTGTCTGTGACGGATTTTGTCGATGATAGTTGTTTGGATGAGTGTTCAGCAATCGAGAGAGGAGAATCGAGTGAGAGCGAGCTTTAATGGAACGTGCAAGAGCCGGCATTTCGGTAATCGGCAATTTGACGACTGAGTTTCGCCATTGATGATGATTATGTGCTCTCTGTTACATGGTGTCAAGAGCTTTGGCCTCTAGACTGTAGAGAAATTGCTGATTTTTTCTAGCTAAACACAATCATTTGACAACACTGCGATGCGCTCTTTGTCGATCGGATTCTGGAGAAAGAATAGGTGAACAGGACGAGCATAGTTCTCACTTGTTTCTTGGGGGTAGTAGAAGTGTTTTGCTGATTGTTTCTGCTATTAGTTGGCTGATCAGGTGGAGGATGTTTACACCGAGCCGTCGAGCCGGCCCCTGAGTCGAGAATTTTTGCTCTTTGGGCTGGCTGAGCATGATCGTTTTACAAGAAAAAGCTATGATCTGTACGAAGGGTCTATCTTCTTGTTATAATGGACCTCAGACATCCTGTAGGGGCTAAAAGTAGTAATTTAAGGTATATAGACTGTGTCTAGATGCATAGAAAGATTTTTCGTCATGAGGGCCAAAAAGACCTCTCTATTAATATATGATCTTGGGAAAGATTGGATTTCGTTATTTTCCTTCGTTCAACTCTAACGCATTCAACTTCTTAAAGTTTTCAAATTTTTTACCGACGGTCAATATGATAGGTAAAATCTTCATTTAAGATAGATGATGTGACCTCAAGAATTATCTTTGATGGGATATGTTGTTTGATAGAGTTATTCGTCTTGAGCATCCCCTGGGTTGGCTTGGTAAATTCAATGGTGCAATTACTGATTTTGTTATCAAATGTTGTAACATAGGTCACTTCATGTTTTACAGCCATGGCATGCGGTATTCTATAGCAAGGCGATTGAAAATATGAATATTTTGTCTTCCTCTTGAAAATGTCGATGCTGATGGATTTGACTGGGAAGCACACTTGGACAATCCATTTAGGGTCAGTAACAGATGCGGCATAACATAAGTTCCTATTAATTGGTTGGCTTAACTCATGCTTGTGTTATTCTCTGTTATTAATGAGGTGTAGATTTAGAATAGTATGTTCTCATTTATTTCAATAGTTCATGGAGAGAATTCCTTCTGTTTTATAGGACTTTATCTTATTTTCTCCAGTTATACATGAAGTGTAAATTATATCTTCTCTGCCTGTGGTGGCTATTCCACTCGCAGCTAGGAGGCAAGAGAGCCGGAGTCGTTGGATTGGGAAGGATTGGCCTAGAAGTTGCTAAAAGGCTTGAGGCCTTTGGGTGCACCGTTTCATATAACTCAAGGAAGAAGAAGCCATACGTTTTGTACCCCTTCTACTCTGATGTCCGCGAGCTTGCCACTAATTGTGATGTCCTCGTAATCTGTTGTGGCCTGAACGAGCAAACCCACCACATGATCAATAGGGAAGTGCTATCAGCTTTGGGGAAGGAAGGTGTGATTGTTAACATTGGGCGTGGATCAATTATCGATGAAAAGGAAATGGTGCAACTTCTAGTCCAGGGAGAACTTGGAGGCGCTGGCTTAGATGTGTTTGAGAATGAGCCCAATGTTCCTGAAGAGCTCCTTGCTCTTGATAATGTCGTATTGTCCCCGCATACAGCTGTTTTTACCACGGAATCCTTATCGGAATTATGCGATCTTGTCATCAGGAACTTGGAAGCTTTCTTTTCAGATAAGCCCTTGCTTTCCCGTGTGTTAGATGAGTGAACCAACAACTGCGCTGGTATATTTTGGCTCTTTTACCACTACTAAACTAGATTCAGCTGGCTTTACCTGAAGCAGTCTTTCTACATCTGGTGAGTAACCAGCCATCCGTAGCCATGAGATGATAATAGTACGATAATCTCGAAAAGGAGCTGACTTGATTATTGATTATATTCTTCCTTTTGATATTTCCATCCTATTGTCCCTTGCCAGAATTGGCGAAAGCCAACTCATCGTACGACAGTGTGTTGGTGCTATGAAGAAGCTGAGGAAGGAATGAAACGACGAATTATGAGACTGGGTAGGCCTCGTGAAATGTGGCATTTGTCGTTGGCTGCAAGACTTCAGAAATGGACATGCTGATTACCGATGAAAATGAAGATAGGGCATTACATCCTGTGTTGTGTATTTTAGCTTTAAGCTCTACTGTTGTGTTCCGGAACTTCATATTAAGTTTCGATAGTTCTCTTTTTGCTGGCAATGACTTGGATAGAGTGGTATTTAGATGCTACTTGGTTCATGCTTTAAACCTTTATCTATCTGCTTCAACACCATCTGCATCCCGTACTACGTAATTTCCATTCTGTGCATCACCAGCAGAGCCTCCACGCAACATTTGCTGAACTGCAATGGAGTATAAGTAAGGATCTTCTCTATAAGTAAAGATCCTCTTTTCGCGACATTAGTCGCTCGATCTCTCTCAGTCCGACCAACCGAACTAGTCACAAGCTGCTGTACATATCACCAGTTCTCAATGCAAACCATCAAGCCCGATTAAAGAGTGAACTGGAAATAGCCTCCCAATCTGCAATTTGACTTAATGAACACTCTGTGTAGAAATCGTACCATTGATGTTGGCGAATTAAGCAAATCAGGCTTCGAAGTTATTGTCTGTTATACCACTCTGATTGGTGATACGAGATCTCCCAATTCGAAAGATCGTTACTGGATTGAGACACCAAGTAGGAGAACCAAAAATGGGGTTTGATAGCTGTCCATGGTCCATGAATTGGGCCATACGATGCTGCACTAACTTGTTCAAAACACAGGAAAGAAGCCCTTTACAATAGAAATTCTAATCAATACCAGATTTCTAGAAGGGACCAAGATCAACCCGAACGAAAAATAACACACACAAAGACGTTTTTCGAGGAACATTGTAGTCGTAAACTTTGTCTTTTCCACTGTCTCCTTCTCCCCCTTGATTCCATGTTATCCACAGATGCCCATTAGAAATAAGAAAGTAAATTTCAAAGGATTCTACACAAGCCGTCTTGGAAACCCTAGATAGCGATCAGAGTGACTGAAAACGAATGTTTAGTTAATTAACCCAAGAGAAAAAGAAAGCAAAAGAAAGAACAAAGCTGATGGCGATGGCATTGTGAAGAGTGGGAAGGTTACGTTTCTGTAGTCCTTTGTTTGTTGTTTCTATTGTGTTCTTTACTTGTACGTACCTGCATGCATGAGCTGCATTTTAGCGACTTGATTAATCACGTAATTACGGATGATTGATACGACAAATCAGGACTTGAATCTGTAGTTAATCTCTCACCAGACGACACACTTGGCCGAAAGCGGTTTCATGTCAACCTCGATTCATCCATAGCACCATGTTTTGCTGTTCGACACCGTGCTTTCCAAACTCTACAGCAATTAGAATTTGATTAGCTAGCTACTTAGACTCGGATGAAACAGTGGAAAATTCGGTTCGACCGATAAAAAAAAATGGTTATAAGACTCCAGCCCGTAGCTATCATTAATAATTAAAAAAAAAAAATAAGTGGGGTAATTAATTTTTAGAATATTAATAACGTTAAAGTTCGTTTGCTGTGCTAGAGCTTTTTCCTTCGATACCAAAATTCTCATAAGTTCTATATAAATGATGCAGATTATGATTTTGGGGATTACGTTGGCCAAAGAGATTTTCAGTTAACTTTATTTGAACTTAAAGAAATGAAACGAACTTGTGAATATCAAGTAGTATTATATATTATATTCGAGTGTTTCAATTCGTTGAGTCGAAAAGTAATATAAATAGGATACGTTGTAGCTTATTTCAAATACAGATTCACTACAATTTCTGCTTTTGACTATGAGGAATATTTATGTTCCTTCAAAGTTACAATAAGATTATCATTAATTTGAACATGCGATATGTATAAAAAAAATAAAATAAAAACATTAAACATTATAACTCATTTTAGAACACTTCGTTTTTGAATTCGAATTATTACTAAGAAAAGCAATTCAACCTCACTTAATTTAACATTAAGAACTTGCACAATATGTCGGTAAGGACAAAGTTCACGAGCTTTAGTTTATTATGCAATAACCCTTTTCATTTTATTCAACAAATCAACATGTCTGATGCATTAATTTAACTAAGTAACCACTAAAGATGAAAGCATTTAGTATATACGTAAATTCAGTTTCTGGTTTGTAAAGGTCAAAACAAAAGACAGAACTTGAGCTAAAATTATCCGTGGAAAATGCTTTTTTTTTTTTTTTTTTTTTTTTGGAATATTACAGACAATGTACAAATCAAAACATCACCAGTGGTGGATGCTGTGATGGAGCGCCTTTCAAGTTTCAAAACCCACAAGTATTCGCGTGACCATCTGTCCCTTCAATTTTCACCATTCTTTTGCACATTTGCTGTTGCAAGAATTGCGTGAGCTTCATCTACCAGAGAAAGCGACATCAACGTGAAAAAGAAAGATAAAGCAATCCCCTTAAGTCTATCGTCCCGCATCTCCCGTCCCATTGAGCCACGGGCACGTTGTGTCTCGAAGCGACCGTTGCCCTTGTTGGGAGAACGGAATTTAGTGCGTCTTCGATTATTCAGTCTGATGAGATGTGTTTGCTCTCGTTGAGACACAGAAATTGTTGTAAATTTCCATTAAGCTTAGGTGGATATTGATACACTCAAGAGTAACTTTGGAAGATTTACATGTCAGAAAAGAAATACATAAAATAGAAAATTTTCTAACTACTAAAGATAGATTCCAAAACCTCCAAATCTGATAGCCCTATATTTGATTGATACACCCCTTCAAGTGGAAGAGTTGAGACGACGAATCTTCAACTTATCTCATAAAAATGCAAAACGTGCTTTAGGAAGAATTTTGGTGAGAACATCAACTAGTTGGTCAGTTGTAGAGATAAATTGCAAATTGAGCTGTCATTGGGTGGCACGATCACGAACAAAGTGGAAGTCAATTTCAACATGTTTGGTACGCGCATGGAAAACCGGATTTGGAAACAAATAAGTGGCACTAATATTATCACACCAAAGGAAGGGAGAACCTTGAAAGAGTAATTCGAGCCAAATGAGTTCAGCTGTAGCATCAATAAGGGCTTTACACACTCGGATTCTATGAAAGAACACGCTACGGTTCATTGTTTTCTAGAGCTCCAAGAGATCAAGTTAGGATCAAGGAAAATAGCATACCCTCAAGTTGACTTTCTATCGCTAGAGTTACTAGCCAAATTCGCATTGAAAAAGGCTTGCAAGTGAGTATCATTTGATCAACAAAGAAGAAAAAACAAATGACCTTGTATGTTTGAGATAGTGCGAGATGCGTTACACCATTTGCTTGTGGTTTTCAGGTAGTGCATGCATGAATTGATAAGCTTTATTGAACAGCAAAGGAGAGATTTGGTCTTGTCGATGTCATGATTGCAGGGAACCAACTATAGACCGATATAGAGTAGGATCATACATCATAGCACCCCCTTTCTTAGATGTTTTTATAGTCATGGCCACAGGAGTTTGGATAGGCTTGCACTCAAACATCCTAGCCTAGTGAAGAAGATTATCAAAATAATGTCCTTGAGAGAGGAGTAACCCACTAGAGTGAGAGACAACCTCTATCCCAAGGAAGAAGTGGAGCGAGCCAAAATCCTTAATTCAGAACTTTGTAGATAATTTCTGTAAGATTGCGTTGATAGTAGAAGATGCAATACCTATAACCAAAAGGTAATCAACATAAATAAATAAAAAAGAATGACATGGGTGCCTCTTTGATGGATAAATAATGAAGGATCTATGTGACACCGAGAATCCCAAATGAAGCAAAAAATTGTGAAAGTCAGTGAAATAGGCTTTCGAAGCTTTCTTGAGATCATATAGAGAACGATACAACTTGCAAGCATAGTCATGAAGAGTTGAGTCCTCAAACTTAGGGACTGCTCTGTGTACATCTTTTTAGAAAGAACCCTATGTGAGAAAGCATTGTGCATATCTAGTTGTCATACTTGCCACCCTTAAGATATAGCAAGCAATAATAAAATGTGAATGGTGGTAATTTTCACAATTAAACCGAAGTTTTCCGTATAATCCAAACCTTGTTGTTAATGAAAACCCTTAGTGACCAGGCAAGCTTTATAGCGCTCAAGATTATCATCCACTTTGCGCTTAACTCTGTGAACCCACTTATACTCGATGAGGTTCATGGATGGAGTGTAAGGGACCAAAGACCATGCGCCATTTTTTAACGAGGCATTGAATTCATCGGTAATAGCTGCACGCTACAATACCCTATATGAAAGGGACTATATCCCAATAAAATATAGAACGAAGCGAAAATCCATCTTATGGGCATTATAAGAATGTAGATATGGGAAACAACATCCAAAGATTTTTAAGAAGGAATAATGCGTAGGATGATTATAAACTATTTGAGAGGGGGAGACACTATTATTGACCTCGGATAGCATTCGGTTGATGAGGTAAACCGTCGTTTTGAATTCGTAATTGCCAAAATTGGTGAGGGATAGAGCCATGAGCTAATAATGTTAAACCGGTTTCAACTATATGCCTATAACGACGCTCAACCACCCCTTGTTGTTCATTGGTATGAGGAGCAAAGATACAGTGAGCAACACTGATTTTTGAGAAAAGGGAAGGGAGTGCACGAAATTCTCCAACTTAGTCCTTTTGAATGGCTTTTAATTTTCGTGAGAGGTGACATTCGACAGGAGTTAAAGTAAGAAAAAACAAAGTAAAAATATTTGACTTTGCTTTAAGAGGATAAAACCAAATAAATTTAGTACAATCATGAACAAAAATAATGAAATAACGATGACCATTAGTTGAAACAAAATTAAAAGGACCCCAAACATCACTATAAATTAAATCCAATGGAAACAAACTAAGAGTTGGAGATAATCCTAAGAACTAACAACTAGCCTTGTTCAATTGACAAGCTATACATAACTGACTCAACGGTGTTGACTAATACGACAAATTATTCTCTTTGACCATAACCCGTAAGAGACACTCATGGGGATGGCCAAGATGTTGATGCTAGCAATCTAGGGAAATCCGTTCCGCAATATTGGCAATAGGCATTGAAGGTTGTTGCGGTATGGCATAAAAACTATCACTGCTCAGGCCAAAAAGAACCACCTTGGTCACTAGATCCTTAACAAGAAAGTGGGTAGGATAGAATTCAAAGAAGACATTATTCTCAGATGCAAATTTTTGAGCTGAAATTTAATGTTGAGATGAGGGACATGAAGATCATCATTAAAATGTAAAGAAAGATATGAAATAGAGAAGGGAATAGAAGACGTACCAATAATAGTGATTTTGAAACCCTTACCATTTCCGACGTGTAGTTGATCCGATTCATTATAAGCTTCGTAGGAAAAGAAGGATTGTGGATCAGACATGACATGGTGGGAGGGGTTTTGGTAGGTGTAGGTAAAAGAGGGGGGAAGGGCATGGCTTAGGTTGGCACCGAGAGAGTAAGAGGGTTGATAAGATGAAGTAGAAGAAGAGGTATATGTAAGGGGTAGGTAATAAGGCATACCTAAAGGGCAATAGAAGCATGTAGCAATAATATGATTTGTATGTTGACAAATGGAACACCATAACTGACCTTATTGAGCACCATGGGCACCACGGCCATGGCCAAAGCGCCCCCATGACCTCCAGATTGACCACACTTAGAGAAAGAGAAATCAAGAGGGGTGGAGACATTTTGTCGAGCATAATTGGTTGTAGCAAAGTTAGCTTGAGCGAAAGGCTCGAAAATCTGCAACTCTTGAAAGGAATTAATATTCTCGTGACTACGAAGAAGACCTTGAAGATCCATAAACAAGATTAATCAAAACAACAAAGTAATGTAGGAACAATGTCTTGGAGAACAGATTGGAGACCACAAAAGATATGAACATTGAAATCCTCCGATTCAAGAGGCTTGCTTGTAGCACCTGTCTCATCAGCAATGGATTTAGCACATTGCAATAACTGATTCATCTTATTTCTATTGTAGATGTCAAAGACTAAGATGAAGAGAGAGCATACATGTAGCGGAAGCTAAGCCAAAGAGGCATTAATAGTATCTTAGATGGCTTTACTAGTTGTTTATCAATAATCAGAGGTAAAATCGATCCCGAGAAGGATGCAATTAGAGGACTCATGATGGAAGCATCATGTTGTTGCCAGAAAGCTACTTGGGCTGCATCAAAGGGGCACGTTTTGGTTCCATCAACATGGCCATAGAGGTTTTGTCCCTTGAAACCTAGGCTACATCGAAGGGACAAATTTTGGTTCCATCAACATGTCATAGAGGTTTTGTCCCTTGAAAAACAGGACAACCCATGCTTTCCATAGCAAGAAATTGGATGTTGTGAGATGTTGGGAAAGGAAGTGGTGAGCAGATTGGAAATGAGGAAGTGTAGAAGAGGAGTTTGCTAAGGCCATATTGACCACCATTGTAGAGGAAAAGAAAATAGGAGCAGAATAAAGCTAATGTTAAAAGGAGCGTCAGATCTAGATGCTTCTTATATCATGTTGAGATATAAATTTTTTTATATTTTCATTAAGTGTATATAGGTATTTATATACTCAAGAATACATTCTAAAAGATTTCTTTGCTAAAGATATAAAATAGAAAACTTTCTAATTTTTACTGATGAGATTTCAAAACTGTCAAATGTAATAGCCCAATATTTGATTGATATATACATATATGGCTGATAGCTCTTCATGTGAGACCCATCAACTACAGTGCTTCTAATGTACTCACACTGCATGCATGGGATGCATTCAGACGATGAACGCATTGAAAACGGTGCAAGTACCATCCCCGATGATGGACCCCTATTTCCCACGTCATTGGGAGAAGACGCTTGTATGTCCTATCCTCGACGACAACGAGTCAAGAAACTGGTAAGTGGATCTCTTCTGTTCTATCTTACTGGCAGCTGAGCCTTTACTCTGCGCCCCACTGGCTCCTGTCTCTAGTGGGCGGCCAATGAAACGCTGAAACGTAGTGTTTGAACAGTGGGTTGGTGCTGACTTAGAAGAGTTGATGGCGGGACCCCTCTTTGATTTTGAGTTTGAGGTGGCCCTGTGAGGCTGTTCCTACAGAGTCGATGGGCCCTGCTCGTGTGATCTTTCTTGGAGCTTCTCCGAGTAGAAACCCTGCTTTGATTGTGGAGTGAGTAGTCCATAATCATGTTCCTAAGAGTACTTTTTCTGGAGCGAAGATGGAGTTGAATTGAATGATTCTGTAGTCCGAATCGAATTAGTTCCTGATTTTGCTTTCTCTCTTCCGAAGCTCATTTGAAATCTTGTTGAAAACCTCAACGACCCTTTTAAAAATAAAAGCAGTATCTCAAAAATATTCTCAATACATTTACAATGGAAAGATAAAACGTTCGATGAATGAAATCTTCTTATCTTCTGGAGAATAATAGATGGATATCGCTGTATTATTTAAGATTAAAAGCGTCGAAATAAGCGTAGGTTGCACATGTGATACAAAAGGCAAGCACAACCATCATGTTGTACAACATTACGGTATGTTATCATAACCGAGTGAGTATACACTACGTATTTTCGCAATCAAGTTTGGAAAGTATCACGAAAGGAAATGGTCCAACGTATACGTCCGTTGTGCCCGCATGGACCACTTCGAGCTTTGTCGCGGTTCTCGACAGGTCATCCGAAATAGGAACCTCCCTCCAAACCCACTAACGCCAAACACCCAAAAAGTGCCTCCGACCAAGTTTCAAGTCATGCTTTTATCTTACGAAGGGAAAAGGCAAAGCCCTCGCACCGTTTGGCTAGGCTTCAAGATCAACTTCCATGTCGTGCTTTCTGGTTGCTTCCACACTCGACCCCCAGCGGTCGGTTTCTATCTCTTTTCCAGTTTCCTTTTTATCTCCTCGGATCACCATTGTCGGCCCCCACGAGATCTCTTGTCGATTCTGCTAGGGATGCCATTTCCTAGCGCCCCCATTTTTAGTGCGTCGGCACGGCAACATCGACCGCCCGGAAGCGATACACGTACGTATATAACAGTGAGAAGCACTCCCAAGATAATCTAGTGCCACGTTCCCCGTCGATATAATATGTAGAAAAAAAGGCGATTCGCTACAACTTGGTTAACAGCACATGAAGAAAGTTCAACGCTTATCGCAACCGAATCTAGAAATGATCTTATCATGAATTTACCTCGATTGTATCTTAATGGGAGAAAACTCGGTTGCTAGAATAGGACTGGTTAAATAGGAAGGCTTCTAGAAATATAATTATGTAATAGTTGAATACTACCACCGCTTTGAGTTAGCTAATGAGAATTCAAAAGAAAGTTATGTTTATTTTTGCGAATATAATATGATTTAACATGTTAATGATAAATCCACTCGTAAAATGACATGGAAAATAAGTTAAAAATTGAAATATTTTAATTTGAGTATGATAAGATATGTATTTATACGTGTATAAACTATTTGACTTTACAAAAAGTGAGTATTTTTTCTCCGAGTTGAGCAAAAGTGCGGGGAATGGAAGCTTTATGGGAAATACTCATGCATGTATGTGTAGCATAGGTAGAAGGAGTATTTTACTAACAGACTCTCAATCTACTTTAGATACTGAATTGTGCAAATTCTTGCATCCTTGTTTTGTGAGAGCACGTGGATTCAATTCGTTCTTCGACATTTTTAGTCTTCTTTGGCTGTGGCGTTTTCTCCTAATAGATACTACAGAACACAATGTGAGAGGTTTAGTGGATACGGATGTTCTTCTTCGCCTTTAAGATCATGAGATGTACCATTAAATGAACGGCGCAATCATTCACCTAGAAGACTATTTTCATAGGAAGCCATTGGAAAAGTACTTTACATATCCCAAGGCACATTTTTTCTTGCAAAACATAAGTACTGTACATCATATATTGTATCTATACTTGGAAGGTACTCCCAAGTAGCTCGACGAGAAGAGAGAAATGAAGAGAAAAGGGCTGCTTAAATTGGAAAACAGTTTGGTTTTGTGCCTCCATTAATTGCTTCTCTCTCGAAGCCAATCAGAAAAGGCATCAAGGGTTTTTGTGTCAGCCCTGTAGTGCTTCTGAGTGAATTCCAGGAAAGTTGGCCATGTAAAGTCTGGGTATATTCTTCCTGAGTCCTGTCTATCGACCAATTGACTCGGTGGAGTCACCACCTTGTCCCTTCTTGGGCACAGAAAGAAAGCCAGAGACTTCCTCACTACTTGATCATTCACCACCGCCCTGTGCAAGCAACTCTTGTAGATCCCATTTGATAGAGCCTGGACAAGCACAAGGCCACACAAAACTTCTCTTAGGCACATCAAGAACCCTTTCACTCGGTACACGTTTAAGTTGGTGGGGTTAAATTACGTACCATGAAAGTGTCGCCAATGTTGACAACAAAGGTGTCGGGGTTTGGGCTGACCGAGTACCACTGCCCATCGACAAACACCTGGAGGCCGCATACTTCGTCCTGGTGGAGAATGGTTAGAGAGGTGGGATCGCAATGGGGGCCAGTTCCTAGAGTTTGGTCGGGCTTCTGACAAGGTGGGTAGTAGTTTAGTCTCATTATCGAGTCGTTCCCTTCGAAGAATTCCCTGAAGTGTGACCGCCCGACTCCTAGGCTTGTTCCTAGGAGCTCCATGATTCCTAGGGAGAGGTTGCTTATCGCTTCACAATATTCCTGGCATGTTTCCCTGAACGAAACCAAGAAAAGAAGAAGATGATTTCTTATCTAGTGTAAAGAGAAGACGGGAATGCCACTCTCTTACCATTTGCTCCATTATATTTGATGACTTAGGACCGCTTGTTACACAGCTAAAATTAGTTTGTTTGCAAAAGAATTGACACGTGCTTCCAAAGTGCATCGAGAATGAGTCAGATGAAACTAAAGAATGGAAGAACGCGAAGTTTTGCTTACCCGAACTCTCGAAAATCCTCTCCCATGACATTCGAGAAGTACTTCTCGATGCTTTCCGATGATTGGCCATCCGCAGAATAGCGGAACGAAAGCGTTTCCTTCCAGGGAAGTTTGGAGGAGAACCTGCCAGTGAAGCTACTAGCATAGCCCCAGTGATCACCGGGCTTCCGCTGAGCTCTTTGCTTCGTTGAGAGTTGCATCCTAAAGAAGAAATCCACATTCTCATGAGCTTTCTTTATAAGCCTTGGATCCACCCCGTGATTTACGACCAGGAAAAATCCATGTTTCCTGCATGCATCATTTACTCGCCAAGCCGCTTCTGACACAGCGGTCGGGTCTCCAGAGAGGAAGCCCCCTAAATCTACCAGGGGGACTAGGAGTTCGGGCGCCTTGGTCAAAGACGGCTTTTCATCGTCGGGCCAAACGAATTGGGAGGGTATGTTGGCTTGGTGTTGAAGAATGGAAGCATCAAAAACTGGGCAATGTTCGCTTTCATTTTTCATCAAGTCCCCCGTTGGTAATGAAGGTTGAAGAGGAGGCATTGGGATGCAACACTTTGACATTTTTTTGATATTGTAACTAGTGAGGGCTTTCAAAACCAGTGTTTCTAATCTTTTGAGAGAGAGAGAGAGAGAGAGAGAGAGATGGATGGCTAGTTGATTGAGGAAGAGAATGGAACGAGCTGGTGAGTTTAATAAGGAAGGTAGAGAGAGAGAGAGAGAGAGAGAGAGAGGAGGGAAAAGCCAAGGCCGTTCATTGGGGAGGTCGTGAACAAATGTTGGAATCTTATTGTTTTAACTGTTGCGTCATTCCTTTTACTCTCTCTCTCTCTCTCCCCCCCATCCAAATCATACCCCCAATTGAAAAATCCCTTTGATTTTTCAGTCACTTGGTGAGGAGGGGGGTGTTTAGTCCTATATTTTGTCGCTTCCAGTGCCAGTGCAATGGATGCAACAAGACTAGAGACTTGACATTGACCTAATAGTAACCAAAACCAGCATTTAAAGTACTCTACTTGGACTCAAGACAGTAGCCAGAAAGCTGGCATGAAACACTTGTTCACACTCTTTAGCCCATATATAGTACAAATATAAAATCAAAGCAAGGCCTATCAAGAAGGTTCTCCTCCTCGGATGCCAAAACCCACCAACTAGTTATTGTGTTTCGGTGCCTTTGAACCTCCTCTTCCGGTGTTCATTTGTTTATTCCTTACTGGATTCATATGATCAGCTGTTTGAACTCATCCCACCCACTTCCCTCTTCTATATGAACTCTTGGTATGTAAACAGGGATTGTTATATATACAACTAGAGCCATGTTCTGTGTGAAATGAGCTAATGCATACTTAAGAGCTAGGAGAATGCAGAGAAAGGAGTCTCCAAGTCGCATTGGTTTTTCTCTGCGAAATATGCATCGAGTGAAGCCTTCTTTGACCTTCTCCTACAGGCAAAAGACTGAGGACCTAATTAACAATGCCTGACTTGATTAAAAAAGAATTAGGACTGATTTAGCGAATACTTCCCCTATAGATTAGAGTTCCACACGCATTAAAATTAGTTGCAAATCGAAATCTCCTGATGAACTGACTTACGAAAGAGTTTCTGTACTTGACTGCATAAACCTCCTTTTTGAAACAGCAGTTTACCTTCTGCATTTGCAGGGTAAACCCTTGTAACATCCCTGAGTTTTGAGAGAATCACAGTAACAATAGAGCAAGTTAAAATATGGAAACACTGCTGGCCACGAAAACAGAACCTTTAACAACAAAAACAGGTGATGACTTGACGCCTTTTTGAGTTGATATCTACTTCTCACAGGTGTCACCACCAAAACAAGTGAAACTGTGTTTTCTTCTAATCATTGGAGGAGGAAAAAACATGTGGCCAAAAGAAATCTCTAAGCTACGACAAGACACTTCCACAAGGATACACAACCTAGCAGGAAGACAATATGTTCAAGCCTGTTCTGTTTGACAATTCTTAGGGAGACAGCCAGATTCATGGCTAGGAATATTGGGTCGTTTGCCACTTGCTTTGAAACAACGAACGCGTTTTTCCTTTCCTTCGGAAAAAGAGGATGTCACGGTAATTTGTCTATGTACAAAAGCCTTTTCTTCTCTTTTTTTTTTCTTTTTTTCATGACACCTTCTCATCGAGATAGCCAATTCCAGCCCACATTCTCCATGTGATCAGTCACGGCAGAAGACACAAATCGTGGCTTTATCAATAAAATCTGCCCCCAGCGATATCAAGCCCACCCAGAAAAGAGAGCCCAAGAACAGGATACCACGTATTCATAATTTGGATGGAGAATTTAATATGAACTCCCCAGCATTGTTCTCTCATGAACACAGATGAGTGGGCATCTTGCATTTCCCAACAAGGCAACAACGAGTAATGGGAAAAGGTGATGATCAAATCACGGATTAAGGGCTCTTTTCCAAAAGTTTAAACGCTGTCTTAGTGGGACTAAAGCTGAAGGCTGTTGGAGAATCAATCCAGCGTTGCATGCACAGGAACCACCACAGTAATACCAATATATCCTTAACCCTTCCGGAAATCCCAAATCTCAACGCACTTACGTGCGGTCACCATCCACTTCGGAGGCGATCCTATGTCTGATCGTGGATGTGTGAGTCCACATGTTTGTGCCTCTTTCGGTGTTGAAGAGAGAAAAGACAAGCTCATGTCAGTTGGCCATATCACTCCCCTCTTATCCGCAACACGATTCAACCAATGTTCTGTCGTTGCTCTTGATGTGATCACCAAGTGCTAAAATGGAGAAAATACGTCTTATCACCCGCTACACGACTTCGTACTAAACTATGAATGCAAAAAGAATTGCCTAAGGGGTGGCCAGATCGGAACCCCAGGACAAGTGGAGTGCGGATCCATCGCACATTACTGAAAACGAAGTACCGGGACTTTCTGGTCCGAAAGAAGAAAAAAAGAGATCCCAGACTTTGCGCACAAGAAAATGATGCTTCTCCTAATTTGGCTTTGCAGAAAGGCGAACTACGAAAGGATCTGATCTATAAATTAATAATTCTTGACTAGCCAACTGATGCCATGTCCCAAGATTAGCACCTCACAAAGTGATGGTTTGTCACAGCATCATGCTGATAAAAAGCAGGGCCACGAACTCCATAAAAAGAAAGCTAAGACGGATTCGATAAGCCATTTGCAGGATATCATTTAAAATTCTTGTGGTCAGACAAGAAGATTCTGATCGTGAAGATGACTTACAGCTTCCCCCCAGAAACTAATTAAGTTCAAAGCATTACCCCTTTCCACAACGGCGTTGTCCGTACACATTGTTCTTTCGGACTTGGTGATGAAATGCGGGCAGGTGTAATGAAAGCTTCGATGATGGGGAGCAAAGAGATCTGGAATTTCTTATCAGGTTCGGACTATCTACGGGAAAAGAGAAGGATAATGCGAAGTGGGCTAATAAAGAGCTTGTCTTGTGCAAGCAAAGATAGAGAATAAGAATAAGAGGGGCCAAGAGAAAGGAAGGAAAAAAAAAATCAGAATCACATCACTTCGATGGATGGACGAAGAGTCTGCGAGAGATCACCTTTGGTAAAAATTCGTAAAGTTAGTCGAAGATCACTAGCACTCCGAAGAGTTGAAGATTCGAAGGTTAGGTATAGGAAGAGATCAATTACATTGCAAGATGAGGAGCATTTGTTTCACTAAAAACTTGGCAATAAAAGAAAAAATTTTTTCATGAAAATCATTTTCAAGAAAAAAATGCTTACTTTTTATTTGTTCAATAATTTAAAGAAAAAAATTCATTCTTATTAGAATGGGATGTTGTCTTCCCCCAACCTAAGCTCGTTCTTTTCAGCCAATTAAAATTGATTTCCATCAATCGATTAGCTTTCCATGATCCAAAACAATGGAAAGTTGGGAAAACAATTTTCCGGGAAACAATTTTCCTTCAAACAAGCGGACCTCAAATCTCTACTACTGTTCTGTAGATTCCTGTGTAGGTCAACTAGAGCGTCACGCTTGATTGGTTGAACCTTTTCTCACCTCAAGGGTCAGGCGCCTGCACTGTGCTGGACAAGTCGATCCTCAACTTGTTGTGCTCTCCATGAAATTCTCGATTCTATTTGAAGTCATCCGAGTATCAACTTGTTTCTGCCGGTCGCACGACACATTTCTTGCAATCACTTGTAGGTTTTCAGAGCTCGTTTGAATGATAAAGGTACCGACCACCTCGCGATTTAGAATCTCGTTCAGCGGACAAGGAGTTCCATTCAACTTGCTGCAGCAGGAGAAGATTCAAGATAGAAGTGACAGGGAAAAGACTAACCCCCCTTTTTTACGTGATGCTGAGCTCCTGTCGCTTCATTTTCGATGCCGCTTTTCCCATTAACCAGACAAGACGTTAGGTGATGCTAGAGTTTTCATGTATGTGATTATCTCAATAGATGAAGATTAGTTTAACAAAATCAAGCAATTTATACTAGTTATTAGGGTTTGCAATTCTTGATAATGTTTTAACGAATTCCTCGACGTTTAAGTAAAGCTTGATGATCTCGTGGATCCTCCTATAATTGTGTGAAAGGCCTAAAGCTTATACAAGTGCAATTCAGACCCAAAGCTTTTATATATATGCTATTAAGTCTAAAACTTCGAAGCAAAGCATGGCTGCCACTGAGTTCAGTATTTTTGGTGAGCGAAAAATTTTAGTCCTCAAACAAATTATTCTCCATCGTGGTTGGTTCGCATAACGCTAAGGCTGCCTTCAACTAAACCGTGTCATTAGCAACAAAAGTTTCTTTGATGCACAAACGCCAGGTTCATGTTTGGGTCTCCTGCTCGATTAACTCCACGGACAACCATATCGGAAGCTCGCGCCGAAGATGATTCCAGTCCGTGGTCGGTCTTAGCTTGTAGTGGGCCACCGTTGCCTTGGGCTCTCCAACTCCATCGAGGATAGAACAATGTTTCCTTCTCTAATACTAAAGCGAGCATGAGCATGAGTTGAAAGATGTGTCTTATAGCTTACAGAGAAAAATTCGAGATTAACAAATAGAAAACATATCCAAAAAGAAATGAAATGTCCACTTACAGAAAGATTCCAGAAGTTCAATACATCAATTCTCTCTACAATTTGAATAAGAGGAACAAAAACGCTAAGTTCTGAAAAGTTTCATCCGTCGGATGACAATTTAAACCATGAAATTTTAGATTCTAAGTCATCCGAGTGGTCATTCACTTTACCCCTGATTTTCATTTTCCAGATATAGAACTGCACCATTCCTTTTATGTTGTTCCAAGAAGATAAAAGAATGATGGCTGGTACATCAAGAACACAATTGACAAATCATAATGGTTTGCCAGAGGAAAATTATATATGAGACAGAACATTTGTGATCATGCTACAACCACCAGTCGCCAAATCACACATTTATGAACGACCATGAACCATCACAATATCATGCCGTCTTTCCAAAGACAAGTGCATGATTTCACACTGGTAAATCGTAAGAAAGACTAACAAAAGTAGCACCACAGATGCTACAGAGCTCTACTTAGACCATGAATACAAGGAAAGCCAATAACAGGAAACAAAACAAGTTTTAACGATTTACATGATTCTCCAGAACTAACTTATGTCCAAAGAATAAAGCGAGTTTTCCAATTCAATCACAAGAACTATGAGATACTTGTTCATGACACCCCATGTTAGACATTGAGCTGGAGTGGACTATATCAGTGAAGTTTTACAGGTCAAGTGGGATGTTCAATGTAAACTACCTTCAATGGGTAAGGGGCAGTGAGAATGAATTCAACGAATTGTGAAGCAATTTAAACAATGTGGAAAAGAAGAACCCCAGCATCAACAGAATCTTAATCCCTTCTCAGGCATAGGAAATGGTAGTGATCCTTTTGCCCTGAGGACATAGAGCATTCAACTGTACCTTGGATTTCTTTGCCATGTTTCAGTTGCTCAAGTTGCAGGTCCGCAGGTAGGGATGATCATATTTGATATACTTGGTCCAGAACGGTCGATACTTTGTCATGGCTAACTCGAGCCATGGTTTCATATTTCCATTGTAATGTACAACAGCTGCATTATCAATATCTGAACGATCAACACTTGGGTTGTAACCTAGACCAAGCACATGCCATGACTTATCAAGAGGATGCGTCAACCCATAAAATGTGATCAACCCTGGAGGCAGTGTTCCAAGCTTCCAAAGAACTCTATCTTCATTCTGTTACCAAAAGAAAAACAGTAAGTTTTTTCATTTTTTTTGGTGGGGAGAGGGGAAGAACAATGTAAACAACCTTAAAACTAGTCACTTTACTTTCACTTAAAAAAAACTTGCGTTGCAATAAAGTAGCCCGTAACTGAGCCAATATATTCAACCAACTAAAATTCAAACTGTAGGTTTTCACCTGACAAGTCAGGTCCTGATCTATGGTCCAAAAGTAGAATATAAGCCAAAAGGTACCCCAATTTTAATAACATAAATCGTGAGTTTAACGCTTCATTTCATTTTCCTAAAATGAAAAAGAAAATGGGAAGAAAAGAAACAGAAAGAATGGTTGTCGACTCACCATATTTTGCCACTTGTGATATATCCCAGTGATATCCCTCTTTTTCCACTCTTTAAGATCAAACATGTTCATGCCATATGCCCATCCACATGCATTTGGGTCAAAGTTTCTTGCAATGTGAGGATTCGAAAAGTTCAGGTACTTGTCAAAACGATGAAAGCTCTCACCACAGGTTTCCACGGCACCATTTACTTTCCCATGCAGATTAACTGACCATAATCCAGTCAAGTCCTTCTGGACAACAATATCATCATCAAGAAAAAGAATTTTATCCAACTTAGGGTAGACCTGTGGAAGATAGAACCGTAAATGGTTAAGCATTGAGAGATATTTCGGGTTCCGATACTTGAGATTGGAAGACCCTGATGAAAGTGTGGTCGGATGATCTGCTTTAAAATAATACTCTTTCATTGCAGCTGACTCCAGTTGACGCAAAACTGGGCAATATGATGAGTTAAGCCACTTAAACTCATCAACATTCTCAACATGGATTGTTGCTTTTCCAGGAGGATTTAGTAGAAACCACATGTTCATTGCCCCATAGTTAAGTTTATCAGTAACAAGATGAAACACATGTTTTGCAGGATCCTGCAGTCCAAACACAAAACATTTTCTGGTAAGAGTTCCAGTCAGTCAAGATACTCGAGGACAAAAAAAATCAGGAGACGTTAGTCCACTATGAGATCAATATCAACAGCAGTCAATCTCATGATTGTTGGGTTCAAAAGTTTCACTACAAAGATTATTTTCTCAAAGTTACCATGACTGAGACATGCCTCATTCTTCTTGAAATGAAAGCAAGAGAAAAATCCTGACAATGCATTGTACACACAAGTAGAAAATCGGAATTCTATCTCACCTTTGCATTCATAATTGTTGAGTTGACAACTACTGATGCAGCCAAAACATTGTCAGAGAAGAGAGCATAATGGTAAAGATCACGGTTTTCCAAGTTTTCTCTTTGAGGGAACTTTCTCTTCTCCGGAGGAAGGAGATAGTATTCAATGGTTAAACGCATGGACAAACAATGAATTGCATTTGGAATTGTTTTAGCAGCCAGTTGACTCAGGAACGTGCTCTGCCTTTTCAAACTTCTAACTTGTTCATCTGCTGTTTGCAGCATAGCTCTCAGTTTTCCAGTGACTAATTTGCAATCATACAACTGCTCCCTAGCTTTTGACAAAACTTGGCCCATAGCCTTCATTCTCTCAGGTGCACTACACAAAATATGTCAAATAGTAAGGTGAGTACCATTTTCCCACATCATGGAAACAAAAATATTTGAGTAATTCATAAAAGTTACAAGATTTCAGTACCTGTGATGCAGATCAGCATCACCACTTGCCTCCCCTAAAGCACGCTGACTTTCTTTGATCCGAGTTTGCAATTCTCGGTATAAGTCAAGCTTGTTTTTCATCTTTGCAATGGTTAAATACACCCTTGCCATTATCATTTGGTCCCGCATAAAACGTAGGGTTGAATCAGTGTTCTCATTCTCGTTTTCTTTCCTCCAAATGCTATACTTCCCCAAAACAGCAGAGTCAACTGACTTGGAGCGTTCAATGGCAGCATTTTCAAGTTTAACTGTTACTTCCTCATCTTGTTGCACCAACTCAGCTGCACGCTTTAGACGTCTTTTCTCTCTAAGTTGCTGCAGAAGTGGTCATAAATAGAAGTTGGAAACAAGTAAGCAAATTGTAAACAGTGACAGTAAAAGCAGTTGTCAAAAATCCAATTCCCAATACAGATGTTCCCCTCGTAATCTACAAGTTGATGGAAAAACTCTGGTCCTTGGGACAAAACAAGAAATAATAAATCATCATTACAGAAATTCTCATTAACCAAAAAGATTACCCTACGAGCAAGCTTTGCAGGTGAATCAACAAATTTTGATTGTTCATCTGCAAGAGGACATAAACAATGATCAGAAAGTCTCCATGGGTACATCCAAAAATTGCAGATAAAAGAAAGCTACCTGAAGACTCAGTCACCATGCCCTTCAGTGTTTGTTGTTTCATATTGTCATCTGACACTTTAGGCTTCATAGTGAGGGGCAAAAAAAAAATAAATAAATCCAGAATGGCTTGATTAAACAAAGGTCAGAGTTATGTTAACAGGGTTTAGTCACATGAGAAACAAATATAGAAATGAGCAAAGAAAGACTATAACCTTATTCTCAAATGATGCCTCTGATCCATCTATTTTCCATGAAGCAGACATGTTGCTTTTTCTGAAACTATCAAGACTTAAAGGATTTGAATTATCTATATTGGCCACGATGACATCAAGTACCTAGATTTAAGAAGCACAACATAACACCATGGAAATATATCTCAATACTAGTACATAGCAACCAGCAATCTTAAAGAGGCAGCTCAAGTGGAAGTCATCAAATTTGAATGTTACCTCTTTAGAAAAAAGAGACGAAAGATGTTGCAATGCCATCCTCTCTCGCCAATCAATATTCTACAGTTCCAAGAACTCTGTACATTAGCACAATTAAATAGCAGAAATCTTGAGGCATTAAAATACATATCAAAAGCGTACCTCAGTGCCTGAACCATTTGAGGCATTGTCATCACCTAAAAAAGGGGAAATTCGGAAACATAAATCATCTTTATTGGATGAAAATTGAAGATGGAAACACATAAGTTCACAAGAGATAAATTACTGCATCACCACAACATATATAACCATAGGTAAATTCAAAAAAGTTCACAGGCTATAAGTAAAACTAGCAATTTCCTAATATCAGCCCCAACCAGTTCCTTCTTCCCAGGTATGATACAGAGGCTGAATCCTAAGTTAAGTTTATAATAAAGCTGAACTTTGGCTTGAATGGAACAAAGATGGAAAGCAAAGCATGGGAAGTTAGCATTCTCATTCTCATGGTTAACTGTGACAAAGAAAGATGCACAAATGGAAGGGTAATTAATTTTCTAACATTTGATTTGGGACTACATAGATGGACATAAGAGTGATAATAATATAAAGCTATTCAAACTGTACTCTACAGGAAGCACAACTTAAGTTCAAATGATACTAGTACTGGAAGCAGAGAATGGGAATTAGCATTCTCATTCTCATGGTCAACTGTACAAAAGAATGATGTACAAATGGGATGGTAATTCTTTTTCTTATAGATCAGCACAGAATGATAAAAATAGGATGCTATTCATACTGTACTCGAGAGGATGGATGAAGGCAAGAATGTACACGTCCAAACTTTTTCCGGTACAGCCCAAAAAGATCAAAAGCCACTGAATAACAATGGCCATTAACCAACTAGCTTGGCCATCTATTTCTTACTACAATTTCATTTCGGCCCCATTCTCTCACACCACTGGGACACGATGCTCTCCTTGGAAACCCTACCATTATTAACAAAAATACTCTTGACCAGCATCTTTCCAAAGAGTGATGTGAGCATGGGAAAACAACCTAAGACCATGGGCATTCTCCATTTCTTCAGTTTCAAAAATTATAATTTGTAGCCCAGGCTTTCCAGCTTCAACATAATGATAAACTTCTTCTCTAATAGACATTCAGAAATCTTACTTCCACAACCTGTTCCAAAATTGGGAATTTGAAGCTTTGTCAGTTCTTAAATTTGCTGTGCAACTTTAAGATTTGTCTTCTTTTGTCACTTTGTCTTTGAGTAGTGGTAGAGATGGAACTTCTTCTGAAAAGTCTTATTACAATTCGCTCTAAAAGAAAATTGTTGGTGGCAGAGAGGCTTTTCCTTAATAAGCTATTTGGAAAAGAATACCATCTGGAGTTTCATTCTTTGCTTCAGAAGCATCCTGGGAATGTATTCTCTACTTAGATAATTTGCAAAGAAGAGATATTGTGCTGATCAGTAGATGCATTTTTTGAAAAAGAGAAGCAGGGACTATGAGAAATCCCCTCTTTCACTATCCGTGCACAAGAATGATATGGGTGGCCTCTTATTCCTGCACGAGCTATCTTGGGCTATAGGAGGATCTATTTAACGAGGATTATGGGCTTGGCATGGTCTACTTTTGCCTTGCAATAAGGAAAGATGGTTCTCTTCAATGCCTCTTGCTGTTTTTTGGTTGATTTGGAGGAGCGAAATCAGAGAGCCTTCTTCAGGGAGGAGATGCCCATTTTATGAAATTATTGGAAGTTGGTTGAAAATCTCACAGTTATGCTATAGCGGAAAACATGTGTGGATGCCAATGCTTTAATCAACATGGTAGATGATTTGTTTTGTAACTAAGCTCTTTTGGATCTGAGCTCTACTTGTATATCAGTCTGCACCTCCTTGGTGCCTTATAATAGTCTCTTTTCTTTTACCAATCAAAATGAAAAATCATGAATTATCACATGCTACTCTTTTTAATGATTACAAGCCAATGAACCATATTAAGTGGGTAATTTACACCCGTGAAATACCACCACCAAACTCACGAAGATACACTTATGAAAGCAACTCTCGTAAGATGGTAGAAACAGTCTCCGTTTCAGGTTGCAACTTTTTAAAATGTTTTCTGGCCTAGAACCAAGCAACCCCCTAAAGCTGCCCTTGTAGACATTCTGCAGAAGCTTAAATCAAAGGCATCGGCTTTTTCTGATCCTATTCCTCCTTGCAGAATTTGTCGCTACCTAACTTGAAAGTTAGTTGCAAAAAGGTTTGTGTAATCTCGGGTTCATGAACCTAGCTGCAGAAGTATAAAAGTTGCTAAGGAGTTGGCTGACACTAAACCTCAACTAAAACTTCAATAAGTGATAATGTATGTGGGCTTATTGGAATCTACTTCTCGCTAACTCATAGTTACGTCATTGCCCATCCATCACAAATCGAATCTATTTACGTCAATGTTGCACAGAAACAATGCTAGCACCATCCAGTCATTTAGAGAATAGACTCATCCACATCATATTTCCTCGTTCAGGGCCAACTCCTCAATGATCTATAATCCCAATCATCTTTGTCATCACAGTCATCAGATACCAGGAAAAAAGGGAACACAACACAAGCGATGTCAAGTCCACAACCGCAAGGGAAAAAGAAAGCTCAACCAAGAACCTATCTAATCACTTAGCGAGATCTGCACATCCTACTCAACGACAATGCCACGCGCAAATCCCACACTGCAAAAGGAGCAACAGAAATCTCGCGGCTTCATCGCACACAAAGCACTACTGACCGGTGTGGAGGCCTCGGCCGAAGAAGAAAACCAGAGGCGAGAGCACGCAGAAGAAGACGAGCACGACGAGCGCCAGCCGCGATCCGCCGCTCCTGCCCCGACCGATCCCGACGCCAGACGCTCCCCCTCGCTTCAATGCCATCCCACCGCCAAAAAAAAAAAAAAAAAAACCGAAAAAAAAAAAGAAAAGAGAACCTGCAAAACCGCGACAATGGCAAGAATCAGCCGCCGGAAAGTCGGAATCGCGAGCCGAGAGCGAGGGAGCGGAGAGAGGAGGGGGCGATGAAGGAGTCCGCGATCGTGCACACCTCAAATCATGGAGCGATCCGGAACCGGAGATCGGCGGCGGCGGCGGGAATCGGGGAGCGACGGCGGAGGGCGGAGGGCGGCGGCGGGGAGTGTCGGTGGGCGTTGCGGCGACGGCGAATTGGGGAGAGTGTTGAGTAGGAAAAGATTCAGGAAACGGACGCCGGGGAGAGAGAGAGAGAGAGAGAAAGAGAGATCGCTTTCAAAGGGGCTCGTTCGCCTGTGATATCACGCTCTATTGATTAATCTTGTTTGTTGATTAAGATGGGGATTACCGCTAAGCGACACCGTTTCGCACAGTGGCGTCTTCTTCTTCTTTTGTTATTTTGTCGGTGCCAGGCTGCCAGCAACTTCTAGTTTGCCCATATTTCATTTTAGTGAAGAGTAGGGATGAATATGGTTCCCAAATAGAACCGAAACTAGAGAATTGGGATCCGTGGGCCCGCTTAAATTGAAGAATCTATTTTCTCAGGTAGGTTAGTGGAACATGAAATCCGAAACAAGTTTTTTTATTTTTTTATTTATCTCTTCATGTGATCTTATAATGTTTTGTGATGTCCGATGAAATGAAACCACTTATCCGAGTTTCTATTGTATGACCAAGATTTTTACTTTGTTATTATTTCATATTATTCGTGTGTTTAAATATAAGTTGTGGTTAGTAAATTAATAGTAAATGACGATCATTAAAAGTGATAATTTACTGGATTTTCAATTAATAAATAAGTAAAACCTGGATAAACTCTAGAATCAATCCTAGAATCTGTAACATGATAAGTTTCAAGTTCCCTATCTTTAGTGAAGAGAAATTCAATATGTGGAGGTAGATTATATAAATGATCTCTAGACTTTAACCAGATATGTAATATCATCTCAATAAAGTATCTAAAGTTAACTTTATACTAATATGTAATATCGTCTCTAAACTTATAATGTATTCAATATCTAGCCTTGAATCAATATTGTCCCTGAACTTAAATTAATGAAAGGATAATATTAAGTATTTTTAAATGGTTCGGCTCTAAATCGAAATGGCACTAAAATTTCAAGGGCCAATTTTAACAAATTAAAAAGTTTTATGGATAACATTATATATTGAATCAAAATTTAAGGACCATATTAAAGAAGTCAAAAGTACCAAGATGATACGATACATTGGACCAATATTTTTTCTTGGATTTGGACTTATGAGTCATTTTAATCGTTTATGGCAACGCAAGAAAAGAGTCAATAAGTTAGCATCACATGCCACGTCATCAAATCCTTAATGAATTTGTTTGCGCGATGTTTAGCGACACCGACACGCACAAAGGGAGAAAATGGCTATTTCGAGCTACTGTTCTCATTGATTGTCTCACGTCGAATTCGAGATTTTGATGTGATGTCTAACTGAGGCGTCGTGTCCATGATTTTGGACCCCGGCGATTTCTATCGTGTTCAAGTTCCGCTTTTTCCAGGGTACATCTCATGAGTGGAAAGAGAAACATGTACAGAAAAGAAAACCGACGAAGATTGCACCTAGTTTTATTTCCGTCAGAAATCAAGCCAATCGTGAAAAATCATGAACCCACCTTCAGAACACAAACCCACCAAAATCTAAAATCTTATCTGAATTTTAAAAAAAAATATAAGAAAAAATACATAGAGTTTACGTGACATCTATTCCGTAAGAGTTTCGAGTTAAGAAAAAGCCAAAATGTTTCAAATATAAATATGGGTGTCAAAATGGATTGTATTTATTGGATACTATATGAATTGTCTAAAAGTTACAATATGGGTCGAAATTGGTTTATTAGAACAAAGCTCGACTAATAATGGATTCTAATGGGTCTGAAAATAACCCTCTTTCGACCCGTTTATTATGTGTGCACGGCACAGCCACTCCCGCCCCGCACAAAAAAAACAGTGAAGCCATCTCGAATTTTGGCTTTGGTGTTGTGAGCTACTTTTATTTTTTTGTTTTCCGAAACGAAAAAAAAAAAAAAAAAATCCATTTGATAAAATTTTTATTCCCGAAAATAAAAATCTTTTTTTTTTTTTTTCTAAGGAATAGATTTAAAATAAAATCAAGAAGTAGAAAAAAAACTGCTTCTTGTTCTCGGGAGTAATTTCAAGAATCAAGCCTAATTTTATCTTTTTTCTTTCTTTTCTTTTCTCTATTTTCTCCTTCTCTCTTCTTCTTCTTCTTGGTGAGGCCGAGTCTCGCCTAGCCACCGGTAAGACTCGACCTTGCCTAGATCTGGCGAGGTCGAGACTTGTCATGACTGGGCGAGCCTCTGACGAGCTCACCGGCCACAAAGGAGGAAGAAATTGAAAAAAAGGAAAAGAAAAAAAAATGAGAAATATTAAATATTGAAAGAAATAAAAAAAATTTAAGAATCCTACAAAACACATTTCTATCCCGAAAATAGAAATTTTGTAGTTACCAAACGAGTCTTTTTTCGAGAAATTATTCTCTAACAGTAATAAAAAAAACAATTTCTAATAAAAAAATTATTCTCGAGAATAAAATGATTACCAAACGCGCCCTAAGTTTCTCTCTCTACTTTTAGCCAAGTTAAAAAAATCCACCACACAAATATATGTTAGCATTGAACCAAAGCCCAAACCCTCGTCATTTAAGGATGTCATTTAAGGATGATCCGATAATATACCTTCACTGTCCCCTTCATGCTCCCATCCATAACCTGACCTGAGTTCACTCATTAACTCGACAAACCGATCCATAGAGCCGCTTATTCTTCAAAAGAACAATATAAGAAGAAAAATTGCTAAAGAGGGGTGTCAATTGAGTGATGCATTAGTTGGGCAAGGATTGCTAAATTTATATTGCAGGGACATAGGCCAAACCAGACTAAATGAGTCACTTGAGATCGAATCATTTTCGACCTATTCCAAACCCGACCCACCCCATCTGTTAGACGGAATCATTAACCAGCACCTATTAAGGATTTGAAGGCCATGACCAGCATTTCAAACACTCGAGTCCAGAAATTCCATCGAAAATATACTTCAAAGTCCTTTGCGCAAAACATAAGCTAACACATATTACCCGGAGGATCTTACATATGTTATAGCACAAATTCATCACAAGCAATCCAACCTATAATTTAGGCTAAACAAAACATAAGGATCGGGATAACGCCCCTTTACAGAATTGCCACATCCAGATAGTCTCCAATCTGTCAAGACAACAAAAGACTTCAGTAACATGTCCTGATTGTAAGTTGGGTAGGTGCAACGTCCAAGAGGGGTGATATCTCACCTGAAAGCTCAGTTCAGCCAATGTCTTCGCATCGTCTAGTCGTCTCCCATTGCCATAAGAAAAGGTCTTTCCCACCTTCATGAAACAAAGGGCATGTCATTAATTAAGCCTCCGAGTTTAGGCTGTGTGAGAGGTGTGGCTCAAATATTCTAAAGCATATATGCATCGCAAATATGTCATTTAGGCATTAAGTATGATTGAATGCATAAGCATTTTATCTTCCTATTATCCTATAGAGTTGATCAACCTTTAACCCCCAGCACGTCTTCCTTGTGTCGTACATTTTAAAGATAATAGCCCAATGGACGAGAGAAGGATTTCAGAGGTTACAGAGATAGATAAACAGCAAATAAAAAGAGCTACTGATACAAAAGAACATGAGGCTCTATCGGCAGCACTAGTAGTGCATTTAAGAGAAGAACAATATAGAATGATGATCGAAAAGTATCCATTAATCATAGTTGAAAAAAATAAAAATAAAGATAAGAGCGATCAGTTAAAAGTAACATTGAATACAATAATAAATGACAACAGGCCATACTATACAGAACCTAAGAAATACAGCTTTTGTCAACAGAGACACATGTTGGTGGGTGAAGATGTGGGTGCGCCGTGAGGATGTGGATGTAAATGGGCGTGCAAGGGTGTGTGCACGGATGAGAGAGAGAGAGAGAGAGAGAGAGAGAGAGAGAGAATCACCTCTCTAACCACAAAACGACCATTTTTATCTGGATAAACAAAAGCAAATGATAATTTTGCATCCCTTCTCCTCGCTTCTGGAGCTACCTCTTTTACCTGCAAAGTGGTAGATTATACATAAGTACTATTTTCAGAATTTTAGACATAAAAATTACTCTGTTAAAGCTAAAACAAACAGACCGCTAAGAAAATAAATAAATACCTCCCAGCACCAAACAAGCTAAATGACAATGTAGCAAAGATATGCAAGCATCACATCAATGCCAACTCTATGTCCCTCTAGCACTTGCAAGCTAGGACCCTTTCATTTGCTTATCTAATTGCCTCGTAACAATCTCTCAGCAAAAATCTTTAGAGAAAAGAATTCCTATAAGTTTTAATTATGATCTGGCTTTCCACGTAATCCAAATGCAATTTAGAGCTAAATTACTGCAACAACAAAAGCATCATTCTTTTACATGCATACCTAATTGGAAATGCTAAATTTAAATTCTCGTGAAAGGCAGTTCATTAGTGGTAATATACAGTATGAAGTCTTCAGATTCCATCTATGACCAACATCAAATACACACACTTGCGTAGACAGGGATAATAATAATGAAATGAAGTCATGCAACAACACATACCAGGTCCGTCAACTCACGCAAAGTAGCATCTTTCCATGTATAAATCTGGACCTCATCTTTGGGCTCTTTGCCTCTCACTGCAAAGTCTTCCTTGGAATGATGGCCCCCAAGCTGTTAAATTTAATTGGCATATAGCAAATAAGTAAAGTTTATAGTCTAGGCCACCTCGGACAAACACCTCAGATAAATAACCCAACAAGGAAACCACCCCGACAGATGACATGTAACTCATAGCTGGATCACCATATATTCTCTGAACAGAGATGTTTATCAAATGAAGGAGCATCACCACATCCAGATATAAAACATGTGCAACCTGCCAAGCAACCATATTGGTGCTTGTGTCGAATGTAGGATTCAATTCTCATATATGAATGAAAGAGAAAATAAGAATATACTGCAATGGCCTCTTCAAGTTACTGATGCATTTGCTTTTGTTTCTTTATTGTTTTCTGATGTCACTGGGTGGACCGCAGAAAAAACTCACTGGTCAATTTTTTGCAAGAATCACACAAATCAATAAGAAAGATGGATAATGACAGAAACAGTTATTTCATCATCGAGGAATGAATAACAAGTAATAGTTCAACCAGGAACCAATTAACTCAGAAATGAAGCAATTCGCCAGCATCCATTATGCTACTCCAACAAGACTTGAAAATGTTCTAGACAAGGATGAGGCCATTTTCTTACATCTTCTGGTTCCTTCTTTATCTCTCTATATTATTTTAAGATGCTAACTTCTAACCATGATAATTCAACCAGATAGACAAAGGAATCCCCTCCATGGTTAACACTTCTCAATAAGCCATTAACTTCAACATTTTTAGTGGCTTAACACCAATGACTCCACATATGCAAAGTGAAAGGGGGAAAAAGAGCATGAGCATACCTTGGTAAAAACTCGAAGCAACAATGGACATGTCTGCATTTCAAAACAGGAAAAATTATCAGCTACATAAGTCCTAATAAACACAAAACCCCATCATAGCATGATCAAGGTAAAAAAAAAACCATTTTTTCTCTATCATAGACCCTCTCCATGCTAAAGCTCATGTACCATTAATTGTCTCTAACACACCATCTTTACCCATCAAAGGGAAACGAAACAAAGGCTTCTCAAGCTTTTTCGATAACAACACAGAACCACACTAAGCTAACCACTACCACAATGTGCTGCGACTCGATGTTAACACGCTACGAAACCCGAGCAATCGCAAAATAAAACATCTCCCATCACTTGCAAAAACCCTTCAAGGTACCACCAAAACACGAGAGAATAGAGAGCTCGCCAGCGAATTCCATCCAATGCTCCCGGAGAACGCCCACGGGCCACACACCACGTCCGAATCCTAGCCGCGAAAACTAAACCCTAGGGCAGACCCACGCCCTAATACAGCACCGGCGTCCGCTTACGCCGCTAAATTCCCGAACGACGGGCGTGCATAAGAAAGGAGGCGCCGCCGTCATAGGAGACGCAAGATGCAGGCTCTTGACGTCCTCGCGGGACGACGAAGCGAAGACCAGCGCGCGACTAGTAGTGAGCAGATGCTCCGAGAGAGAGAGAGAGAAAGAGGACCTTTTCTCGCTCGACGGGCTCGAAGCGAGGGCGAGGGGGCTGCATCATCGGGGGGCCGCCCCTCCCCGGCGGAGGCATAGGGCGTCCTCCTCCTCCTCCTCCGCCGCCTCCTTGTCTCTTCGGCGGCGGCTCTGCCATGTCGGATTTCTCGAAGTTTCTTCCTTTCTTCTTCTTCTTCGGCTCTGGGACCTCTGTCGCTCCGGTTTCGGTTCGCTGCCCACCAAGATCACGCTACAAATCAAGGTTTTAGAGCTTTAGTCCCGAAATGCCGCTAACCAAAGTGAAGTGGTTGGGCTTGGGCCTGGGCCTGGGCCTGGGTGCTTGCTAAAGTGGACTTCTTTGCTTGTCCTATGCAGTTTCCAATTTATCTAGAGAACATCCACTTATAACATGACATGAACATGAGCTAAAAGTTCAAAATCAGTGAAATTCAATCAAAGCATCTCCCCCTACTCGAGTCCATTTCATCCTAGAAGACGACTTCGAACAACTAACAGTTTCACTCGAGGGGAATTGTGATATGATCTTTATTGTGTGCATATGATGTTCCAAGTGGCAATTAAGAAGGCAGTCGAGAATGCGACACATGTCTAATGTGGGTCTCACTACGTCATACCAAAATTTCAAATGAGAGAAAACTCTCTCCCTCGAGAAAATATTTAATGGTATGTGCGCGCCACGTCATCCGCTGACCTGGTGCGCACATACCACTCAGATATCGACACCTGTCATGTGGGACCCGCTGGAAAATGAAAGGACTCGCTCGACTCGGCTCGGCTCGGCTCGCTGGCAGAAGAAAAGACAAGCCATGCACGCTCCCGCCCAAAAAACTATTCTCTCTCCTCAATTGAATTTTCTGCAATTTTTTTTTCTCTCTCTCACTTTCTCTCTCCTCACAGGAGAACAAATATAGAACGATCGAGACCTGCGTTTCCTTCTCCGCTTCCACTTCTGCCTTCAGCTCCAGCTCCGCGTCCTTAAAAGCCTCACCAGTCATCTGCTTCTGGCACGTCAGAGCCTCACTAGTCGTAGTCGGGTCCCGACCCCTTCCACCTCCGACTGTTCCTTTAGAGATCGAGCAGAAGGTTTGTGTCTGCCTTCGGCTCCGGCTCTGCCTCCCTCCCCCAAAAGCCTCATCTGCCTCTAGCATCCTCCGTCTCCGGCATCTGCTTGTCCTCCCCGTCCCGCCGGCCTCCACCGCGAAGTCATCGGCCTTCGGCAGGAGGGAGACGTCCTTGATCTTGTTCCCAAGTGGCACTAGGCTCCTCGCCACTGACCGAGCACTGTCCCTAACGCTGACCCGCTCGATCGCAAGGGAGATCTTCAATGGCACGGAGAAGAAGGAGAGATGCGGGCTGGAGAAGGATTCTTGCCAGCCTCCGCCACGAAGCCATCGGCCTCCAACAGGAGGGAGGCGGCCTCGGTCTCGTTTCCAAGCGGCACCAGGCTCCCCACCACTGACTGGGCGTTGTCCCTAACGCTGGGCTGCTTGGTCACGAGGGAGATCTTGGCAGACCTGGGCGGGGTTGACGGCACGGAGAAGAAGGAGAGGCACGGGCTAGAGAAGGATTCCCGCTTGCTGTGGATTAGATGAGCAAGAATCATAATCCCACTGCCTCTCTCTTTGAATTTCAATCGCACTTCGTTGACTCTCTCTCTGACTTGACACTCTCGTTCTGCCCGCGTCCATGCATTTCTCTCTCGACCGGTGAGTTTCCTTCTTCCTCTCGAATGGGTTGTTTCTGCATCTTGTTGGGTTGTTCAATTGCCAGCAAATGCGCGAGTAGCGAGGGAGCACGAAAGTGGATTCATTCGATCATCATTTGTTGCCATGCCTCATGTTTCTTTTCGTTTCTTTCTCTTTTTTTTTTTTTTTTTTTGGTTTGGTTTAATGGAACCTTGCAACTTGCCTCGTGGAAATAACCAATCTTTCTTCTTTGACATGAATATACTTTGTGCTCGGGTGAGCGTGAAGAAGTACCCTTTAAGCATGAGGCGAAAGATCACTTCACTCTGTGCTCAGCGGGTGGTTGCGTGTTGATATGAGTTCGATTTTGGTATACGTGGGAAGAGAAGTTATCAATTGGGTTGATGTTGGTTCGATTTGTTGGCCAAAACTCTACTGGACTATGCATCATATAACTTACTTGTTTTGGGAAAATCTCAACTGGGAAGTTGGTTAAATAAGACTTGGTTGATTCATTTGTGGTGATTGGTTGAGTTGAGTTGTAGTCTCTTTCCTACTTTTTTGTGCTATGAGAGAAATCTCATGTCTAATCTCAACTTATGGTGATGGGCTTGTGCGTCCCGTGGTCCGATTGTAACCTAAGAAATGATACTTGCTTATTGTTAGTTAGACATGAAGTATGATGAATGGATGTCGTCAATACCTGTTGTATGATCCATTGATTTTTGTAACGAGAGTTGTTTAATGCCACAGGAGATGTTGGGGTTCTAAGTTTTCTCATTCCTTATTATAAGTTGAGGTTGAGAACTGCCACTCTTTTTTATTGGTACTAATTTGACAATAGTTTTGGATTGCATATTGAATTTTACTATATTCTAATGTATTTTTTTTTCTTTGCTTCCATTTGCACTCAAATATTCATAACCTTGTTTGCCATGGATGTTTTTCAGACTGTCCCTCACATGGTGGCGCACTTAGAGATGGACATCGCAACTGAAGAAGACTAAGCTTCCCAGTTTCAATTACTTAAAGAGTTTACTGACATTTGCAACATCGACAAGGCATGGATATTTAAGTCTGAAAATGGTATCAGTGCTTATCTCATTTGCTATCCTTATGCTTACTCTTCCATAGATATACACTATGATAAAAGTGGTTATTGTTCGGTTGTAGGTAAAGGCTCCAAGTCTGTTAAAACAAAAAAAGGGAAGAGATTCTAAGTTGTTTTGCTATTGCTTTTTCTTGAATCTCTTAGGCCTACCATAAACCCGCAGTGAAAGATTGCATTTCCATTCCGCCAAAAACATACTGATGGGACTAGATTTGTATCCAAGGACATAGCTTTGAAGTGTCGTGGAAATATTTTCAAGGGAAGAGGTGTGATTGCTTATGCTTTTAAGGTTTGTGACCTATGGATATGGGTATCATCTTAGTGGTATCTTCCTCTTGCTATGCGAGAAAAACTGATATCCAAAAAATAATTATGACAAATAAAAAAGGAAAAATGATAGTATGTAATGATGTCATTTATGGTTAATTGTGCATTATGTCTTTAGATAGTATAGTCATGATGACACTGTAATGGCAATACTATATTTAGCAATAGGATGATGTTGCTTGGGTACGATGAATTACTGAATCGTTTAGTAATAGTAGTATTTTGGTTATGGGATGCAATCCCATAAATAAATTTGAACGAAATGCAGATTTAAGCCGTACACAATGTGAATTTGTAGCTTAGGTGTTGCGGATCACAGTTTGGTGAGTTTTTACTGCAACAAAGCATTGTTAGTCGATACTACTAGTGATTAATTTCCTTCTTACATGTAATAGTGAAGATATCTTTTCATGCCTTTGTTGATATTGTTAGTGACAAATGTTCTGAAAGAACAATATCTTGCTTTAGGCCTTTCTTTCCCCTCATTTAAATGGAGATGTTCCAAATAGTCCCAAGTAGAAGAATAGAATTAAACTAAGATGTCTCCCCTTCTGGGGAATTCTTTGAGATATATTCAATGCCATGGGGCCCACAAGAATTTGTTGCTTTCTTCTCCGTTCTATTGTGCATTATTTATGGAAAACTTGTTGAGAATGCATATGACTGAATACATTTTCGTCCTATCTCTCATTTATGTAGTTTTAAGTTAATTTCCTAGAAGTTTTTATTTATAGCTGTTCTAGATGCTATTTGCCTCTGATTTGGTCTTCTTCTTTTTTTAATCTTAGAGATTTGCTGGCTGCGGCGACAATGAGCAGATACCTAGGGAGGGCATCTATGAATCGGTAGTTGAAGGGATTTTCTTTTTTGTGTTAGTGCTTGATTGTCGCACAATACGTGTTGAACTTTTTTCTCTTTACACTTTTCTTGTAGCCTTTGCCAATCCAATGCCATCTATTCAATAATGGTAGAGTCGTCAAGGGAACTCTTCTCCTTAATAAACTAGTAAAGATTTTGCAGTGTTATATTGTTTTCTGTATCTAAATATTAGAGTGTTGTCATGTCCTTTCATGTACTTCTGCTTTCAATTTATTAAATATTTTAAAAACTAGAATTTTCTCTTACAAAGTGATGTTTAATAAAAAAAAACAATGTGGTATAAATTGCTGGAAGTGAAATTGATCTTTTTATTCTTTGTTTATGACTTTATACATTTGTTAGTTGGTCATCCAATTTAATTAGCAAAATAAGAGTAATATGTTTGATGTTTGTGTAAGATTTACTAGGTTTTCATGCTATTTAATTATACTCAAAACTAGTTTCACAAGCCCAAATGAAAGTCAGTTTGGTGGTTGACATGAAAGAAATTCTCTCCAACTTCATTTCTGCTGCCTTTAGTGATAATGTATCAGTATGAAAGTGCAATAGAAGTCTCATGTGTTATGGTGGGAATTTCCCCTATCCATCATGCTCACAAGAGGAAGCATAAAAGGAATACGGTTTGTCAAGCCAGTCATTTTATATGCAGAAAATTGGTTAGATCATTGATGTTGTTAGAGTGTTTTGGTTTCTCAGGTTATCTCTCACATGGTGGCGCACTTAGGGATAGACATCGCAATTGAAGAAGACTAAGCTTCCCAATCTCAATTACTTAAAGAGTTCACTAACATTTGCAACATCGACAAGACATGGATATTTAAGTCCGAAAATGGTATCAGTGCTTATCTCGTCTGCTATCGTTATGCTTACTCTTCCATAGATATATACTATGATAAAAGTGGTTATTGGTTGATTATAGGTAAAGGCTCCAAGTCCGTTGAAACAAGAAATGGAAGAGATTCTTGTGAAGGTCACATTTCCTTTTAATCGTGAAGATTAATGTGCACTTGACTTTGCACATATGTCATAGAAGAGACCAATGCATTGTTTTACTCAATTATGTTGTTTATAAGTACCCGTGCTTTAGTCTAGGCAATGATTACCTTACAAGATGTTCTTCGAACAATTGTTGAATGTTGTTAAGCACTTTCGAAATATGAATATGATAGCTTACCCCTCCTGGTTTCTCATGGTTGATTTGCAATTGGTGTTATTTTATCCATGTAATGCATTCCCTACTTATTATTGGTCTTCCAAGCATTGTGAAGTACAATTTTGAATCAAACATACTCAGTACCTTTTTCTTTTCTAGTTGGTATTGGCTATTCTGATGCATTTTGAATCAATGGATCTCGTTTTATTTTGATTGCATTTACAAGAGCTTCCATGTAACCAAACAACTTTTATCTGCAAATGACTCTGTGCAATTTCTTGTAGTTGCTTTGGAGAGACGATTAAGAATACTGCGTTGGCATCAGGAATTTTCGTCATACTCATTGCTTTAATACTTTGTTTTAGGGTAAAAGCAAAAACCTCGATTCTTTATGATTGTAGTTGTTATTGTTGTTGATGCATAAATTTTAGATGAGAAAATCTTGGGGCTTTTGCGTAGAGTGTACCCAACATTTTCGACAATCTAGTTTATATTTTGTCATGTTCTTGGTAAGGTTGAATAGTGCTCCTGCTGTTAGTAATCTAGACTAATAATTATTGGTTTTATTTTTATTTCGCTTTCAATTTTAGTTATTATTTACTAATGGATAATTGTTATTTATGTTACTAGAATATGTTGGCCAAAAGGTTTTTGCAAGTGATTATGAGATTGTAACTATGAAGAACCCAATGTTGGTGGACACCGAAACTCGTGTTTGACATTCACTTCCAGTAAAAGTTGAACTCTTCTCAAGCAAAATGGGTATGACTTCATCTTTTTAGAATTAAATTTGTATTTACTTCATTTTTCTTCTTTAAATGATTAGATATTTTCCTCATATTGTAGAGGCTTCAAAGGATAATATCATTGCACACAATGTTAATGAAAAATTTGAATTCATAATTGGTATGGTATTTGCTAATGAGAATGAAGCCTATAATACATACAATGCATATGCAATTTACAAAGGATTTAGAGTGCGAAAAGGACAAAAAGCGAACAATAGTAAAGGAGTACTGCGAAGATGCACATTTATATATAATTGTGAATGACACTTTCCGCCAATCTCACCTCCTGAACAAAGAAATATTTATAGGACAATGAAGAGAATAGGATATCAGGCTTGCATTAAATTTAAAATCGAAAACGGAGTCTGGGAAGTTACCAAGTTTGAATATGTTTATAATCATCATTTCATTGAGGATAAGCAAAAACACCTTATACGCTCGTATTGACACATTACAGACACTAGCAAATATATTTTGACTTCTATGATTGGGGCCGGTATAAATGCTACAAAAGCATATTCTTATCTTTGTGATGAAGTAGGTGGGCCAAATAACATTGGCTTTACATTACGTGATTGTCAAAATTTCTTACAATCAAAAAGAAAGAATCTGATTGATGCATGTGATTGTCAAAGGCTTATCAACAATTTTAATTGCTTACAATCAAATGGAAGCAATTTTTCTTACACATTTCAATTGAATGATGATCAGAGGCTGATCAATATTTTTTAGTCTAATGGTATATCTAAGTTGGACTATAATGGTTTTGGATATGTAGTAGTGTTTGATACAAATAAATACAATATGATATATGCGCCTTTTGTTGGCTTGAATCATCACTGGAAAAATGTTCTGTTTAATTGTGCATTTCTGATGGATGAAACTATTACTTCTTTTGTTTGGGCATTTCAATCATTTTTGGAGGCAATGGGTAATAAAGCACCAAAACTATTTTTACTGATCAAGATCATGCTATGACAAATGGTATTAGAACTGTTTTCCCGAATTCTTATTATCGTTTATGTATATGGCATATTGGGAAAAATGTTACGCATTATATTGCATATCTTCTTGGAAAGCTAGGTTTTCGTGATAAATATTGGCACAAACTTCTATATCATTGTGAATCTAAAATTAAAATGGAGACCACTTCAAAAGCTATGTGTCAGGAGTGGAGTTTAGGTGAGAACAAGTGGTTGGATAATATATATTGCTTACGTCATAAATGGTGTCATGCATTTGGCATTGATTTTTTTTTTTTCTGCAAGAATTAGATCTACACAAAGAAATGAGAGCACAAATAATGTATTTCAAGATATAGAATGTAAGACGATGACTTTATCTGAATTTGTCAGTTATTATGAGAAGCAAGTTGAACAAATGCGCAACACTGAAATTGTTGATTATTTTGAGTGTGCTCAAGGAAAGCCGCATATTGTGGTTGAAAATAGTTGAATTTTGCAATATGCTACACAAGTATATACTCATGTCATTTACAAGAATTTTTAGGCTGAGTTCTTGCATGTTTTATCTGAACACGTTCTTCGATCAGAATATGATGGGCATTTACATACTTATATTGTGGGAACCGAAAGTAGTGAACGAAAGCATATTGTGCATTTTAGTCCAAGTGATTCTACCATTTCTTATAACTGCAAGTTATTTGAAATGCAAAGATGGTTATATAGGCATGCTCTATGCATCTTGACAAATGTTGCAAATGTTACAAGCATTCCATTGCAATATATTTGGAAGAGCTGGACAAAAGTTGCTAAACATGAGACTTATTGTGAAAATGTTGCACAAAGTTCTCATGATGCAGTTAAATCAAAGACAATGTCTTTGAAGAGGTTGATACGGTTAGCTTTCAGTGTTATGAATGATAGTGCCAATCATGATGTAACAAAGGAGCTTGCAACTACAACCTTGTTGCGTCTTCGTTCTCAAATCACAACCAAAATGCAATCTCTAATAGGTAAAGATCATATTGATTTCTTGGGGAAGGTGACAAATTTAAATATGTAGAAAATCATGAAATTCAAGTATTTGATCTCTTTCAGAGAATGCCAAAAGGTGTACCAAATACTCGGATCAAGGGCGCCATGGAGAAGAGAAAGAGAAAAGCGTCTTCATGCATAGGCGGCACCTTGCATGAGGTATGACACTTGTTTAATGTGACCAAATGATTTCATCAATTATCTTATCTTGTTTTTGCATGAAGTAATTCTGATACTTTCATTATGGAACAATTAGCAACATGAAAGCTTTTAGCATGGTCAATGTCTAATTATTATTATTATTTTTTTATTATCTGGGAACCACCGTACAGCCGGTAACCGGCGGCGTAAACCCGGGGCGAACTAAGCCACCACCACAGGCCCAGCCGCGGTTGTTGACACCTAAATTTTGACTAATAATTTAGTAATTAATTGCATAAAAATTTAGGGATTAATCTTTAACCCCTAAGAAAAAATAGCAAAATTGCATTTCATGTAGCCGCATTTGCATTTGTACTAAGAGGACAACCAAACACGGCAGCTCGCGGTCAATTACGTGCACAAAAGGTGGTCTCTCTCTTGCTGATTTGAAAGTACCCAATGAAAAAGAAGAAAGAAGAGTTCTTCACGTCCATTGTCTCTTCCTCATTAATGCATGCACCATGCGTGGACAAAATTCGGCAGACGTAAAAAAAAAAAAAAAAAAAAAATTTCTAGCCGCATGCGTGAAGAAAGCAAAGAAAAATCCACTGCACACGCGAGATCCGGGAGAAAATCTGCAAAGGCATGGGCTCACCATTTTATAATATTTTATAGTGAGAATTCTCTCCTTCCCGGAGAGCAAATCAAGAAAGAAGCGAATAAAGAAAAAAGTCCACGGTGAGGGGGTTTTCCTTTCGGTCAGACAAAGGGGGAAAGGAGTGTGTCGAGAAAAATAAAAAAGTTCACTGGAAGAGGTCTGTAAAAAATGGTAGAGGGCTCCCTTTCGTTCACGCAAGCGCAGAAAGGTGGGGAGTAGTTTGTGGGAGCTATTAAAAAAGAGAAAACCTGCAGAGAGAAGGGAAAAGTGAAGTCGAGAAGGCAACAAGAAAAGAACGTGAAAGGAAAAGAATAAAAAAGGGAGGAGGGTGGTCTTCTTAAAGCGGGAGACGTGCGGCTGCCGAAAGAAAAAGAAGGAGCGCCCACTGTTCTTCTTCTTGGTTGGACTTTCCTCCGGTTTTCTGCTGCCCGCGTCCAGCCCACACCCACACGCGCGCCTCGACCGCCCGCACCAACAACCCTCGCGCTGTTCTTTGCTCGCACGCCGGTAGCCGCACCTCCGCCGGGTCTCGCAACGCCCACCGAAGCCGAGCTCGAACCAGATCCGAAGTTCATCCCCGCACCGCACCTCGTTCCAAGCTTCCCGAGCGGTTGCCCCGCTGTCCCGCTATGCCGAACTCCCCAATTTCCCCGCAGCTTCGATTGATTGCGCCTTCGCATCTGCTTCGCCTTCAACAAGTTGCTGTTCCCATCCGAGCCCCGCGACGAGCCGTGCTTCCCGATCCGATCTGCTGCACTTCCACCCACTAATCCAGTTGCTTCGAGCTCTCCCCGACGATCGCTCCATCCCGCTCACCGCCCAACACCTCGCGCGACGCCCGCCCGCCCGCACCACCGTGACCCGCAGCCCCGGCCCCGTCGCCTTCCATGGGTCGGCTCCCCGCGTCCGCTCGCCTTGCAACAACCCGACCCCTCGCCGTGCGACGCCGGTCACCCCGACGCTCACCACGACCCTCTCGCCTCCGTTGCTGCGTGTCTCCGCCACCACCGCTCCCTCTCGCAGCCCGAGCCCGAACCAGTTCTAGTAGTCCGACGCCCTTGCCCGCGACGTGGCTACTCCTTTGCTCCGCTCAGCGGTGATCCCCGACGCCGAGTCTCCACTGCAACCCCGAGCAGCCGGCGCCTCTCCGCTGCTCCGAGCTCGAGCCGCACGCTACTGCTGCTCTACCTTCCGCCCGAGCGCCCCGCTCCACCGGTCCTCGCCGGAGTCCCGAACGCCGGATCTGCCCCTCCGGACGACGATCGGCTTCCCCTTGGAGACCCACGAGCAAACCGGCGTGGGAAAAGAAAAGAAGAAAACCTAAAAAAAAAGAAGAAGAAAAAGACAAAAGGGGATTAGGTAGTTTTTTTATTATTATTATTATTATTTTATCTTTATTTTTTATATAGTTTATAGTTGGTTTTTATTTTTTAGTGTGATTATTCATTAACGCAGGATTGAAATTCCAATGTAAAATAACCCCTCAATTTAGGGATTATGAGTCCGATTTCCGCGCCCGAAATCCGACTCACGATCTCGTATAAAAATCGACAATCCAATCTCATGCCCGAGATTCGATTCGCGATTTAATTTAAAATTGACCAACCCGATCTCATGTGCGAGGTACGGTTTGTCAATTTTGGGCATTAATCTTATCTTGATTGGATTAGATATCGGGTTATTTGAATTAACTTTTGGTTTTTGCATAAAAGAAATTTAAAAAAATGCGAGTTAGATTAGGGCTAGGGTTAGCATATTTAGTTATTTCGTTTGTTAAAAAAATCCAAAAAATGCATTCTAGATATTAGTTTTTTTTAAGAATTGCACGTGTCATTTTAGAATAGGATTTTTGATTCTAAATTTTTATAACAGAAAAATCCCAAGAAAAAAATTAATTAATTTAGGTTGCTAGTTTTCTTAGGTTGCATGTTTAATTGTGTGCAAATTTCTAAAAATTCGAATTTTGTATAAAAAAAAAAAAAAAAAAATCATGCATTTTAGAATAGAATTACATGTCTCATTTTAAGATTAGACCAATTTGCATCTTAGGTTAGAAATTGCAAGGTTAAAATAACGTCTTAGTTTAAATTAGGATTTAGCATGACTTAATCCTAAGTTTAAATTGGATGGAATTTTACTTTAGCTAGGTAATATTTGCATTCATCTTAATTTCAAATATCATGGAAAATATAAAATTTGTCTTTAGATAAATTAGTTTCAATTTTTAGGACGAATTGCATTTTTAGGAATAGAAATATCATGTGTACGTCATGTGGGATTATGTTCATAAAACGTACGTCATGTAGAATTAGTTTCATTAAAAATTGCACGTCATTATAATTAGGTCATTTTGATTTGCATATGTGATTATTGCATGTTCATTAAGAAAGCAAAAATTTTTACTCATGTTATGTAGTTTAGAACGCATTGTCATGCCATTTCATGTTAGATTAGATGCACTGCATGGTTCACATTGAAAAAGTGAAAACAAAAATAAAGAAATTGCGTGTTAATTAGAAATCATATGTAGGGTTGTTGATATGAATGCTGACCTAACATTGCAGATGCTTTTGTTGCTATGAGGTAATCCTGTCATTTATTCACCGATTATCTTGGGTGTTTAAATTGGTGGTTTGTGCATTCGCATGATCACTTCACATGTTAGGGAGGTAAATTAAAATCAATTCAAGCTGCCTGCAAAACATTTTTTAAAAAAAAAAAAATGGTACCGAAAGGGCATTAGACAAGTCTAGTGTAACCAAGTCCCCGAACTCATTTAATCTCTGGTTCGTAGGAGTGAAGTAATTCTCCCATTACTTTACTTGGGTTTCTAATCGACCCACCAAAAACGGATTAGTGGCGACTCCTAATTGAAAATCAATTGCATGTTAAGAATTTAAACCCTAAGTCGCGAATTGGTATGGGCTTGGGAGAGCTCGAGCTAAGTCTAGGCTTAGCAATCCATTAGCCGAACCCTTAGGTGGTCCAAACCCGCTTCGGGAAGGTCGCGACAGCTTGGCGACTCCGCTGGGGACTTGAGTTGAAACTCTTAGTGGACTTAGGCCAATTTTCTTTTTGAAAAATATTTTTGTTTGGCAGCGAGGATCCCAGGTACGTCCCTAACATTTAAGGTGTTAAATGTTCTTGCAGGACGGGAGGTATAAGGGGAAGTGTTTGCTGACATTTGTTTTGCAGGGAGGTGTAGGAATGTATGGTTTACTTTCACTTATGAAGTGTTGCTTGATATAAATTGCCGTGCATGCCTTGCATCTAGCACTACACTATTGCACACACAACCCGCCGCCGGACCTGGGCCGCATAGGATCATCTAGGATGGTATTGAGATGGATACCACTTCGACCGCATGCCCGCGGTACGAGTCGCCCATCTCAATCCCGGTTTCTTTTCTGGTGTCAAGAGTACCCACCTCGGTTCGCATGCCCGCAACCCAGGTCGGCTCTTTGACCAAGCCGAAGTCATGAGGACCCGACTTAGTCCGCACGCCCGTGGCTAGTTTGATCATCCTTGTGGCTTCACTTTGTTAAGCCTTATAGACTAGAAATCGAGCCACTTACCATGCGCATGTCTATGTGATTGCCCTTTGTTTATTGGTAAAGTAAGTTCTCTAAATTCTCGCCTTTGCAATTTACTTACTCTACCGTATTATTTTGTCGGTCCATGGCATTAGGATTGTCCCGAGTCTTGATCAATATACAATGGGAATACCGGACATTCGAATTATTCTCCCTCCAAAGGAAGAGCTTAGCGCATGGTGGGACAAGTTAGACCAAGCTGGCCGTCAATTTGTAGAGTCACACATTAGTCGACTACTTCCATTGCTGCGTATCAACATCCATGGCGGCCTCATCCAAGCACTTGCTCATTGTTGGTGCCCCGAGACTTCTACTTTCATCTTCGGCGGTAAGCATGAACTCACGCCCACCTTGGAAGAGTATAGTATTGCCATAGGGAAACCTTTGAAAACTGAATTAATTAGCCCACCTATCGGAATAGACCCCGTTGTGGCCTTATCCGATTTTCTGAGAATTAAGGAGGATAATGTAAGAAAGGTTTTAAAAGCTCACCGCAATACATGTCACTTGTCTTTTCTAAAAGAATGTTTTGAAAATGGCAATTCATTTCAAATGAGAAGAGTTTTCCTTTTAGCTTTCTTTGGGTTTATACTTTTTCCTCATTGCAAGAATGCTATTAACCCTTTGATGGCTCACTTAGTTGAACAAGTGTTGGGAGGAAAAAATTTCATAAACACTATTTTGGCTGAAACCTTTCTTTCCCTCACTCGATTTAAAGGAAGCGGTGATAAGACCTTCCATTCCTCTCCTGAGCTTTTACAAATTTGGTTTCTTTCTCATATAAAAGGGTTTGGTGGTTCAATGACTATACTTGATGTTAATAACTCTAATCACCCTATTATGAGATTTGAGAACAACCATAAACATGCACCGGATTACCATTATTCTAGGTGGCTAGCTTTCATGAAAAACCAACTCCCAAGGGTTTCCTATGGCATGCTAAGTGGTTCCAAGTTCGTGTGGCGAGACTTTCATGTGGAGGTGTTGGCCCAATCCCTCTACCGGGATTCACCGGAGCAACGGAGTACTATCCAACTAGAGTAACCCGTCAGTATCAAGTTGTGCAAGAGCTTCCCCCGGCATTGCAAGCAGATCCACTCCGAGTCAGCTTCATTGATGGAGACCGAGGCCATGAAGATTCCATTCTCACAATTAAATCAATGTGGGATATGTGCCAGCCACGAAAACTCAAGTGGCCTGAGGAGGAGCTCAAGGGCAAAGAAATGAAGTACTATGCCTCAATTAAGTACATTCAGCAACACAAGATTCCGTAGGAGTTACTTCCAAAGATACCAAAGGTGCCGCTGAAGATCACCAACCGCGCTGAGAATAAACGCCTCAAAAGGGTTGCTGAAAAAGCTCAAGAGGAGAATAAGCGATTGCGCCGAGTGGTGTCCCGAGTGTATATTGATCAAGCTAGATGAAGTGTTTGAGTCAATCTTGTTGTTTCATTTCTAGATTAATGTTTAGGAAGTTGAGTCATTTACTTTCCTAGTTTGTTTGTTTAGGGCATTTCGAGCTTCTATTTCATTAATGAAGTGTTTAAATCAATCTTGCTTCTATTTTGTTAGGATTGTCAAAAAAAAAACTCCGTTAATGAATAAAAGTTTTAGACCATTGCCATGGACCGGTGTATTTCATATGAGATACTTACTTTTGTCCATTTCTTCAAATTAGGTGATAACGGATCCTCCACGTTCGCCCATCATTACACGATCAAGAGCAAAAATGGCCGACCAAATCGAAATGCGTGATCGTATGACCGCTGTGGAAAATCAACTCCAGCAGTTGCTCACCTCTATGCAGCTTATGACAGATCAAATGCAATCCCTCCAAGTGCATCAGACTCTTGCACCGGTTCTCCCCGAGATAGTAGTCCCAAAGCAGACAAACAAGGCCCAAATAGGTGATGATGACATGCCGGAACTGGAGGATGACCCACTGTTCGTCACAGCTGAAAAGGCTAAGCCCGACAATGTCCCTAAGGCGGAGCAAGATGAACGCTTTGCCAAACTTGAAGAGAAACCAAACAATTGCAAGAATCGCACCATTCACTCCCGTTCGACTTGTCGCCTTTATGAGAAAGTCAAAGTGCCGAAGAAGTTTAAGATGCCGGAGTTCGAGAAATACGATGGTACTTCCCGTCCAAAAGCTCATTTGCAAATGTACCACGTACGCATGGCCCAAGACGTCAAGAACGAGCCTCTCATGATCCAATCGTTTCATGCAAGCTTGACGGGGCCCGCACTCAACCGGTACATAATGAAGAATGTAAACCTTCTCGACACTGAAATGAAGTGGCCGACGCTTTCCTAAAGCAAAGATAAGTTCAACATGGACATTGCACCTTCCCGAGAGGATCTTGAGCGGATGGAGAAGAAGAAAAGTGAGTCATTTAAGGAGTACGCCGTAAGGTGGCGAAACTTGGCGGCTCAAATCACTCCCGAGCCTACAAACAAGGAGTTGATGAAGTTGTTCGTCAAGACTCTCCCGTATGAGTTCCGTAACCGGATGGCTAGCACATACGTTGAGAACTTCAACCAACTTATCCCAAAGGGTGAACAGATCGAGATGGGGCTAAGGGATGGATGGTTCAATGAACCAACTCATCAGGGCAAAAGGTTCACCATGAAGAAAGATAAAGAACCAACCACCGAAGTCAACGTTGCATATGTGCAACCAGCCCCTACTAAGCCTCCGATGGTTCGTGTCCCCGGAAATCAGCAAGATGGAGGCCGAGTGCCTCGCACAAATGCAATTCACCAAAAGGCGCTTCTCTCCTCTTCCCGGCCCTCTATCTCGGTCTTGCCGATACTCCGAAACAAGGGATTGATCTCCCACGAACCAAAGCGGCCCAATGCTGAAAAGTTCTCCAACTATGACCCCTCCAAAAAATGTGAGTATCATATGGGAGAGGTCGGCCATTCAACTGATGAATGTTTGACTTTGAAGCACAAGATCCAAAATTTGTTGGATACTAAGGCATTTTCTTTCCGTACTACCCAACCGAATGTCCAGAAGAATCCGTTGCTAGAGCATGAGGGAAATGTGAATGCAATCTTCGACTTCAATGCTGGCAAAAAGATGAACTTGAAGGTGTCCGTCAAAGATATCTATAGCGGATTAGTCAGAGTTGGTTACTATCCGACGATGAGAATCCTCCTTTTCCTACCATGAAGGAAAGGGTTCAAGAAATGGTTAAGGCCGGCATGATCATATATGCGACCAAGCTGGAATAGTGTCAACCATCTCCGAAGTCGTCATTGATTGGGAGAAAGAATTTGCTAAGCTAAGTGCTGAAAAGAATGAACCAGATCCATTGATCAAGGACATGCCCCCGCTTGAGGACGCCTCCGACCATGAAGGACTGATAGTGGAAGTGCCTTCAATGGATGAAGAAATAATTATTGAGATACCCCAGCTGTATGAGTACACGGATAACAAAGCAGTTCCCTGGTCATACGAGCTAGATGTTGACCTAATTACAAGGTCCGGTCGGACCTATGCTCAAGCTAATACCCAACCCGCAAAGCCATTCTTCGATGAAGAGGCTAAAGAATTTCTGGCTATAATCAAAGCAAGTGAGTATAACGTGGTCGACCGCCAATTGAAATTGCCCGCTCAAATCTCTTTACTTGAACTCTTGCAAACGTCTCCTACACATCAAAAGTCTCTAATGAAGGTTTTGAGCGAAGTTCGTGTACCGTAGACGATCGAGGTAAACAGTTGGAGGAATTTGTAGGGTCAACTCTTCTTAAAGATTTAATAGCCTTTTCTGATGAAGAATTCCCTCTTGAGGGGAGGGGACATACTAAGGCGTTATACATATCTGTCAAGTGCAAGGCTTCCCATGTGGCTCGAGTACTAATTGATAACAGGTCTGCCTTGAATATTTGTCCATTGGCGACTCTTCACCGCCTTAAAATAGATCCTTCAAAAATAAATGCTGCAAAGACCTCCGTCCGAGCTTTTGATGGTACAAGAAAGGAGGTGATAGGGGAGACCCACCTTGATCTGCAAATAGGGCCGGTGATGTTCAACGTCCTTTTCCGTGTGATGGACATTCCTACCGCATTCAATTTTCTATTAGGGCGTCCTTGGATTCATACTGCTGGAGCTGTGCCATCAAGTCTCCACCAATGTGTGAAATTTGTTGTCAAAGGAAAGCTAGTCATTGTTCATGGCGAGGAGGATCATCGGATCTATCATGAGACGGCTATCCCCTATGTCGAGCCGGAACGTAGGGAGGAGTCGAGCTACCAATCGTTTGAGCTCGTATCCACTATTCATGCATCTCGAGGATCGAGAGCACCCATCCCCGATGTGTCAAATGCAGCAGCTTATGGTAGCAAGAGTGATGGTTGGAAATGGCTTTATTCCTGGCCGTGGACTAGGTAGACAAGAACAGGGCATCCGGAATCCTATTGAAGCCCCTCGAAGGTTTCGTTCCGCCGGATTAGGGTACCATGGAAGAGGTGGAGGGCATGAACAAGAGAGGAGAAACTCATTACTCCTCGATATCCGCGAGACATTCCCGGCCCCGCTAGAATGATGCATGATGAGGGAGGAATGATCAACACCCGTGGTATCGCGCCCGATGGATCAAGTGGCATGGATGACCCGACACAGACAGAGGATCCAGATGATGGGATGGAAGGGATTACGACTCTATTCGATGATCTCCTCATAGGTGCCATTGATGAAGAACCATCGGAGGAAACGGGTGCTAGCCCACAAGAGTAACATGTTTACTTTTCTGTACTCCCCTGCGTGGGAATCTTATCGCTTTTAGGATTTGATGTTTCCTAGGGTTTGCTTATCGTATTCTGCATGTTGTTTGTCAGAAGTTGATGTTTGCTAGGGTTTGATTGTTAGGGTGTCATTTCACTTTGAGTGCCGTACTTTTCAATCCAATAAATGTAATTTGGTTGATGAATATCAATTATAATTACAAGTTTTATTTTGAGGGCATGATGGGGTATACCAAACCAGCCCGTTGATGATATCCAACCGATGAAAGAAAAGAAAAATCCAAGGAGAATTCCGAGGCTCCGGGCTTCATCATGCTTCCTCGTGTCAAAATTTTTTCCAAAAGATCTTGCCAAAATTCTTTAAATAAAATAAAAATTCGAAAAAAAATCAATCAAAAAATTCAAAAGGAAGGAAAATTCGAAAAAAATAGAAAAGAAATTCATGCCTTTTAGCCCTGTTTGTTTTTCTGAACTATCCACTTTGTGTTTCAGGAGCAGCCTTATGATAGGCAAAGAGGAGAAAATGGTCCAATCCAATGTCATGAGCGATGACGGTGATGACCCTGATGATCCAAATGGTGACTCCATTGGAGTACAACAAAGTTGGGAGCAACATGAAAAACCCAAAGTTCTCACCTCTGAGCAAACCATCACTATCAATCTGAGTGATGCCGAGGAGCCCAAAGAGATAAAGATTGGGGCAAATCTTCCCAAAGATGAGGCCGAGCACTGACTCAATTGCTAAAAGAATATCAAGATATCTTTGCTTGGACATATGCTGATATGCCGGGTTTAGATCCGTCGATTGTGGAACATTGTTTGCCCACTAATCCAGATGTGCATCCCAAGCGTAAGCTCCGGAGGACTAAACCAGAGCTCTCGAAGAAGATAGAAGAGGAAGTAATGAAACTTCTCAAAGTGGGATTCATCGAAGTCTCGCAATACCCCGAATGGGTGGCCAACATAGTACCGGTCATGAAGAAGGACGGTCGAATCCGAGTATGTGTTGATTATCGGGATTTGAACAAGGCCAGCCCAAAGGACGACTTCCCATTGCCACATATCGATGTTCTCGTGGATAGTACCGCTGGATTTGAATTGTTCTCTTTCATGGATGGCTTTTCCGGCTACAACCGAGATAAGAATGAAGGATGAAGACAAAGAGAAGACAGCATTCATCACCCCGTGGGGAACCTTTCATTATAAGGTCATGCCCTTCGGACTCAAAAATGCAGGGGCAACTTACCAACGAGCCATGGTTACGTTGTTCCATGACATGATGCATCAAGAAATCGAGGTGTATGTTGATGATATGATTGCAAAAACCCGGCCCGGGAGAAGTCATGTCAAAACCCTCAAGAAAGTTATTTGATCGACTCCGTGAATTCAAGCTCGTTTAAACCCCGCCAAGTGCGTATTCGGGGCAATGTCGGGTAAATTACTTGGGTTTATGGTGAGTAGCAAAGGGATCGTAGTTGACCCATCTAAAGCCAAAGCAATATGTGAGCTGCAACCTCCGTCGACAAAGTGAAGGAGGTCCGGAGTCTCCTAGGGAGACCGAATTACATTGCACGATTCATTTCCCAACTCTCGAGACCGCTAAGCCATTCTTCAAACTCTTGAGGAAAAACGTACGAGCTTGAGTGGAATGATGAATGTCAAGAGGCGTTCGATAAGCTGAAGCAATATTTGATGAATCCACCGGTTCTTGTCCCACCGATATCGGGGCATCCTTTGATTTTGTACCTCACAATCCATAGTGAGTCACTTGGTGCGATGTTAGCTCGAAGAAAGTCCCGTGGATCGGAAGGAACGGGCCATTTATTACCTCGCAAAAAAGTTCACCTGTCTCGGAGCTAAAGTATCCGATGCTGAAAAAAACTTGTGCTGCGTTAGTATGGGTATTGCATAGACTGCGACAAGACACCTTGCATTACCGACGTTTCTCGTGACCGAGAACGATCCCATCAAGTATTTATTTAATCAACCAGCTTTGGTGGGTAAACTAGCCAAATGGCAGGTCTTGATTTCGAATTTGACGTGCAAAGGTGCATGCCACAAAAATCCGTTAAAGGGCCGAGTAATTGCTGATTTATTGGCTGAGAATCCTAGAACCTTCAATGATGATGATTGTGCTCCTAGATGATCGTATTTTAGCCATAAATGAAGATGCATGGTCCATGTTCTTCGATGGAGCCGTGAACTTGTCCGGTTAGCTCCTGTACTCAGGCGCCCCGATATCCCTGCATGGACAACACCACCCAAAAGCTTGCCGCGAAATTAATATTTCCATGCACTAACAATATTGCTGAATACGAAGCTTGCATTCTCGGACTTCAGGCCGCAATTGAAATGGGAGGGCCAAATTGAAAGTATATGGAGATTCTGCATTGATCATACTCCAAACCATAGGTGAATGGGAGACCAGGGGATGCCAAATTACTGCCATATCATAAGTACCTCGAAGAGTTGGCGAAGGAGTTCGATGAAATCTCGTTTGAGTATTTGGCTAGATCTCATAATCGCTTGTCGATGCCTTGGCAACATTGTCATCCATGTTGCAAGTTACTGATGGTTTAGAAGTTGAGCCTTTGAAAATTGAGGTTTTAGCCAAACCTTCTTATTGCATGGCCGTGAATGAAGAGCTTGATAAGAAGCCATGGTATTATGACATCATGAACTATATTCAAAAGCAGGAATTTCCTGAAGGGAGCACTCCAGCCGATAGGAAGTACATAATGAAGATGGCCTCAAAGTTCTTTGTCAGTGGTAAGAGTTTATACAAGAGATCTTATGATTCAGTTTTATTGAGATGCGTAGATGAAGCAGAAGCTACCCAAATCATGCATGAAGTGCATGAAGGAGTTTGTGGCCCACACATGAATGGGCACATGTTAGCCAAGAAGATCATGAGACTAGGGTTACTATTGGCTTGCATTGGAAAGTGATTGCATACGGCATGTTAGAAGTTGCCATCGTTGCCAAATTCATGGAGATAAAATAAATGTTCCTCCAACCGAGTTGCACCAGCTATCTGAGCCATGGCCTTTCTCAATGTGGGGGATCGATGTAATTGGCCCAATAAATCCCAAAGCCTCAAATGGGCACCGATTCATATTGGTGGCAATAGATTATTTTTCAAAGTGGATTGAAGCCGCATCATATGCTAATGTCACGGCCCGAAATGTTGTGAAGTTTATCAGGCGTGACATAATCTCCCGTTATGGTGTCCCTGAAGCAATTGTCACTGACAATGGGACAAATCTGAATAACAAATTTGTTGATGAGTTGTTCAGTGAGTTCAAAATCAAGCATTTGAATTCATCACCATACCGTCCACAAATGAATGGAGCTGTTGAGGCAGCTAATAAGAACATCAAGAAGATCCTGGCTAAGACAGCTGAGAATTATCGAGATTGGCATGACAGGTTACCCTTTGCTCTAATGGCGTATCGGACATCGATCCGAACATCTACCGGGGCAACCCCTTTCTCCTTAGTTTATGGCATGGAGGCAAGTCTTGCTCGTGGAAGTAGAAATCCCCTCTTTGAGAGTCTTATCCCAAGTGGAATTGTCCGAAGCAGAATGGACACAACAAAGGTTCGAGCAGTTGAACCTGATTGATGAGAAAAGATTGAAAGCTCTTTGCCATGGTCAGATGTATCAACAAAGAGTAGCCAAGTCTTTCAATAGGAAGGTGCGGCCGAGACACTTCGAAGTGAATGATCTAGTTCTAAGAAAGGTGTTGCCGATTTTTCCTGATCCTGGAGGCAAGTTTGCTCCAAATTATAGTGGCCCGTATATGGTGAAGAGGGTACTCCCGGAGGTGCCTTAATCCTTACGAAATGGATGGTCGTGAGTTTTCTAATCTCGTTAACTCGATGCTTTGTGAAGAAGTATTACCCTTGAAAGAATTTGTTGTGAATTGAAGGTACTCATTTCTTCGTTGAATTGTGTGAGAATGGATTGAATGAGATGAGAAGTAGGCCCTGTTCCATACACATATCGAATTAATTTGATTCGGTATATCATACGTGTTGACCAAGTGTCAGTTCAATTAAATAAAAAAGGAAACGCCCTGAGGACACCACCAGCGCCTCGGCCTGGTGGCATGGGGAATGAAAGGGTCCGAGAACGACCAGGGTTCGATCCCTGGAAATGGCAAGATGTTTGCCAAAAAAAAAAAAAAAAAAAAAAAAAAAAAAAAAAAACAAAAAAAAAAACAAAAAAAACAATTTTTTTTTTTTTAACCAACCCTTTTCTTTCCTTTTGAGCTGCAAACTCTTTGTGTTCAAAGCTGATGAGTTCATGAAGTAATTGTGACCTTTCAAAAGAGAATTTTGCATGATAGTTTTACTTGTTTAATTACCAATTTCACTGAGGATCATCACCATCGATCAAGTTAATGAATGATGTGGAATGAATTGAACATGCTAAATGAGACATGTCAGGATGATGAAAGGCAAGCCTTAACTTATACACAGTCCCTTGCTCATATACTGGTGAGATGAGTGTAGGAAGTTCCATGTTTCTAAGGTAAAGAGTTCTCTCGCGAAAGGTACGATGATCGAAATGATGAGAGGCGGTTCATTCTCTATCCCAAACACTACGTGATCATCCATTGTTTAAACCCTTTTGAGCCCATATACGTGGATAATTTTTAAATTACCCCTGTCAAGAACCACCCCGCATTGGGGCAAGCTGGAGGTAAGACGACATCATGAGGTGAGGAAATTGATAGGAATATTCTTGCTCTCACTTGCATCAATCTTCAGATATTGCTATTACATTGAATTCATACGGTAATTTAAGTGCCTTAGGATGATGAAGAGCAGTTCTTTCTCTATCCAACACACTTTATCCATTGCGAAGCCCCTTGAGCCTATAAATTCGTTTTATTTAAACCCAATTGGTGATCATCCCCCACACCGGGGCAAGGCAAACAGCAAATGTTCAAGCAGCAAAATCCCGAGTGCCGACAAAAAAAATGAAAACTCCTCAAGAACCCAAATGTTAAAGCATTACGTGGTTATTCAAAAAAGGGAGGGGCATGAAAAAGCAAAGTGTGCTCGGTAAAAGCAAGGCCAATGCCCATAGAAAATGAAAGAAAGAGTCAAGATAAATGATTATCAGTTGTAAAGGGTGTATTCCCAATGGAGTGGTACTCAAAGAACCCAAATGCCAAGTTTTTATAGTACCTATGAGGAAAGTCCCAATGGTGAAAAAGAAGATCGGTGACAATGCCAAGATGATCACCAATTCTCATACCCCTATACACATTTTTGAGCCTAATGATCATTTTGTGTCTCAACCCGTGAACCCAACCTACGTTACATTCCTCACAAAGTCTCTTCTGATTAAGGCACTTGAATTAACGTAGGAGTTCACATGTCTTAAGCATTGCTCGAAGAAGTGCGGGCAAGATTATTTCTTTCTCATTTTGGAGGGTTCTTGACTTGTAAACCCGAAGATGATTGCGAAGTTTTTCTTTCAATAGCCTTGACTCAAAGAGTCCCTTTGTTAAGCCATTGACCAAGCCCACATTACGGTCCTTATTAAAGACCTCTCGGATTGATAAGGTCGTACCGCTTGCGAGAATACTCGAACCCTTGTTGACATGATGAAAGTAAGATTGAGTGATTCCCGTGATCCGACATTAATGGTCGGGACAAAATAGCCTTCTTAATGAGAGTGAGTGAAAGTCCTTTCTAACTGAAAGTCTCTCATTTAGTATTCTTGAAAATCCATGTCATGAGTGAAAATTGTCTTAAACGATGATTCTCCCCAAAGGAAGTTTGGTGGTGCGAATATGGTAAAACCATCATGCATAAAACTTGATTGAATGGATAAAAGCTTCAATGGACTTTCGAGTGGGTTGAATTGCTTACTTCTTTCGAATGCATGTATTTTTGCTCTAATCATGTCCGATGTAATGTTTCCTTGAAGACCCAAGAGCTCCTGACATTTATGTTGCCTTTCAGAAGCCTTGAGGTGAGAAACCTCCATGAATATTCGAAATGCATCCTCGATGTTCCAAAACTTCTTTCTACCAAGAGGTAAGTGACCTTCACAAATATCCCAGGTTTGTCCTAGGTATTCCCAAATTCTTGATAAATGTCTCAAAACTCTTCGTTAAGCATTTCATTCTGGATATGAATGCTTTCCGATCTTTTTCGTTATACCTTAGTCTGGATCTAGGTATTTTGAATCTCCTTAATCCAATATTCATCTCACCTAACATTGAGTGTTTATTGGTTAAGTTCCAAAACTCTTCGTTAAGCATTTCACTGATGTGAATGCTTTTCGATCTTTCTCGTCATACCTTAGTCCGGATCTAGGTATTTCGAGACCTCTTAATCCAATATTCATCTCACCTAACATTGAGTGTTTATTGGTTAAGTTCCAAAATTCTTGACATCTCGGTTTGGATCTGGATGTCTCAAAACTCTTCGTTAAACAAACTCACTGGATGTGAATGTTTTTCGATCTTTTCGTTATACCTTAGTCCGGATCTAGGTATTTCGAATCTTCTTAATCCAATATTCATCTCACCTAACATTGAGTGTTTATTGATTAAGTCCCAAATTTTTTGACATCTCGGGCTAGATCTCGGATGTCTCAAAACTCTTCGTTAAACATTTCACTGATGTGAATGTTTTTCGATCTTTTCGTTATACCTTAGTCTAGACCTAGGTATTTCGAATCTCCTTAATCCAATATTCATCTCACCTAACATTGAGTGTTTATTGGTTAAGTCCCAAATTTCTTGACATCTCGGGCTGATCCTGGATGTCTCAAAACTTTCGTTAAACATTTCACTGGATGTGAATGTTTTTCGATCTTTTCGTTATACCTTAGTTTGGATCTAGGTATTTCGAATCTCTTAATCCAATATTCATCTCACCTAACATTGAGTGTCTATTGGTTAAGTCCCAAAATTCTTGACATCTCGATCCGGATCTGGATGTCTCAAAACTCTTCGTTAAACATTTCACTGATGTGAATGTTTTTCGATCTCTTTCGTTATACCTTAGTCTCGGATCTAGGTATTTCGAATCATCTTAATCCAATATTCATCTCACCTAACATTGAGTGTCTATTGGTTAAGTTCACAAATTCTTGACATCTCGGTCCGGATCTCGGATGTCTCAAAACTCTTCGTTAAACATTTCACTGGATGTGAATGTTTTTCGATCTCTTTCGTTATACCTTAGTCCGGATCTAGGTATTTCGAATCATCTTAATCCAATATTCATCTCACCTAACATTGAGTGTCTATTGGTTAAGTTCTAGAAAATTCTTGACATCTCGATTCCTGATCCGGATGTCTCAAAACTCTTCGTTAAACATTTCACTGATGTGAATGTTTTTCGATATCTTTCGTTATACCTTAGTCCTGGATCTAGGTATTTCAATCTTCTTAATCCAATATTCATCTCACCTAACATTGAGTGTCTATTGGTTAAGTTCACAAATTCTTGACATCTCAGGTCCTGGATGTCTCAAAATTTTCCCGTTTAGGCGACCGTAGAATGGTACGGGTCCTAGACACAACCAAGCAATGCCATACTGGGCGACCGTAGAATGGTACGGGTCCTAGGAAAGCACTTTCTTTGTGAAGTCATGTTACTATTCTAGGCGACTGTAGAATGGTACGAGTCCTGGACATGTAACACCAACTATCTCGAGTTACTCTACCCTCCCCGAAGGTAAGTTATTCCGGTAAGTTCCTTTTATCACTCGGCATTAGCATTTCCATGCATCATACAAATTGCATTTCAAAAAAAAAAAAAAAAAAAAAGATCCATAGTCCCGCCAAAATATCATTCATTGCATGTGCATGGTCAAAATTTAGGTATCATATTGTCTTTGAATGCAACCTCTGCGAGCTCACCTTCAAAGAGGGGCAAATGTTGACACCTAAATTTTGACTAATAATTTAGTAATTAATTGCATAAAAATTTAGGGATTAATCTTTAACCCCTAAGAAAAAAATAGCAAAATTGCATTTCATGTAGCCGCATTTGCATTTGTACTAAGAGGACAACCAAACACGGCAGCTCGCGGTCAATTACGTGCACAAAAGGTGGTCTCTCTCTTGCTGATTTGAAAGTACCCAATGAAAAAGAAGAAAGAAGAGTTCTTCACGTCCATTGTCTCTTCCTCATTAATGCATGCACCATGCGTGGACAAAATTCGGCGGACGTAAAAAAAAAAAAAAAAAAAAAAATTTCTAGCCGCATGCGTGAAGAAAGCAAAGAAAATCCACTGCACACGCGAGGATCCGGGAGAAAATCTGCAAAGGCATGGGCTCACCATTTTATAATATTTTATAGTGAGAATTCTCTCCTTCCCGGAGAGCAAATCAAGAAAGAAGCGAATAAAGAAAAAAGTCCACGGTGAGGGGTTTTCCTTTCGGTCGACAAAGGGGGAAAGGAGTGTGTCGAGAAAAATAAAAAAGTTCACCGGAAGAGGTCTGTAAAAATGGTAGAGGGCTCCCTTTCGTTCACGCAAGCGCAGAGAAAGGTGGGGAGTAGTTTGTGGGAGCTATTAAAAAAAGAGAAAACCTGCAGAGAGAAGGGAAAAGTGAAGTCGAGAAGGCAACAAGAAAAGAACGTGAAAGGAAAAGAATAAAAAAGGGAGGAGGGTGGTCTTCTTAAAGCGGGAGACGTGCGGCTGCTGAAAGAAAAAAAAGGAGCGCCCACTGTTCTTCTTCTTGGTTGGACTTTCCTCCGGTTTTCTGCTGCCCGCGTCCAGCCCACACCCACGCGCGCCTCGACCGCCCGCACCAACAACCTCGCGCTGTTCTTTGCTCGCACGCCGGTAGCCGCACCTCCGCTGGTCTCGCAACGCCCACCGAAGCCGAGCTCGAACCAGATCTGAAGTTCATCCCCGCACTGCACCTGTTCCAAGCTTCCCGAGCGGTTGCCCCGCTGTCCCGCTATGCCGAACTCCCCAATTTCCCTGCAGCTTCGATTGATTGCGCCTTCGCATCTGCTTCGCCTTCAACAAGTTGCTGTTCCAGATCCGAGCCCTGCGACGAGCCGTGCTTCCTGATCCGATCTGCTGCACTTCCACCCACTAATCCAGTTGCTTCGAGCTCTCCCCGACGATCGCTCCATCCCGCTCACCGCCCAACACCTCGGCGCGACGCCCGCCTCGCCCGCACCACCGTGACCCGCAGCCCCAGCCCCGTCGCCTTCCGTGGGTCGGCTCCCCGTCCGCTCGCCTTGCAACAACCCGACCCCTCGCCGTGCGACGCCGGTCACCCCGACGCTCACCACGACCCCTCTCGCCTCCGTTGCTGCGTGTCTCCGCCACCACCGCTCCCTCTCGCAGCAGCCCGAACCGCCTAGTAGTCCGACGCCCTTGCTCGCGACGTGGCTACTCCTTTGCTCCGCTCGCGGTGATCCCCGACGCCGAGTCTCCACCGCAACCCCGAGCAGCCGGCGCCTCTCCGCCGCTCCGAGCTCGAGCCGCACGCTACTGCTGCTCTACCTTCCGCCCGAGCGCCCCGCTCCACCGGTCCTCGCCGGAGTCCCGAACGCCGGATCCGCCCTCCGGACGACGATCGGCTTCCCCTTGGAGACCCACGAGCAAACCAAAGTGCGTGGGAAAAGAAAAGAAGAAAACCAAAAAAAAAAAGAAGAAGAAAAAGACAAAAGGGGATTAGGTAGTTTTTTTATTATTATTATTATTTTTTATCTTTATTTTTTATATAGTTTATAGTTGGTTTTTATTTTTAGTGTGATTATTCATTAACGCAGGATTGAAATTCCAATGTAAAATAACCCCTCAATTTAGGGATTATGAGTCCGATTTCCGCGCCCGAAATCCGACTCACGATCTCGTATAAAAATCGACAATCCAATCTCATGCCCGAGATTCGATTCGCGATTTAATTTAAAATTGACCAACCCGATCTCATGTGCGAGGTACGGTTTGTCAATTTTGGGCATTAATCTTATCTTGATTGGATTAGATATCGGGTTATTTGAATTAACTTTTGGTTTTTGCATAAAAGAAATTTAAAAAATGCGAGTTAGATTAGGGCTAGGGTTAGCATATTTAGTTATTTCGTTTGTTAAAAAAATCCAAAAAAATGCATTCTAGATATTAGTTTTTTTTAAGAATTGCACGTGTCATTTTAGAATAGGATTTTTGATTCTAAATTTTTATAACAGAAAAATCCCAAGAAAAAAATTAATTAATTTAGGTTGCTAGTTTTCTTAGGTTGCATGTTTAATTGTGTGCAAATTTCTAAAAATTCGAATTTTGTATAAAAAAAAAAAAAAAAAAAAAAAAATCATGCATTTTAGAATAGAATTACATGTCTCATTTTAAGATTAGACCAATTTGCATCTTAGGTTAGAAATTGCAAGGTTAAAATAACGTCTTAGTTTAAATTAGGATTTAGCATGACTTAATCCTAAGTTTAAATTGGATGGAATTTTACTTTAGCTAGGTAATATTTGCATTCATCTTAATTTCAAATATCATGGAAAATATAAAATTTGTCTTTAGATAAATTAGTTTCAATTTTTAGGACGAATTGCATTTTTAGGAATAGAAATATCATGTGTACGTCATGTGGGATTATGTTCATAAAACGTACGTCATGTAGAATTAGTTTCATTAAAAATTGCACGTCATTATAATTAGGTCATTTTGATTTGCATATGTGATTATTGCATGTTCATTAAGAAAGCAAAAATTTTTACTCATGTTATGTAGTTTAGAACGCATTGTCATGCCATTTCATGTTAGATTAGATGCACTGCATGGTTCACATTGAAAAAGTGAAAACAAAAATAAAGAAATTGCGTGTTAATTAGAAATCATATGTAGGGTTGTTGATATGAATGCTGACCTAACATTGCAGATGCTTTTGTTGCTATGAGGTAATCCCGTCATTTATTCACTGATTATCCTTGGGTGTTAAATTGGTGGTTTGTGCATTCGCATGATCACTTCACATGTTAGGGAGGTAAATTAAAATCAATTCAAGCTGCCTGCAAAACATTTTTTAAAAAAAAAAATGGTACCGAAAGGGTATTAGAGAAGTCTAGTGTAACCAAGTCCCCGAACTCATTTAATCTCTGGTTCGTAGGAGTGAAGTAATTCTCCCATTACTTTACTTGGGTTTCTAATCGACCCACCAAAAACGGATTAGTGGCGACTCCTAATTGAAAATCAATTGCATGTTAAGAATTTAAACCCTAAGTCGCGAATTGGTATGGGCTTGGGAGAGCTCGAGCTAAGTCTAGGCTTAGCAATCCATTAGCCGAACCCTTAGGTGGTCCAAACCCGCTTCGGGAAGGTCGCGACAGCGGTCAATGTATAATTGTTCATGCTTTGGTTTTGTGTAAATAATCCTTAGACATGAGGCACAATGTTAACTTGTGTGTCGAACAACTATGGTTCACGGGTGCACATAATGTCGGGTTGTTGATCCGTCTTTAAACCTGATGGTCATAATTTGTTCATATATGAAGTTGCACATATACATAATATGGAATCTGTCTCATTGTTACATGCAATGTATAATAATGATATCCTATATGATCTAATTGTGACAATGCATTGAAATCCTTGATCGGGGTTGTAACCAAGAATAAATTGTTTATGTTTCGAATAAAATGCATGTCAATTAGATTTGTGCATATGATCGAATTGGTGACTTGACAAATATTACACGATCTTTGTTCAATCGAAACATAGTAAGATAGAGGGATTGAGTTACACTATAAACAAAGCTGACGGGTTCATTATGTTTTTAAAACATTCACTTGCTAGATGTCAATCATGGTTTATAGAACCCAAAGATTAATCAGGATAATTAATTTTTTAGGAGTACTAATATGTTAGTACAAGTTTTACTACCAGCTTAGTAATAAACCTAGGAATGTCATACATCATAAACAATTTGGATAACGTGGAACAATAGAGAATTATTATTACAAATATGTTTGCCATTACTGCAATCGAATTAAGTCGACCTAAAATTAAATTAAATAGGATTTAATTTGATTTGTATTATAGTCATGAGCCTACGTGCATATGTACACGTATGCTCGAAGTGGATATATGTTAATGTACCTCAAATGCACACATAAAGATTACGTCCTTTTTTTTTTTTTAGTTATGGAATAAAAAAAAAGATTGATTATAAAATCATTTATTCATTTATTTAATTAATTAAAATGTGCACACCGTCAGCAATTGTTGCTGACCGTGTGCAATGCACATAACATATGCATGTTTTTAATTTTTTTTATAAAAAATAATAAATAAAAAAAAAGAACTGCATGATTGTGGAATGGTTTCCCACACGTAGCAATGGTTACTAATTGTCGCGCCGCATAAAAGGAAGGCATAAGCAACGGTTGCTAAAAAAGTGTGTGTTTTGTGTGTTGGTGTACGCAAGAGAGAAAAGGGATTCTCTCTCATTCGGGTCGTGGCTAAAACATAAAGGATACGGAGGATTGTCTCCACGAAATTTCTAGCACCATCATAGTAGTGATTATTTGCAAATTCTCTCTTCCATTCAACGTCCATTGATGGTGTGTCTGAACTAGAGGTCCGACGTTTGTAGGGCTCGAACTAAAGAACATCTAAACCAATTCGTTTAAAGCACGCTTCTAGAGGTAATTCGTTTAACTCCCTTTTTATATTCAGATTTTTTTTATTTAAATGCACGAACAATGCCTTTGAGATACATGTATAGAAATATTTCATCTTTGTTTCCGATGTGTTTATGTTAATTTTGCCTATACATAATTCATGAGACCCTGACATTTTCATGGGTGGGAACAAAAGAGAAGCTAAAGCTTCCTCCTCTGAAAGATAGAACTTTTTTTGCTTTGAATCTACCCTAGAACAGCATATAATTTTTGGCATTTAAGCACAGATGTCCAAAGAATCAAACTCCCGTGGCGACCACACCGCAAAGAGCTCCATTCACCATGTCGTCCATATCGACGAGAGTTTCTTGTCGGAAGTGAAAAGGAGTATGTAGGAATTGCCGAGGCTCTTGACCACAGGTGCAAGAAGAGAATCTTACTGCATCTTTTGTAATATATGGGCTTTAAAAGAAAATAAAAATAAAAGGAAAAGAAAGAGTTTGAAAAGTCAAAAAGGGAAGCTGAAGAGAACTGTGGAACCTTCGGCTGGGTTTTAAAAAGAGAGAAAGAGAGAGAGAAAGAGAAGAGCACGGGCAAAAGCAGGGGACGAAAGAAACAAGGGAGAAGAGAGAAAGAAGAGAAAGGAAAAAGGAAAAAAGGAAAAAAAAATTTGGCACGCTCGTGATCCGGACGCCTCATCATGTCGACTCAAGTGTGTTTTGCAACACCAATAAGAAATTGAAGCCTTTAATCACTTACTTGAAGCAATCATCGCAATTATGGCTCAAAATTCGGATTTCTTGGATATTTGTGTTGCGAAGCCCGATTTTTGAGTTGTTGAGCTGTATATTTTTGTAGAAATGGTACTTTGGGATGTTGTGAAGCTATAGCATCTTACGGATCATGATTTGAGCTTGCGGTTTGTCCGGAACGGAATTTTGAAGTTGGGGGCGCATTCTGATACTGTAGCGAACAGTAGCTTCGAGCCTTTTTTTTATTATTGTTTTCAGTACTATTTTAGGGCGGCTGAGTAGGGGTTGTTGTTGTACGTTAAGAGAGCTTTCTAAAGACTATAAGATGGCTTGAAATGGAATTTTGTGGAGGAAGTTATGGCGTAATGAAGTTGGCGGATGGGCTGCACCTAGCGGGAAATGATGGGTTTTCGCTAAATGCGAGCTTTTGTGGCGCATAAGTGTTGTTTTATCGACAAATAGGCCTAGTATAGACGAGTCGTTATGCGAATATCCTTTTTACTCGACCTTTTGATATTGTTTTTCCGTTAATTGTTAGGAATCCGAGTGCGTAGTTCGAGTGAGCGTTGTAGTTGATTTTTGGTTTTTCCTAGGTGAGTGACACTATTTCTTCTTTATATTTTAAACTCATGTTTTGAGAAACGTGGTGAATTATGTATTCTATGAGTTGATAAAAAGCATATTTTGTTGCATAAAACAGGATCGAGTTATTATTGCCATTTCGTTATTTGAAAGATTGAGTTATATTTCGAATTCGATTCGAATGGTTGTTTGAAAATGATTTGTGAAATTCTTTATGAAAGAATCTTGAAATGTTTTGGAGAATACTTTGATATTTATATATCAAATTTTGAGTTGTGATATGACTTTCTTTCTGATGTTGAATTACTGGATATTATGATTGGTGATTAGTGCTCAATGTCTCTGTGGACCCTGAGGGGTGTGTGGGCATGCGCATACTAGTCTAGGATATTCTTGTGGGCCGAGCCACCGGTTAATAATAAGTGGAGACCTTGCCAAGGGGGAATCTTGGTCGTCTTGTCATGGGCATTACGCGTGACCATGGTTGGACATTTGAGCATGAATTGGTCAATGGAGTGGATCATTGACGTGTGATTTGAGTTTGGTCAATTAAATGGACCATCGATGTGATTTAATGAGATTAATCAATGGAATAGACCATTGATGCATGTTTTATGAGATTGACTAATGGACTGACCATTGATATATTCGGTATTTTAGTTATGATTATGTATTTGAGTTATGTTTTAAATATGCATAGTGATTTCTCGATCTGCTTAGAAGAAATGTGTTACTCACTGAGCCGTGTAGCTCACTCCTCTCTTATACTTGTTTTTCAGGTTCTTCAGCAAGTTGCGAGTAGGTGTGAGCATTCGTTCGAGGAGAACTTTTGTGGTGGAAACTTTTTGGTATGACTTGTACATAGTTAATAGGTTTATAAGTTAGTCTTTGTAGAAGGTTTATGTTTTGATTTTTGTGGATTATAGATATGCTCTGATATTGTAACCAAATGCCATTTTTGTCAAATATATATATATGTTGATATCGGGTTGAATTTTGGTTATGTTGAGGCTGCGTCCTTTGGTGAAAGGACGGCCGTGTCATGCCCTTTTTCTTGTGAATCGGGGTGTGACATCTTCCGAGTCCCTCAAAGCCTATCGGAAATCAATAAAAAGGCCTACCATCCTTATATCGTCTCCATCGGTCCCTTCCACCATGGGAAGACGCAATTCCAGATGATCCAGGAGCAAAAATGGTGGTTCCTAGGCGATCTCCTATTATTGGCGGAAAGCAAGAGAGTTGTGCTCAAGGACTTCTTCGAGGCAGTAGCTCTGATGGAGAAGGAGATCCAGAAGAGCTATTTGGAGACCTTGGAATTCGATGGCTGGGACCTTATCCGGATGATGGTGCTCGATGGTTGCTTCATCATCAAGTTGTTCTGCCAAGTCGCGAGTATAGTCCTAGCTGATCCCACGACCCTTTATCTACTATGGCTTGGGTTTTCCCTTTCTTAATGAGGGATCTCTTCTAGCTCGAGAACCAAATTCCTTACTTTGTGCTACAGAAGTTATTTGATCTGTCTGTTGGATTTCGAAAAGAAGGTCCCTCCTTGGCCAAGCTTGCCTTGTGGTTCTTCAATTGCATGGTGCAGAGACCAGCGCATGTGTTGGAGAAGTACTACGATAAAGAAGGCAAGCATTTGCTTGATTTGTTCTGCTTGAGCTATATCCCTAATTGCAAGGAGGAAGTAAGGAGGCCAAGCAGATTCTTCCACCTGATTCAAAGCACGAAGAAGCTCGATCAAGCTGGAGTCAAGTTCAAGCCAAGGAAGACTCACAGCATCTTGAACGTCAAATTCAGAAATGGCGTCCTCAAGATTCGAGTCTTGACAATTGACGACTTCTTGAGTCCTTTGTTCCTCAATTTTGTTGCTTTTGAGCAGTGCTATCGCGATTCCTCCAAGTACATCACAACCTATGCTACTCTCACGGGGTGTCTCATCAATACGCCTAACGTAAAGAATGAGACAAAAATATCATACAGACTTATAACCAATACCGCAGCATTAGAAGGCCTACAGGCCGTAAGTCATTAAGAGCAAGGGCACTTCATTTCACCCATTAAAATAAACACCGACTGGTCACCGATGTACTTTGATAAGGACAAGATACAATGCATTCACCACAGTGATGGCAGCAAGGAGAGAGAGAAAAACACGCTTCGCACCATTTCTTTGGACCTCAATGTGGTGGATGTCGGCAATTTGATGATAAAAGCTAGTTCCTGTCTAATCCAAATGCAAGGGGAGAGAGAAAAACACGCTAGTTCCTAGGGGTGCGCATGACAACCATTCTGTTCTAGAAATAGTTTCTGGAACATAAATAGATTTTTCTATTTCTATTTCTAGAAGAGTTTCTAAGCAAAAATAACCGTTTGATAACAATACAAAATTTCTACTCTAAAAATAGAAATTCGTTTGATAACGATACAAAATTTCTTCCTTTCGGACGACAGCGGCGACGACCGACGACCTTTAATATAAAAAATAAAAATAAAAATGATTTAGTAACAAAAAAAATAAATCATAAAATAAAATAAATCATAAAAAAATAAAATAAAAATATCATTTTATTTTAAAATTAAAATATCCTTAAAAATAAATTTATTTTATTTATTCTATTTTATTTTATTTTACGAATAAATTTATTTTAAAATGAATAAAAATTAAAAATAAAAATAAATTTATTTGGCAAAACACTCAAGGAAAATAAAAATAAATTTATTTATCATAAATAAATTATTTTTAATTAATTTAATAAATTTATTTTTAATAAACTAAAAATAAAATGATAAATAAAAATAATTTATTATTTTTAATAAATTTATTTTAATTTTTAAATGAATAAAATGAATATATTTATATTTATTTATTTTTATTTTTAATAAAATGAGGAGAGGCGGAGGAGGAGGAGGAGGCAAAGACGTAGAGAGATGAGGGAGGACTCATCGAAATTAGGGTTTAGTGGGAGAAATTGTTTCGATTTCTCTTCAAATCAATTTCTAATATAAATCTATTCCAAATAAAAAAGCCGAGAGTTTATCAAACAGGTTTCTATTCCGTAAACAAGCAGTGCGGAATAGAAAAATTATTTCTGAAACAGAAATTTTGGTTATCATGCACCCTCTAGGCGACCACAAGATCATCGAGAATTATTTTGGGACGGACAAGGAAGTTGCCCGTTTCTTCAATAATGTCAGGAAAGATGTGGCGTTTGATATCCACAGGACCTATTTGTCCAAGGTCTTTGAGGAAGTGAACGAGATTTTATCAGAATTATTGGCATGCCCGATGGGCGGGGTTCATGCACGCATACTTCAACACTCCATGGTCCTTCACGTCGGCTGCTGCAGCTGTGTCGCTTCTGCTGCTTGCCATGACTCAGACTTTCTATACGGTTTATCAAAATTATAAACCTGTCGATCCTCCCAAATAATTCGTCATTTTGCGGCACAAAATGCAATACCACACTTGAAAAGGGCAATTTGTAGATACAGAATATTAAAGCTCGGTTGTGATTATGAATTTTGTTGTGAGTTCAGATTTATGTCTGGCTACTTGTAAGATACCACATCGTAAACAACTCGAACTCATTAGTTGTCCACCAAATTTGTGCCAGCGAGAATAAAGCCATGGCTCTAATTGCAACAATGTTTTGCCAGTGATCAAAGCAAGATAAATCGTCAACTCTCCAATCGTGTCATTCCAGTCCTATGCTAAGCCCCATTCAAATCTATTGTTTCCGATTCACAAGAAAAAGGAAGAATAAGAGAGCGAAATTCAACATGACCAATCTGTAGTGGGCTGTGGTTTCATCAACAGGCTGAATAAAGCGAGCTCAGCTATTGCCAAAAGCCGAGGTAAAATCTGTACCTTCTCTTCTAGAAGGAGGAAAGTGCGAAGGACAGAGCCGTCCATCGTTGACTGTCCATGTTGTCATCTTGAATGATTTCCCAATCGTGGTAGAGTTCTCCCCCTAATGTAAAGTAGTTCTTACACAGCGTTAGACCTATGGAGACAGAGATGCTTGTAATACCTGCATTGAAATTACTGATCCCTAAATCATTGAAAATTTGGTTCTGCCTAATAACTAAATAGGCCCCGACATGTAGTCACTTCACCTATAACCATATTAAGGGATTCTCATCTGATATTGACATATCTCAATGAGTTAATATGAATTCCGGCTCCAAGCATTAATAGTTAGAGCATATATCTTCTACGAAGTTCACCAGAAAACTATAGAATTCAGCCTCAGGATGAATTGCTTGACATATCAAACTCACATAACTCATGCGAGCGTACCTCTAAATAAGATTCCTATTTATAAGTCATGATGCAAGATCCATTCACAGAGGAAAGCACATTACAGGGAAGGACATGAAGAAAGCATGACAATTGGCATTCAACTAGATATAGAAGGAAAAAGATGCACAAGGTTCCAATAGAGAAGAAATCAAACATTGTACTTTGTGCTTGAACAAGAAATTGCTCACTGGGATTTCTATAATCTTACATTCCAACACGTTAATCTATAGATTCTCTTCACAACAGCAGAGCAACATTTTACATTGGCAGTTGCCACCAAGGTCAAACAGATTCAGTAAGTGGCTTCTACATCTACAAGTCAACAATCATTAACATGTCATGTAATTGGAAAGGCAAATGAAGAAGAGGATTGCCAAGATGCTTCCCGAAAATGGAGAAACTTGTGCCTAGCAATGGCCAACAAAAGGGTATTGAAATGGTAAGACTCTGACAGGGGACAAATAGGAGAGTCAAAAGCTAATGTGATTATACCTGAAATAGGTGTATGAATTCGTGCTTCAGAGACAGATTGCAATCACAATTTGAATGGTCATGGGAGATTTCAAGCGCTTGGTGATAATCAAGTTCAGAGAAGGTGTGAGAGGAGGAGGAGAAGGGGGGCGGGGGGGGTTGCGCGCGGGGTGGGAGACCATCTGCAAGGAATGGAAAAGCTGGTTTCGAGTGGCGGAGTCCTGCTCATTCTTAAGCTATTTCTTGCCCCCAGCGGAGTCACTACTTTCCATTGATCCAATAGATGAAGTTTGTGTTGCATCTTGCAAATGAAATTTGAGCTGCAAATCTTGCGGACTCTGTTGGGTGTTATGCAATCGAAAGTTCAAATTGCGACCAGATGAACCGGTCCCACGATTCTGCAGGTCTGTTTGGGAGAAAAGCCAGTACGCTCTCTGTACCAGTAGAATTTAGAAATTCTTTACCAGCTGTCCAAACTTTTGATAACAGGTTCTCCTTGAACGAGTGTCGTTTGACTGGTAGCTTTACCAGTACCTTCAGAAATAACTTTATATTATTAACAAAGTTACTATAGGAGATGCCAAATTTATGTCAATGACCTGGACAAAGACTTTGACCCAACGAAAAAAACAAATGAAAAAGAGAAATAACAAAAAACTAGTGTAATACGCCTAATTCGAAATGGACTCATCAATCCCCATTTTGCATCTCTTAGATTCTCCTTCCTAGTAACCCACGCATCTCTGCAACACCAGTACAACCTCGTCGAAACTCCATGCACTAAGACGAATCAAGTTCGTTACGATGCAATTCGCGATGGATGGCTGGTTCGCTCCAGGAAACAATGCTTAATCTTAAAATCACGGCGGTCATTTTCTGATGACATGAGTCGCAGCCATCAAGATCTGTCGTCACAACATCTGACCCTCGTGTGTAGTAATCAGGCTGATGTTAAGCGGAAAGTTCATTGAAAGGGGCTCGACATAATGATGACCCACATCACGCACTAGGCGACTTCGTGAGAATTTTTAAGGAAAAGAAAGGAAGATTCAGAAAGCTGACTTGGTAAAGCAAGTCTATTGTGCAAATAATTTTCAGCAACCTGTCCGAGCTGTGACCTGCGAAAAAGAAGCTGCGAGGAATCCAGCAATGCCTTATCAACAAACATGTTGGCCCCATTCACTGCTCGGTTAAGATCGCTCGCTCACCGCTAACCAAGAAAACAAGCGCATCGCGCTCTTGATCGAGTCTAGCAACCTAAGTCTTCGTCTCCCTAATCGACTGCCCAAGAAAAAGACAAAGGATCGAGTCTTTTTATATGATAATTTCCGGGAAGCCGGTGTATCGTCTCTTCCGTGTGGTATTGTCCTTTCTTTCATGGGTGGGAACAAAAGAGAAGCCATAGCTTCCTCCTCTGAAAGATAGAACTTTTTTGCTCTGAATCTATCCCAGAGCAGCATTTAGTTTTTGGCAATTAAGCACAGATGTCCGGAGAATCAAACGCCTGTGGTGACCACACCGCAGAGAACGGAAGCTCCGTTCACCATGTCGTCCATATCGACACGAGTTTTTTATCGAAAGTGGAAGGGAAAATGCAGGAATTGCCAAGGCTCTTGAACACGGGGGCAGGAATAGATTCTTGCTGCATCTTCCGAGTCCCTCAGAGCCTATCGGAGATCAATGAAAAGGCGTACCGGCCTCATATCGTCTCCATCGGTCCCTTCCACCATTGTGAGCGCTTCCAGATGATCCAGGAGCACAAATGGCGCTTCCTAGGCGATCTCCTATTGCGGGCAGAGAGCAAGAGAGTTGTGCTCAAGGACTTCTTTGAGGCAGTAGCTCCGATGGAGGAGGAGATCCGCAAGAGCTATTCGGAGACCTTGAAATTCAGTAGCCCGGACCTTATCGAGATGATGGTGCTCGATGGCTGCTTCATCATCGAGCTATTCTGCAAAGTCGCAAGGATAGACCGAGCTGATCAACACGACCCTTTATTTACTATGGCTTGGATTTTGCCTTCCTTAATGAGGGATCTCCTCCGGCTCGAGAACCAAATTCCTTACTTTGTGTTGCAGAAGTTATTTGATCTGTCTGTTGGATCCGGAAATGATGGCCCCTCCTTGGCCAAGCTTGCCCTGGGGTTCTTCAACTACATGGTGCAGAGACCGGTGAATGTGTTGGAGAATTACTACAATAAAGAAGGCAAGCATTTGCTTGATTTGTTCCGCTTGAGCTATATCCCCGATTGCAAGGAGGAAGCAAGGAGGCCCAGCAGATTCCTCCACCTGATTCAAAGCGCAAAGAAGCTCGATCAAGCTGGAGTCAAGTTCAAGCCAAGGAAGACTCAGAGCATCTTGGACGTCAAATTTAGAAATGGCGTCCTCGAGATTCCAGTCTTGACAATTGACGATTTCTGGAGCTCTTTGTTCCTCAATTTTGTTGCTTTTGAGCAGTGCTATTGCCATTCCTCCAAGTACTTCACAACCTATGCTACTCTTATGGGGTGTCTCATCAATACGCCTGCTGATGCTGGGTTCCTAGGCGACCACAAGATCATCGAGAATTATTTTGGGACGGACAAGGAAGTTGCCCGTTTCTTCAATAATGTCGGGAAAGATGTGGCGTTTGATATCAACAGGAGCTATTTGTCCAAGGTCTTTGAGGGAGTGAATAAGATTTATCAGAATGATTGGCATGTCCGATGGGCTGGGTTTATACACACATACTTCAACACTCCATGGTCCTTCATGTCGGCTGCTGCAGCTGTGTTGCTTCTGCTGCTTGCCACGGCTCAGACTTTCTATACGGCTTATCAATATTATAAACCTTCCAATTAATTTGTAATGTTTGCGACACAAAATGCAATAGCACACTTGAAGAAGGGCAATTTGTAGATACAGAATATCAAAGCTCAGTTGTCATCATGAATTTTGTTGTTAGTTCGGGTTTATGTATGACCACTTGTAAGATACCATATCGTAACTGACTTAAACTCATTAGCTGTCCACCGAATTTGTGCCAGCAAGAATAATGTCGTGGCTCTAAATGCAACAATCTTTCGTCAGTGATCAAAGCAAAATAATTGTCAGCTCTTTAACGGTGTCATTCCAGTCCTCTGCTAAGCCCCATTCAAATCTAATGTTTCTGATTCCCAAGGAAAAGGAAGAATAAGGAGCGTAATTCAACATAACCAATCTGTAGTGGGCTATGGTTTCAATAACAGGCTGAATAGAGCGAGCTAAGCTATTGCCAAAAGCCAAGGCAAAATCTGTACCTTCTGTTCTAGGAGGAAAGTGCGAAGGACAGAGCCGTCCATCGTTGACTGTCCATGTTGTCATCTTGATTGATTCCCCAATCGTGGTAGAGTTCTCCCCCTAATATTTTCAGTCAAAAGGAAACAAGTAGTTCTTATACAGCGTTAGACCAATAGAGATAGATATGCTTTCAATCCCCATGTTGAATTTACCGATCCCTAAATCATTGAAAATTTGGTTCTGCTTGATAAGTAAACAGGCCCCGTATGTATTCACTTCAGCTATAACCATATAAAGGGATTCTCATCTGATATTGACATATTTCAACAAATTGCTATGAATTTCAGCTCCAAGCATTAACAGTTAGAGCATATATCCTCTACACAGTTCACCATGAAACTATAGAAATCAACCTCGGGACCGGATACCTAGAGTGCCAAAAGTTAGAAAAGTGACATTCGGAGCAAAATGAATAATTTAAGTACCAATTGCGAGAAAATTCGGTCAAAATGCTGACGTGGTGATTTTCCGACAAGGCAAGTGCAAAACGATTACACGCCGAACGTGGCTAGACAAATGCAAAAACAACATCATATGCTGTTGACGTGGTAAATAATTAATATAAAAATTAATTAAATTACATTTAAAAATAAATTTATCTAAAACATAAAAAATTAAAATTAAAAATGGGAGGGAGGAAGCACGCGGCTAAGGGCTGAACCCTTCTTTGCCGCCTCCCCACCATTCTTGGGAAGGGCTAGCAACGGTGGGGGAGGAGTGCCCGCGAGCTGGGCCAACTAGCGGAGAGGGCCCACGAGCCCTCACCTAAATTTGGAGCAAGGGTCGCGGCCCTCCCCCAGATTCAGGGAGGGTCGGTGGCCCTCGCCCAACCTGCCAAGGGTCATTGCTAGATGGGGCGACCCCCGAGCAGGCATCAACCCCTCCCCGGGCTGGGCAAGGGCTTGCGAGCCCTCGCCGCCAGTCGGCCGAGGTCGCTAACCCCTAACCAAGGCCCGGCGACCCCGGCTAACCCTCCCCCCACCGTTGCCGGCCCTTCCCAGCAACGGAAGGAAGGCAGCAGAGGTAGCGATGGCGATGGGAGGGCTCAACCCTCAGCCATGTGCTCCTCCCTCCTTTTTAAAATAATAATAATAATTTTTAATTTTTTATAATTTAATTTAATTAATTTTTATATTAAAATTTAAATCCGTGCCAAAACGATGTTTTTGCGTTTCTTTGCTAAGTCAACTCTCTAATGAGTCACGTAGGTGAGCAAAAATAATAATAAAAAAAAAACCACATAGGATTTCCGGTAAGGTCTACCAAATGTAACACTCAAGTGTCCCACTTTTAAGAAAAAAAATTGCACTTATATGTCACTTTTCTAACTTTTGGTACTTAAGGGGCTGCATGGTAACACTCCAAAGAAGTGTTCTAGAACACTTCTGTACGGATTTTGTTCCGAACAAAAAGAAACAGAAACGCGTTTGGTTGCGTTTCTGTTCTTTTTTGTTTTTTTGTTTCTGGAACGAAATAAGAACAAAAAAAAAGAAACAACAATTTGTTGTTTCTTGCTCCAAAACATTTCTTGAAGAAACATTTCTCTTCTCTCTCTTCTTCTTCTCTTCTTCTTTTCTTTTTTTTTCTTCTTTTTTTTTTCGCCGGTCGCCGCCTCGGCCATGGCCGGCGGCCGCCGTCGAGGCTCGGCCTCGCCCGGATCCGGCGAGGCCGAGCCTCGCCTTGGCTCAGGCGAGCTCGGACTCGCCGGATCCGGGCGAGCTCGAGCTTGCCCCGACCATGGCGAGGCTCGGCCTCGCGGGATCTGGCGAGCCCGAGCTGCCCGACCAAGGCGAGGCTGCCCGGCCCCGTCGGCCGTCGCCGGAGGTCGGTGACCGGCCGAAAAAAAAAAAGAAAAAATAAAAGAAAGGAAAAAATAAAATAAAAATAAAAATGTTTAAAAAATTAAAAGAAACAAAAAAAGAATAAAATTTACCAAACGTGTTTCTATTCATTTTTATTCCCGGACACTAAACGTTACCAAATGCGTTCTTTTGTTCAAAAATTGTTAGGAACATAAACACTTTTTTTGTTTATGTATCACAAAAAAAAAAACAAACGTTCCATTAACTTGTCTTTCGTGTCAAGTTTTGGCACTTGAGCTATACTTCTTCCAATTTTCTCCTCTATTGTTGTGGTTATATCTTAGGCAAGCATAGCATCTTCTTCATTGATTGTCCTTCGACCTTACCATTTGTAGAGGATAATTTAAGTCACAATAGCAAAACACGGATGTATCGTTATTGATTGGAGGGGTTGGCATCATCGATTATGACGAATATTCTGCAAAAAAAGTGATGATAGCATAAGATTTAAGAGAATCCAAAAGGACACTCTGCAAGATTACATTGACCAAAGTTCATTAACCCTTAAGCAAGCTCAAATCTTGGGCGGAAAAAAAGAGAGGGAAGCACAAACATGCATAATCTCCTCGATCAGTCATTCATTGCAATTATGAGCTACTAAACTACAACAGTTCAGGTTGCTCACATAGCCTGAAGTGCTTTGCCACATATGAAGCACACAAGTCAAAAAGAGAAAAAGCATGACAAATGCATGCAAAGACTATCCTAGAAGTGTTTTTTGTAGCACAAATTAGTCTTCCAGTCATAAGGTAATACAACAATGCTCCGGCATTAATGACACAAATAACAAAGATTAGCCATTAATGTATACAACATATGCTATCGTGTCTTGAATTCTATAAGCATAAAAAGATAACAAATCAACTAAAGGGACACTTCCAATACTCGAGACAATCAACAAACATGATGAATAGATGAGTAGATGCTAATCAAACGAATGCTTTCAGGAGGAACACTTCCAATATGAACGGATATATGCTATGAACAGAGGAAAATTTTGTAGTAAGAACAGATATAACTGAGCAAATTGCACTTGAACAACCGAAAGAAGTCAGCTGTACGTGTCTCGAGGCATTGCGCTTTTGTTTATAATCTATGATTTCGATATATTCCTCTTCGGTTAACTTTGCACTTGATTTAATCTTGCTCACCTACAACATTGTCCTAGTTAGCTGATTATAATAGGTGAGAAATTTGGCCAAAAGAAAAACAATCGGTGATAAAGTATTGGCTACAATGCAAGCCTACTAGTCAGCTTGTCTTTAGTTTTGAAGCTCCAACTAAAACAAACTCTTCTCGTGTTGCAGTCTGTTGATTTCCTCCTCAGTTAATCAAGCAATTTGCCCTTAATGACTGTGGATTGGTTTGCGTCAGTATATGTTATTCAAAAGATGTTTCTCCCTTCTTATGAATTCTTCATTTGCAGACTCCCACTGATCAGGATCTATCTTTCCAAAACCCTATTCAAGGAAAAAAACCAAAGTCAATGAATCAGACGACGAAATTCACATACAAGTATAAATCAACTGTCTTGCCAAATTGCATGTTCCGGTATTAAGACAACCAACAAACAAAAACAGAAACGATGAGAGTACGACCACAGCAAGACGAGAGAGCAAAGTGAAGTAAAGACTTGCATCTAGAACCAAATAAGAAAAATTTAAAGGAAACCACTTACAACCATTGGTTTCAATTTACAGAAAACTGGAGATTTGTTGCAAGTACTAGCGACCAAATCGAGCACGCCTCTGACCAGCAAATCATAAACAATAGTTTCGGGAGAAAGATGGAGCGCCTTTAATGAACGGATACATGCTACGAAAGTATTGAATACTGGAGAAAGATGGAAAGCCTCTAACCAGCAAATCATAGCTCGATTCAACATATAACTCGAAGCCGAGAATCTCTAGCACACCAAGTATGAAGATTAAAATGGAAAAATTCTAAAAATTCTGGAAACCTGTCGGACGATTACCCTAGTCATACCTTTAAAGGCGAAGGCGGAGCCAACAGGGTGGCATCAACGGTGTAAATCCTTTGGATTCGTGGCGATTTAAGGATCATGGAGGCAAAGGCCGCGTGGTTAAGACTAAGTTGTGACTCAAAGGGAGAGAGAGTTTTCTTTCAAGAAGAATAATGCGCTCGCTCAATTTGAAATTTTGGCCTAATGTAATGGACACACTGGACATGTGTCGCGTTCTAGCCTGCCTTCTGATTTGACACGTTGGAACACAATATTTCTCCGCTTCAATTCAAGGTTTTAGAGCTTAGTCCCAAAATGCCGCTAACCAAAGAGAAGTGGTAGAGTTATGCTTGAGCATGGGCTTGGGCCTGAGCTTAGGCTTGGGCCTTGGCTTGGTCTTGGGCCTCGACCTGAGCCTGTGTACTTGCTAAAGTGGACTTCTTTACTTGTCCTCTGTGGTTTCCAATTTATCTAGAGAAAACCCGATTATAACACGATATGAACATGAGCTAAAAGTTCAAAATCAATGAAATTCACTCAGTGTCTCCCGCTACTCGAGTCCATGTTCGTCCTAGAAGACGACTCGAAACAGCGAATGGTCCCACGCCAGGGGAATTGCGATATGATCTCTTCTTAATAAGCATGCTCTAGTTAAATAATAATGAATCCCATTCTCAAGAAAATTGGCTCTTTTCACTAGTTATAATTAGTGGCATTTTTTGTATTTGTGTTTTGATGAAATTTTCTCCCGTGACAGAACATCTTTCACCGAAAGTAATTCTTCGGCTTTTAATTGAAAGAGACTGGGTTCTATCGTGATTTCGGATAAGAAATATCCAGGTGAATACATAAATCAACTACTTAACTCCAAGCGAAATTATACACATACTAATCATGCCAAAATTCAATCGATCCAAGACTTGGAAAGTACAATCAGCACAAACAAACCACACACTAACAAAACAAGCCATAATTTAATCGATGACACGGCAATCGGGATAAAGATACACGCCGCAATTTAATTAACGACATGAATCTAAAGCTACAAGATGCATGGAAGTAAACATAAAGATAAATTTATTTAATTTGTGAAGGGAGCTTTCTAGTACATGACTGATGGTATTTGTAATGGCAGTGCAATAACTACATTTCGATGGTTTCCAACGGTTGCGTCATTCATGGTCAGTTCCCATCGGTTGTCTCCACGTTCTTTCGTTCTTTGGCATTTCCCTACCCATGATCCTTAGATTCTTTTTTTCTAAACGGTTTTCCTCTTGAGAAAGAGTGTCGACTGTCTCCACGATTTTGATATGGCAGTGGCTAGTGATTGCTTATAAAAAACTGTCTAACAATTGTATTACTCCTCGGTTTTGTCTTTCATTCATATCCCTTTGTCTAATATTCAAATGGCAAATGTTTCCTCTAAGCATGCGTGCCCATTTCTTCCCAATTTCAATTGTTTTGTCTTATAACCCAATTTCAATTGTTTTGTCATATAACCGTTTCTCTATGTCCCTTTGTTGATTTCTAGCACCTTTAAAGACCTTTAGACAATATCCATCCATGGGCAGCCGCACTGGTATTCGTTCTCTCCCACTTTGATGTAGTCGCTAGTTCGAATCCCGCGGTGCTAGCGATTTAAGTGGAGGGCCCTGAAGGTGGGTTGCTGGGCCAACTTCTCCCAAAGTATAGTCACTGTTGGATTTCCATCACGGAGGCCCATGAGAACCCGAATCGGCGTAAGCCGACAAGGGCATCCTCGATCACCAAAAAAAAAAAAAAAAAAGACCTTCAAACGGCACATTACTATTTGTATCATTGCCCAACATTCATATCGATGATTTAATGACGTTTGATCCCCAAGTGTCAATAGTATATATCACTGAGGTGCATCACCGTCCGTTGACCACGTCATCTTTTGCGGTCATTGACGTCATGCATGTGGCAGTGCTCATGTGCTTCCCATATGACTGTTCATGCTCACTTGTTGAACATGTCCTTATCAATGACCCCATCACATTTAGGTGCAAAGAATTTGAACGAAATGTCTTTATTTCTTTCCGCCTTTCGAACGACGAGACGCCCACGTTTGGTAGGCGAGCTCCCAAAGTTCGTGAAATATCCTTTACCCAAACAGAGAATTCTCAGTGCTTAACGGCACGCACGTAGTCGTAAAACATGGTCGGGCCCCTTGGATTTACTCTCCTCGGGCGGCCAGGTACCATGAATCATGGAGGCCGCATGCCCCGCACCCAGCGCGATTCGCGAAATAGCGAAAGAGACGCGCGCGATCGATACAGATAACTCCCGATTGCCTCGTTCAGCTTCCGGACATCCCTCTCGCCCTAAGAAGAACAGAGCGAGGATTGATCCAGAGGATGTCCCGTTTGACTCTACCGTTTGCTGCCCCCTCACTTCTTCTTCATCGAGAGGGAACAAAAGCCAAGCGTGCACTGCTGGGAAGGAAGGAAAGGGGGAGGGGGCCATGGCCAAGAACAGGAACCTGCACAGCACCAATGAGAAAGGGGGGCCCCTTCTGGGCCATCAAGGCGTTCCCCAAAATGGCAAAGTCCTCCTCTCAACCACCGCCACCGCTCTTGATGTGGATTGGGCGATTGGGTGAACCGGGTCGTCTCTGTCGAGGGGGGGCACAGCTCGTACCGAAAGCAAGAAGGGAAATTGAAGGAGTGTTGGTGATGGTTTGGACCCACGTGAAGGGGTTCTCTCTACTTTGCTTTTTGAGCCCATGGTCATTGCTATTTTACGACCTTTGCTTGTGAAGTTTTGGCAACCCGGTGGTGCGTTTGTTTTACGGAAAATTTTTGCATTAGGGTGTGTTTATCTTCACGGGTATGTTGTGGCTAGACTTGATCGGGGAGTGGTTCTGAACAAAATAGTCAGGCCAGATCCAACCGATGAGGAAGATAAAGGGGGCAGATGGTAAGGCTTCGAGCCCAAAAATTCTTGCCCGAACCCCTCTTACGATTTAAAGATTGCCATCAGAAAGAAATTATCAAGCCAAGCCGGGGTGGGTGGCGCCGAGGCCGAGTAGAAAGCGCTTGTCTAGGCTTTACCTATTTTCAAAACGATTAAACTGAACCCGATTCGATCGATTCGGAATCACAACATGCCCGTTCCCACCTATATCATGGACACTTCTATCGAGTCCATAAAGCCTTTACGATCAAGTCCATATTAGAATAGTCACGATGCACAACCAAATATGGGAGCCGTACAATGATCCCACTTGATGTACATGATATAATCGATTAACCAAATAGACCAGATCTAGACAAGTAGGGCGCGTTTGGTAACGATTCTGTTCCCGAGAATAGGTTCTGATCAGAAATTATTATTTTTTATTCTGTTCCCAAAAACAATTTTTAAGCATTTTAAGACATTTGGTAACTGTCAAAAATTTCTAATTCTGGAATAAAATTGCTTTTGATACAATGCTCATTGATTTTGTTCCAAATCAATTTCTTTTAGTTTTTAAATAATTTTTACTTTTTTCCTTTTTTCTTTTCTTTTTTTTTCCTTTTTCTCCTATTTTTCTTCTTCTTCAAGTGGCCGATCGCCAGACCGGTGACCGGCCAGACGAGGGCCGACGACCTCTCCGGAGCATCGCCGGCCCTCGGTGAGGCTCGCCCGGCCTCGCCGGTGGAGGCCCGCCCGGCCTCACCGTCAAGGCGCCGGCCCCACCGCGAGGCGGGGAGGCCGCGCCGGTGGCCATCGGGCTTGCGACCCTTGCCGGGGCGAGCGAGCCTCGAACCGAGGCGAGCTTGCTTCTAGCGACTCGCCGAACGGCCAAGAATCGACGGATGGCGGCGACGGATGGCAACAAAGGAGGGCAGAGAACGTATGGGAGAGAACATGTCTAAACGTATGGGAGAGGACTAGTTCCACTTTTTTTTATTCTTTTTTCTGTTCCCAGAACAAGAATCAAGTTTTTTTATTTTATTTTTGATTCTACTCCAAATCTGTTCCCAGGAATAAAAATTTTACCAAACTCAATTCTGTTTCCAAACTGCTCCAGAGAACAAAAAATCAGAATTAGCCATTGTTTGGATGGTTACCAAACAAGCCTATATTCTCCACATTTCTAAGGTGAGTCGGAGCAATGTCATGCCTTTTCTTTTGTTGGAATAAATTTTGGCCAACCTCGTAAATTCCCTATATGAAGAGAAATTCTTGATGGCTGACCACCAAGATTTCAATCATTTGCCTAATTCATACCAACGAAAATCCACCCATGATTTGATATTTGCCGAATTGGATCGATAAATCTTGCACCAAAGTCCCAATTCCATCCAAATGCCTCAAACCTCTCCAAGATCTAAGCTTCTTTGATATTATTTTGGACCGGGACCGACGATCCCCTTCACGCGACCATGATGACCAAATGAAAGCCGTCGGCAGCCGCCGATCCATCTCTTCTTGTGTCCACTCTTTTAATTGTAGGATAGTGAGCCCTCAAAATTTGCCCTCAAACTAGAAATAAAAAGGAAATTAGAGAGAAAAATGTAGGTTACATGGTTCGGATAGACTAGCTAGGATTTTTTTTTTACCAGAAACAGAGAATTCAAAAGTTCATTTCTAGCGTTTTAGATCTTGCAACCCCTTACCTCAGAGATGGAGACGGAATTGCTCGAGCCGACGTTCCATTTTGAAGTGCAAGACCGAACTATAGCAGGGAACATAATTTTGCCATCCCATATGTAATGTATTCGCTAATCGAGAAATCACATCGACCGTCTCACACATCGATCAAGTGAGAGGCAATGCGGATTTCCACAACGGTAGAGACCGCTTATAATTCATGTCCTAGCCACACAAGGCATTACATTTGTATCGCCGTTGCTTCTATCCATTCATCTTATGAATTTAATTTCACTTCTTGTGGGAAAAAGATAAAAAAAAAAAGTTCTTGAGCTTCAATTAGAAAATGTAACAAGAAAGGAGCTAAATATGGAGCGCATCCCAAGTTTAGTATGCATCATTAATATGGCATTTGACTTAAATTAACTAAAGTGATTCTTATTCCATTTCTTACAAGGAAGTCATTCAATTCAAATTTGTGAAAAACAGAGAAAATATGGAAAGAGATTCAACATCAAACTCCTCCTCATTATGCCAGAAGAGAAGGTCATTTGACCCTTCAATAAATAAGGGGGGAAAAAGACCATTAACTCATCCCGTAACTTTTTGTTTCGTTTTGGAAAAACCATCAATCATGACGATAAGGATCGAATCAAGCGAGCTGGTCCACATCACTGCGCACTATTAATGAAAATTGACACAAACAATTCCGATATCAATCATAAACTTTTAATTTATTTAATATAATTCTTAAACTTTAACTCAATATGTAATTTTCTACTTAATTTTAAATTATTCAATGTGGTGCATGAACTTTTGTACATGTTTAATTTAGTCCATGGACTATATAAAAATATTCAATATAGTCCTTCAATTAATTCAAGTTCAAAGATAACATTAAATATTTTGATATAATTCATGGAAAAATGAATATGTATAAAAAATCAAAGGATCGCATTGAACAAAATAAAAATTCAGAAATGACATTATGCATTGGATCAAAGTTTAGAGATTATTTATGTAATTGTCTCTTCCATAAAAGGTTAAGATGGTTTTATGAATTAATGTATTTGACTGTAAAACCTGTCCCCAGGCGCATGAGAAAGTGTCCCATTATCTTAAAGTTATCATTCGACTCGAAACTACAAAGCAAACCCCTTTGCTTTGGCCTTAAGGCTACTAAGAAAAGCAACTCAGGTCAAAGAATTTTTTTTTTCTTTTGATTTTCTATCTTTGCCCTCACTAAAGTATGTAAATTTCACTTTACTAAACACTTTTATTTTCCAAAAAAAAAAAAAAAAAAATTTGAGTCAGCCTCTTTTGTTTAAATTTAAAGTCTTAAAGTCAAAGCATTGCCAAACTTGCCCTAGGCACGGCTGGATTTAGTTTTATATCCCTTTCTAATGGAGCTAGAATTCTGTCCTCAGAATAAAATCTTCTTTTTATTTTTGTTCCTAATTAGAATAATATTTTGTTGATTGACCTTGCTTAAACACTTCCACTACACAACCAAAAATTTGATTAAACATTTCGTTAAAGTCTGAAACGATATTCAGAAAAAAATAATACTTCCATAATAACAACAACATTACTTCTTCCATATTAAACATGTAGAATATAAAATAAAATAAAATACTTCAATCGGTAGATAAAATTATGAGACTGCCCAATACATGCCCATTGCCTTTTTCAGAACTTTGATTGACTCCATTTTATGCGTTCCTAAAATATAAATAAATAAATATTTTTTTTTCCATTTTAAGTAGCAATAGCGACTTGCATGGGAGCCTACCAATTTAAAGCAGTTTAGCCAAAAACTGAAACAAATCAACTCGGATATTCGTAATGATTATTGGCCTGTAAAGGGTAAAGAAGTTGCAGGCCTTTTAAATTATATCTCTCAACTACCTCTAATATATCATGCTTCGTACCCATAATAATTCACAGAAAAAAAAGGACGAAAATGACATCTAACCATGAAATTTCATTACAAACACTCTCCATTATATTGTTTTTTTATATATTTTCTGAAATTCTTAGGTGTGTAATTTGCTTTTTCCTATCTATTTTGTTTCCCTAGCAATAATACTAAAATGCCCTTATAAAGCCCAAAAAATGAAGAAGGAACCAAAAAAAAAAGATAAAAAGGAGAGACATAACCAGAAATTCTTTGATGGTAACACCACCGATCCATCTTATATCATGCATACGGTCGTTTGTGACTGCATAATAAATTTACAAATGTGAATTATCGTACTAGTGAGGGGATGTATATCGACTAATATGCTAGTATGCAATGTTCAATTGACCAAATAATATGAGTTTTTGACGATTCTAAGTCCATAGAATAACAAATTGTAAAGACGCCAACCCTTATCCATGTGGGGCCAAGGTCTTAAAGGAGTATTCTTAATAATCACGCAAAGTGATAACCATTTGGAAATGAATGTTGACTTATGAATCGAGCCTCTCCCAATTAATGTGAGACTCGAGATATCAAAAATTTTGATTTTCGGAAGTGCTTTGCGAAGGAAAGTGCAAAACGAGGAAAGAAAAAGGGTTGTCCTCCACTATTTCATGCTATCAAAAATGTGCTATTAATCTGAAATGCATGAAATTTGGTTATCTTCAAACGCATATATTTTCTCCTTCCACAGTATTTCTCCAAGACCGACTATTCTATTTTTATTATCAAATCACCATATTTTGTGTTTAGGTATTTCTAAGTCCCTTATTTACCTTCTCAACTATGCAATTTCACATTTCAAAGTTTTGTTGGGCCCCACCTATGCGTGAAAGCTAGTGACACCACAGTATCAACACATACAGTTTATATACATAAACATATAAATATATATATTAAATTATGTCTATGTAACAATTTCGACTCTTAGATCAATTGATAGTGGTTGCATTTCAATCTAATGACTTACACACAATGTTTTCATACACCTTTCATGTCTTGTGTATCATCCCCCAAGTAAGGATTATCGAGCCATAAACCCTTGCTCGGGAGAAATTCATCTATCATCATTAGAGTCGCACTCGTATCTCATCGGTCAACAATTTACTAATTAAATAGATTGTGCACCTTCTCACGTAACGTTGAATGCAAATTACTTGTCACCCTTTTTGCCATATGTGCCAAGTGATCTTGCCATGGCATGTGGTAGTACATGAAGAAAGTAATGGGAAAAGAGTAACGGTGGACTAAAGAGAATTTACAGGGAACGTGGGTTTCTGTCTTATTGCAAAAGGGAAGTTTGCAGCCTCTTCTTTCTTTTTTTCTGGTTTTTATTTTGGTCTTTCCTTCCGCTTCTCCTGCTTTCCTGCATCTACTCACGCTCATCTGTGCTATGCCTGCCTAGAAAGCTAGGCAAAGAAATTATCAGTACACCCTTCTTTGGCCAAATACAAATGTGAATACACGAGGCATTCGTCTCTATCTCTCCGTTTTAGTACAGCAGCCCCAGAACCCCACCAAGGAAAAGCCAGACAAGCATAGGAGAGGCTAAGGTCTGTAGTACATATATACCTTCTTCGTCCACAGCCATCAACTGACTGTTTCCATTATCCAAACGCTGTATCTAGAGAGAGAGAGAGAGAGAGAGAGAGTAATGGGGAGAGGGAGAGTGGAGCTGAAGAGGATAGAGAACAAGATCAACAGGCAGGTGACCTTCTCAAAGAGGAGGAATGGGCTGTTGAAGAAGGCCTATGAGCTCTCTGTGCTGTGTGATGTTGAGGTCGCGCTCATCATCTTCTCCAGCCGTGGCAAGCTCTATGAGTTTGGCAGCGCTGGCCCTACTGGGTACAATCTCTCTCTCTCTCTCTCTCATGCTCTTAATTTCAGTTGATCTAGGTTTCTCAATGGTTCATTTTTCTGGGATTCTCCTTTCTTTTGTGGGTTTCATCTAAAGTGTGGTTGCTCTTAAAGAATTTTCCTTTTCCTTTCCGGGAAAATTATTGTGCTTATAGCAACAGGTGGGCGTCGTTTCATCAATTCTCATTTTTATCTCCTCTTTTGTAATGCCATTTTCATCACTTGAGTTTCAGCAAACTGCTCTCTCTCTCTCTCCTGAGAACGAGCTCTCTTTCCTCTCTTGTTTCTGGTATTTCGTCGGCTCCCATTCCATGGTTCTGGCGTTTGTCAGGATATTTTTGTTTTGGGGGCTTTTCCTGTTTTCCTATTATCCTTTTTTTCATGTGGCCTTTTGTTGGATCTCTCAAGAAACCGCCAGTTCTCAGTTCTATTATGACATGTTGTCACTGCAAGATCGACACGTTTCATGTCCTCTCTCTCTCTCTCTCTCTCTCTCTCTCTCTCTCTCTCTGTACTTTTGCTTTATAGCTTTCTTTCTTGTTCTTTCATGGAAAATCATCACAACAGTGGTAGTGGCGTTGTGCGAGTCTCTTCTGAAACAATCACCTGAAACAAAGATTTCACATTTTGCTATCCAACTGAAACAAAGAACTTGTGCCCTCTCTTGTAGCTCTGTGTAAGTTGGAGGATCTAGGGTTCTTCAGTGCTCTCTCTCTCTCTCTCTCTCTCTCTCTAGAGAAAGGTAGTTGCACAATGCCCAAAGAGTGTGGGGGTTTTTGTCTTCATGTCTATTAGTCGTTTGATCCTCTGGGTATGCGCTTTCTTCTTCAAGATAATTTTATGTACTGCTTCAGGTGTGTGGATGGTGCAGATCAATCACATTCATGTCTACCATGGAATCTCTCTCTCTCTCTCTCTCTCTCTCTCTCTTGTAAAGGTGTAAAAGTTGGGTCTTTACATCCTATGACTTTGAGGTCGTGTCATAATTTCTTTCCGTAGAGCTTGTGCCCTCTCTTGGACCTCTGTGCAAGTTGGAGGATCTAGGGTTGTTCAGTGCTCTCTCTCTCTCTCTCTCTCTCTCTCTCTTTCTCTTATAGAGAAAGCCAATTGCACAGTGCCAAAAGAGTGCGAGGTTTTGTCATTAGTCGTTTGATCCTCTAGCTATGCACTTTCTTCTACAAGATGATTTCAAGTACTGCTTGAGGAGTCAGTGTAGATCAATCTCATTCATGTCTTCCGGTCTCTCTCTCTCTCTCCCTCTGGCGTGAAGGTATCAAAATTGGGTCTGGACATCCTATGAATTCTGTCATGTAATAACTTCTTTCTGTACAATCTGTCTTCTCTTTTCATTTATCTTTTCTTCATACCCAGAAGAAAGATCACGTTCTTGCATCAGACTAATCTACTAAGATTTTCTCCTGAGAGAAAAAAAAGGATGAAAAGGAAGACAGATTTTTATCTTTAGGTTACACTGCATCGCCTTCTCTCTCTCTCTCTGTGGGAAATTTTCTCCATTATCCTTTCTATTTCCTTTGTCACAAAAATGAAGCATATTTAGGTAACAAATGGAAGCATTCCCACAGACATGTAGCCCGAAATATTTCTTCTTCTCCTCAATTAAAGAAGAACTTGCAGTTGTAATGGTGAATAACTCTCTTTAATTTAACAACAAACAAGAGTCAGATCTGACCTGCATAAAGAGACAGTCCAATGCAGCCAGTGTTTCCTTTGATTAATCATATGCCATTATTACAACCTAAAGCTTGCAATTTGTGGGGAAAGTCTGTTTCTGTTGCAGTACAAGGAGGGGCTAATTTTCATTAGTTCATCTTAATATAGTTTCATTAGTACTTGTTAATGAGTGCCGTTTATCAGCTCTTTTATTTTTTGTGGTTCTTGTTATTTGAATCATTCTTATCATATTGACCAATAAAAGTTATTTTTGTAATACATACCTAGGCCAAAAGGGCATTTCTCTAGCTTCATGTTATTATAGCTCTTCCTTGCCATCCCCAGTCCACAATTTAGTATTGGGTTTAGAAATATCCAAATATTTCCTAATAAATTTAAAAGGGAGTGAGGGAAAGTCCGATTGATGGTTACTATATAGAAATTTACACATTTCGAGTGATTTACCAATAAGATCGGTGTGATTGTACGATTTTTTGTATAAATCTGGAGTTAGAACGGATCTTTGCCATGGTAGAGACTACAACCACCGGTAGTAATCTACTGGCCTGTTTTCCATTTATATGCAAGATTTGCAAGTCCGGATAGGTAAAACCTAAGGGACCAAATGTGATTAACCTATATTCATCAGGATGCTCACAAGTAATGGTTATATGTTCTATTACAGGCTCATGAGTATTGTTAGTTGATTGTCTAGGAAGGACTGGTTAATAACTTTGCATAGAAACACATTTTGCTGATTGTGGATGAGTAGAAAGTGAAACCCTTTTTAGAAATATCTAAAAATTTCCTAATAAATCTAAAAAGGAGTGAGGGAAAGTCCAACTGATGGTCACTGTATAAAAATTCACATTTACTAGAGTTAGACAGATCTTTGCCATACTAGATCGGTGTGATTGTACGACTTTGTTCTATAACTCTAGAGTTAGACAGATCTTTGCCATACTAGAGACCACTACCACCAGTAGTAATCTACTGGCATGTTTTCCATTTATATGCAAGATTGTATAGGTAAAACCTAAGGGACGAAATGTGATCAACCTATATTCATCAGGATGCTCACAAGTAATGGTTATAGGTTCTATTACAGGCTCATGATTATTGTTAGCTGATTTTCTAGGGAGGATTGGTTAATAACTTTGCATAGAAACACATTTTGCTGATTGCGGATAAGTAGAAAGTGTAACCTTTTTGCTTAAATAGTTACTTGTTCAACTGACTTTAACTGTAGGAAATATTCACTACTCCAAGCTGTGATATTTCTCATACTAGAGTCACATACGGCACAGATTTTCTTGGCCACTTGCCCAATTTATTGCCCCTTTTCCTGAACCTGTGATTCGTAATTTTGATTTCACTGTGCAGAAAGTATTTGCAAGTGGAGAGTCAAGAAGACTAAACATTTCTTTATCTCTTCTTTGCAGCATAAATAAGACGCTTGAACGATACCAACATAGCAACTTCACTCCTCATGACAATGTTGCTGAACATGAGACACAAGTTTGTATTCATTACACTAGATAATAGATTTGCTGCTCAATAAACTCTCTTTTTTTTGGGGGGATAGAAATCCATTGACCATAAAATGTTTCTTTTGCTTGAAGCCTGGAACTTCATATGATTTAATGCCGTTACCGTAGACAGTGACATGCTGAGATTACTATGCGATGTTTTAAAACAGCTGTGTGATAATAAGTGTGAAGCCTTAGTTTCCCAATGAGATTCAGTACATTCACATACTGCGTTTTCATTATAATGAAGCGAAGAGATGTCTGTCTTCACTTCACTTCGTGCTTTTTTATGACAGCAGAACTGGTTTCAAGAGATATCAAAATTGAAGGCAAAATATGAATCTCTTCAACAAACTCAGAGGTTTTGCTCTTTTCTTATTTTTGCCAAAATATCATCTCATAGATTCACGCATTACATTTTTCTAGGGAAATGTATTAATCGGTCTATTAAGTTGCAATCTGCCAACACCATAATATGTGCTAACACGGAGTACTGAATTTAAGGCATTTGCTTGGAGAAGACCTCGGACCGCTGAATGTGAAAGAGTTGCAAAATCTTGAGAAGCAGCTTGAACAAGCTCTTGCACAAGCTAGGCGAAGGAAGGTATTTCACTCGACCCATGTGCCACTCGCAAATGTTGGGCCAGCATGATGGAGTTTTTCTCCAACTTTTTTAACTGAAGTTTTTATTGAACTTTAGAAGTGTTCATCGCACCAGAATTTATTTTTGGACCAATCACAGACGGTTATACACATAGCTCTGAGTACTGATTATCAAGAAACTGGAAATGAGTTTGTTGAATTAGCCAATATGATCTTTGATCGTCATTTCATGTTTACTAAAATTTCAATCTGCGTTGACTCTCATGGTTGAGTAGTATGGTTTTGGTAAATTGATCTGATTTCCCAAAATCAATCATCTTTTGAAGGACTTAGATGCAACTAATCATGCATATCGATGAAGGTTTGATGGCTAATAGATCCATGCAACTAAATATTGGACAAGGTGAAAGGGAGATCCATCATCGACCCATGCGAAGCTCTTACATATAATTTATAGTTTGGTTCTCCCCTATTGATCTTTATATCATCATTTCAATTCTGGCATAAGAAAAATCGTGTACTCTTAGAGCAGTTGTCAATTAAAACTAAAAATCTTATTCATGTCATTGATCCTCAAGAGAAGCTAATTTTCCAGTGTCTGCCTTTTCCCAAACATAAACTTAGCAAGATCCTGAATTTAACCCTCTTCATCTCTATTTTTTCCCAAATTGTAGACACAACTTATGTTGGAACAAATGGATGACCTCTGCAGAAAGGTATGTAATGTATTCAGTAAGTTCTGATATCGATCTCTACAAATTTCGCATTTCTCTTTGGATTTGTGTCATCTCAATTAGAAAGTAGATTGACTCATTATATTCTTTTGTACATTGCCTGAAAGAGACTTCAAGAGTTGAAAAGCAATTTCTGATATCTATCATCCTAATTAAATACAAATTTAGTGTTAAACTATGATGATTTCATGAGTACACAATGAGTGTTTATTGTACAATTGGGAGGATCCATATCCTCCCTTTCTAAGTTAATCCCCATTGTATCTAAATGCGATGTCTGTGGCCTGCGGCGACAAAATGGCAGGAGCGGCAGCTCGGAGATCTTAACAAGAAACTCAAGTTCCAGGTATCGAAATTTGTTATTTCGTACATTATGCCTCGTGCTCATGACAAGATCAATGTCCTTAAGGTGCATTAGTTAGAAATTTTCAACACTGGCACTTGATGCTTGATGATTCATGTTTTCTCAGCTGGAGGCAGAAGGACTAAATCTGAAGGCCATTCAAGCGCTTTGGACCTCCACATCTGATGCTGCTGGAACTAGCAGCTTCCATGTCCACCATTCTCAACGGATACCCGAGCCGGTCTTGCAAATCGGGTACTTTCTCTTTGCCCATTTTCCTTTTTTGAGAGGAGTGATTCTTAACATCAAAAACTCAGGTGAGTTCCACGAAAAGCTCATTGTGTTGACAATGTGTAGATAGGACTGGCCTAGTGGTGCGACAATAGAACTGCATGCTATTTCTTCAGTTGTGCAGATGAAACTCGTACTAAATAACATTTCTAAAGAGCAATGAATTGAATTTAGCTGGAAATATATATTAGGTTTAACAACTGAACGATTATTGGAAGATATCAAGCACGCCATGAGGTTAGAGTGGACATGAGCATGTCTATCATAAAATTGACATCATTCCACACTTTTTTGTTTTTTTGTTTGAACACATTGTACTGATTTGTATAAGATCATCTAATTATTCTAGCATAAATGAAGTTGAGGTAAAAATGAAAACCCTTATGTTGCTGTGCATTATTTCAAATAAATAATTCCTTTCTTCCTCCTTTGCCTTCTTTTCATCATGATCATCACCTTCTTCATCTTCTTCTTCTTCTTCTTCTTCTTCTTCTTATTCTTCTTTATGTCTTTTGTTTATCATTTTGAGTGGTGCATTATCAGGTACCAGTATGCTCAAGCAGAAGGATCATCTGTTACAAAGAGCGGTACTGGCGAAACCAACTTCATTCAAGGATGGGTCCTCTAAACAACATATGGAACAGAAAAATGCATCTTCTATGAATATGATCGCGTGCTTGATTTCTTGTCCTAAACATACTTTTTAAGCATCGTTTTTTTTTTCCAAGTGGGTTGGCCATCCTGATAAAGGTGATCAGAGTGCAAAGGGTTTGTCCATCAAATTTACTGTGTTCGTGGCGCAATTAGAGTGCATGCCATGTAAATATATATATCTATGTTGTGATGCATTCCAGAAAAGACAGGAGTTTCAACTACGGGAACAAGTGCATGTGCTTCAAGAAAATCTCAGCGTCATGTATCCTCGTCATATACACAGTACATTAGCCATACTTTCAACATACATAACAACTATAACAGTATCTAAATTTCGGTGTGTTCAATGACCACGAGCCACGGCAATGCTGTGTGCTTCTCTTTTAGATGCTATTTACTGTTTCATTCAAATTCACAATGGGATGACACGATTCAATTATTGCTGTGAAGAGAGAGGATTGGACTTGTGCAAGAGCAGGCTATGCCTTTCTTGGTAAGGAAATTCACACTTCCCTGGCGAATGAAAAGGGACTTCTCGGTTCTGAAGTATGTAAAAGTTCAAATTTCCCAATGTCCATTGTTCTCGCTCGGAATTAATCAAAAATTGACCAGCGCCACACGTACAACTCAATTCAGAAACTCAACTTTGGCAGGCAAAATTTGAATAACCTTTTTCCATAAAGCAGTAGATTACGATGGCTCTTCTCTTAGTTTCTTGGAAACCAAAAGCATAATAAACGGGCATCTGAACAAGAGAGGAGTAGAGGCTGCACAGTCACAATTGCACAAGCCAAGGAGTTTGCCTCTCTATGCTTCAGTTCTAATTTTCAAACACACTACTGACCAAAACAAGAGCGTGTCCAAATAAGAAGTTTTTTACTAAATTAGAGTTGGTGCACTACTTACATCCTTGATGATCTTTGAAGTTTGAATTTTATTAAAAAGGCTAGTGCTTTTAATAACAAACCCATCAACATTTCGAACTTTTTTTTTCACATTACAGTACAGACAGAAAGGAGGATAATTTCAAAGCTCTTCTTGGGCAGCGTTCAAGACCATGACTCTACAACTGATGATCCTTTCTTAACTTTCATTTGTTAAACAATTTCAAAGCTTCTTTCTTCAAAAAATAAAGATAAGAAAACTCTACTCTTCTCCAAATCGATCCAGGAGCTCGCCCCCGAAACCCCACCGCCGTCCATTACATGTTTCCGTCGACTAAACTGATACAACACCTTATACCTCTTCTGGTCTAGCGGTATGTGTAAGTGTGGCACCGACACCCGAAGGGTCAAGCTCAAGAAACGCAAAGCTAGGGCCTTCTGCATTGTGGAAATGGGTATACAGGCCAGATAAATGTGTCGCATGGCAAGGGAATGAAGCAGGAAAAGAAGCTGCTTGAGAAGAGGCTGTGGTACGTCGGAGGCTTTGAGAGGGATTTCCAAGTGAACTGTTTCATAGTTAGGATGCCCGGAATCCCCGGTGATAGAATCCACTGCTCTTTGATTTGAAGGGAGGAATTTAACAAGTAGAATGACCAAAAAAGCCTCGTCACGAGCTGGACTCGAACAAGGGGATCAAAAGACAGGCCCATACGGAGTTGAAGATGGTATTAACATATTCTAGCTCCTGAAGGACCGGGTGTCGCAAGAAAGGAGATCTTACTAAAGACGAGAGGACAGTACATGAGCGAGAGGAGCATAAGGGTCATCTAGTTGTCCTTTGGCATCTAAGACTCGGTCAAAATCAACTTTTAAAAGCAAGAATTCGAAGTTACCAGCCCAAGCTTTCTCCCCTTTTGGTTCCCGAATAGAAAACACAAGTATTTCCCTGCAACCCCGCTTTCGTAATATAAATTACATGGTCATCGCGCTTTGCATCAGCCATGACCCCAGCATGTATTAGCAAACTGTTGGCGTCTTCCATCAAGAGTCACTATACTTTATTTTGGTGATTTCCAATGCGAGAGTTCCTAATTCCAGGATAAGGAAAAAACTATGTTGAAGGCAATCTCAAGACAAAAACTTGTATATTGATTTGATACAAAGTATATTCATGAAAGTCCCTTCCCTAGTAAGGGGGCACTGAAAAAAAAATGAAAGCACCCCGTTCTCTCTCTCTCCCTCTCTCTCAGATCAAAACCCATGGGAGCAACAAACAATACAAACTTTACCTAACATGAAGCAAGAAAACCAATACTCAAACAATCTCATCAGCTGTTCTGTCACCAGCTTCTGACGAATCATCGCGCCACAAACAATGAGAGAAGAGCACTATTAGGAGCGGGTTTCTTCTTAAGCAGGACATAAAGTCGTCGTTGCTCACCCTTCCATCACCATCCCCGTCAAACAATTCGAACAGTTCGCGAATCTGAAAGAACACAGCAGAATGGCCATCATGTATAGGAAACAAAAGAGCAGGCAAAACACATCGCAAATTCATCGACAAATCTGTTTCAAAATATTTATTTGCTGATTAGCATTTCTAAATAACCCAAAACAAACATCAGAGTGCCAGTTTGTTACCTCTTCCTTGCTCATATTCATCATGGCTGCTCTAAGGCTATTTCCCAACTGTTTCAAAAGCAACGATAATCCAAGGATTAGCCGAGAAGATTTTATTTGGAAACAATACTGCTGAAATTATATAAGGGTTGAAAAAGAAAGGCTCACTTGTTCCTCTGAGATGTAACCTCTGCCTCCTACATCACATTCCCGAAGTGCCAGTTGGCAGGCTTCTCTAAATAACGGTTGCTTCATAACATGAGCCGACCCAAATAAAAACTGCAAACACAGAAACAAATCATTTCGTTCAAATTTTAACAAGAAAAAGCCAAGTCCCGAGACAAATTAATAAACCTAGCATCTACTGATCACTTCCCTCAGTTCTAGAGGAAGATGTGCCTGCTATCAAAACTCAAAGGGAAAGATTACCTGCTTGAATGTGATTTTTCCATAGTTATCCACATCAAGGAACCTAAATATCTGTCATCCAAAATATTCTTATTTAATATGAAGACAATTGAAGAACAATAATCAACCTACAAGTGAAACTAGCACCACAACATATATAAGCATAGGTAAATTCAAAAAAGTTCACAGGCTACAAGTGAAACTAGCAATTTCCTAATATCAGCCCCAACCAGTTCCTCCTTCCCAGGTACGAAACAGAGGCTGACTCCTAAGTTAGGTTTATAATAAAGCTGAACTTTGGCTCGAATGGAACAAAGATGGAAAGCAAAGCATGGGAAATTAGCATTCTCATTCTCATGGTTAACTGTGACAAAGAAAGATGCACAAATGGAAGGGTAATTAATTTTCTAATGTTTGATTTGGGACTACATGGATGGACATAAGAGTGATAATAATATAAAGCTATTCAAACTGTACTCTACAGGAAGCACAACTTAAGTTCGAATGATACTAGTACGGGAAGCAGAGAATGGGAATTAGCATTCTCATTCTAATGGTCAACTGTACAAAAGAATGATGTACAAATGGGATGGTAATTCTTTTTCTCATAGATCAACACAGAATGATAAAAATAGGACGCTATTCATACTGTACTCAAGAGGATGGATGAAGGCAAGAATGTACACGTCCTATCTTTTTCCGGTACAGCCCAAAAAGATCAAAAGCCACTGAATAACAATGGCCATTAACCAACTAGCTTGGCTGTCTATTTCTTACTACAATTTCATTTCAGCCCCATTCTCTTACACCACTGGGACACGATGCTCTCCTTGGAAACTCTACCATTATTAACAAAAATACTCTTGACCAGCATCTTTTCATAGAGTGATGTGAGCATGGGAAAACAACCTAAGACCATGGGCATTCTCCATTTCTTCAGTTTCAAAAATTATAATTTGTAGCCCAGGCTTTCCAGCTTCAACATAATGATAAACTTCTTTTCTAATAGACATTCCGAAATCTTACTTCCACAACCTGTTCCAAAATTGGGAATTTGAAGCTTTGTCAGTTCTCAAATTTGCTGTGCAACTTTAAGATTTCTCTTCTGTCGTCACTTTGTCTGAGTAGTGGTAGAGATGGAACTTCTTCTGAAAAGTCTTATTACAACTCGCTCTAAAAGAAAATTGTTGGTGGCAGAGAGGCTTTTCCTTAATAAGCTATTTGGAAAGTAAGAATACCATCTGGAGTTTCATTCTTTGCTTCAGAAGCATCCTGGGAATGTATTCTCTACTTAGATAATTTGCAAAGAAGAGATATTGTGCTGATCAGTAGATGCATTTTTTGAAAAAGAGAAGCAGGGACTATGAGAAATCCCCTCTTTCACTGTCCGTGCACAAGAATGATATAGGTGGCCTCTTATTCCTGCACAGGCTATCTTGGGTTATAGGAGGATCTATTTAACGAGGATTATGGGCGTGGCATGGTCTACTTTTGCCTCACATTAAGGAAAGATGGTTTTCTTCAATGCCTCTTGCTGTTTTTTAATTGATTTGGAAGAGCGAAATCAGAGAGCCTTCTTCAGGGAGGAGATGCCCATTTTATGAAATTTTTGGAAGTTGGTTGAAAATCTCACAGTTATGCTATAGCGGAAAATATGTGTGGATGCCAATGCTTTAATCGACATGGTAGATGATTTGTCTTGTAACTTAGCTCTTTTGGATCTGAGCTCTACTTGTATATCGGTCTGCACCTCCTTGGTGCCTTATAATAGTCTTTTCTTTTACCAATCAAAATGAAAAATCATGAATTATCACATGCTACTCTTTTTAATGATCACAAGCCAATGAACCATATTAAGTGGGTAATTTAGACCCGTGAAATACCACCACCAAACTCACAAAGATACACTTATGAAAGCAACTCTCGTAGGATGGTAGAAACAATCTCTGTTTCAGATTGCAACTTTTTAAAATGTTTTCTGGCCTAGAACCAAGAAACCCCCTAAAGCTGTCCTTGTAGACATTCTGAAGAAGCTTAAATCAAAGGCATCGGCTTTTTCTGATCCTATTCCTCCTTGCAGAATTTGTTGCTACCTAACTTGAAAGTTAGTTGCAAAAAGGTTTGTGTAATCTCCGGTTCATGAACCTAGCTGCAGAAGTATAAAAGTTGCTAAGGAGTTGACTGACACTAAACCTCAACTAAAACTTCAATATGTGATAATGTATTTGGGCTTATTGGAATCTACTTTTGCTACCTCATAGTACGTCATTGCCTATCCATCACAAATCGAATCTAATTACGTCAATGTTGCACCGAAACAATGCTAGCACCGTCCAGTCATTTAGAGAATAGAGTCATCCACAGCATATTTCCTCGTTCAGGGCCAACTCCTCAATGATCTATAATCCCAATCATCTTTGTCATCACAGTCATTAGATATCAGGAAAAAGAGAAATACAACACAAGCGATGTCAAGTCCACAACCGCAAGGGAAAAAGAAAGCTCAACCAAGAACCTATCTAATCACTAAGCGAGATCTACGCATCCTACTCAACGACAATGCCAGGCGCAAATCCCACACTGCAAAAGGAGTAACAGAAATCGCGGCTTCATCGCACACAAGCACTACTGACCGGTGTGGAGGCCTCGGCCGAAGAAGAAAACCAGAGGCGAGAGTACGCAGAAGAAGACGAGCACGACGAGCGCCAGCCGCGATCCGCCGCTCCTGCCCCGATCGATCCCGACGCCGGACGCTCCTCCTCGCTTCAATGCCATCCCACCGCCAAAAAAACCGAAAAAAAAAAAAGAAGAAAAAGAAAAGAGAACCTGCAAAACCGCGACAATGGCAAGAATCAGCCGCCGGAACGTCGCAATCGCGAGCCGAGAACGAGGGAAAGAAGCGAGGAGGGGGCGATGAAGGAGTCCGCGATCGTGCACCTCAAATCATGGAGCGATCCGGAAGCGGAGATCGGCGGCGGCGGCGGCGGCGGCGGGGAGTGTCGGTGAGCGTTGCGGCGACGGCGAATTTGGGAGAGTGTTGAGTAGGAAAAGATTCAGGAAACGGACGCCGGGAAGAGAGAGAGATCGCTTTCAAAGGGGGCTCGTTCGCCTATGATATATCACGCTCTATTGATTATCTTGTTTGTTGATTAAGATGGGGATTACCGCTAAGGGCCTGTTTGTTTGTGTTTCTTTTTTTTTTTTTTTGAACACTTTTTCTGTTTTTTTTGTTCGCAGGGAAAAAAAGGAACAGAAACGCGTTTGTGCGTTTCTGTTCCTTTCTTTTTTTTTTTCGTTCCCAGGAACAAAAAAAAACACAAATAAGAAACATAAATTTTGTGTTTCTTATTTCAAACAAATTAAACACTTTTTATTTTCTTCTTAGGGTGCGTTTGGCACCCTATTTCTGTTCCCAGGAACAGAAATTTCTATTTTTTTGTTCCTGGGAACAAAAAAGGAACAGAAACGCGTTTGAGTGCGTTTCTGTTCCTTTTTTGTTCTTTTGTTCCCAGGAACAAAAAAGAAACAGAAACAAGAAACACAAAATTTGTGTTTCTTGTTTCTGAAACACAATTGAGGAACAGAAAAGGAACAAAATTGTGTTCTCCTGCTGCGACCCTCTCCTCCTGCAAGCGTCTCCACCGTCGTCTTCTCCGGCGCCTCCCACTCTCCGGCGCCGACAGCCGCCTCTGTCTCGAGACCATCCGGCTTCTCCACCGTCGTCCTCTCCGGCACCGACAGCCGCTGCAAGCGTCTCCACCTGTGAGCGGGTGACGTAGCTGGGTCGCGGGTCGCTGGGCGGCGACGGCGGCTGCGGTGCGGGGCTCGGCCGTGGGGTCTCGAGCGGCGGACGTCTACGAGCAGAGCGGCGAGGACGGTAGGTCGAGTCGTGGGCGGCGCGGGGTCGACGATCGAGCGGATCTCGAAGTCGTGGGTCACGGCGCGGTGAGATCCGATGCGGCGGTGGCGAACGAAGGCTCGAGACTCGCGGATGCGTCGATCGGGCGTGAGGCGGAGGGGCGGTCGCCGATGCGGTGGCGGCGAGGAGGCGTCGAGCGCGGTCGCCGATGCGGTGGAGGGAGACGACGGTGTGGCTCTGGGTCACCGTCGGCACGGCGCGGCGAGGCCGACCTCGCGCCTGGCTGGGCGTCGCCTGGCGGTGGCTCGGCGAGGCCGAGGCTCGCCGGCCGCAGGGCGAGCTCGATCTCGCCCGATCCGGCGAGGCCGAGGCTCGCCGCCCGGGCGAGGTCGGCCTCGCCAGATCTGGGCGAGCTCGAGCTCGCCCGGCCATGGCGAGGTCGACCTCGCGCGCGGCTTGGGCGAGCTCGATCTCGCCAGATCCGGCGAGCTCGCGCCTCGCCGGATCAAGCCTCGCCGGATCCGCCCTCGCCCCGGTCGGCCGGCCGGCCATGGCCGAGGCCGGCGACCGGCCAAAAGAAAAAAAAAAAAAAAAAAAAAAAAAAATAGAAAAAATAAAAGAAATAAAAAAATTATCCAAATTTACCAAACATGTTTCTTTATTTTTATTCCCTGAACAAGTTTACTAAACGCGTTTTTTTGTTCAAAATTGTTCCCCTAACGTAAATACTTTTTTCTATTTCTCGTTCCTTAACAATTTTTAAACAAAAACACAAACAAACGCACCCTTATTTTCTTCTTCTTATTTTCTTTCTTTTTTTCTTTCGCCGGTCGCCGGCCTCGGCCATGGCCGGCGACCCGGCCGACGAGGGCCGGCCTCGCCTTGGCCGGGAGAGCTCGAGCTCGCCCGATCCGGATCCGGCGAGCTCGCCGTGGTTGGGCGAAGCCTCGCCGTGGCCATCGAGGCGGCCGGTCGCCGGCCATGGCCGAGGCCGGCGACCGGCCAAAAGAAGAAAAAAAGAAAAAGAAAAAAAAAAAAAATAAAAAAATAAAAAAATTATACAAATTTACCAAACGTGTTTTTTTCAAAAATTATTCCCTGGAACATAAACACTTTTTTCTATTTCATTCCCCGAAACAATTTTTAAACGAAACGCAAACAAACGCACCCTAAGTGACACCGTTTCGCACAGTGGCGTCTTCTTCTTTTTGTATTTTGTCGGTGCCAGGCTGCCAGCAACTTCTAGTTTGCCCATATATGGTTCCAAAGTAGAACTCGAAACTAGAGAATTGGATCCGTGGGAGCCTATCCCATTTTAGGTTCCAAAAATTGAAGAATTTATTTTCACTGGTAGGTTCGTGGAACATGAAATCTAGAACGAGTTTTTCCATTTTTCTCGATTTGTCTCTTATAATGTTTCGTGGCGTCCGATGTTAAGTATATAAAATGAAACCACTTATCCGACTTTCTATTGTATGACCAAGATTTTTACTTTATTATTATTTCATATTATTCGTGTGTTTAAATATAAGTTGTGGTCAGTAAATTAGTAATAAATGACGATCATTAAAAGTGATAATTTACTGGAATTTCCATTAATAAATAAGTAAAACCTAGATAAACCCTAGAATTAATCCTAGAATCTGTAACATGATAAGTTTCAAGTTCTAAAAAATGAGGAATCTATTCTAATAAATAGGTTCTATATTATAAGTGGAACTTGTATAAAACCCGGAACCGCTTATCTTTGGTGAAGAGAAATTCAATATATGGGGGTAGATTACATAAATGATCCTTAGACTTTAACCAGATGTGCAATATCATCTCGATGAAGTATCTAAAGTTAACTTTATACTAATATGTAATATCGTCTCAAAACTCATAATGTATTCAATATCTAGCCTTGAATCAATACTGTCCCCGAACTTAAATTAATGGAAGGATAATATTAAATATTTTTAAATGGTTCGGCGACTAAATTGAAATGTTACTAAAATTTCAAGGGCCGCTTTTAACAAATTAAAAAGTTTTATGGATAACATTATATATTGAGTCAAAATTTAAGGACCATATTAAAAAAAATCAAAAGTATCAAGATGATACGATACATTCGACCAATTTTTTTTCTTGGATTTGGACTAATGAGTCATTTTAATCGTTTATGGCAACGCAAGAAAAGAGTCAATAAGTTAGCATCACATGCCACGTCATCAAATCCTTAATGAATTGTTTGCGCGATGTTTAGCGACACCGACACGCACAAAGGGAGAAAATGGCTATTTCGAGCTACTGTTCTCATTGATTGTCACACGTCGAATTCGAGATTTTGATGTGATGTCTAACTGAAGCGTCGTGTCCATGATTTTGGACCCCGGCGATTTCTATCGTGTTCAAGTTCCGCTTTTTCCAGGGCACATCTCATGAGTGGAAAAGAGAAACATGTACAGAAAAGAAAACCGACGAAGATTGCACCTAGTTTTATTTTCGTCAGAAATCAAGCCAATCGTGAAAAATCATGAACCCACCTTCAGAACACAAACCCACTAAAATCTAAAATCTTATCTGAATTTTAAAAAAAAAAAAAAAGAATATAAGAAAAAAATACATATGAGAGTTTACATGACATCTATTCTGTAAGAGTTTCGAGTTAAGAAAAAGCCAAAATGTTTCAAATATAAATATAGGTGTCAAAATGGATTGTATTTATTGGATACTATATGAATTGTCTAAAAGTTACAATATGGGTCAAAATTGGTTTATTAGAGCAAAGCTCGACTAATAATGGATTCTAATGGGTCTGAAAATAACCCTCTTTCGACCCATTTATTATGTGTGCATGGCATAGCCACTCCCGCCCCGCACAGAACAAACAGTGAAGCCATCTCGAATTTTGGCTTTGGTGTTGTGAGCTACTTTTATTTTTTTGTTTTCCGAAACGAAAAAAAAAAAAAAGAAATCCATTTGGTAAAATTTTTATTCCTAAAAACAAAAATCTTTTTTTTTTTTTTTGTTCTAAGGAATAGATTTAAAATAGAATCAAGAAGTAGAAAAAAACTGCTTCTTGTTCTCGAGAATAATTTCAAGAATCAAGCCTAATTTTATCTTTTTTCTTTCTTTTCTTTTCTCTATTTTCTCCTTCTCTCTTCTTCTTCTTCTTGGTGAGGCCGAGTCTCGCCTGGCCACCGGTAAGACTCGACCTTGCCTAAATCTGGCGAGGTCGAGGCTTGTCATGACTGGGCAAGCCTATGACGAACTCACCGGCCACAAAGGAGGAGGAAGAAATTGAAAAAAAGGAAAAGAAAAAAGAAAAAAAAAAAGAGAAATATTAAATATTAAAAGAAATAAAAAAATTTAAGAATCCTACAAAACACATTTCTATCCCGAAAATAGAAATTTTGTACAGTTACCAAACGAGTTTTTTTGTCGAGAAATTATTCTCGGGAACAGAATAAAAAAAAACAATTTCTAATAAAAAAATTATTCTCGAGAATAAAATGATTACCAAACGCGCCCTAAGTTTCTCTCTACTTTTAGCCAAGTTAAAAAAATCCACCACACAAATATATGTTAGCATTGAACCAAAGCCCAAACCCTCGTCATTTAAGGATGTCATTTAAGGATGATCCGATAATATACCTTCACTGTCCCCTTCATGCTCCCATCCATAACCTGACCTGAGTTCACTCATTAACTCGACAAACCGATCCATAGAGCCGCTTATTCTTCAAAAGAACAATATAACAAGAAAAATTGCTAAAGAGGGGTGTCAATTCGAGTGATGCATTAGTTGGGCAAGGATTGCTAAATTTATATTGCAGGGACATAGGCCAAACCAGACTAAATGAGTCACTTTAGATCGAATCATTTTCGACCTATTCCAAACCCGACCCACCCCATCTGTTAGACGGAATCATTAGCCAGCACCTATTAAGGATTTGAAGGCCATGACCAGCATTTCAAACCCTCGAGTCCAGAAATTCCATCGAAAATATACTTCAAAGTCCTCTAATGTGCGCAAAACATAAGCTAACACATATTACCCGGAGGATCTTACATATGTTATAGCACAAATTCATCACAAGCAATCCAACCTATAATTTAGGCTAAACAAAACATAAGGATCGGGATAACGCCTCTTTACAGAATTGCCACATCCAGATAGTCTCCAATCTGTCAAGACAACAAAAGACTTCAGTAACATGTCCTGATTGTAAGTTGGGTAGGTGCAACGTCCAAGAGGGGTGATATCTCACCTGAAAGCTCAGTTCAGCCAATGTCTTCGCATCGTCTAGTCGTCTCCCATTGCCATAAGAAAAGGTCTTTCCCACCTTCATGAAACAAAGGGCATGTCATTAATTAAGCCTCCGAGTTTAGGCTGTGTGAGAGGTGTGGCTCAAATATTCTAAGCATATATGCATCGCAAATATGTCATTTAGGCATTAAGTATGATTGAATGTATAAGCATTTAATCTTCCTATTCTCCTATAGAGTTGATCAACCTTTAACCCCCAGCACTTCTTCCTTGTGTCGTACATTTTAAAGATAATAGCCCAATGGATGAGAGAAGGATTTCAGAGGTTACAGAGATAGATAAACAGCAAATAAAAAGAACTACTGATACAAAAGAACATGAGGCTCTATCGGCAGCACTAGTAGTGCATTTAAGAGAGAAGAACAATATAGAATGATGATCGAAAAGTATCCATTAATCATAGTTGAAAAAAATAAAAATAAAGATAGAGCGATCAGTTAAAAGTAACATTGAATACAATTATAAATGACAACAGGCCATACTATACAGAACCTAAGAAACACAGCTTTTGTCAACAGAGACACATGCTGGTGGGTGAAGATGTGGGTGCGCCATGAGGATGTGGATGTAAGTGGGCGTGCAAGGGTGTGTGCACGGATGAGAGAGAGAGAGAGAATCACCTCTCTAACCACAAAACGACCATTTTTATCTGGATAAACAAAAGCAAATGATAATTTTGCATCCCTTCTCCTGGCTTCTGGAGCTACCTCTTTTACCTGCAAAGTGGTAGATTATACATAAGTACTATTTTCAGAATTTTAGACATAAAAATTACTCTGTTAAAGCTAAAACAAACAGACCGCTAAGAAAATAAATAAATACCTCCCAGCACCAAACAAGCTAAATGACAATGTAGCAAAGATATGCAAGCATCACGTCAATGCCAACTCTATGTCCCTCTAGCACTTGCAAGCCAGGACCCTTTCATTTGCTCATCTATTTGCCTCATAACAATCTCTCAGCAAAAATCTTGAGAGAAAAGAATTCCTATAAGTTTTAATTATGATCTGGCTTTCCACGTAATCCAAATGCAATTTAGAGCTAAATTACTGCAACAACAAAAGCATCATTCTTTTACATGCATACCTAATTGGAAATGCTAAATTTAAATTCTCGTGAAAGGCAGTTCATTAGTGGCAATATACAGTATGAAGTCTTCAGATTCCATCTATGACCAACATCAAATGCACACACTTGCGTAGACAGGGATAATAATAATGAAATAAAGTCATGCAACAACACATACCAGGTCCGTCAACTCGCGCAAAGTAGCATCTTTCCATGTATAAATCTGGACCTCATCTTTGGGCTCTTTGCCTCTCACTGCAAAGTCTTCCTTGGAATGATGGCCCCCAAGCTGTTAAATTTAATTGGCATATAGCAAATGAGTAAAGTTTATAGTCTAGGCCACCTCTGACAAACACCTCAGATAAATAACCCAACAAGGAAACCACCCCAACAGATGGTGAACAGTTAGCAAGAATGTTGTCATCTTCATTCTTTCTATGTGAAATTAAAGTAATGTACATGCAGAGAGACATCATGGAAAAGGAAACAAGGGATTTTCACAGCATTAAAGCTCTCAGTAGCAAACAATGACATGTAACTCATAGCTGGATCACCGTATATTCTCTGAACAGAGATGTTTATCAAATGGAGGAGCATCACCACATCCAGATATAAAACACATGCAACCTGCCAAGCAACCATATTGGTGCTTGTGTCGAATGTAGGATTCAATTCTCATATATGAATGAAAGAGAAAATGAGAATATACTGCAAAGGCCTCTTCAAGTTGCTGATGCATTTGCTTTTGTTTCTTTATTGTTTTCTGATGTCACTGGGTGGACCGCAGAAAAAACTCACTGGTCAATTTTTTGCAAGAATCACACAAATCAATAAGAAAGACGGACAGTAACAGTTATTTCATCATCGAGGAATGAATAACAAGTAATAGTTCAACCAGTAACCAATTAACTCAGAAATGAAGCAATTCGCCAGCATCCATTATGCTACTCCAACAAGACTTGAAAATGTTCTAGACAAGGATGAGGCCATTTTCATACATCTTCTGGCCCCTTCTCTATATCATTTTAAGATGCTAGCTTGTAACCAGAAAAATTCAACCAGATAGACAAAGAAATCCCCTTACTTGGTTAACACTTCTCAATAAGCCATTAACTTCAACATTTTTAGTGGCTTAACACCAATGCCTCCACATATGCAAAGTGAAAGCCCAAAAAATAAAAAACAAAGAGTATGAGCATACCTTGGTAAAAACTCAAAGCAACAACGGACATGTCTGCATTTCAAAACAGGAAAAGGTTATCAGTTACGGGAGTCCTAATAAACACAAAACCCCATCATAGCATGATCAAGAAAAAAAAAAAAAAAAACCATTTTTGCTTTATCATAGACCCCCTTCCATGCTAAAGCTTATGTACCATTCATTGTCTCTAACACATCATCTTTACCCATCAAAGGGAAACGAAACAAAGGCTTCTCGAGCTTTTTCGATAACAAACACAGAACCACACTAAGCTAACCACTACCACAATGTGCTGCAACTCGACGTTAACACGCTACGAAACCCGAGTAATAGCAAAATAAAACATCTCCCATCACTTGCAAAACCCTTCAAGGTACCACCAAAACAGGAGAGAATAGAGAGTTCGCCAGCGAATTCCATCCAATGCTCCCGGAGAACGCCCGGGGGCCACACACCACGTCCGAATCCTAGCCGCGAAAACTAAACCCTAGAGCAGAACCCACGCCCTAATACAGCACCGGCGTCCGCGTACGCCGCTAAATTCCCGAACGACGGGCGTGCATAAGAGAGAAGGCGCCGCCATAGGAGACGCGAGCAGATGCGGACTCGCGACGTTCTCGCGGGACGAAGAAGCAGAGACCAGCGCGCGACTAGTAGTGAGCAGATGCTCCGAGAGAGAGAGAGAGGACCTTTTCTCGCTCGACGGGCTCGAAGCGAGGGCGAGGGGGCTGCATCATCGGGGGGCCGCCCCTCCCCGGCGGAGGCATAGGGCGTCCTCCTCCTCCTCCGCCTCCTCCTTGTCTCTTCGGCGGCGGCTCTGCCATGTCGGATTTCTCGGAGTTTCTTCCTTTCTTCTTCTTCTTCGGCTCTGGGACGCCTGTCGCTCCGGTTTCAGTTCGCTACCCACCAAGATCACGCTTCAAATCAAGGTTCGGGTTTGGGCTTGGGCTTGGGCCTGGGCCTGGGCCTGGGCCTGGGTGCTTGCTAAAGTGGACTTCTTTGCTTGTCCACCGCAGTTTCCAATTTATCTGGAGAGAATCCAATTACAACGTGACATGAACATGACTAAAAGTTCAAAATCAGTGAAATTCACTCGGAGTGTCTCCCCCTACTCTAGTCCGTTTCGTCCTAGAAGACGACTTGGAACAACTAACGGTTTCATGCGAGGGGAATTGCGATATGATCTCTATTGTGTGCATATGATGTTCCAACGTGGCAATTAAGAAGGCAGGCGAGAATGCGACATGTGTTTGATGTGGGTCCCACTACGTCAGACCAAAATTTCAAATTGAGAGAAAACTCTCTCCCTCGAGAAAATATTTAATGGTATGTGCGCGCCACGTCATCCGTTGACCTGGTGCGCACATACCACTCAGATATCGACACCTGTCATGTGGGACCCGCTGGAAAATGAAAGGACTCGCTCGACTCGACTCAGCTTGGCTCGCTAGTGGAAGAAAAGACAAGCCATGCACACTCCCGCCCAAAAGACCATTCTCTCTCCTCAATTGAATTTTTTGCAATTTTTTTCTCTCTCTCTCTCACTTTCTCTCTCCTCGCGGGAGAACAAACACAGAACGATCGAGACTTGCATTTCCTTCTCCACTTCCACTTCCGCCTTCAGCTCCAGCTCCGCGTCCTCAAAAGTCTCGGCAGTCAGCTTCTGGCACGTCGGAGCCTCACCAGTCGCAGTCGGGTCCCGACCCCTTCCACCTCCGATTGTTCCCTTAGAGATCGAGCAAAAGGTTTGTGTTTGCCTCCGGCTCCGGCTCTGCCTCCCTCCCCCAAAAGCCTCATCTGCCTCTGGCATCCTCTGTCTCCGGCATTTGCTCGTCCTCCCCGTCCCGCCGGCCTCCGCCGCGAAGCCATCGGCCTTCGGCAGGAGGGAGGCGACCTCGGTCTTGTTCCCGAGTGACACTAGGCTCCTTGCCACTGACCGGGCGTTGTCCCTAACGCTGACCCGCTCGGTCGCGAGGGAGATCTCAGACTGCGTGGAGAAGAAGGAGAAGTGCGGGCTGGAGAAGGATTCCCGCCGGCCTCCGCCGCGAAGCCATCGGCCTCCGACAGGAGGGAGGCGGCCTCGGTCTCGTTCCCGAGCGGCACCAGGCTCTCCACCGCTGACCGGGCGTTGTCCCTGACGCTGGGCTGCTCGGTCGCGAGGGAGATCTCGACAGATCTGGGCGAGGTCGACGACGCAGAGAAGAAGGAGAGGCGCGGGCTAGAGAAGGATTCCCGCTTGCTGTGGATCAGATGAGCAAGAATCATATTCCCACTGCCTCTCTCTTTGAATTTCAGTCGCACTTCGTTAACTCTCTCTCTGACTTGACACTCTCGTTCTGCTCGCGTCCATGCGTTTCTCTCTCGACCAATGAGTTTCCTTCTTCCTCCCCTCTCATGGACTAATTTCGGAATGCGCAATCGAAATCCCGAATGGGTTGTTTCTGTACCTTGTTGGGTTGTTCAGTTGCCAGCGAATGCGTGAGTAGCGAGGGAGCACGAAAAGTGGATTCATTCGATCATCATCTGTCGCCACGCCTCATGTTTCTTTTCGTTTTTTTCTTCTTCTTTTTTTGGTTTGGTTTAATGGAACCTTGCAACTTGCCTCATCGAAAGAACCGATCTTTTTGCTTTGACATGAATATACTTTTGTGCTCGGGCGAGCACGAAGAAATACCCTTTAAGCATGAGGCGAAAGATCACTTCGCTCTATGCTCGGCGGGTGGTTGCGTGTTGATGTGAGTTCGATTTCGGTATGCGTGGGAAGAGAAGCTATCAATTGGGTTGATGTTGGTTCTATTCGTTGGCCAAAACTCTGCTGGACTATGCATCAGATAACTTACTTGTTTTGGGAAAATCTCAACTGGGAAGTTGGTTAAGTGAGACTTGGTTGATTCATTTGTAGTGATTGGTTGAGTTGAGTTGTAGCCTCTTTCATACTTTTTTGTGCTATGAGAGGAATCTCATGTCTAATATCAACTTATGGTGACGGGCTTGTGCGTCCCGTGGTCCGATTGTAACCTAAGAAATGATACTTGCTTATTGTTAGTTAGACATGAAGTATGATGAATGGATGTCGTCAATACCGGTTGTATGATCCATTAATTTTTGCAATAAGAGTTGTTTAATGCCACAGGAGATGTTGGGGTTCTGAGTTTTCTCATTCCTCAATATAAGTTGAGGTTGAGAACTGCCACTCTTTTTTTATTGGTACTAATTTGACAATAGTTTTGGATTGCATATTGAATTTTACTATATTCTAATGTATTTTCTTTTCTTTGCTTCCATTTGCACTAAAAAATTCATAACCTTGTTTGCCGTGGATGTTTCTCAGGATGTCCCTCACATGGTGGCGCACTTAGGGATGGACATCGCAACTGAAGAAGACTAAGCTTCCCAGTCTCAATTACTTAAAGAGTTCACTGACATTTGCAACATTGACAAGGCATGGATATTTAAGTCCAAAAATGGTATCAGTGCTTATCTCATCTGCTATCCTTATGCTTACTCTTCCATAGATATACACTATGATAAAAGTGGTTATTATTCGGTTATAGGTAAAGGCTTCAAGTCCGTTGAAACAAGAAATGTTTTGCTGTTACTTTTTCTTGAATCTCTTGGGCCTACCAAAAACCGCAGTGAAAGACTGCATTTCCATTCCACCAAAAACATACTGATGGGACTGGATTTGTATCCGAGGACATAGCTTTGAAGTGTCGTGGAAATATTTTCAAGGGAAGAGGTGTGATTGCTTCTACTTTTAAGGTTTGTGACCTATGGATATGGGTATCATCTTAGTGGTATCTTCCTCTTACTATGCAAGAAAAACTAATCTCCAAAAAATAATTACGACAGATAAAAAAGGAAAAATGATAGTATGTAATGATGTCATTTATGGTTAATTGTGCATTATGTCTTTAGATAGTATAGTCATGATGACACTGTAATGGCAATACTATATTTAGCAATAGGATGATGCTGCCTGGGTACGATGAATTACTGGATCGTCTAGTAATAGTAGTATTTTGGTTATGGAATGCAATCCCATAAATAAATTTGAACGAAATGCAGATCTAAGCCGTACATAATGTGAATTTGTAGCTTAGGTGTTGCGGATCACAGTTTGGTGAGTTTTTACTGCAACAAAGCATTTTTAGTCGATACTACTAGTGATCAATTTCCTTCTTACATGTAATAGTGAAGATATCTTTTCATAAGCCTTGAATAGTCACCTTTGTGTTTCATGCCTTTGTTGATATTGTTAGTGACAAATGTTCTGAAAGTACAATATCTTGCTTTAGGCCTTTCTTTCCCCTCATTTAAATGGAGATGTTCCAAATAGTCCCAAGTAGAAGAATATAATTAAACTAAGATGTCTCCCCTTCTGGGGAATTCTTTGAGATATATTCAGTGCCATGGGGCCCACAAGAATTTGTTGCTTTATTCTCCCTTCTATTGTGCATTATTTATGAAAAACTTGTTGAGAATGCATATGATTGAATACATTTTCGTCATGTCTCTCATTTCTGTAGTTTTAAGTTAATTTCCTAGAAGCTTTTATTTTATAGCTGTTCTAGATGCTATTTGCCTCTGATTTGGTCCTTTTTTTTCTTTTCTTTTTTATCCTAGAGATTTGCTGGCTGCGACGACAATGAGCAGATACCTAGGGAGGGCATCTATGAACCGGTAGTTGATGGGATTTTCTTTTTTGTGTTGGTGCTTGATTGTCGCACAGTACGTGTTGAACTTTTTGCTCTGTACACTTTTCTTGCAACTTTTGCTGATCCAGTGCTGTCTATTCAATGATAGTAGAGTCGTCAAGGGAACTCTTCTCCTTAATAAGCTAATAAAGATTTTGCAGTGTTATGTTGTTTTCTGTATCTGAATATTATAGTGTTGTCATGTCCTTTCATGTACTTCTGCTTTTAATTTATTAAATATTTTAAAGACTAGAATTTTCTCTTACAAAGTGATGTTTAATAAAAAAAACAGTGTGGTATAAATTGCTGAAAGTGAAATTGATATTTTTATTCTTTGTTTATGACTTTATACATTTGTTAGTTGGTCATCCAATTTAATTAGCAAAATAAGAGTAATATGTTTGTGTAAGATTTACTAGATTTTCATGCTATTTAATTATACTCCAGACTGGTTTCACGAGCCCAAATGAAAGTCAATTTGGTGGTTGACATGAAAGAAATTCTCTACAACTTCATTTCTGCTGCCTTTAATGATAATGTATCAGTATGAGAGTGCAATAGAAGTCTCATGTGTTCTGGTGGGAATTTCCCCTATCCATCATGCTCACAAGAGGAAGCATAAAAGGAATGCGGTTTGTCAAGCTGGTCATTTTATATGCAGAAAATTGGGTAGATCATTAATGTTGTTAGAGTGTTTTGGTTTCTCAGGCTGTCCCTCACATGGTGGCGCACTTAGGGATGGACATCGCAACTGAAGAAGACTAAGCTTCCCAGTCTCAATTACTTAAAGAGTTCACTAATATTTGCAACATCAACAAGGCATGGATATTTAAGTCCGAAAATGGTATCAGTGCTTATCTCAGCTGCTATCCTTATGCTTACTCTTCCATTAGATATACATTATGATAAAAATGGTTATTGTTCGATTAAAGGTAAAGACTCCAAGTCTATTGAAACAAGAAAGGGAAGAGATTCTTGTGAATGTCGCATCTCTTCTTGATCGTGAAGATTAATGTGCACTTGACTTTGCACATATGTCATAGAAGAGGCCAATGCCTTGTTTTACTTAATTATGTTGTTTATAAGTGCTTGTGCTTTAGTCTAGGCAATGATTACCTTACAAGATGTTCTTCAAACAATTATTGAATGTTGTTCAGCACTTTCGGAATATGAATATGATAGCTTGCCCCTCCTGGTTTGTCATAGTTGATTTGCAATTGGTGTTATTTTGTTCATGTAATGCATTCCCTACTTATTATTAGTCTTCCAAGCATTGTAAGGTACAATTTTGAATCAAACATGCCCAGCACCTTATATTTTTTTTTTCCTAGTTGGTATTGGCTATTCTGATGCATTTTGAATCAATGGATCTCGTTTTATTTTGATTGTATTTACAGGAGCTTCCATGTAACCAAACAACTTTTATCTGCAAATGGCTCTGTGCAATTTCTTGTAGTTGCTTTGGAGAGACAAGATTAAGAATACTGCGTTGGCATCAGGAATTTTCGTCATGCTCATTGCTTTAGTACTCTGTTTTAGGGTAAAAGCAAAAACCTCGATTCTTTATGATTGTAGTTGTTATTATTGTTGATGCATAAATTTTAGATGAGAAAACCTTGAGGCTTTTACGTTTACCTTTGTTCTTGGAGTGTACCCAACCTTTTCGACAATTTAGTTCCTATGTTGCCCTATTCTTGGTAAGGTTGAATAGTGCTCCTACTGTTAGTAATCTAGACTAATAATTGTTGCTTTTATTTTTATTTCGCTTTCAATTTTAGTTATTATTTGCTAATGGATAATTGTTGTTTATGTTACAAGAATATGTTGGCCAAAAGGTTTTTGCAAGTGATTATGAGGTTGTAACTATGAAGAACCCAATGTTGGTGGACACCAAAACTCGTGTTTGACATTCACTTCCAGTAAAAGTTGAACTATTCTCAGGCAAAATGGGTATGACTTCATCTTTTTAGAATTAAATTTGTATTTACTTCATTTTTCTTCTTTAAATGATTAGATATTTTCCTCATATTGTAGAGGCTTCAAAGGATAATATCATTGCACACAATGTTAATGAAGAATTTAAATTCAGAATTAGTATGGTGTTTGCTAATAAGAATGAAGCCTATAATACATACAATGCATATGCAATTTACAAATGATTTGGAGTGCGAAAAGGACAAAAAGCGAACAATAGTAAAGGAGTATTGCGAAGATACACATTTATATGTAATTGTGAATGACACTTTCCACCAATCCCACCTCATGAACAAAGAAATATTTATAGGACAGTGAAGAGAATAGGATGTCAGGCTTGCATTAACTTTAAAATCGAAAATGGAGTCTAGGAAGTTACCAAGTTTGAAGATATTCATAATCATCCTTTCATTGAGGATAAGCAAAAACACCTTATACGCTCGTATCAACACATTACAGATACTAGCAAATGTATTTTGACTTCTATAACTGGGGCCGGTATAAGGGTTAAAAAAAGAATATTCTTATCTTTGTGATGAAGCAGGTGGGCCAAATAACATTAACTTTACATTACGTGATTGTCAAAATTTCTTACAATAAAAAAGAAAGAATCTGATTGATGCATGTGATTGTCAAAGGCTTATCAACAATTTTAATTGCTTACAATCAAATGGACATTTCAATTGAATGAGGATCAGAGGCTGACTAATGTTTTTTAGTCTAATGGTATATCCAAGTTGGACTATGATATTTTTGGAGATATAGTAGTGTTTGATACAAATAAATACAATATGATATGTGCGCCTTTTGTTGACTTGAATCGTCACTGGAAAAATGTTCTGTTTGGTTGTGCATTTCTGATGGGTGAAACTATTGCTTCTTTTGTTTGGGTATTTCAATCCTTTTTAGAGACAATGGGTAATAAAGCACCCAAAACTATTTTCACTGATCAAGATCATACTATGGCAAATGGTATTAGAGCTGTTTTCCCGAATTCTGATCATCGTTTATGTATATGGCATATTGGAAAAAATGCTACACATCATATTGCACATCTTCTTGGAAAGCCAGGTTTTCGAGATAAATATTGGCACAAGCTTCTATATCATTGTGAATCTGAAATTGAAATGAAGACCACTTGGAAAGCTATGTGTCAGGAGTAGAGTTTAGGTGAGAACAAGTGGTTGGATAATCTGTATCGTTTGCGTCATAAATGGTGTCCTGCATTTGGCCTTGATTTTTTTTCTGCAGGAATTAGATATACACAAAGAAGTGAGAGCACAAATAATGTATTTCAAAATATAGCGTGTAAGACGATGACTTTATTTGAATTTGTCAGTCATTATGAGAAGCAAGCTGAAAAAATGCGCAACACTAAAATTGTTGATGATTTTGAGTGTGCTCGAGGAAAGCCACATATTGTGGTTGAAAATAGTTAAATTTTGCAACATGCTGCACAAGTATATACTCATGTCATTTACAGGAATTTTCAGGCTGAGTTCTTGCATGTTTTATCTAAACACGTTCTTCGATCAAAAACTGATAGGCCTTTACATACTTATATCGTGGGAACCGAAAGTAGTGAACGAAAGCATATTGTGCATTTTAGTCCAAGTGATTCTACCATTTTTGTAGTTGCAAGTTATTTGAAATGCAAGGATGGTTATGTAGGCATGCTCTATGCATCTTGACAAATATTGCAAATGTTACAAGTATTCCATTGCAATATATTTTGAAGAGCTGGACAAAAGTTGCAAAACAGGAGACTTATTGTGAAGATGTTGCACAAAGTTCTCATGATGCGATTAAATCAAAAACACTGCGTTTGAAGAGGTTAATGCGGTTAGCTTTCAATGTTATGAATGATAGTGCCAATCATGATGTAACAAAGGAGCTTGCAACTACAACCTTGTTGCGTCTCCATTCTCAAATCACAACCAAAATGCAATCTCTAATAGGTAAAGATCATGTTGATTTCTTGGGGGAAGGTGATGAATCTGAATATGTAGAAAATCATGGAATTCAAGTATTTGATCCCCTTCAGAGAAGGCCAAAAGGTGTACCAAACACTCGGATCAAGGGCGCCACGGAGAAGAGAAAGAGAAAAGCATCTTCATGCGTAGGCGGCGCCTTGCATGAGGTATGACACTTGTTTAATGTGACCAGATGACTTCATCAATCATCTTATCTTGTTTTTGCATGAAGTAATTATGATACTCTCATTATGGAACAATTAGCAACATGAAAGCTTTTAGCATGGTCAATGTCTAATTGTTCATGCTTTGGTTTTGTGTAAATAATCCTTAGATATGAGGCACAATGTTAACTTATGTGTCAAACAATTATGGTTCACAAGTGCACATAATACCGGGTCGTTGATCCGTCTTTATACCCGATGGTCATAGTTTGTTCATATACGAAGTTGCACGTATACGCAATATGGAATCCGTCTCCTTGTTACATGCAAGGTATAATAATGATGTCTTATGCGATCTAATTATGACAATGCATTGAAATCCTTGGCCGAGGTTGTAACCGAGAATAAATTGTTTATGTCTCGAATAAAATGCATGTCAATTAGATTTATGCATATGATCGAATTGGTGACTTGACAAATATTCCATGGTCTTTGTTCAATCAGGACATAGTAAGACAAAGGGATTGAATTACACTGTAACTAAAGCTAACGGGTTCATTATCTTTTTAAAACATTCACTTGCTAGATGTCAATCATGGCTTGTAGGACCCAAAGATTAATTGGGACAATTAATATTTTTAGGAGTACTAATATTAGGACAAGTCTTACTACCAGCTTAGTGATAAACCTAGGAATGTCATACACCATAAACAATTAGGATAACGTGGAACAAGAGAGAATTATTGTTACAAATGTGTTTGCAATTACTGCAATCGAATTGAATCGACCTGAAATTCAATTAAATGGGATTTAATTTGATTCGCATTATAGTCATGAGCCTACGTGCATATGATGCACACACATGCTCGAAGTGGATATATGTTAATGTACCTCAAATGCACACATAAAGATTACATCCTTTTTATTTTTTTTAGTTATAGAATAAAAAAAAAAGATTGATTATAAAATTATTTATTCATTTATTTAATTAATTAAAATGTGCACACCGTTAGCAATTGTTGCTGACCGTGTGCAATGCACATCACATGTGCATGTTTTTAATTTTTTTTTAAAAAAAAAAAAAAGTGCATGATTGTGGGATGGTTTCCCACACTAGGGGTGTGCAACCGGACCGGGTCAACCCGGTTCCCGGATCGGCCCACCCGGAAAAAAGGGTTGGGAACCGGTTCCAGTTGAAACCGGTTCCCAAAACTTAGACCCTGTTTGAACCGGTCCGGGAACCGGTTCCGAGGGATTACCCACCCGGGAACCGGTTCGACCGGACCGGTTTGGGAACCGGTTGGAGAACCGGTTAAGCCACCCCAAAAAACAAAACGCAAAACCCTAATCAGTACTTTCTATCTTTACCTCTCTCTCTCACTCGCAGAGTCGCAGACGTCGTCTTCCCCAGTTCCCTGAGCTCGCGACCTCCGCCCGTCCGCCGATCTCGTCGCCGCCTCCGCCGCTCTCGTCGCACCCCCCGCGCTCGGACCACCGCCACCGTTCCGCCGGTCATCCGAAACTCCGCTCCACCGGTTCGCCCCGCGGCCGCCGACCCCGCCGAGCTCGCACCCGAGCGCCGACGCCGCCTCCGTTCGATCTCGCCGTTCCACCTCCTGCTGTTGCCTCGCTAACGCCCCTGACCCGCAGATCTCGCGTCCGCAAGCCCACCTTGTCGCATCTTCGAGCAACCCACAGTAGCCCTCCGCCAATCCTATTCTCACCGCGCGCTGTTTCCCGAGCTCCCCTGCCGCCGATCTACCGCCGCCCAAACGACGCCCCCTGCTCTGGTCGCGATCTGGCCTAGCCCCCTCGCTGACGCCCGCTGAAGCCACGTCGATCCTTGCCGCCCTCACCAGCCGCGATACCAGCAGCCCGTCGAAGCCGCTGCTGTGCTGATCCGTGTTGACCCGACGTCGCCGCGTCCCGCCGAGCCCCCTGCGGCGCCGCCTTGCCGCGCCCCCCCCCCTCGCGGCCGCCGCTGCCCCTGCTGCTGGGTCCTCCTCTGCTCAACGCCCGACAGATCTGCTCCGACGCTCAACAGATCTACTCCGAGCCTACTCCCGAGCGACGCCCCTGCCGCCGACAGCCCAGCTACGCCGCTGTCCCTATCCTCACCGCGCACGACCCTAACGCTACTTCTGGTCCGCTTGCTCTCTCATTCTTAAATATTTTACTTTTCCGGTTTCACCAATGGATTCCAGTTTTAAAATGGTTGCGTTGCCTTTCACGTTTCACCGATTGATTTTGTATTGAATCTATTGATTATGAAACTGTTATGGTGTGTAAATCATTTACCTTTCAAATTTCATCGATAGATTATACAACAATTATTATGAAACTATTATGGTTTTGATACAATACTTGTGCGGGTGGGTGTGTGTGTGAGAGAGGCGGAGGGGCAGCAAGCCGACAGGGGTTCTGGCAATGGGGAATATCATGAACGGATTTGTGTTGCAAATGCTTCTTTTAACAAGTACATGTCTTACTTGTCGAAGTTTACCGGAGACTTTTGATGGTGCTGGAGCATGGTGGCTCTGGCATGACAAGGTCGGGGTTACCGCGACATAGTTTTGTTCACTAACAGGGATTCAATGAGATTATCGTAGATGATACAAGGGATGAGTTATTAATCAATGTGTGCATATGCATAGGTATAGTGTTTGAGGACGATGGATGATCTATCTATTCGGTGTCGCTCGGTTGTTGTAGGCTGTCAAGACGGTATTGGAGGGATAAGAAAAGCAAAAGTCCTGAACGTTTCGTCCGTTGGTTGATTGAGTCACTAACATTTTACTTTGTTATGATGGCTTGATTCCTCATGGGTTTTCTTGTAATGCTTTTACTTGGCTATTCTAATGGAACTTCATTTCCATTTCGTGATCTCTCTAGCTGCTTTACTCAGTTGGAATCTAATATCTCTGGTCGATTTGTCGGCTTTTCTTATCATGCAGGTCGATGGCTCAAAAGCAGGTAAAAAGCTGTGCTACCGTTTCTCTTCGCAATGTATTCATCTCCTAATCAATACTATCTTAGGAGAGGTTTTATATTGACGTTATTGTCATTTATCTATTGTAGAGTGCTTTCTATCCTTGAAACAGCACAAAAGGAAATGTTGTTTTTTAGTTTACTTTCTAATCATCCTTATCTTCTGTTGGAAACGGGGATGCTACTTGCCTGATTGAATGTGTAGTGAACTTCACTTTCACTCTATGGTTTTCTTCTTCAATATACTCTTATAAACCCAAACTCACCTCTTCCTTTTAATATTCAAGCAAAATTATATCTTAAAATTATCACTTGTCTCGACTATTAAACGTACAGCTTCGGCGAGTGACTTCTTGGCGAGATTGTAAACGCTTTATCTTACATATGAGTGTTAAACGCTTTATCTTACATATGAGTATTGTACAACAATTTTTATGCAAAACAGGTTCCAATATAAATAGGGTTAACCCTGTTCCCGGACCGGAAAAATAGGGTGGGTCGGGAACAGGGTCCAATGCAAACAAGGTCGGGTATAGAGTCCAAAAAAAGAGAACCGGTTATAACAGGGTCGGGAACAGGGTCCACGTCTAGACCCTACCCACTCTGGACCCGATCACCCCTATCCCACACGTAGCAATGGTTACTGATTGTTGCGCCGCATAAAAGGAAGGCATAAGCAACGGTTGCTAAAAAAGTGTGTGTGTGTTTTTGTGTGTTGGTGTACACAAGAGAGAAAAGGGATTCTCTCTCATTCGGGTCGTGGCTAAAACATAAAGGATACGGAGGATTGTCTCCACGAAATTACTAGCACAATCATAGTGGTGATTATTTGCAAATTCTCTCTTTCATTCAACCTCCATTGATGGTGTGTCTAAACTAGAGATCCGACGTTTGTGGGGCTCGAACTGAAGAACATCCGAATCAATTTGTTTAAAGCGCGCTTCTAGAGGTAATTCGTTTAACTTACTTTTTATATTCAGATTTTTTATTTAAATGCACAAACAATGCCTTTGAAATACATGTATAGAAATATTTCATCTTTGTTTCCGCTGTGTTTATGTTAATTTTGCCTATACACAATTCATGAGACCCCGACACTTTCATGGGTGGGAACAAAAGAGAAGTTAAAGCTTCCTCCTCTGTAAGATAGAACTTTTTTTGCTTTGAATCTACCCCAGAGCAGCATATAGTTTTTGGCATTTAAGCACAGATGTCCAGAGAATCAAACTCCCGTGGCGACCACACCGCAAAGAGCTCCGTTCACCATGTCGTCCATATCGACGAGAGTTTCTTGTCGGAAGTGGAAAGGAGTATGCAGGAATTGCCGAGGCTCTTGACCACGGGGGCAGGAAGAGAATCTTGTTGCATCTTCCGAGTCCCTCAGAGCCTATCGGAAATCAATAAAAAGGCCTACCATCCTTATATCGTCTCCATCGGTCCCTTCCACCATGGGAAGATGCAATTCCAGATGATCCAGGAGCAAAAATGGTGGTTCCTAGGCGATCTCCTATTACTGGCGGAAAGCAAGAGAGTTGTGCTCAAGGACTTCTTTGAGGCAGTAGCTTTGATGGAGAAGGAGATTTGGAAGAGCTATTCGGAGACCTTGGAATTCGATGGCCGGGACCTTATCCGGATGATGGTGCTCGATGGCTACTTCATCATCGAGCTGTTTTGCCAAGTCGCGAGTATAGTCCTAGCTAATGTCGATGACCCTTTTTTAACTATCGCGAAAAAAGTCCCAGCTGATCCCCACGACCCTTTATCTACTATGGCTTGGGTTTTCCCTTTCTTAATGAGGGATCTCCTCCGGCTCGAGAATCAAATTCCTTACTTTGTGCTGCAGAAGTTATTTGATCTGTCTGTTGGATCTGGAAAAGATGGTTCCTCCTTGGCCAAGCTTGCCTTGTGGTTCTTCAATTGCATGGTGCAGAGACCGGCGCATGTGTTGGAGAAGTACTACGATAAAGAAGGCAAGCATTTGCTTGATTTGTTCCGCTTGAGCTATATCCCCGATTGCAAGGAGGAAGTAAGGAGGCCAAGCAGATTCCTCCACCTGATTCAAAGCGCGAAGAAGCTCGATCAAGCTGGAGTCAAGTTCAAGCCAAGGAAGACTCACAGCATCTTGAACGTCAAATTCAGAAATGGCGTCCTCAAGATTCGAGTCTTGACAATTGATGACTTCTTGAGTCCTTTGTTCCTCAATTTTGTTGCTTTTGAGCAGTGCTATCGCGATTCCTCCAAGTACATCACAACCTATGCTACTCTCATGGGGTGTCTCATCAATACGCCTAACGTAAAGAATGAGACAAAAATATCATACAGACTTATAACCAATACCGCAGCATTAGAAGGCCTACAGGCCGTAAGTCATTAAGAGCAAGGGCACTTCATTTCACCCATTAAAATAAACACTGACTGGTCACTGATGTACCTTGATAAGGACAAGATACAATGTATTCACCACAGTGATGGCAGCAAGGAGAGAGAGAAAAACACGCTTTGCACCATTACTTTGGACCTCAATGTGGTGGATGTCCACAATTTGATGATAAAAGCTAGTTCCTGTCTACTCCAAATGCAAGGAGAGAGAGAAAAACACGCTAGTTCCTAGGCGACCACAAGATCATCGAGAATTATTTTGGGACGGACAAGGAAGTTGCCCGTTTCTTCAATAATGTCAGGAAAGATGTGGCGTTTGATATCCACAGGACCTATTTGTCCAAGGTCTTTGAGGAAGTGAATGAGATTTGTCAGAATCATTGGCATGTCCGATGGGCCCGGTTCATGCACACATACTTCAACACTCCATGGTCCTTCATGTCGGCTGCTGCAGCTGTGTCGCTTCTGCTGCTTGCCATGACTCAGACTTTCTATACGGTTTATCAAAATTATAAACCTGCCGATCCTCCCAAATAATTCGTAATGTTTGCGACACAAAATGCAATACCACACTTGAAAAAGGGCAATTTGTAGATACAGAATATCAACGCTCAGTTGTGATTATGAATTTTGTTGTGAGTTTAGATTTATGTCTGACTACTTGTAAGATACCACATCGTAAACACTTGAACTCATTAGTTGTCCACCAAATTTGTGCCAGCGAGAATAAAGCCGTGGCTCTAATTGCAACAATGTTTTGCTAGTGATCAAAGAAAGATAAATCGTCAACTCTCCAATCGTGTCATTCCAGTCCTATGCTAAGCCCCATTCAAATCTATTGTTTCCAATTCACAAGAACAAGGAAGAATAAGAGAGCGAAATTCAACATAACCAATCTGTAGTAGGCTGTGGTTTCATCAACAGGCTGAATAAAGCGAGCTCAGCTATTGCCAAAAGCCGAGGTAAAATCTGTACCTTCTCTTCTAGAAGGAGGAAAGTGCGAAGGACAGAGCCGTCCATCGTTGACTGTCCATGTTGTCATCTTGAATGATTTCCCAATCGTGGTAGAGTTCTCCCCCTAATGTAAAGTAGTTCTTACACAGCATTAGACCTATGGAGACAGAGATGCTTGTAATACCTGCATTGAAATTACTGATCCCTAAATCATTGAAAATTTGGTTTGCCTAATAACTAAATAGGCCCCGACATGTAGTCACTTCACCTATAACCATATTAAGGGATTCTCATCTGATATTGACATATCTCAATGAGTTAATATGAATTCCGGCTCCAAGCATTAATAGTTAGAGCATATATCTTCTACGAAGTTCACCAGAAAACTATAGAATTCGGCCTCAGGATGAATTGCTTGACATATCAAACTCACATAACTCATGCGAGCGTACCTCTAAATAAGATTCCTATTTATAAGTCATGATGCAAGATCCATTCACAGAGGAAAGCACATTACAGGGAAGGACATGAAGAAAGCATGACAATTGGCATTCAACTAGGTATAGAAGGAAAAAGACGCACAAGGTTTCAATATAGAAGAAATCAAACATTGTACTTTGTGCTCGAACAAGAAATTGCTCACTGGGATTTCTATAATCTTACATTCCAACACGTTAATCTATAGATTCTCTTCACAACAGCAGAGCAACATTTTACATTGGCAGTTGCCACCAAGGCCAAACAGATTCAGTAAGTGGCTTCTACATCTACAAGTCAACAATCATTAACATGTCATGTAATTGGAAAGGCAAATGAAGAAGAGGATTGCCAAGATGCTTCCCGAAAATGGAGAAACTTGTGCCTAGCAATGGCCAACAAAAGGGTATTGAAATGGTAAGACTCTGACAGGGGACAAATAGGAGAGTCAAAAGCTAATGTGATTATACCTGAAATAGGTGTATGAATTCGTGCTTCAAAGACAGATTGCAATCACAATTTGAATGGTCATGGGAGATTTCAAGCACTTGGTGATAATCAAGTTCAGAGAAGGTGTGAGAGGAGGAGGAGGAAGGGGGGGGAAGATTTCCAATAAACAACAAGAAAGGACGAATGCTTCTTATACTCTTGCCATGCTAGACAAAAATTTCTACATAAGCTATTTCTTGCCCCCAGCGGAGTCACTACTTTCCATTGATCCAATAGATGAAGTTTGTGTTGCATCTTGCAAATGAAATTTGAGCTGCAAATCTTGCGGACTCCGTTGGGTGTTATGCAATCGAAAGTTCAAATTGCGACCAGATGAACCGGTCCCACGATTCTGCAGGTCTGTTTGGGAGAAAAGCCAGTACGCTCTCTGTACCAGTAGAATTTAGAAATTCTTTACCAGCTGTCCAAACTTTTGATAACAGGTTCTCCTTGAACGAGTGTCGTTTGACTGGTAGCTTTACCAGTACCTTCAGAAATAACTTTATATTATTAACAAAGTTACTATAGGAGATGCCAAATTTATGTCAATGACCTGGACAAAGACTTTGACCCAACGAAAAAACAAATGAAAAAGAGAAATAACAAAAAACTAGTGTATGACGCCCAATTTGAAATGAACTCATCAATCCCCATTTTGCATCTCTTAAATTCTCCTTCCTAATAACCCACGCGTCTCCACAACACCTGTACAACCTCGTCGAAACTCCATGCACGAAGACGAATCAAATTCGTTATGATGGAATTCGCGATGGATGGCCTGGTTTGCTCCAGGAAACAATGCTTAATCTTAAAATCACGGCGGTCATTTTCTGATGACATGATTCGCGGCCATCAAGATCTGCCGTCGCAACATCTGACCCTCGTGTGTAGTAATCAGGCTTCAAACGATGTTCAGCGGAAAGGTCATTGAAAGGGGCTCGACATAATGATGACCCACATCAAGCACTAGGCGACTTCGTGCTAATTTGTAAGGAAAAGAAAGGGAGATTCAAAAAGCTGACTTGGTAAAGCAAGTCTATGTGCAAATAATTTTCAGCAACCTGTCCGAGCTGTGACCTGCGAAAAAGAAGCTGCGAGGAATCCAGCAATGCCTTATCAACAAACATGTTGGCCCCATTCACTGCTCGGTTAAGATCGCTCGCTCACCGCTAACCAAGAAAACAAGCGCATCGCGCTCTTGATCGAGTCTAGCAACCTAAGTCTTCGTCTCCCTAATCAACTGCCCAAGAAAAAGACAAAGGATCGAGTCTTTTTTTATGATAATTTCCGGGAAGCCGGTGTATCGTCTCTTCCGTGTGGTATTGTCCTTTCTTTCATGGGTGGGAACAAAAGAGAAGCCATAGCTTCCTCCTCTGAAAGATAGAACTTTTTGCTCTGAATCTATCCCAGAGCAGCATTTAGTTTTTGGCAATTAAGCACAGATGTCCGGAGAATCAAACGCCTGTGGTGACCACACCGCAGAGAACGGAAGCTCCGTTCACCATGTCGTCCATATCGACACGAGTTTTTTATCCAAAGTGGAAGGGAAAATGCAGGAATTGCCAAAGCTCTTGAACACGGGGGCAGGAACAGATTCTTGCTGCATCTTCCGAGTCCCTCAGAGCCTATCGGAGATCAATGAAAAGGCGTACCGGCCTCATATCGTCTCCATCGGTCCCTTCCACCATTGTGAGCGCTTCCAGATGATCCAGGAGCACAAATGGCGCTTCCTAGGCGATCTCCTATTGCGGGCAGAGAGCAAGAGAGTTGTGCTCAAGGACTTCTTTGAGGCAGTAGCTCCGATGGAGGAGGAGATCCGGAAGAGCTATTCGGAGACCTTGAAATTCAGTAGCCCGGACCTTATCGAGATGATGGTGCTCGATGGCTGCTTCATCATCGAGCTATTCTGCAAAGTCGCAAGGATAGACCGAGCTGATCAACACGACCCTTTATTTACTATGGCTTGGATTTTGCCTTCCTTAATGAGGGATCTCCTCCGGCTCGAGAACCAAATTCCTTACTTTGTGTTGCAGAAGTTATTTGATCTGTCTGTTGGATCCGGAAATGATGGCCCCTCCTTGGCCAAGCTTGCCCTGGGGTTCTTCAACTACATGGTGCAGAGACCGGTGAATGTGTTGGAGAATTACTACAATAAAGAAGGCAAGCATTTGCTTGATTTGTTCCGCTTGAGCTATATCCCCGATTGCAAGGAGGAAGCAAGGAGGCCCAGCAGATTCCTCCACCTGATTCAAAGCGCAAAGAAGCTCGATCAAGCTGGAGTCAAGTTCAAGCCAAGGAAGACTCAGAGCATCTTGGACGTCAAATTTAGAAATGGCGTCCTCGAGATTCCAGTCTTGACAATTGACGATTTCTGGAGCTCTTTGTTCCTCAATTTTGTTGCTTTTGAGCAGTGCTATTGCCATTCCTCCAAGTACTTCACAACCTATGCTACTCTTATGGGGTGTCTCATCAATACGCCTGCTGATGCTGGGTTCCTAGGCGACCACAAGATCATCGAGAATTATTTTGGGACGGACAAGGAAGTTGCCCGTTTCTTCAATAATGTCGGGAAAGATGTGGCGTTTGATATCAACAGGAGCTATTTGTCCAAGGTCTTCGAGGGAGTGAATGAGATTTATCAGAATGATTGGCATGTCCGATGGGCTGGGTTTATACACACATACTTCAACACTCCATGGTCCTTCATGTCGGCTGCTGCAGCTGTGTTGCTTCTGCTGCTTGCCACGGCTCAGACTTTCTATACGGCTTATCAATATTATAAACCTTCCAAATAATTTGTAATGTTTGCGACACAAAATGCAATAGCACACTTGAAGAAGGGCAATTTGTAGATACAGAATATCAAAGCTCAGTTGTCACTATGAATTTTGTTGTTAGTTCGGGTTTATGTATGACCACTTGTAAGATACCATATCGTAAATGACTTGAACTCATTAGCTGTCCACCGAATTTGTGCCAGCGAGAATAATGTCGTGGCTCTAAATGCAACAATCTTTCGTCAGTGATCAAAGCAAAATAATTGTCAGCTCTTTTAACGGTGTCATTCCAGTCCTATGCTAAGCCCCATTCAAATCTAATGTTTCTGATTCCCAAGGAAAAGGAAGAATAAGGAGCGTAATTCAACATAACCAATCTATAGTGGGCTGTGGTTTCAATAACAGGCTGAATAGAGCGAGCTGAGCTATTGCCAAAAGCCAAGGCAAAATCTGTACCTTCTATTCTAGGAGGAAAGTGCGAAGGACAAAGCCGTCCATCGTTGACTGTCCATGTTGTCATCTTGATTGATCCCCAATAGTGATAGAGTTCTCACCCTAATATTTTCAGTCAAAAGGAAACAAGTAGTTCTTAAACAGCGTTAGACCCATAGAGATAGATATGCTTTTAATCCCCACGTTGAATTTACTGATCTCTAAATCATTGAAAATTTGGTTCTGCTTGATAAGTAAACAGGCCCCATGTGACATCCTGAAATTCGAGCCCTCTGAGGGATGAGTGAAGGTGAATTTCGTCAATGCATTATTGGTTGATCTTCCTCGGAATTGATCACTCCTGAGATACTGACCTTGAGGGGAAAGGCTAATGAGGACAGAACTCGTACGACTAAAGGACTCGACCTGAGAAAACGACTTGACCGTGAGATTTACGTGAGGACGACTAAAAGTCGATTCGCAGACAGAATATAATGGAACGACGGGTGATTCCGTTTACTGTTATCGAATCCACGAACGACCCTATGTCGATCCTCGCACGTGTACTTTGAAATAAGAATCTATCCTCCGTAATTTCATGCAGCCAAGGACGTCCATGCGTCGAGTGTCTTGAACGTGGTTTGGCACGAGTCGGTCTCGCGTGAATCCTCACAGCCACCCGTCAGTCTGAGTTGTAACCGAAATGGCATTTGGCGAAATTGACATGGCAAGAGAACTTATTATTGGACTTCGAATTATCGGGAATGTCCGGGATGGACTTTGGATGAAGCTACTTTAGACAGTCGACAGAGCCAGTTAAGCCGAGCAATTGGAAAAAGGGATTTTCCGACCTAGGAAGCAAGCCCGTGAGGTCGTGGGCCGGGCCAAGCCAGTGTGGGCCCTAGGCCCAAAGTTGGACAGCCACCAAATGGGCCTAAGTCAAGCAAGTGAGCCCATTGGGCCAAACCAACTATTTCTCTTTCAAAGCCCATGGTCCAACTTTGAGCCCAATCAAGCCCAACCAATTTCCAAGCCCACTCCTATTCATGGCCAAGCCCATTTCTTAGGCCCATCCACCAATTTCAGCCCAAGGTCAGATGTGTAATTTGTGCAAGGAGGAAATGACCAAATTACCCCTAGTTGTAGGGAGAAAAGGCTAGAGAAGAGAGAGAAGATGAGGCCGTCATGGGCATGGGGACTTGGGGCAGGTTTTATGGAGGCTTTGACAGCCCTCCCATCACTCTCTCTCTCCCCCATTCGGTCCCCATCTCGACGGAGCTTCTCTCTCCTCCATTTTCTTCTTCACCAATTCTGCTCCAGCTGACCCTTCAGTGAAGAATCAAGTCCAAAGTGGTCTTCCCGGATGAATCAGCCAACGAGCCACCTATCACCGTGACCGGGAGAGACATACCGTTCCAACGAGCCCAATTTCGTCTCAAACGGAGCCGCCGGCCGGCCTGGGCGCCGCCGGGAAGGAACCGGTCGCCGGTCCGTCGGTCTGCCTGCAGCCTGCACTGTTTCGCGTTTTCGGCCATTTTTCTCCCATTCCGGTCCTTCCTCCGCCCATCCCAACCTCCAGCAAGACCCCCAAGACCTCCGGGAGCCACCGGTTGCCAACCACCCGCTTGCCGGAGCTCCGATCGGCCCGTTTTCGCCATTGAAGCTGCTGGTTTCTTCTCTGCAGTTCAGCCAAGAACAGAAGCAGAAGACAGCAAGGTTTTGGAGACTTTGTGGCCCGTTTTCAAGCCCTTCCCGGCCTCCGTTGGTGTCGCCGCTTTGGGGTTTATCGACCGCCTTGGCGTCGTGGTCGCCGTGAACTCACCGGCGCGCAAAACCGGTGAGTTTATCCTCTAATCCTTGCTTAGTGAGTTAATGACGCTTAAGGGGTGTTTAAATTAGTCTAATTAGGTTTAGGTTGTTAGATTAGATTATTTTAATGTAAATTAGATTAGTTGTATGATTAGCTTAATGGATATTTAATTAGGGCTAATTGTATGATTAAATTTGTGTAATCTTGTTTAAGCCATAATTAATTAATTATTTCGAATTTATAAATATTATTTTATTATATTATATTATTATAATATTATTTAATTATTTAATTTTCGGAATTAAATTTAATTATTTAATAATTTCGAAAATTTTGCTTAGGGATGGCCGGTCGTTAAATTTCGCGATCGCGGCGGTGCGGTCGGTTTGTGTTAATTGTAAGCTTAAATTGAGAAATTGAGTAATTGATGGTTATGGTTAATTATTCCAAAAGTGTGAAATTGAGTGATATTGATGAAGTTTTGGTATTTAACTTGAAAATACCCGGTGTCGGCTTTTGCACCGTAATTGGTTGGTAGGTCCAGTTTGTATCGATTGATTGAATGGGTGTTTATGTGGGGATTTATCCCAAAGTTGATTAGTGTTGGTTTTTTTATGGGAAAATGATCGTGAGAGGTTATGAGTTGAACCTAGAAAGCCACTAAATCTAAATTATGCCGAGTGGGGCCGTGATACCACTACATATAACATCGCCGAGTGGGGCCGTGATACCACTACATAAAATATTGCCGAGTGGGGCCATGATGCCACTACATATAACATCGCCGAGTGGGGCCGTGATGCCACTACATATAACATTGTCGAGTGGGGCCGTGATGCCACTACATATAACTTGCCTGTAAGGTCGTGATTAAGAGTCGAGAATGAATAGTCAGAATGACCGTGTGATGATTTCGATGACATGTAATCAACTAAGTTGATTGATCGCTGAATCGATCCGAGTAATGGAATTGTTTGGATGATGTGGTTGTCAATATTTATTGATTAAACTTATGTGCAGGAAGGAACTGAGGCGAGGTAAGTCCTCTATCCTATTTGTGTGGCTAGAGCGCCCTGAGGCGTATTTTCTTCCTAATTGAGTTTCAGAGGGTAGGACTCGCTGAGACGTAGTCTCATCCCGGTTGTGGGATAATATTCCAGGTCCCTATATGACGGTCGTGGAGGACCGGAAGTCCTGGAGTTCAGAAGGTGGAGGCTGAAGAATCGGCGAACGTCTGACAAGTTGGTCATAGGACAGTTCCCTAGTTGTTGAGCCTGTCTATTTTGTAGACAATCCAGTGTTGTATATAAACCTATGTGTTTATAAGAAAGCTTGTTTGGTTGTGATTGATTGCCTGCTTTTTTATCCCAAGTTAAATGTTGTCAGGGGATTTGTTTCGCTTCCGCATGTGCGTAATAAAATGAATGGGTCGGCGACGTGTCCTGGGAAGTTGCATTTGTATCAACCAGAGTGGGATGTTCGCGCGCTCGAAGGATCGGGGCGTGACACCCCGTATGTATTCACTTCAGCTATAACCATATAAAGGGATTCTCATCTGATATTGACATATTTCAACAAATTGCTATGAATTCCAGCTCCAAGCATTAACAGTTAGAGCATATATCTTCTACACAGTTCACCATGAAACTATAGAAATCAACCTCAGGACGAATAGTTCAACATATCAAATTCAAGTGCCGGATACCTAGAGTGCCAAAAGTTAGGAAAATGACATTCGGAGCAAAATGAATCACTTAAGTACCAATTGCGAGAAAATCTGGTCAAAATGCTGACTTGGCGATTTTCCGGCAAGGCAAATGCAAAATGACGTCGTTTTGCACGCTGACGTGGTTAGACAAATGCAAAAACAACGCCGTTTATTGCTAACATGGTAAATAATTAATATAAAAATTAATTGAATTAAATTTAAAATTAAATTTATTTTAAAAATTAAAAATTAAAAATTAAAAATTAAAAAAAGGGAGGGAGGAAGCACGCAGCTAAGGGCTGAACCCTTGCCGCCGCCGCCTCCCCACCATTGCTGGAAAGGGCTAGTAACAGTGGGGGGAGGAGGGCCCGGCGGCCGGCCGACCCGCCCGCGGGGCCCACTAGCCCTCGCCCGGATTTGGGGTGAGGGCCATCGGTGGCCCTCGCCCGGCCCGCCAAGGGTCATCGCTAGATGGGGCGACCCCCAAGTGGGCATCAACCCCTCACCGGGCCGGGCGAGGGCTTGTGGGCCCTCGCCGCCGCCGCCGAGATCACCGACCCCCTAACCAAGGCCCGGCAACCCCAGCCAACCCTCCCCCCACTGTTGCTGGCCCTTCCCAGCAACGAAAGGAAGGCAGCAAAGGCAGCAATGGTGATAGTGAGGGCTCAACCCTCAACCGCATGCTCCTCCCTCCTTTTTTTTAAAAATAATAATAATAATAATTTTTAATTTTTTTATAATTTAATTTAATTAATTTTTATATTAAAATTCAAATCTGCACCAAAACGATGTCGTTTTTGCGTTTCTTTGCTAAGTCAACTCTCTAGTGAGCCACGTAGGCAAGCAAAAATAATAATAATAATAAAAACCATATAGGATTTCCGGCGGGGTTCACCAAATGTGACACTTAAGTGTCCCACTTTTAAAAAAAAATTGCACTTATGTGTCATTTTCCTAACTTTTGGCACTTAAGTGTCCTTTCATGCCAAGTTTTGGCACTTAAGCTATACTTCTTCCAATTTTCTCCTCTATTGTTGTGGTTGTATCTTAGGCAACCGTAGCATCTTCTTCCTTGATTGTCCTTCGACCTTACCATTTGTAGAGGATATTTTAAGCCACAATAACAAAACACGGATGTATCGTTATTGATTGAGGGGTTGGCATCGTCGATTATGACGAATATTCTGCAAAAAAGTGATAGCATAAGATTTAAGAGAATCCAAAAGGACACTCTGCAAGAATACATTGATCAAAGTTCATTAACCCTTAAGCAAGCTCAAATCTTGGGCGGAAAAAAAAGAGAGGGAAGCACAAACATGCACAATCTCCTCGATCAGTCATTTATTGCAATTATGAGCTACTAAACTACAACAGTTCAGGTTGCTCACATAGCCTGAAGTGCTTTGGCACATATGAAGCACACAAGTCAAAAAGAGAAAAAGCATGACAAATGCATGCAAAGACTATCCTAGGAGTGCTTTTTGTAGCACAAATTAATCTTTCCAGGCATAAGGTAATACAACAATGCTCCGGCATTGATGACACAAATAACAAAGATTAGCCATTAATGTATACACCATATGCTATCGTGTCTTGAATTCTATAAGCATAAAAAGATAACAAATCAACCAAAGGGACACTTCCAAAACTCAAGACAATCAACAAACATGATGAATAGATGAGTAGATGCTAATCAAATGAATGCTTTCAGGAGGAACACTTCCAATATGAACGGATATATGCTATGAACAGAGGAAAATTTTGTAGTAAGAACAGATATAACTGAGCAAATTGCACTCGAACAACCTAAAGAAGTCAGCTGTACATGTCTCGAGGCATTGCGCTTTTGTTTATAAACTATGATTTCGAGATATTCCTCTTGGGTTAACTTTGCACTTAATTTAATCTTGCTCACCTACAACATTGTCCTAGTTAGCTGATTATAATAGGTGAGAAATTTGGCCAAAAGAAAAACAGTAGGTGATAAAGTATTGGCTACAATGCAAGCCTACTAGTCAGCTTGTCTTTAGTTTTGAAGCTCCAACTAAAACAAACTCTTCTCGTGTTGCAGTCTGTTGATTTCCTCCTCAGTTAATCAAGCAATTTGCCCTTAATGACTGTGGATTGGTTTGCGTCAGTATATGTTATTCAAAAGATGTTTCTCCCCTCTTATGAGTTCTTCATTTGCAAACTCCCACTGATCAGGATCTATCTTTCCAAAACCCTATTCAAGGAAAAAAAAAACCAAAGTCAATGAATGAGACGACGAAATTCACATACAGGGATAAATCAACTGTCTTGCCAAATTGCATGTTCCGGTATTAAGACAACCAACAAACAAAAACAGAAACGATGAGAGTACGACCACAGCAAGACGAGAGGGCAAAGTGAAGTAAAGACTTGCATCTAGAACCAAATAAGAAAAATTTAAAGGAAACCACTTACAACCATTGGTTTCAATTTACAGAAAACTGGAGATTTGTTGCAAGTACTAGCGACCAAATCGAGCACGCCTCTGACCAGCAAAAAAGAATTGAATACTGGAGAAAGATGGAAAGCCTCTAACCAGCAAATCATAGCTCGATTCAACATATAACTCGAAACCGAGAATCTCTAGCACACCAAGTACGAAGATTAAAATGGAAAAATTCTAAAAATTCTGGAAACCTATCGGACGATTACCCTAATCGTACCTTTCAAGGCGGAGGCAGAGCCAACAGGGCAGCATCAACGGTGTAAATCCTTTGGATTCGTGGCGATTTAAGGACCACGGAGGCAAAGACCGCGCGGTTAAGGCTAAGTTGTGACTCAAAGGGAGAGAGAGTTTTCTTTCAAGAAGAATAATGCCCTCGCTCAATTTGAAATTTTGGCCTGATGTAATGGACACACTGGACACGTGTCGCGTTCTAGCCTGCCTTCTTATTTGACACGTTGGAACACAATATTTCTCCGCTTCAATTCAAGGTTTTAGAGCTTAGTCCCAAAATGCCGCTAACCAAAGTGAAGTGGAAGAGTTTATGCTTGAGCTTGGGTTTGGGCCTGAGCTTAGGCTTGGGCCTGGGCTTGGTCTTGGGCCTCGACCTGAGCCTGTGTACTTGGTAAAGTGGACTTCTTTACTTGTCCTATGTGGTTTCCAATTTATCTAGAGAAAACTCGATTATAACACGATATGAACATGAGTTAAAAGTTCAAAATCAATGAAATTCAATCAGAGTGTCTCCCCCTACTCGAGTCCGTGTTCGTCCTAGAAGACGACTCGAAACAGCGAACGGTCTCACGCCAGGGGAATTGCGATATGATCTCTTCTTAATAAGCATGCTCTAGTTAAATAATAATGAATAGTGGCATTTTTGCATTTGTGTTTTGATGAAATTTTCTCCCGTGACGGAACATCTTTCACCGATAGTAATTCTTCGGCTTTTAATTGAAAGAGACTGAAAAAATATCGTGATTTCGGATAAGAAATATCCAGGTGAATACATAAATCAACTACTTAACTCCAAACGAAATTATACACATACTAATCGTGCCAAAATTCAATCGACGGCAAGACTTGTAAAGTACAATCAGCACAAACAAACCACACACTAACAAAACAAGCCATAATTTAATCGATGACACAGCATTTGAGATAAAGATACACGTCGCAATTTAATTAACGACGTGAATCTAAAGCTACAAGATACATGGAAATAAAGATAAAGATAAATTTATTTAATTTGTGAAGGGAGCTTTCTAGTATACGACTGATGGTATTTGTAATGGCAGTGCAATAACTACTTTTCGATGGTTTCCAACGGTTGCGTCATTCATGGTCAATTCCCATCAGTTGTCTCCACGTTCTTTCGTTCTTTGGCATTTCCCTACCCATGATCCTTAGATTCTTTTTCTAAACGGTTATCCTCTTGAGAAAGAGTGTCACTGTCTCCACGATTTTGATATGGCAGTGGCTAGTGATTGCTTATAAATAACTGTCTTAACAATTGTATTGCTCCTCGGTTTTGTCTTTCATATCCCTTTGTCTAATATTCAAATGGCAAATGTTTCCTCTAAGCATGCGTGCCCATTTCTTCCCAATTTCAATTGTTTTGTCTTATAACCGTTTCTCTATGCCCCTTTGTTGATTTCTAGTGCCTTTAAAGACCTTCAGACAGTATCCATTCGTGGGCAGTTGCGCTGGTATTCGTTCTCCCCTGCTTCGATGCGGTCGAGAGTTTGAATCCCCGCGGTGCTAGCATTTAAGTGGAGGGCCCTGATGATGGGTTGCCGTGCCAGCTTCCCCCAAAGTATAATCGCTATTGGATTTCCATCACGAAGGCCCATGAGACCCCGAATCGGCGTAAGCCGACAAGGGCATGCTCCAGCGGATCCTCGATCACCAAAAAGAAAAAAAAAGACCTTCAGACGGCACATTACTATTTGTATCATTGCCCAACATTCATATCGACGATTTAATGACGTTTGATCCCCAAGTGTCAATAGTATATATCACTGAGGTGCATCACCGTCGGTTGACCACGTCATCTTTTGCGGTCATTGACGTCATGCATGTGGCAGTGTTCATGTGCTTCCCATATGACTGTTCATGCTCACTTGTTGACCTTGTCCTTATCAATGACCCGATCACATCTAGGTGCAAAGAATTTGAACGAAATGTCTTATTTCTTTCGGCCTTTTGAACGACGAGACGCCCACGTTTGGTAGGCGAGCTCCCAAGTTCGTGAAATATCCTTACCCAAACAGAGAATTCTCAGTGCTTGATGGCATGCACGTAGTCGTAAAACACGGTCGGGCCCCTTAGATTTACTCTCCTCGGACGGCCAGGTACTATGAATCATAGAGGCCGCATGCCCCGCACCCAGCGCGCTTCGCTAAATAGCGAAAGAGACGTGCGGGATCGATACAGATAACTCCCGATTGCCTCGTTCAGCTTCCGGACATCCCTCTCACCCTAAGAAGAACAGAGCAAGGATTGATCCGGAGGATGTCCCGTTTGACTCTACCATTTGCTGCCCCTCACTTCTTCATCAAGAGGGAACAAAAGCCAAGCGTGCACTGCTGGGAAGGAAAGAAAGGGAGGGGGCCATGGCCAAGAACAGGAACCTGCACAGCACATTGAGAAAGGGGCTCCTTCTGGGCCATCAAAGCGTTCCCAAAATGGCAAAAGTCCTCCTCTCAACCACCGCCACCGCTCTTGATGTGGATTGGGCGATTGGGTGAACCGGGTCGTCTTCGTCAAGGTGGGGAACAGCTCGTGCCGAAAGCAAGAGGGAAATTGAAGGGATGTTGGTGATGGTTTGGACCCACGTGAAGGGGGATCCCCCCCGGCCCTTCTCTTCTCTCTACTTTGCTTTTTGATCCATGGTCATCGCTATTTTATGACCTTTGCTTGCGAAGTTTTGGCAGCCCCGGCGGTGCGTGTGTTTCGCAGAAAACTTTTGCATTAGGTTGTGTATATCTTCACAGGTATGTTGTGGCTAGACTTGATTGGGGAGTGGCTCTGAACGGATTAGTCGGCGGATCGAACCAGTGAGGAAGAAAGGGGGGCGAGTGGTAAGGCTTCGAGCCCGAAAATTCTTGCCCAAACCCCTCTTACGATTAAAAGATTATTAATTACTTCTTCGGGCCGAAATCATCGAGCCGAGCCGGGGTGGGTGGCACTTCTGGTCTAGTTACGATGCATGATCAAATATGGGAATCGTACGGCGATTCCACTTGATTTATGCGATATAATCAATTAACCATGTAGACCAGATCTAGATAAGTATTTTCCGGGTTTCTAAGGTTAGTCGGAAGACGAGGAATGTCATGCCATTTCTTTTGTTGGAATAACTTTTGGCCAACCTCGTGAATTCCCTTACATGAAGAGAAATTCTTTGAAGGCTGACCACCAAGACTTCAATGATTTGCCTAATTCATACCAGAGGGTTGCCGAAAATCCACCCATGAATTGACATTTGCCGAATTGGATCGATTAATCTTGCACCAGAGTCCCAATTCCATCCAAATGCTTCAAACCTCTCCAAGATCTGAGCTTCTTTGATATTGTCTTGGACCGGGACCAATCGCCTCCATGCGACCGTGACAACCGCATCAAAGCCGTCGTCGGCCGCCAATCCATCTCTTCTTGTGTGCGCTCTTTTAGACAAAGGACAGCGAACCCTCAAAATTTGCCCTAAGACTAGAAATAATCAGGAAGTTAGAGATAAAATGTAGTTTTACGTGGTTCGGATATACTAATTAGGTATTTTCGACCAGAAAATAAGGATTTTATTTTTCTTAAGAAGTGAATTCAAAAATTCATTTCTAGTGTTTTAGATCTCTCAATCCCTTACCTCAGAGACAGAGACGGGATTGCTTGAGCTGATGTTCTATTTTGAAGTGCAAGACCAAAGTATAGTAGGGAACATAATTTTGCCATGCCATATGTAATGTATTCACTAATCAAGAAATCATCTCGAGCACGCCCCGCATCGATCGAGTGAGAGGCGATGCGAATTTCCACAACGGCAGAGACCGTATAATTCATGTCCTGGCCACGCAAGGTGTTACATTCGTGTCGTCGTCGCCTCTATCCATTCATCTCATGAATTTAATTTCGCTTATTGCCAAAAAAAAAAAAAAAAAGTTCTTGAGCTACAGTAAGAAAATGTATCAAGAAAGGAGCTAAATATGGAGCGCATCCCAAGTTTAGTATGCATAATTAATATGGCATTTGACTTTGATCAACGAAAGTGATTCTTATTCCATTTCTTACAAGGAAGTCATTCAATTCAAATTTGTGAAAAACAGAGAAAATATGGAAAGAGATTCAACATCAAACTTCTCCTCTTTATGCCAAAAGAGAAGGTCATTTGACCCTTCAATAAATAAGGGGGGAAAAAGTCCAATACTCATCCCATAATTTTTTGTTTCGTTTTGGAAAAACCATCAATCACGACGACAAGGATCGAATCAAGCAAGCTGGTCCACATCACTGCATACTATCAATGAAAAATGACACAAACGATTCCAATGTCAATCATAAATTTTTAATTTGTTTGATATGATCATTAGACTTTAACTTAATGTGCAATATCGTACTTAAACTTTAAATTTTTCAATGTGATCCATGAACTTTTTGTACATGTTTAATTTAGTCATGGGCAATATAAAAATGTTCAATATAGTCATTTAATTAATTCAAGTTCAAGAATAACATTAAATATTTTGATATAATTTAGGGACTAGAATGAATATGTATCAAAAGTTAAGGGATCACATTGAACAAAATAAAAGTTCATGAAGAAGAGTATTTGTGTAATTATCCCTACTGTAAAAGGATATAATGGTTTTATGAATTAATGTATTTGACTGAAAAACCTGTCCCGAGCACATGGAGAAGTGTCCCATTATCTTAAAGTTATCATTCGACTCGAAACTACAAAGCAAGCTCCTTTGCTTTGGCTTTAGGGCTTCTAAGAAAAGCAACTTAGGCCAAATAATTTTTTCTTTTGTTTTTCAAACTTTGCCCTCACTAAAGTATGTAAATTTCACTTTTACTAAACGCTATTTGTTTTTCCAAAATAAAATAAAATAAATGAGTCAATATCCTTTCTTTAAATATAAGTCTTAAAGCGTTGCCAAACTTGCCGTGGGCATGAAGGGATTTAGTTTTATATCCCTTTCCAACGGAGCTAGAATTCTGTCCTTAGAATAAAATCTCTTTTTTGGTTCCTAATTAAAATAATATTTTGTTAATTGACCTTGCTTAAACACTTCGACTACACAACCAAAAATTTGGTTAAACATTTCGTTAAAGTCTAAAACGAATTATTCAGGGAAAGATATATAATATTTCCATAATAACAACAACATTACTTCTTCCATGTTAAACATGTAGAATATAAAATAAAATAATACACTTCAATCGATAGATAAAATTATGGGACCGTCCAATACATGCCCATTGCCTTTTTCAGAACTTTGATTGACTCAATTTTATGCGTTCCTAAAATATAAATAAATAAACATATTTTTTCCATTTTAAGTAGCAATAGCGACTTGCATAGGAGCCTACCAATTTAAAGCAGTTTAGCCATAAACCGCAACAAATCAACTCGGATATTCGTAATGATTATTGGCCTGGAAAGGGGAACAAATTGCAGGCCTTTTAAATTATCTCTCAACTACCTCCAGGCTCCAATATATCATTGGTCGTGCCCATAATAATTCACAAAAAAAAAAAAAAAGGATGAAAATGACATCTAACCATGAAATTTCATTACAAACACTCTTTATTATATAGTTTTTATATATATATCTTTCTGAAATTCTTACGTGTGTAATTTGCTTTTTCCTATCTATTTTAGTTTTTTTCCCCTAGCAATAATACTAAAATGCCCTTGTAAAGCCCAAAAAATGAAGAAGAAACAAAAAAAAAAAAAAAAAAAAAGGAGAGACAATAACCAGAAATTCTTTGATTGTAGCACCACCAATCCATCTTACATCATGCATACGGTCGATTGTGATTGCACACTAAATTTACAAATGTGAATTATCGCACTAGCTAGGGGATATATAGACTAACATGCTTGTATGTAATGTTCAATTGACTAAATAATATAAGTTCTTTTGATGATTCTAAGTCTAGAGAATAGCGAATTGTAAAGACCCCAACCTGATCCATGCGGGCCAAGGTCTTAAAGGAGTACTCCAAATAACCACGCAAAGTGGTGACTATTTGAGAATGAATGTTGACATATGAATCACTTGACAAGCCTCTCCCAATTAATGTGAGGTTCGAGATATCAAAAATTTTGATTTTCGAAATTGCTTCCCGAAGAAAAATGCAAAACGAGGAAAAAAAGGGTTGTGCTCCACCATTTCAAAGACATTATGCTACAAAAAATGTGCTATTAATCTAGAATGCATGAAATTTGGTTATCTTCAAACATATATATTTTCTCCTTCTACAGCAATCTCCAAGAACAACTATTCTATTTTTATTATCAAATTTGTGTTTAGATATTTCTAAGTCCCTTATTTACTTTCTCAACTATGCAATTTCACATTTCAATGTTCTATTAAGCCCCACCTATGTGTAAAAGCTAGTGACACGACACGACACATACAATCGGCGCATATATATATTATATATATATATATTAAATTATGTCTTTCTAACAATTCGACTCTTAGATCAATTGACAGCGGTATTATAATATGTTGATCGCGGTGCCATAATATGCATTTGTATTTCTATCTAACGACTTGCACACGATGTTTTCACAGGTCTTTCGTATCTTGCATATTATCCCCCGCAGATAAGGATTATCAAGCCATAAACCCTTGCTTGGGAGAAATTCATTTGTCATTGTAAGAGTCGCGCTCATATTTCATCGATCAACAATCCACTGATTAAACAAATCGCCCACCTTCTTTTTACCGTATCCTCAAATGCAAATTATTCGTCACCCTTTTGCCATATGTGCCAAGTGATCTTGCCATGGCATGCGGTGGCACGTGAAGAAAAGAATGGAGGCTCTAGAGTAACGGTTTGCCAAAGAGAATTTACAGGTGGCTTGGGTTTCTGTCTTATTGCAAAGGGGGAGTTTGCAGCCTCTTCTTTCCCTCTTTTTTTTGTCTTTTTTTTTTCTTTTTTTTTCCTTCTGCTTCCCTTGCTTTTCTGTATCTACTCATGTTCATCTATGCTATGCGGGCCTAGATAGCTAGGCAGAGAAATGATCAGTACACCCTTCTTTGGCCAAATACAAATGTGAATACACGACGCACTCGTCTCTCCCACCCGTTTTAGTACAGCAGCCCCTGAAACCCACCAAGGAAAAGCCAAACAACCACAGGAGAGGCTAAGGTCTGTAGCACATATATACCTTCCTTCGTCCATCCACAGCGATCTCCAAGGCTAACTGTTTCCATTATCCAGACGTTGTATCTAGAGAGAGAGAGGGCGGAAGAGAGAGAGAGAGAGAGTAATGGGGAGAGGGAGAGTGGAGCTGAAGAGGATAGAGAACAAGATCAACAGGCAGGTGACCTTCTCAAAGAGGAGGAATGGGCTCTTGAAGAAGGCCTTTGAGCTCTCTGTGCTGTGTGATGTTGAGGTCGCCCTCATCATCTTCTCCAGCCGTGGCAAGCTCTATGAGTTTGGCAGCTCTGGCCCTTCTGGGTACAATCTCTCTCTCTCTCTCTCTCTCTCATGCTCTTAATTTCAGCTGATCTAGTTTTCTCAATGGTTCTCTTTTCTGGGATTCTTCTTTCTCTTGTGGGTTTTCATCAAAAGTATGGTTACTCTTAAAGATTTTTCCTTTCCTTTCCGGGAAAATTATTGTGCTTATGGCAACAAGTGGGTGTTGTTTCGTCAGTTCTCATTTTCATCTCCTCTTTTGCAATGTCAGTTTCATCACTTGAGTTTCAGCAAACTGTTCTCTCTCTCTCTCTTCTCTGAGAAAGAGCTCTCTCTCCTCTCCTGTTTCTAGTTTTTACCTCGGTTCCCATTCCATGTTTTCTGGCATTTGTCAGGATATTTTTGTTTTAAGGGCTTTTCCTGTTTTCCTATTATCCTTTTCCTGTTTTCCTATTATCCCTTTTTCAAGTGGCCTTGTGTTGGATCTCTCAAGAAACCGCCAGTTCCCAGTTCTACCATGACATGTTTGCCAACGCAAGATCGACACGTTTCACGTCCCCCCTCTCTCTCTTTCATGTCCCCTCTCTCTCTCTCTCTACTTTTGCTTTATAGCTTTCTTTCTTGTTCTTTCATGGAAAGAAATCACGACGGTGTTAGTGGCGTTGTGCGAGTCTCTTCTGAAACAATCTCCTGAAATCAAGATTCCCCATTTTGCTATCCACCTGAAACAAAGAGCTTGTGCCCTCTCCTGTAGCTCTGTGTAAGTTGGAGGATCTAGGGTTCTTCAGTGCTCTCTCTCTCTCTCTCTCTCTCTCTCTCTCTCTCTAGAGAAAGGTAGTTGCACAGTGCCCAAAGAGTGTGGGGTTGTTTTTGTCTGCATGTCTATCAGTCGTTTGATCCTCTGGGTATGCGCTTTCTTCTTCAAGATAATTTTATGTACTGCTTCCGGTGTGTGGGTGGTGCAGATCAATCACATTCATGTCTACCATCTCTCTCTCTCTCTCTCTCTCTCTCTCTCGCGTAAAGGTGTGAATGTTGGGTCTCTACATCCTATGACTTTGAGGTCATGTCATAATTTCTTTCTGTAGAGCTTGTGCCCTCTCTTGGACCTCTGTGCAAGTTGGAGGATCTAGGGTTCTTCAGTGCTCTCTCTCTCTCTCTCTCTCTCTCTATAGAGAGAAAGTTAATTGCACAGTGCCAAAAGAGTGTGAGGTTTTGTCTTTAGTCGTTTGATCCTCTGGCTATGCACTTTCTTCTACAGGATGATTTCAAGTACTGCTTGAGGAGTCAGTATAGATCAATCTCATTCATGTCTTCCATGAAATCTCTCTCTCTCTCTCTCTCTCTCTCTCTCGTGTGAAGGTATCAAAATTGGGTCTGGACATCCTATGAATTCTGTCATGTAATAACTTCTTTCTTTACAATCTGTCTTCTCTTTTGATTTATCTTTTCTTCATACCCAGAACAAAGATCACGTTCTTGCATCAGACTAATCTACTAAGATTTTCTTCTGAGAAAAAAAAAGAATAAAAAGGAAGACAGATTTTTATCTTTAGGTAACATGGCAACGCCTTCTCTCTCTTTCTCTCTCTGGGAAATTTTTCTCCATTATCCTTTCTATTTCCTTTGTCACAAAAATGAAGCATATTTAGGTAACAAATGGAAGCATTCCCACAAACATGTAGCCCGAAATATTTCTTCTCCTCCTCAATTAAAGGAGAACTTGCAGTTATAGTGGTGAATAACTCTGTTTAATCCAACAACAAACAAGAGTTACAGATCTGACATGCATAAAGAGACAGTGCAATGCAGCAAGTGTTTCCTTTGATTAATCATATGCCATCAGTTACAACCTGAAGCTTGCAATTTGTGGGGAAAGTCTGTTTCAGTTGCAGTACAAGGAGGGGCTACTTTTCATTAGTTGATCGTAACATAGTTTACATAAGTACTTGTTAATGACTGCCGTTTATCAGCTCCTTTATTTTTGCGGCTCTTGTTATTTGAATCATTCTTGTCATATTGACCAATAAAAGTTATTTTTGTAATACATACCTAGGTCAAAAGGCAGTCAACAATTTAGTATCGGGTTTAGAAATATCTAAAAATCTCCTAATAAATTTAAAAGGAAGTGAGGGAAAGTCTGACTGATGGTCACTGTATAAAAATCAACACATTTCAAGTGATTTACCAATAAGATTGGTGTGATTGTACGACTATGTTCTATAACTCTAGAGTTAGATAGACCACTACCACCAGTAGTAATCTACTGGCATGTTTTCCATTTATATGCAAGATTGTATAGGTAAAACCTAAGGGACCAAATGTGATTAACGTATATTCATCAGGATGCTCACAAGTAATGGTTATAGGTTCTATTACAGGCTCATGAGTATTGTTAGCTGATTGTCTAGGAAGGATTGGTTAATAACTTTGCATAGAAACACATTTTGCTGATTGCAGATGAGTAGAAAGTGTAACCTTTTTGCTTAAATAGTTACTTGTTCAACTGACTCTACCCGTAGGAAATATTCACTACTCCAAGCTGTGATATTTCTCATACTAGAATCACATACGGGGCAGATTTTCTTGGCCATTTGCCCAATTTATTGCCCCTTTTCCTGAGCCTGCGATTCGTAAATTTTGATTTCATTGTGCAGAAATTATTTGAAAGTGGAGAGTTGAGAAGACTAAACATTTCTTTATCTCTTCTTTGTAGCATAAATAAGACGCTTGAACGATACCAACGTAACAACTTCACTCCTCAAGACAACGTTGCTGAACATGACACACAAGTTTGTATTCATTATACTAGATACCAGATTTGCTGCTCAATAAACTCTTTTCTTTTTCTTTTTTCTTTTTTGAAAAAAATCCATTGACCATAAAATGTTTCTTTTGCTTGAAGCCTGGAACTTCATATGATTTAATGCTGTTACTGTAGATAGTGACATGCTGAGATTCCTATGCGATGTTTTAAAACAGCTGTGTGATAATAAGTGTGAAGCCTTAGTTTCCCAAAGAGATTCAATACATTTACATAGTGCGTTTTCATTATAATGAAGCGAAGAGATGTCTGTCTTCACTTCACTTGGTGCTTTTTTATGACAGCAGAACTGTTTTCAAGAGATATCAAAATTGAAGGCACAATATGAATCTCTTCAACAAACTCAGAGGTTTTGCTCTTTTCTTATTTTTGCCAAAATATCATCTCATAGATTCAAGTATTACATTTTTCCCAGGAAATGTATTAATCGGTCAATTAAGTTTTTTTTTTTTTTTTTGGCAAAAGGTAAGTAATAATCGGTCTGTTAAGTTGTAATCTGCTAACACCATAATATGTGCTAACACGGAGTACTGAATTTAAGGCATTTGCTTGGAGAAGACCTCGGACCACTGAATGTGAAAGAGTTGCAAAATCTTGAGAAGCAGCTTGAACAAGCTCTTGCACAAGCTAGGCGAAGGAAGGTATTTCACCCAACCCATGTGCCACTCGCAAATGTTGGACAGCATGATGAAGTTTTTCTCCAACTTTTTTAACTGAACATATGTTTTTATTGAACTTTAGTAGTGTTCATCGCACCTGAATTTATTTTTGGACCAATCACAGACGGTTATACACATAGCTCTGAGTACTGATTATCAAGAAACTGGAAATAAGTTTGTTGAATTAGCCAATATGATCTTTGATCGTCATTTCATGTTTACTAAAATTTCAATCTGCGTTGACTCTCATGGTTGAGTAGTATGGTTTTGGTAAATTGATCTGATTTCCCGAAATCAATCCTCTTTTGAAGGACTTAGATGCAACTAATCATGCATATCGATGAAGGTTTGATGGCTAATAGATCCATGCAACTAAATATTGGACAAGGTGAAAGGGAGATCCATCATCGACCCATGCGAAGCTCTTATATATAATTTACAGTTTGGTTCTCCCCTATTGATCTTTATATCATCGTTTCAATTCTGGCATAAGAAAAATCGTGTACTCTTAGAGCAGTTGTCAATTAAAACTAAAAATCTTATTCATGTCATTGATCCTCAAGAGAAGCTAATTTTCCAGTGTCTGCTTTTTCCAAACATAAACTTAGCAAGATCCTGAATTTACCCTCTCTTCATCTCTATTTTTGTATCCCAAATTGTAGACACAACTTATGTTGGAACAAATGGACGACCTCCGCAGAAAGGTATGTAATGTATTCAGTAAGTTTTGAAATCGATCTCTACAAATTTCACATTTGTCTTTGGATCTGTGTCAGTAAGTTTTGAAATCGATCTCTACAAATTTCACATTTGTCTTTGGATCTGTGTCATCTCAATTAGAAAGTAAATTGACTCATTATATTTTTTTGTGCATTGCCTGAAAGAGACTTCAAGAGTTGAAAAGCAATTCCTGATATCTATCATCCCAACTGAATATTAATTTAGTGTTAAACTATGATGATTTCATGAGTACACAATGAGTCTGTTTATTGTACAATTGAGAGGATCCATATCCTCCCTTTCTAAGTTAATCCCCATTGTATCTAAATGTGATGTCTGTGGCCTTCGGCGACAAAATGGCAGGAGCGGCAGCTTGGAGATCTTAACAAGAAACTCAAGTTCCAGGTATCGAAATTTGTTATTTCGTACATTATACCTCATGCTCCTGACAAGATCAATGTCTTCAAGGTGCATTAGTTAGAAAACTTCAACACTGGCACTCGATGCTTGATGATTTATGTTTTCTCAGCTGGAGGCAGAAAGACTAAATCTGAAGGCCATTCAAGGGCTTTGGACCTCCACATCTGATGCTGCTGGAACTAGCAGCTTCCATGTCCACCATTCTCAACCAATCCCCTTGGATTGCGAACCTGAGCCAGTCTTGCAAATCGGGTACTTTCTTTTTGCCCATTTTCCTTTTGAGAGAAGTGATTCTTAACATCATTAAATCAAGTGAGTTCCACGAAAAGCTCATTGTATTGACAATGTGTTGATAGGATCTGGCTTAGTGGTGCGACACTAGAACTGGATGCTATTTCTTCAGTTGTGCAGATGAAACTCGTACTAAATAACATTTCTAAAGAGCAATGCAATGAATTTAGCTGGGAATATATATTAGGTTTAACAAATGAACGATTATTGGAAGATATCAAGCGCGCCGTGAGGTGAGAGTGGACGTGAGCATGTCTATCATAAAATTGACATTATTCCACACTTTTTTGTTTTTTTGTTTGAACACATTGTACTGACTTGTATAAGATCATATAATTATTCTAGCATAAACGAAGTTGAGGTAAAAATGAAAACCCTTATGCCACTGTGCATAATTTCAAATAAATATTTCCTTTCTTCCTCCTTTGCCTTCTTTTCATCATGAATGATCATGATCATCATCGTCTTCATCTTCTTCTTCTTCTCCCTTCTTATTCTTCTTTATGTCTTTTGTTTATTTATCATTTTGAGTGGTGCATTACCAGGTCCCAGCATGTTCAAGCAGAAGGATCATCTGTTACAAAGAGCGGTACTGGTGAAACCAACTTCACTCAAGGATGGGTCCTCTAAACAACATATGGAACAGAAAAAAAAGTCAGCATCTTCTATGAATATGATGGCATGCTTGATTTCTTGTCCTAAACATACTTTTTAAGCATCATTTTTGTTTTTCAAGTGGGTTGGCCGTCCTGATAAAGGGGATCAGAGTGAAATGGGTTTGTCCATCAAATTCACTGTGTTCGTGGCGCAATTAGAGTGCATGCCATGTAAATAAATATATAACTCTATGTTGTGATGCATTCCAGACAAATTCACTGTGTTCGTGGCGCAATTAGAGTGCATGCCATGTAAATATATATATATATATATCTCTATGTTGTGATGCATTCCAGAAAAGACAGGAGTTTCAATTACAGGAACAAGTGCATGTGCTTCAAGAAAATCTCAGCGTCATGTATCCTCGTCATATACACAGTACATTAGCCATACTTTCAACATATATAGCAGTCGTAACTTACTTTCAACATACATAACAACTATAGCAGTATCTAAATTTCGAGGTGTTCGATAACCATGAGCCGCAGCAATGCTGTGTGCTTCTCTTTTAGATGCTATTTACTGTTTCATTCAAATTCACGATGGAATGACACAATTCAATTATTGCTGTGGAGAGATGGGATTGGACTTGTGCAAGAGCAGGCTATGCCTTTCTTGGTAAAGAAATTCACACTTCCCTGGCGAATGAAAAGGGACTTCTCGGTTCTGAAGTATGAAAAAAGTTCAAATTTCCCCTCGTCCATTGTTCTCGCTTGGGAATTAATCACAAATTGACCAGCGCCACACGTACAACTCAATTCAGAAACTCAACTTTGGTAGGCAAAATTTGAATAACCTTATTCCATAAAACAGTAGATTACGATGTCTCTTCTCTTAGTTTCTTTGAAACCACAAGCAGAATAAACGGGCATCTGAACAAGAGAGGAGTTAGAGGCTGTACAGTCACAATTGCACAAGCCAAGAAGTTCGCCTCTCTATGCTTCAGTTCTAATTTTCAAACACACTACTGACCAAAATAAGTGCGTGTCCAAATAAGAAGTTTTTGCCTAAATTAGAGTCGATGCCCTGTTTACATTCTTGATGATCTTTGAAGTTTGAATTTTTTTAAAGGCGGCCAGTGCTTTTAATAATAAATCCATCAACATTTCGAACTTTTTTTTTCACATTACAGTACAGACAGAAAGGAGGATAATTTCAAAGCTCTTCTTGGGCAGCGTTTACGACCATGACACTACAACTGATAATCCTTTCTTAAATTTCATTTATTAAACAATTGCAAGGCTTCTTTCTTCAAAAAATAAAGATAAGAAAACTCTACTTTTCTCCGAATCGATCCAGGAGCTCGCCTCCAAAACCCCACCGCCGTCCATTACATGTTTCCATCAACTAAACTGATGCAACACCTTATACCTCTTCTGGTTTAACGGTATGTGTAAGTGTGGCACCGAAACCCGAAGGGTCGAGCTCAAGAAACGCAAAGCTAGGGCCTTTTGCATTGTGGAAATGGGTATACGGGCCAGATAAATGTGTCGCATGGCAAGGGAATGAAGCAGGAAAAGAAGCTGCTTGATAAGAGGCTGTGCTACGTCGGAGGCTTTGAGAGGGATTTCCAAGTGAACTGTTTCATAGTTAAGATGCCCAGAATGCCCAGTGATTGAATCCACTGCTCTTTGATTTGAAGGGAGGAATTTCACAAGTAGAATGACCAAAAAGGCCTTGTCACGAGCTGGACTCGAACCAGGGGATCAAAAGACAGGCCCATACGGAGTTGAAGATGGTATTAACATATTCTAGCTCCTGAAGGACCGGGTGTCGCAAGAAAGGAGATCTTACTAAAGACGAGAGGACAGCACATGAACGGGAGCAGCATAAGGGCCATCTAAGTTGTCCTTTGGCATCTAAGACTCGGTCAAAATCAACTTTTAAAAGCAAGAATTCGAAGTTACCAGACCAAGCTTTCTCCCCCTTTTGGTTCCCGAATAGAAACACAAGTATTTCCCAGCAACCCCGCTTTCGTAATATAAATTACATGGTAATCGCGCTTTGCATCAGCCATGACCCCAGCATGTATTAGCAAACTGTTGGCGTCTTCCATCAAGAGTCACTATACTTTATTTCGGTGATTTCCAATCGAGAGTTCCTAATTCCAGGATAAGGAAAAAACTATGTTGAAGGCAATCTCAAGACAAAAACTTGTATATTGATTTGATACAAAGTATATTCATGAAGTCCCTTCCCTAGTAAGGGGGCACTGAAAAAAAAATGAAAGCACCCCGTTCTCTCTCTCTCCCTCTCTCTCAGATCAAAACCCATGGGAGCAACAAACAATACAAACTTTACCTAACATGAAGCAAGAAAACCAATACTCAAACAATCTCATCAGCTGTTCTGTCACCGGCTTCTGACGAATCATCGTGCCATAAACAATGAGAGAAGAGCACTATTAGGAGCGGGTTTCTTCTTAAGCAGGACATAAAGTCGTCGTTGCTCACCCTTCCATCACCATCCCCGTCAAACAATTCGAACAGTTCGCGAATCTGAAAGAACACAGCAGAATGGCCATCATGTATAGGAAACAAAAGAGCAGGCAAAACACATCGCAAATTCATCAACAAATTTGTGTCGAAATATTTATTTGCTGATTAGCATTTCTAAATAACCCAAAACAAACATCAGAGTGCCAGTTTGTTACCTCTTCCTTGCTCATATTCATCATGGTTACTCTAAGGCTATTTCCCAACTGTTTCAAAAGCAACGATAATCCAAGGATTAGCCGAGAAGATTTTATTTGGAAACAATACTACTGAAATTATAAAAGGGTTGAAAAAGAAAGGCTCACTTGTTCCTCTGAGATGTAACCTCTGCCTCCTACATCACATTCCCGAAGTGCCAGTTGGCAGGCTTCTCTAAATAACGGTTGCTTCATAACATGAGCCGACCCAAATAAAAACTGCAAACACAGAAACAAATCATTTCATTCAAATTTTAACAAGAAAAAGCCAAGTCCCGAGACAAATTAATAAACCTAGCATCTACTGATCACTTCCCTCAGTTGTAGAGGAAGATGTGCCCGCTATCAAAACTCAAAGGGAAAGATTACCTGCTTGAATGTGATTTTTCCGTAGTTGTCCACATCAAGGAACCTAAATATCTGTCATCCAAAAAATTCTTATTTAATATGAAGACAATTGAAGAACAATAATCAGCCTACAAGATAAATCTGAGTTTAGTTTCACTTTGGTAATCATTTTTCCAATTTTCAGTCTAAAAGTAGGGAGACTGACTCAAAAAGCACTAGAAAACTTTGCTCAAGCACAATTAAGAATACATTTATCTAACTTAACAACATAATTTTCTGGAAATTTGATGTCCCATGAATGTCATGCCGTGTATATTAACAAGTGCCAAATCCAATGCTTTAGCAAGGGGGTGTTATAAGTAAGTAAAACTTTAAAAATCTGAAAATTTCTTGTACGTAAAAGGTGAAATGAGCAATGAGCAGAGAGGCAAGCACCAAGCTCCTAACACTGAAGCATCCATCTGGCTATGAAGAAAGGTCACTGACCTCTTCAGAAAGAGTAGAAGCTCTCAGTCTCAGGCTCCTCAAAAAGCCATCCATTGACACAAGCCCACTGAAAGAGAACACTAAACAGTCAGGTTGCAGAAACCTTACAATAATATGACAAGCGGAGAGAATATGCTCATCAACATCTTAGCCATGTTTTCTGTTTCATTTTGTCACATTATTGACCAGAACTACAATCACTAAATAGCAGTGGTCTTATGCTTAAAGATTAATAAATCAATAGTGCACTCTACAAAAGCGGCCCCAAGGGGATTAACTATGAGACACCAAGGGGGTGCCAAACCATCTACAAGAAAAGCTCAAAACACAAAAAGGAATCCACAGGTATTGAAGGGGAGAAGACTTGACAACAGAAGGATAGATATTTGACGCCAGAGGACAATATCACAGCAAGAAGGGAGGAGTTTGTCGCATGATGCTACAAAAGCAACCTCACAACCTATCGTGCATCATTCCTACTAATAAGCAAACTAGAAGAACAATGAACATTTCTACCAGAGAACCCACAGCTTGAATATGTAGAATATAGCCATTGCTAAAACCTTGAAAGAGGCAAGGCGCTAGGGAATCAAATATTTTTAGGAAATGGGCAAGAGTACCTCGAGTCTGGATTCATTGACAGAAACTTATCCAGAAAGTCAACGGCTTCCAGGCTGCTCAAATGGAAAAGCTGAAACAAGAGGAAAAATAGTATTGTAAGTTAATAATCTGTCAAGACCAATAATGTTCAAAAAAGAAATGATAATAAATTCATCTGGATTGATGTCTCATACAATATCTGTCATGTCCACAGGGTACCAACAAAAATTACAGTCTAGCTTCAAACAAAAAGCCTGATCTTTCTTGTGGGTCTATATCTGGATTAACATCTCAGACAATACCTGTCATGACTTCAGAATAATAAAGAAAAGGCCAAATGACAAGGTTTTTCAATTTTATCCTAACCTTTTAATCCTATCAGAAAAATACCCATTATTTCAAATTTGTTTCAAATCTATCCTAGTCTTTTAACACCATTTGTGAGAGAAAAAGTTTTGTTAGATTCCTTCCCAAATTTCAATTTTGTCTTCTTTTTATTTTTTTAGTTTATATGCAGGTTCCCCTTTTTTTATTTTCAATGTGGCAGCAAGACTGTTCAAGGAAAAACATTATCTTATCATTTATTGCCTAATTATGCTAAAAGAAGGATATCAATTTAAATCTGAAGAAGGAATATTTATCCGATTATTAAGGGAGAATATGTAAGACAGAATAATTTAACCAACGCGAAATTCAAAGGATAATATTTATCTGGCTTCATATCAACCATTTTTCAATAATTGAAAATACTTACAAAATTTATGTAAGAAGAAAAAATGAAAAGTTAGGTTAAAAAAATGGTCATAATTGAATTTTGTAAATATTTAAGAGCAAAGAAGGAAAAAATGGTAATTACAAGACAATTCTTGGAGGGAGTCTAGCCCAGTTATAGTATTTATACGATTTCAATAGTTGAAGATTATCCCGATAGAAGCAGAGAGATTGGGATAAAATTGACAAAATGAGAAATGATGAGTATTTTTTTTGCCATTTGGCCTAAAGAAGACTCATGATTTCCTCTCTGCCTCTCCAATAGCACCTTTTAATGGTTATTATACACGATAGAAGAAGCTCATATGATGTAAAGTTACAAAAACTGATTAAGTCATCACCAGATAACAGCCTCTCCAGGTCTAATACAGAAAGAAGCTCCGCATCATATTGCATAAGAGCTCAAAATAAATAAATTCCAATTCACCATTCAAAATTGAGGCAGTTGATAACAACAAAACCACAATCCAAAATTTTCTTCACTTCAGCATTATAAAAGAATCATTTCATCAAGGGCAAATGCAGATGCTAGTGCTGTAGCTCCCGTTTACTAAAGATGTACATATAATGACAATCCATACAGGTAGCACAGAATCAAGACAAGTTGGTGACTTCTCAACTTGCGAGCATAGGATGACTTATTTATAAGAAATAGAAGAAAGACAGAATATCATCACATTTACAAACTTACAGATTCCACCTGCGCCATTTCAACCATATAACTCGAAGGCTTCCCCTGCAACATGTGAAACAAACACGGGATGACTTGCTTTGAAAACTTCAATCTCACTTCTTAAATGGGCAACATGCCATTAAAATTAACATATCATAGATAACATTCTTTAACTCTTTCTGCAGTCTATCTTGATTGATACTCCATAAGTTACAGTGATCACACCAAATAAAGCATCTTTTAGTTTGTTCCTATTGCATGATTTCAGAAGACAAACGTAATCAAATTTATGCACCACGATAGATCACTTAGACTAAGCAAGTTTTTGGAGCTTCTACTCTTGTTGTAAAGTTTCTATTGCCAATAAATCAGACTATAGAACACCAACCTGCTTTGACTCGACAGCTTTCATAAGAAGCATCACATCCCCATAAGAATGGGATGTTTGGGTGACGTTCAGAGCTGTTGCAATAGCATTGCTCGCCTGCAAGAGACAAATTTAAATTACTAACACACAGAAAACACACAAGAAAAAAATATGCTACCCTAGTCTAATATTCTCAAATTCCCGAATTGCTCCATTTGCTGATATCACTAATTGGGGAGCTAATTTCTGAGATCTCTAATTCATCAACACAAGTAAAAGGAAAATGATAAGCATGTTTATACTCACTCTCTTCGCAAAACGGGCAGCAGTTTCTTTCTGGTCCTCAAGCGGATAAATGACAGGAAGATATTCCACCTGATAAAAACCAAGAGACATCAATAAAAACTGAACTATAAGTTACAAGGCCTACTACTCCAGCTGGCAAGTATAAACAATAAAAGAACCTACATCATTACCAGTGTCGATAAGACTTAATTTTCCGTTATGAAATGACCCATAAGTCTGCTAATTCAAGTTTCTTGACGTGTGGTAACAATATTTACTGAAGAAAGTAGCAGAAAGTATTGCAATAAATTGGAAACACCTCTCAATGTTTGATAAGTTTGAGATGCGGATATATCTATGAAAACAAACCCACACCTAAGAACTGAATGAACCACCGTCCAAGTTGCCTTGGCATCATCTAAGTAGTCATTTCTTTCTCAAACATTGAAACATAGATAAAGTGATAAAAATGTCAGAACAAAGTTAAAACCCCTACCCTTTTTCCTCCCCTGACCACAAATGAACAGGTAAATTTCACAGGTCATCACTAAACCTTAGTGAAATCTGCAACAACGCAGTGACTTTGATTTAAATCACCCAATACACTAAACTTTCAATTCTTTCAATCAATGCACTTTGGCCAGAATCCAGCCTATTTTATTGTGAACCGCAAATTTAGCAATGACGTGACATCTTCAAAAACCATGTGTCCAGCAGGTCAGAAGTTTGCTGGAAAAAAGACTGGTTCTGACCAAAGTGCATAATTGCCAAAAAGAAATGAAAGTTAGTACCTTGAGTGATTGAAATCAAATTTCAGTGAACTAATTGCAAATTCCACTCAACTTCAGTGGCCACAAATGGAACTTATCATGGATACACGAGAGAGAGAGAGAGAGAGAGAGAGAGAGAGATTACCTCCATAAAATTATGAAACTGAGTGAACATCCTGAACATGAGCTTTGCCAAGGAGATATTTCCCCTGTGCACAATCAAGGAAAAAACAAAATCCAAAGCCAACCAAAGTTAATTTGAATGATAAATATCGCAAACAGCACCAGGGATACAATTACAAAAGGAAAAGGAGCCTTACCAAGATTGATCGAAGTGTACATGAGGATAACGGACAATAACTGGTTGAATCGGGTAAGAAGGGATAAATGCACCAAGTTGAAATGAAATAATGACCCTTCCATTAGTAGTTGTTCCCTCAGGAAAGAGCATCACCCGAGGAAATCTATCGCAGGAAGCCTTTCTCTGTATTTAGAATTAGATCCCTAAACCATATTTCTGTATCAAATAGCTTGAAAATTTACTAAAGGACTGCAAATTTAGTTCGTAAAGCCATTAAAGACCAAAGAATTCGATTTACTATAATATTATACGCATGAAATCCTTAAATTTGCACTATGAACTATGATGCAGTGACTTCACAAATATAAGAAACATAGTCTCCTTCGAAATTGCAATGTCCAAAGCAAACAAATAGATCTAAGGGATCAACAACACTCTTTCAGTAACATAGATATTAGCTGCTCAAGGCAGGCAAACTACTGAGAGGCCTATAGAATCGTTAGAACAATGAAATGTGAGCAAACATAAGTACCCAAACTTACATGGCCATCAAGAGGACGAATGAACCACAAAGAATATCAGACTATGACATAAACAGTCATAATTCTGTTTTTTACACATTTAGTTTGTCAAAATGAATTTTATCATCCTGGAGATATCAAAAGATAAAAGGGGTTTCCAATATGATCATGCAGATTGACAATGAGCACTAAACACAATGTGCCCTCCTTGTTGAGGAAGCATGCATAACAATAGTTGTTTCTCCACATTGAATGATTCACAACATAAAGTTCTAAAAAAAATGCACAGGAAATGGAACAAAAGAGAAATAACAGCAATCAACTATCTCAGCACTGACTTAATAATCCTTCTTTACAATGAATCAGTAGAATGTTCAACGGATCATCACCTCAAACCAAGTTTCTTAGAGGATAGAAGCTTTTTACCTTTATTTCATTAACCGCATTCTTCCTCGATGAAGGAATGAATCTATTAACATATATTACCTGAGAACATAGAAAAATTACATCAACTGTTAAGTAAGAAAACACTGATAGTCGACCAACTACAACTTCCACATATTAAATGTGTGAAAAGCTCAAAATCAAAATGTAATGCTCCAAGATTACCTGCATAGCTCTGATGATAGTTCCGACAAAGGGTATAGAATCATGGGACTCGGCAGCAACCATGGTAGGGAACAGCTCATAAAAATAAAATATGGGATCGATATACGACACATGGTTTGACACAACTATAGGTGCAGTCTCCCTTGGAGCGGGTTTTCCTTTTCTTCTTATCCACTGGTAGCTGCAAAAGGTGAGACCCAATCAATCACCCATCAAAGATATTCAAACAACTGGAGTTGTTCGAACTCCAAATGATCACAAACTGTTACCACCCACAATTCGGAGTTCCAAATTCTCTCTGCATCAGGCATATTTCGACAAAGTCGGCCACTTAATATTTTTTCAAACTAAATCAATCATTCATTTCCTCTCATAGGCGACAAGGGACTAAATGTACAATCTACCATATTCTAGCCAGAAAAACCAATCAGCTTAAAGATTCAAACTTTTTCACCCCTACCACAAAAGAACTCTCTTTTTTTCTTGATGCAGCACCTAAAACGAAATTCCAGAACGCTAGAGAACATCAAAACAAGAAAAGCGCAAAATCCGAACTCACCCAAATGAGAACAAGATAAAACGGGCGCAAATCCGGGTCACCCACATGAACCGACACCTCCATCTGGGCATCGGGTTCTCCTTATCCTCCCAACCCAGAAGGGCCAGCTTGGTGACGATGAACCCCACCGACAGGCAAACCCCGAAGATGACGAGCCTCACCAGAGCGATGGGCAGGCACAGCACGATCTTCACCACCTCGTAGACCCCCTCGACCTTCTCGGTGTGGTTCCGGAACGGGTCGACGGTGCTGGCCGCGGGCACGGAGAAGCTCCCGGACCCCAGGAACTCGAATGGGTCGGGCCTCTCCAAGTGGGTATTGCTGCCGTTGCCGTTGCCGTTGCCGCCGCGGACGCGATTGTTAAAGCCGTGATTATCACCGTTGCCGTTGTTATGGCGGTGGTGGTTCTGGTGGTTCTGGGTTCTGGGTTTTGGCTTCCGAAGGTTCTGCTTTGACGGGGGTCCGTTGTCGTGGTGGATGGTGACGATGGAGTGCGGGGGATCGGACGGGTGGCGCCGAGGGGAGAGGAGAGGGGAGGCCAGATCTTGGTTCGCCATCGACAGAGCTCCGGGAGACCCGGGAGTGGAAGGAAGAAGAAGATTCACGCCGAGAAAATAGAAGACCGACCGAAAGGGAGAGGAAAATGTGGGAAAGTTGCAGGAATTTCGAAGGCCAAAACGAAAGGTCTACGGAGAGAGAGAGAGAGAGAGAGAGAGAAATGGCGAGAAAGGTTCAAAGGTCGAAACTTTATGTTGGGCGAGTGGCGAAAAGCATCATGTGGCGACATCTGGGGGGGCGCAGAGCGTGTGGAGATAATCGCATTGATGATGGAAGGGTGGCCGGAGGGAAAGAAATCACAAAAATTTGGGGGAATATACTTAAGATATTTCTTTTGGATAATAATTTTTTGGATCTGGTTCTCTGCTTTCTTCTTCCCTTTTGCTGTCGTGGGTAATGTGAATTTTCCCGAGAAATTTTTATTTTTGTTTTTTTTTCAGAGGTTGGGAAAGTTTAGTTGGCTACCTAGTTTAGTTGGCCACCTGATGTTCCGCTGCTGCTGCCGCCCTTTCTCGCTCGGGAAAATTGCACTCTTCCGAGTGAAAATTTGCCAAGAGAAGAGGTGTGGTCATCCTTCAAATATGAATGGGAGAAATGGGGAGTTTGAATTCCTACTTTATCAAGGAGTTAGGGTGAAGATGAATTAATTTCAAATATGAGTTTTGACTCTCACGTCCAGTAATGAGACAGGACAAAAGTCTATGAGTGAGTTAGAATAGGAATAGATTAGAATCGATCCAAAAAAAAAAAGTATGAGTGAATCATTAGGTCCGATTCAGCATTTCCAATGGGCTTTAGCTGAATGTATATAGTATTTGATTTGTTTTTATGGTGAATTTCAAGGAAATACAATTTAGTAGTGGGGGTGGAGGAAAGTGATCATAAAAATTTAGGGGGGGCATATACTTAAAATATTCTTTTGGATAATATTTTTTGGATCCGTTCTCTGCTTCTTTAGCTGTCGTTTGTACTTGGAATTTTCCCGAGAATTTTCCTTTTTTTCCCTAAAGGACCGGAAAGTTTAGTTGGCTACCTGACCTGCATGTGGGTTTTGATAGCGATCTCGGCCTTTCTCGCTCCGGAAATTTGCACTTTTCCGAGTGAAATTTTGCCAAGAGGAGAGGCGTGGGGTGGACTATTAGTTGGGATCTGGATTGCACGTTATCGTTCTAATTCTTACTAAGATTCTTTATTATCTAGTGGCTGTCTTAACCTCCTCGATTTCCTCTTTCTAGTACATCCTTTCTTTTTTCCCCGGAACGTCCTTATTCGCAGGTTCACTGTATACGCAAGTTCGGCAAAGATTGCGGGTGGATGCCGTTTCCAAGAGAAGGAAAATCATTCTTTTCATCGTTGATTGTTTCCCCATCATGCAAAATTGTGGAAAGTCGGCGAAAAATTTCCCTAAACAATTATCCTTCAAATTCCACTTGTCCTGTGGAAAATTAGTCATCTGAAAAACATTTTCCTTAAAAATAATCTTACTTATTACTAACAAAAAATAAACAAATGAAATTCTTCGAACATAAAACATTCTCAAACCATTCACTTTTTTTATCGTTCCTACTATAATCCTACTCTAACACTCTCTCTCAGATTTTTACCCGACCTCCTTACAGGGCGTGGAAGTCGAAACTCACTCCTGAACTGAAATGAAATCGTCCCCAACCCAATCCCCTCTGAAAATGTGGGGATTTGAACCCCTCATCTCTCCCTTCCAAGTTGGAAGACAGCCACTGGGTCAAATCTCTAATGGTTCTTTTTGCAAAATAAATGGAACCAAGCATTACCTAAGGTTACTTTTTCGAATCGGAATAGCTTGTGTATTGAAGCAAAGGGGCATTCACGGAGGTGATGAAAACTCTTATGCAGACTGCTTATTGGGAAATACTCCAAGCCCGAGCGTGGACCCGACACCATTGCAGTCGGCATAAGCCGACACGCGATTTCTCTTACAGCCGGAATCGAAATTAGAGTAATAATTTCAGATAACGATAGTTTAATAGCAACCAGCAACGTCACTGAAAAGAGATCGTCGCACCACACGCTTTCTCGTGGGGAATCGATCCAAGGCCACGAGAGCGTGCTCTGCCTTTTTTGCCAAAAGCCCCTCCCTGATGGAGAAACGTGGTGGCATTACCGTAGATGACGCCGGCCTCCCTCGATTCTTGTCCGTCAATTTTCTTTCGTGTGTAGCGTCTCGGAAGATGATGGTCGGCATGACATGCGGGGCTCCACCACGTCACCTCTCGCTTTTTTTCGGAGGCGGACAGCGGATGAAGAAATTAGCCCGACATGACTTGGGCCACTTCTTTCGACTCGTGAAAGTCCTCGAGTCTTGTCCGTCAATTTCATTGTACTGTTCTCTCCGTTCGTTTTCCACCACATGAAGGAACGAACTTGGAGAGGCTATTCGCACGCTTCGTAATCGAATTGCAGTACAGCGATGATTCACCACCGTGTCGTTTCAGCAATGATTCACCACCGTCCCCCTGGAAATGGAACACAATCAGATCTTTATTCGGAAAAATTACTAAAAAAAGTCTTAAATTTATTACAATTATATCAATTCAGTCAAACTTATTTTTTTTAATCAATTGAGTCATCAACATTTTAAAATTATATTAATCCATCCGGCCAAAATTAATCAGCTTGCACTCACGTGACCACCAACCAACACCAACGATAATTCTTTAATAATAATTCATTTTTTCAATTATTTTATTAATCTTTGATCTTTTTTTTCCCTCCTTTCTTGGCTCCAACAACTGGCGCACAGCCAAAACAGGGGACAACTGGATGACTAGGTGAGCTCGCCCTCACCAACAATCAGGCTAGCCCCCCCTTCTCCCAATCACCGGAGCCAAAGGAAGAAGGAGGAGGGGGAAAAAAAGAAGAAAAAAAAAAGGGTAAAAAAATTCAATAAAATAATTTAAAAAATTATCAACAGTAACACATCAACATCGGCCTGCCAATTTTGGTTGGATGAACTAAACTAACACAATGACAAAAAATTTAGAACTCAATTGACTAAAACAATAAATTTATGACACAATTACAATAAATTTAGAATTTTTTTGGTAATATTCCCTCTTTATTTTCCTATAGCTTGGGCGCAATTTCTTTCGCAGCCATCATCGTTCTCACTCCGATTTCACTACTCATCTTATCATGCGAGGGCGATTCGGCAACAGTAAATATATAGAATAAATAGGTTTAAGGGCTCCTCAAGGCACTCTAGTATCGGCGCGGTCTAATTAGTTTACCAGTTGCTGACCCTGTTTGCTGAAACTGAAGGTTGAGATGTATGGGCACAGAAAAGCCCAACCTTAGGACCAGAGCCCGGAACAATACCTTGGCTGTTCAAAATCATGTAGTGTCTCACCGGGATGAGAAACCAATAACCCACCCATGCCTATGCTCTTGAATTGTGAGAAGCCTTTTGCTACACTTCAATCCATCCTTTCCGGTTCTCGTTTTTCCCTTTCGAACCGAGATTGAGCATATCAGTAATCGCTTGAGAAATATCCAGGAAGTTTCCTGGGACGCGTCTCTTTCAGTCCTTGCAAGCAACCCAGAAGCAAGACTTTGCCTTCTGAATACACTTTCCTGATACAAACTCAAGCAACCCAGAAGCAAGACTTTGCCTTCTGAATACACTTTCCCGATACAAACTCAATCTGACGCAGCAAATGCATAGCTGGCTCTGCTGAGTAAACTCAGGAATTTGACGACTCGTCATCGTCACTCGAGCTCAACCACTGCTCATTACTGCTGCTATCCGAGCTACAAACACCCTCAATGCCATCAAGTGATTTGCCGTTTGGATTTTCATCCCATTCCATAGGGAACTGTACATCCTCCAGAGGCTTATAGTCCTGCCCTCTCCACACAACAATCTGTTCCTTCTCAAATGTCACAAGGATGCAAGGAACTAGGTCCTACATTAAAGAAAAAAAAAAAGTTGAACATTATTGCCAACATATTATACTGTCCTCGTGCATGTCAGTGCTGCCATCCGTGTGTCCTGATGATAGCAGCAATAAAGAAAACAAGGTTGTGGAAATTTCTCAAAATTGATACTGAGGAGACTTCCTCATGTCAAATAGAACATATTCCATTAAATAATACCCTTCTTTTTGCATAGCTGATTGTTTTGTACAAAAGTTAGTCCATTTTCGCACAATGCAGGCACTAAAAAGTATCTGAAGGAAAGAAATGTCAAACAAGTATTCGATACACTATCCATGTGATGAAGTATAAATGCTATAACCCAAGCAAAAGTTAGAAACACGAGGGCCATACTGCAATTATCAGAAACTACAGCATGGAAGGGCAGCATTCATATCCTATTTCTTGCTAAATGCAGTAAAATAGCCAGTAGCCGAATCATTTAGCATAAGGTTTGACATATTTCTATACAAAAAACATAAATCAAACAGATACATATATAGAGACTTAAATAAAACGCCATACAAATGTAAGGAACAGGAACTGGAACTGATAAGGGAGACAGAAGGGATAACAAAATCTTACCCTAAGTTTGCATCCTATTTTCTTATAATCGCTTTTCTCAAGTCCGCGGCAGTCTATCCGAATGAGCTCATTGGTGAGAAACGCGTCCCTGACCATTGGTACTAGACTGCCATAGTAGCCATTTTTGGCTGCATTTGCAAAATGACTCAGAAACAGCATTTATAATGGTCAAACGAACCAAGAAAATATGAGAATAAAAGATGTACCAAGCTTTGTTAGCGCAGGCACAGCTAGTCCTTTTTTCCTCATTTCCTTGGTTTCTTCAATGCTCAGGCCCTCAATTGTGGTTTTGATCAACCTGGGATATATAGGTTCATGGGGTTTCCACAACATTAATGGTATTGCAGGCCTTTTCTTGGAACTATAGTTTCTACCTCTGTACAAAACAAGCTGACCACCGTGTCTATGAATTATCTTTCCAAAGGTTTTATCCTGAAACATGCAGATTCAACTTGCATTAGAAGTTTTGAAAAAGAAAACAAAAGACTTGTGTTAGAAGATCCGATCTTGACAAGGGTATATAATCAACTATATATAAAATCATAAAAATTGAAGCAATGAACATATATGCGTCACTTATTACGCAACAAATGGTTTATGCCAAATTTCACCATAGATATGGGTAATGAAGTTCATCCAAAAAGAACAAGAATCGCCCAGATGATTTAATGAAACAAGAAACCAGTGCACAACAAATTGCAGTCCAGAAAGAACGATCCAGTTTGACTAAAAAAATGGAGTGAAACACAAAATACCTCCAGCTGGAAGCAAACATTTTTCATATCAACCGTTGGGACACCCATACATTTAATCCTGACTGCCTCAGCACGCCTCCAGTGATTATGGATATCATTCAACATGTTGTGAGTTAAGCCATCTCTCCCTACATAAGGATACACGGACACCAATATTATGAAAGCAGCGGTATGCATTGAAAAGTTTTTCACTTGAAGTACAATAAAGTAAGGTAGTTGTAACATCCAAAAAGCAAAATGAAGAGCACTGATTCTGACTGGCTTGACTTGAATAGCAAATAAGGCCCAACTTACAGGATATAAAATAAGGAAACATGCTTGAAAATCATGTTTTGTCCAAGTATATGACAATCGAAATCTATTGGGAGCATACAGCACAAGCCCAAAATTTACACTGGGAAAGATCAAGAGAGAGCCCAAAATTCAAACCTATCAATCCACCCAGTTGGACCCACCTTCACTCAGTACATGCCTGTTTAGGAACACTGAATGACATCAGGTGTAAGTACATCCCTGAAGGTAAAATGCTGAAAATCTCTCAAAACGCCATGACAGTGATGAAGGAGAAGACATGAATTTTCTCTGCCATCTATTGGGAAAGACCATGGTGAGAGCTGCTGCAGTTTCATCAAATGAATCAAACTCTGATTTGGCTCAGTTATGACATGTGTTTGGGACATGTGAATCAGGTAGGTCTGTCAAGTTGTTGAACAGTTGGAAGATAGGGAAGCTGGACTTGTGTGATCCTATATCTTAAGGATGCAACATCGGATTAAATTTGGTCCAGCTATTCATTTGACCAAGCAACCTGTTGAATAAATTCATTATGATGTCTTGCGTCTATCTCCAGCTCCTTTGAAAGGAGATGCCTCATATATGCTGACATTTATCGACGGTTATTAGGTGAAGGATTAACAGAACAACGAAGTCAAACGAGTGTTATTGAACAAGATTTGATAGGTAATAGTCAACAAATCAGTCATGAATAGCTGGGACATTGAGGAATATTCAGAAAGACATTTAGAGAATCGGTGTGATTCTAGCTCCATTCATTCCATATGGAAAAAGGAAGCAAAAGCATATATCACACACATCAAACTACCAACATCGTAGTGTTTATTTTGTTTTTATCTTTATTTTCTCAAAACAGAACCAACACACATATCCTAGTCAAACACAAAAATTAGTCACAAACAATTAATACAACAGAAGGAAAAATATGCTTTTGGACCAAATTTCTTGATGCGATAAGTAAATTTACAAGAGTTATCCTGAAAAGATAACATGCAAAAAAACTCATAAAGCTATGACCGGCACAATTCTATCTTTAATTTAAGTCTCCCACTTTTTGAAAACAACATGCTCGTTAAACTAAACTTGTAAAATGAAGGTTGATACTGAAAGAGCCAGTTATTGTTTCCATCTAACAACAACTCTCCATTAGATATAGAATTCAATTTGTTTCCATTTGTCATAATAAAAGACACTAGAACCGGGGATGGTGATATTCAATGGAATCACCTTTGTTGGTTCAGCTCCACCAATATTTTGTCTTACACACTACTTCTCTAACAGCAGAAGCTGTTGCACCTTATGTATTTATCAATCTTGTTATTGGCTTAGAAACTTAACCCTCTTCACATTGAACTAAGGCCAAAGGTCCATCACCTAGACTAACATATGTAATCTTAGATGCTGGACCCGGTGTGAAGACACTTCAATAAAATGTATCCCCTCGATGATTAGTTATTAGTTATTAGCTATTTTCACACACAACAAGAAAATGTTGTCCTCTGACCCTGAGACCCCACAGAACTCCATGACTCAAAGATCTTTGACAGTTCCTTATTTCACTAAAAGGATATGATTATCAGCTATATAGGCCCCACCTTTTTTAATGTTCTTTTGATCATTAAATCTTTCAGGTCTGCATGAATTAAGCATTTCATGAAGTATCCTTCTTATCTGCATGAGTCTGCCTCCTTCAAAATTAATTTTTCCATCAATCAACTCTCATTCAAATTGAAGTATCATGCTGGAACTCTGATCCTTTGATTTATTCCAGAAGGGGAAACCAGAAATCCAAAGCAGCACATTCAAATTTCCCATTTCCTCATTAAGAGATAAGCTAACTATATTCCAACAAAATTAGGTAAAAATATTTTGTATTTATCTACAATCTAGGATTTGCTCCACCTATTCTTTGCATCGAGTCAGAATACAACATTGAATATAAAATTCATATCCTATATGAGTCTAAACTCCGTCATTGGATAAAACAGAAATTCATCAGTAGAAGCAAGAGAGTACAGGATGCAAGCAGGAAGTGTGGAGACTAAGCAATGCTACTTAAATTCCAGAGTGCAGTGCACTCTGGAATATCACAAGCAATTCAACAGTCACTTTGCCACATCAACAAACAATCCAACCACAACTTCCGTTTCCGTTACCTAAATTGATATGCCTTTTGGTCCTGTGCCTCTGACACCTCTCCACCAGAATCTTCCTCTCGGCCCCGGTGAGCGGCTCCCCCTGATACTCTCCCTCATCGCCTGCCTCTTCTCCTCCAGCTTTGGGTCCTCGGCTCCCTCCTCCACCGACCTCGCCCTCCGGTCCGCCGCCGGGGCGCAGACCCCAGTCCACTCCCGGTTGACCCGGCCCGGCCCGAACGGGGAGTACTTGGGCTCCCTCAGCCCGATCGGCCGCACGCTGGGGCTGCTCTCCGTGTAGCTGAACCTGAAATCGAACGGCAGGTCCGACTTCACGGCTTTGATCTTGGTCCGGTCGAGCGACGAGGGGGGACGGTACGGCGGTTTGGTTTTCTTCTTCGACGGAGGTCTGGGGCCGGGGCTCTGGGGATGGAGCGACGGCGGCGGCTCGAAGGAGTAGAGAGAGCGGAGCCTCGAGGAGGAGGCGGCGGCGGAGGAGGCGGCGGCCGCGGAGTCGGAGAGGAGGCGGCCCGTGGAGGAGAGGGAGAGGGGAGGTGGCTTTTGGCGGGAGAGCTTGGTGAGGATCATTTTCTAGGGTTTTGGAGGTTTAACGGTTGAAGACGACGAAGAAGAGGAAGAGGAAGAAGAAGAAGAAGCAGCAGAAGAAATGGAGGCGATGGGCTGAATTTCACGGTCGATGTTGAGAATTTGAAAAGGAAATCGGACCTATTTGGGAAAAAAATGAAGAGTTGAGTCCTCCTTTGCAAAAAAAAAAAAAAAACCGAGGGAAGTGGGGTGGGGGAGTGGCAGAAACAATTATATTTTGTTGGACACAACATATGTATGGGCCAAAACTTAATAAGCAATCTTCCAGGGGAAGATTCACTCTTAGCCAATCCAGGTTCTCTGATAAAAAAGATCAAAAACAACTTTTAATTAAAATCAGGCTCAAATTAAAATGTTTATAATTTTTTGTTTATAAAAAATTTAAAATTGGATTAGCATATATATAAATTTATGACATTTTCTTCATCTCTCAGCAAGTTTTTTTTTTTTCATTGAATCGGATTGCCTCACAGTGGTAGAGGTTGCGGCCGACCCACAAAAGACGCCTTGGGAAGGTAGATCACTGCTTGTTGAATCCATCCTCCCTACTTCTCTCGTCTCTTGATTAGGTTTTGCTGTCGAGAGGCAAATGCTGTTGAGCCTTGCCACCCACCACTAACTCTTGGGCCGTTCTTCCTCCCCCCATTTTGTTAGGCCTCATTCTCTCCGATGCTTTAAAAGCAAGGTGTATCTCTATTTAAACATAAACTCCCGTGCTACGACCCAAAAAAAACATGTATAGGCCAAAACTTAATAAGCAATAAGAGAAGATTCGTGATTTTTGATAAAAAAAAAAGTCAAAAATAACTTTATTGATAAATTACTAACAAAAAATTAAATTGATCAAATTAAGATGTTTATGATTTTTTTGTTTATAAAAAATTTAAAATCAATTAGCTATTAAATTTAGGACATTTTTGGTAGTTTTTCTCCATTTTTGATAATTCTCTCCTTTAGGATGATGGGATCTAGAACCAAATTGAGAACAATATCCTTACGTCACTCATTACTTCACCAGATTGGACTCAATTTTATATTTCAAGGAATTAAAGTAATTTTAGAAGGCGGAAACCAAAATTTGAAAGTTGGTTTTCTATATAGTAAAGATAGATAAATAGATTAATCGGTGTTTTTCATTTTACCACCTCCTGGGTTAATAAATCAACTTATTTTTGCAATATCTTGACTTGTAATTACTAAATAAATTTTTTGTTATTTATTCTTGAGTAGCAGGTTGCAATATTTAACAAAATTTTTGTTATTTATTATCGAATGATGTAAAGATAACTTCTTATATCATTTTTGGAAGAGTCTCCGAAGCTTGCTAGACTTTGATAGAATCTTACTTCAGTAGAACAATATCACCTTTAGGAAGAGTGCCTTGCACCTTCTCATAACCACCAATTTGGAAACACGTCCATCATTTTTCACAAGTACATGCCCCATATTTCTCTCCATTATTGTAAGTAATGAATCACAACAAATTAGATCGGATTTTGTAGATTTTTCTTCTACAGTACCTCAATGTGACATGAGGTTGTAAAGGATTCAAGGACCAATTATCTATTTGTAGGGGCCCATAATTATTTATTTTGGCTTTTTTACCCCATATTGTAGGGTGGATCTCAAAAGACATGAAAGAAACGTCTCTCTCTAAGTCATACACGTTGACTCTTTTTTTCTTACAAGTGTACATGCCACATGGTTCTCTCCACTTGTGTTGTGACTATGCTGTGTGCATATTTGAATAGAGGAGAAGACTGTTGTTTTTTAATGGAGGGTTGCATTTTGTATTTTTGTGTGTTGTTTATGGTGCCATTCTTTGCTTTCACTTCACTTTGTATGATGAAATTACAGGAACTTCCATAGGTCCAGAGAACACTCATTTGCTTGGAATGGACTCAAGGGATGCACATGGTCCATGTCTAAGAGCCCATGAGTCATTCTTTGTCTCTAACGTGCGTGCTTTTCATTCGTCATATGTCCATTCTCATCCATGGCCCTACAAAGATAAGCTCATCATTTCACGGGCACAGCCGAAACCATGAATCCAAATCAAGTGAATATATAGCGTGTTCAGTCAGTCAAATTGGACAGGGTCCCATCAGGACTTGCCCAATTTAATGAACTTTGGATAAGCCGAGTTCATACGTATCAAACCGTTCTTGATGCAGTTTCCTGCGAATATCTACCTCATTTCAAAAGAGACATCGCAACTCTTTTCGAACCGTTTCTGGATATACCTAAAAACTCAAGATCTGGAAGGTCAAAGCACTCCCACAGCAATTTGAAGCACCTCGCAATAGCTTCCTAAAAGCTGTCCCACCCAATTTTAAGGCGAGACGGAGACCAAAAAGCGCATCATTGCGCTTCCACGAGAACATATCGAAAGATGGAATTCCTAGCCAGCCCTCTTTTGAAAAGATGGCCAGGAAAGATACGTCTCCATGTTTAGAACGAGTACTCAACTGCTAGAAAGTCCCATATCTCAGCCCTTTCCAGCAATTTCTCTAAAGGGAAAATTACACAAATAGTCCCTATATTTTCACTCAACGCCCATTTGGTCATGACTTTCCGATTGGCTCGATTTGGTCTCGAACTATTGATAAAATGTCCGAGATCTAGTCCTCGAATTTCGGCCATATTTGGCGCAACTATTAATAAAATGTCCGATCTAGTCATCTTTCGACGTTCCGACCGTTGCCCTCGACTATGATGAAATGTCCGATCTAGTCCTTCGTTACTATTTTTTTTTTTTTTTTTTTTTTTTTTCTTTTTTTTTTTTTTTTTTTTTTTTTTTTTTTTTTTTTCGCTTTCCCTCCGCCCTCCGGCGGAGGGCCGGCGTCCGGCGAGGGAGCCCCCTCGCGGATCGGCGAGGGCCCTCGCCGCGTCCCCGCAAGCGGGCGAGTCCCTCACCGATCTTGCGAGGGAGCTCCCTCGCAGACGGCGAGGGGCCGTCCTCGCCGCTGCCCGCGAGGAGAGCCCTCGCCGGCGGCTCGAGGGCGAGGGCGAGGCGGCCCCTCGCCCGACGCCGGCGAGGGCTCTCCCTCGCAGATCCGGGCGAGGGGCCGCCGCGCCGCGTCCCGCGAGGGAGAGCCCTTCGCCGCCGGCGAGGGGCTCTCCTCGCAGATCTGGCGAGGGAGAGCCCCGCGCAGACGCCGGCGAGGGCCCCTCGCCGATCTGCGAGGGAGGGGGCTCTCCCTCGCAGATCCGGCGAGGGGCCGTCCTCGCCGCGTCGGGGCGAGGGGCTCCCGCAAGATCGGCGAGGGACGCCGGCGAGGGGCCCGCCGATCCGGCGAGGGGCCCTCGCCGGACGCCGGCCCGCCGCCGCTCCCAAGGAGGGAAAGCGAAAAAAAAAAAAAAAAAAAGTAAAAAAAAAAAAGGGAAAAAAAGGGAAAAAAAGAGGAAAAAAAGGGAAAAAAAGAAAAATAGTAACGAATGACTAAATCGGACATTTCATCATAGTTCAGGGACCAACTTAAGCCGATCGAAAGTTCAGGGACTAGATCGTACATTTTATTAATAGTTCGGACCAAATTGAGCCATTCGAAAGTTCGGGACTAGATCGACATTTTATCAATAGTTCAGTGGACCAAATTGAGCCAATCGAAAGTTCAGATCAAATTGGACATTGAGTGAAAATATAAGGACTATTTGTGTAATTTTCCCTTCTCTAAAAGCCCACCCGGCCCTTCCCACGCCCACGCATTGGCGCAATCATTGTTCATCATTGTTAGGATACCGGGGCTGTGCAAGCCTAAATAATTTTTCCCTTTTGCTAGTCCTAGTATTTAGAATTTACCAAGGTAATTGAAATTTGAGCACAATGCGTAATTTTCATGTCTTACATCACATTCGACAACATAAGAGTCACTCTAAACATAATTTCACTTAGACATAATTGAGTTCAAAACCGATAGTAATAGGACATTTCATGGAGGCATCAATCATGCAATATCCCTCAAGAAGCAAGAAAATAATCAAGATCGCCCATTTGGTAAATATGCGTAGAATTTATTGGTCTCCCTTGATAAATGAGGCAATTCAAAGTGAGAAGGAATCAAATAAGTGAATGACGATACTCCACTTACACTCTTTCTACTATATTTAGAATCAACAAATTGTCACATTAAATCCCATGTTGCAATGACAAAATATACTTCATGATAAGTCAAATCCCACTTCCACCCATCAACCCCTCCAGAGTGTTCCCAAAAGTTCTGACCAATGGAAGCAAATCACCCCCCCAAAAGAACTGGAAAAAGTAGGGAAAAAGTAAAGAAAGACCTTTTTGGCCAAAGGAAAGTAGACACCTTTCGAAAATGCTCTCGCTACGAATCATGAGTACCCCACGCCTCCCCACTCACCGTCCCTCCAAAAGGACCTCCCTCCACTTTCCATTCATGGCGTTCATGAGTGTTCGTGAAGTATCACCACTATGACCTTACAGAAGGGCATGCGCAGATCCATGAAGTGAGAAGTGGGCAAGATCCCATTCCTTCGATAGGCGTTGTGTTTTGGTGGTAATAGGAGCATGACCACCTCTTTTTGCCCATCACATGCACTCTCACTCTCCTTTCCCCTCCCCTACCCACCTCCTTTTTGGGCCTATTTAAGTGGGGATTGCTGTCTCACTTGTCTCCCCCATACAGTCAATACCCATCAAGCTTTGAGGCAAGTTTGCCATTGATCCTTCCCTTTTTGTTCCCTCTCTCTCTCTCTCTCTCTCTCTCTCTCTCTGTTTAAGGTCTTGATTAGGATGTGATTAGGAAGTGTTTTTGTTCATCATTGGTTATGACATGCTTTATTCAAGGCTTCATCATGTCCCTGACATGTTTTAGACACTTAAACCAGCTGCCTCATTACTTCATGATGGTGTTTTGCTTCACTTTTTTAACTCAATGCACTTTCCCTGTACAACACCAAAATATCAACTGCTTCTGCTGTTTGGTTTCATGAGATTAGGGTGAACAGAATCTAAACCCTTCGCAGTTGCACATAAGGCTCAAACTGCACAACAGCATAGCACCTAAAAAAACTGATGCTCACTATCCACTGATCTAAAATCTCACCGAACTCGGGCTAGAATGTATACACCTAGCTAAGTTTTCAAGCAGGTTGCCATGATCGACGTCGATGAACGAGCTTATATGCTTCTGATGTCTGTATCCAGGATGATCAGCCGAATTTTAAATTCCCTGCGCGCATTTTGCACATTCAGAGCGATCAGCGTTGATCAATTGATGTCTTGGATTGATTCTCTTTTGTTCTCCACAGCCACAATGACCTCTTGGACATTGCTCCCATTCCTGGCCTTCTTGATCACTACCGCAAATGCTGCAGTGGACACAAAGACTTACATCGTTCACATGGATAACACCAGAATGGCCCAACCGAGTAACAGTGATCTAGGGGGCTCAAAGCAATGGTATGAATCAATCCTGGAGTCCATCGCCGAATCTTCTTCTTCGTCCTCTCGGCTTCTTTACATCTATGAGACCGCCATCGCCGGGTTCGCCGCAAAGCTTTCGTCCGAGCAGCTTCGCTCGTTGACCAAAGTCGATGGGTTCCTCTCTGCCACAGAAGATGAATTGCTTACTCTCCACACCACACACTCGCCCCAATTTCTTGGCCTGCGAAATGGCAGGGGATTATGGGAAGCGGCAGAGCCCAACTCCGACGTGATAGTCGGTGTTCTCGATACCGGAATCTGGCCGGAGCACGTCAGTTTCAGAGACACGGGCATGCCTGCAGTGCCATCTCGGTGGAAAGGTGCTTGCGAAGGCGGCACGAACTTTTCATCTTCGAACTGCAACAGAAAGCTCATCGGCGCGAGGGCCTTCTTCAAGGGTTACGAATCTGTTGTCGGGAAAATCAATGAGACGACTGAGTACCGATCTCCACGTGACAGGCAGGGGCACGGGTCTCACACGGCCTCCACGGCTGCTGGCAATTGTGTAAAAGGGGCAAGCTTGTTCGGCTTGGCCTGGGGATCTGCCACTGGCATGAAGAACACGGCAAGGATCGCCGTATACAAAGTTTGCTGGAGGCTCGGCTGTGCCAACTCGGACATACTAGCCGCGATGGACCACGCCACATTGGATGGCGTCGACGTGCTGTCGCTTTCTTTAGGTGGCCTCGCAAGGCCATTTTATACGGATAACATTGCGGTAGCCTCGTTCAGTGCGGTCCAAAGAGGCATTTTTGTGGCGTGCTCGGCTGGGAATTCAGGGCCAAGCCCTTCGACCGTGAGCAATGCCGCCCCGTGGATCATGACGGTCGCTGCCAGCTACATTGACAGGAGCTTCCCGACTAAGGTCAAGCTCGGGGACGGCCAGACTTTCGAAGGATCGTCCCTATACTCAGGAAAGCCCACTGAGCAGCTCCCACTCGTGTACCGAGAGACCGCCGGCGGCAAAGGAGCCGAGTATTGCACGGCAGGCACGCTGGACCCGAAGCTTGTCAATGGCAAAATCGTCATCTGTGACCGGGGGGTGAATGGCCGGACCGACAAGGGACAGGAAGTGAAGCTAGCGGGCGGAGCCGCAATGATCATGCTCAACACCGAAAACCAAGGCGAAGAGACTCTGGCTGACGCCCACATTTTGCCGGCCACCTCTGTAGGAGCCTCAGCAGCCAAAGCTATCAAGCAGCACCTCAATTCATCAGACAACCCGACCGCTTCGATCTCTTTCCGAGGCACGGTGTTCGGGTATCGAGCACCGGTCATGGCCGCATTCTCTTCGAGGGGCCCAAGCCTGGTGGATCCTGAAGTCATCAAGCCCGATGTCACCGCCCCGGGCGTTAATATACTGGCCGCATGGACCCCGGTTGCCGCCCCTTCACTCCTGACGAGCGACAACCGGAGCGTGCTATTCAACATAATCTCGGGCACTTCGATGTCGTGCCCTCACATCAGTGGCCTCGCCGCACTCCTAAAATCGGTACATGAGGACTGGTCACCGGCTGCTATAAAGTCGGCCCTCATGACCACATCCTATACCGTCGACAACAGGAGGGCACCCATTTCCGATATCAGCTCCGGCTTCAAAGCGGCGACGCCATTCACATTTGGGTCGGGCCACGTCGATCCGGAGCGGGCCTCGAATCCTGGATTGATCTACGACATATCGACCGTGGACTACCTGAATCATCTGTGCAGCCTCAAGTACAACTCCTCGCAAATAGCTCTCTTTGCGAAGACGAGCTACACCTGTCCTAGGAACGCACATCCTGGCGACTTGAACTACCCATCCTTTGCGGTGCTGTTCAAGTCTGGCGCCAGGAACACGAGCATCACGCACAAGAGGACGGCAACGAATGTCGGCTGTCCGGTGAGCAGGTACCAGGTGCTGGTGGATGAACCCGACGGAGTGTCGGTGATCGTCAAGCCTAGGAATCTGGTTTTCAGGAAGCTAGGACAGAAGCAGAGCTACAGGGTGACTTTCGTAGCTCTAGGAGGAAGTTCTGTTTCCTCCAATTCGTCGTTTGGGTCGATCACTTGGTTCTCCGGGAGGTACATCGTCAGGAGTCCCGTTGCTGTGACCTGGAACTAGGACTGGGAATAATCCGTGAAAAAGTGGATCGGAAGATTAGACAATGAACTCGCACCGCAACGCGAATTCTTCTTCTCTTCTTCCTCCTCTTTCATCTTTCCACTTAGAAACATTGCAATTTGTCTCAACCATTTCATTCTAAGAAAATGGATAACTTTTCCGTGCCCGAAGATTTCTAAAAGGGTTGGTGAGAAAAGTTTTTGATGACTCGATGTATTGTGGTCTATGGACTTTTAATTTGTTCGATATGATTCATAAAATTTTAAGACATGTTCAAATTTAGTTCCTAAATTATATGAAAAAGTATAATGTTATCCTACTATATATTGTCCTCCCATTTACTCAAGTTTATAGACAAAATTGAACATTTTCATATAATTCATTAACTAAATTAAACATACACCAAATGTTAAATTGAAAGTTCACGAACCATATTACACGTTGGGTTACAATTCAAGAAGTAAACCAAACAAATTAAAAATTCACGAATTAAATAGCACATTAGGCTAAAATTGTAGATATTATTTATGTCATTTTCTCAAAATTTATCGATCCACGTTGATTTTTTACACCTTCCCGGTTGAAAAGGAGATGAAAAGGACTTGGTGTTTTCCGGAAACGTCACAGGCCTATATGAATCTGAAGCAAACTAGAAAAATGGAAACTTAGTCCAGTCAGAGAAAATATTCAGTGGTTACCGTCCTACGTGGCGTGCGTGAGCAGAAGTGGCTCCATTGAAAGATTGACACGTGGCCTCCTCTGACATAGACCGGCTACGAAATGGAAAAGTCGAAAAATTGAGTTTTCTTTTTCTCGTTCCTCAGACTGCTGGCTGTCAGAAAAGGACGGGACAATGAATGCTCGGACTCCCTCTTAAAAAATTCTCTCTCTTAACTTCAATTTTCAGAGCTCTTTACGTTCTTTCTTGGAGAACAGCCCAGACTCTTCTCCTCTTTCTTTCTCCAGCGAGTCCACTGCCTCGCCCTCCCCAGAAAGCTTCGCCGGTCATCGCTTCCCCCAAGAGCTCCGTCGGTCGCAACTGGTTTCCGCCTTCGCCTTCGCCTTCGCCTCCGCCGTTGCCTCTCGGAGCGCCATCGGTGGTTCCAACGAGCTCGAGTGAACCTTGCACACGCTTTGCTCCTCTCTCTCGCCTGGGTTTTGGGAAATCAAGCGACGAAGAAGAAGCTTCTCCATTTTTTTCTGCTTTTTTTGGAGACATTTCTTGTTTTCGCCCAACCTGTATCCTTGTTTCGACACCACCATTTGAAAAACTCCTTTGTGGTTGTTAAGCTCAAAATCCTCTTGGTGTTTTATTCTCTGTTGAAGTTCATTTCTCTTGACACTGTACAAATACTCTGTTTTCTTTCTCCTTTTCTTCGCCCAGTTTTGATTTCGAGCTCAAAAACACCTTATTTGCAAACATTTTTTCCCTTCATTCAAACACCCACATTGTGCAGGCAATTTTTTTTTAATGGGTGTGTTTTACTTGTGCAGGATCCTAACACATATGGGAAGATGCGAGTGTGCATGACAGTGTTGATATTGATCAAGGCTTTGTAGAGTGAAGCTTGCATCTTCATCATGACATTTAGATAAAGCTCTTTCCTTGGAAATATCTAAAGAAGCGAGGGCTTTGAGATGGCAAGCCTGGAGAGGTCACGGAGGAAAGTGTGGAGGAGGGTTTTCATCTTCATGGAGCTAGGAAGAGAAGGTGGAAGCTTTATGGAGAAACTACGAAGACGAAGAGGATGGAAAGTTTTGCATCTCGATGAAGCAGATATCTTTAGCCTAGTAACCATGGGCTTCTTTAGGTTCTTGATGTGCATTTGTGAGGCAAAAGCTGGTGTCTTTTTGATCGTGTAGAGCGATGGATATATAGAGAGAGAATTCTGCTTGTTTATATTGGTGAATATATTGATTCAATTATTTAATACTTGTAGCGTCATGTTGAGCCCCTAAACGCTGAATCGTTGAGTTGATACATGGTCTTTTTTGTAAATGGAGAAGAAAGACACGGGAAGCGGAGAAGAGATTAGCAAGCAATTGTGGCCAAACTGGAGAATCTGTATCTCATGCTCGCAAGTACCCAAGCTTTCTCTGGAGTTGCAGAGGCAAAGAAACATCTCACCTTCTTGACTATCGACGACTGATTATTGGAAGCCAATGATGCATCATTAGATAATCAATCTCCAACTTTGGCTGCGAAAATGTAGCTTGTGTCTCATGTTTCTATTTTATGGGTGTTTTTGGCTTCAAATTTTTGAGCAGGTTGAACGTACCTTTCAGGTGAAGGTTAGAATGTACAAATTAAATGACAAGAGTGGGAATGGCAGGCTTAAAGAAACAAGCCGTTTTCTTTCATGTAAAGTTAGTTAATAACAAGAGATCTTTTTACATGCTTCAATTTTTTCCTTCAGTTTTTCCTCAAGTTCCCTTCTACTTAGGTAGCGCATGCAAACGTTTCTGTTTCTCATGGTTTCTGTTCTTTTGTTCCCCGAAACAAAAAAAGAACAGAAACCTGTTTGCTAACGCCACATTGTTTTTTTGTTCCCGGGAATAAAAACTTAGCCCGGGAATGGTTTGGGAACAGAAACAAGAAGCAAAAAAAAGTTGCTTCTTGTTCCCGGGAACAAAAATAAGAACCAATTTCACTCCTCACGGCCCTTCTCTTTTTTTCTCCCTTCTCATCTCAACTCACGGCTCCTCTTTTTACAAACCCTAACTTCTCTTTCTCCCTTCGTCCGCTTGCCTCTCTTCGATCTCATCATCTCCGGTCGCCTCTCTCCGGTTCCGTCGCCGCCGATTCATGCTTCTACTAATATCTACTCCATTCAAGCGTTGCTCATTTCCTCACCTATCTTTCATCCTTAATCCTCAATCCTTAACTGGAAAAGCCCTGAGTAAGTCAAAATCTGGCGTTCAACATTTTAGGCAAAAAAATCATTAGCTCCTTATTTGATGCCTTCCATCCCACAATTGCAACCATTCACGAAGAATTAAAACCATTCAGTATGCCATCTATGTCCATCTCCCTGGCGGTAAGCTAATGTTGCATAAGGTCAGAAAATGAAAATCAAAATGCAGGTTCAACATTTTAGGCAAAAATCATCGTCTTCGTAGTTTCTTCATGAAGCTTCCACCTTCTCATTCCAGTTCCAGCTCCATGAAGATGAAAACCCTCCTCCACACTTTCCTCCGTGACCTCTCCAGGCTTGCCATCTCGAAGCCCTCGCTTCTTTAGATATTTCCAAGGAAAGGGGTTTATCTGAACGTCATGATGAAGATGCAAGCTTCACCCTCCAAAGCCTTGATCAAAGTCAACACCGTCATGCACACTCGCATCTTCCCATACGTGTTAGGATCCTGCACAAGTAAAACACACCCATTAAAAAAAAAAAATGTGTGCACATTGTGGGTGTTTGAATGAAGGGAAAAAATGCTTGCAAATGAGGTGTTTTTGAGCTCGAAATCAAAACTGGGCAAAGAAAAGGGAAAAGAAAACAGAGTATTTGTACAGTGTCAAGAGAAATGAACTTCAACAGAGAATAAAACACCAAGAGGATTTTGAGCTTAACAACGACAAAGGAGCTTTTCAAATGGCGGTGTCAAAACAAGATACAAGTTGGGCGAAAACAAGAAATGTCTCCAAGAATAAGCAAAAAAAAATGGGGAAGCTTCTTCTTCGTCGCTTGATTTCCCAAAACCCAGGCGAAAGAGAGGAGCGAAGCGCGTGCAAGGTTTGCTCGAGCTCGTTGGAGCCACCAATGGCACTCCGAGAGGCAACGGCGGAGGCGAAGGCGGGAACCAGTTGCGACCGACAAAGCTCTTGGGGGAAGCGACGACCGGCGAGGCTTTCTGGAGAGGCGGAGGCAGTGGACTCGCTGGAGAAAGAAAGAGGAGAAGTGTCTGGGCTGTTCTTCTTCAAGAAAGAACGTAAAGAGCTCTGAAAATTGAAATTAAGAGAGAATTTTTTAAGCGGGAGTCCGAGCATTTATTGTCTTGTTCTTTTTTGACAGCCAGCCTGCGGAACGAGAAAAAGAAAACTCAACTTTTAGACTTTTCCAATTTTGTGGCCGGTCCATATCAAGGTCACGTGTCGATCTTTCAATGGAGCCACTTCAGCTCACGCGCGCCACGTAGGATGGTGACCTGGTGGTTAGCAACCACTGAATATTTTCTCGTCCAGTCAAGGCCCACGAGGAAACGTGTTCGAATTGGCAAAGGGCCATTGAGAAGTAATGGTGAGGGAATTGTAGGGCAAGGGTGAAAAAGTCAAACTTATGACAGGAGAGATTGCGTTTCCACTTGGGAGTTGGGTTGAAAAACCATAACCTTCAAGTTGCTAGAAAAAAAAAATTGGGGAAGAAAAAGGAACATTGAGTGTAAATTTCGTTTCGATAGCGATAAAGTCAATGAACTTGCTCCAGTCCCGTAATGGCACTGGACTGCTACTTGCATCATGAGATCAAAACTACATGCAATGGAATGCGAGATCCTAAGGCCAATGAATCGGTTTCTAGACCTCCAGCGCACCACTCGATTTAAGGTGACAAGACTCGCCTACTTCAAACTTACGAGTCGCGTGTCACTAACCTTTTTTGTCTAATTTGGCACTCCTAATAAATTTAAGAATAATAGTTTTGCCGGTCACCTCTTTTTGCTTTTCGAACGTCCCGATAACTCTTTTAAGCTAAGGTACCATGATTTTATGGTATACATGACGCAACACATATTCTACTTTATTGCTGCAATATCGCATACATAATAGACATGCTAAAATAAAAAATAAATATAAAAAAGGCAGAATATCGAGAAAAAATCTTTCATATAAAATTAGGAACTCTTACACATAATTAGCAACCTTAACAAATAAAAAATTTCAGTCAAGCAAACCACTTGGAAACGGCGAAATTGCTTGCATGTTCTTCTGATCCCATTAGTTGCAATATGCTGCTCTAAAATTGCCTATAGTAAATCCTTATTCTGACAAAAAAAAAAAGAAATCCTTAATAAATTAAAAAAAAAAATTCAGACGGAGTTCTTGGGATGTCCGTATTCTAGAAAGGCTGTTGACCTTTTCTCCCCTCTGGAATTCCGCCTGACCTTTGCGTGTTCCTTGGATTTCTGGGACCTCCCGATATCCAATGGGAGTTTTCCACGTGTCGGACAAAACCTTGATTTTCGGGGTATACTCCGGTTTCTTTTCTTAAGCAGGTCTCGTTCGTGAATAAAAATCACCGTCTCCCGGGGAAGACGTTATCTGAGATTACCTCTTTGCCCCTGGCAGCTCGTCCGTCTTATTCCTGAATTTTAAATCACCGCGTGGTGTCCAGGCGCACCGCATAATTTTCCCCCAATTGAATTGCGTGATCGGATGGAAGCAGCCAGCCAATTTGGCGGCAATTTTCTGAATGAAGGAAAAAAAAAATCTTTTCGATATTTTAAGGATATGTAAGAATGTTTTATTTATTTATTTTTTTTTTTTGGTGAATGAGTATCTGTCGGAGCATGCTTTTGTCGATTTACATCAATTCGTGGTCTCAGGAATCTATGCAATGGAGGACCTACAGCACATATATCTTGGGGAGAGTTGGCTCAGCAATCCACCGCCAGAACACCCACTTAAATCGTTAACAATATAGGATTTCAAACTCTTGATCTCCATTTATTAGAAGGAATTGATCTTAACCAATTACACTGTTCACGGGTGAGTAAGAATATTTTATTTGTTATGTGACAATTTATCAAAATTTTCCCTTCATTTTTTTTTTTTCGGGAGAAGCGTCCATAATATTTCTGGAATTTGAGCTGACAAAAGGAAAAAAAAATTAATAATTATCCCTAGCTGTCAAATATTGCTGTTGAATATTCCTGATTGGAGCTTAATATTATTATCTTCCGAGACATTTCCACTTTTCGCTCCCCCGGCATCCTACCAAGAAGTCCGCTCGCTTTCGGACCAACTTTCCAAAATCCGTCCAGATCCTCTCCCCTCCCATCATCTTTTTTACTTTTTCTCTTTTTCCTTTTGTCTTTTGTCTTTTTCTCCCACCTTTTTATCTGTCCAGCTCGGCGTCCACGTGGCAGGGGCAGCCGGCGGTAATTTCACATCCCCACTGCTTTGACCAGACCAGACAACCGAAGTTCGTCGAGAAAATATTAGGTAGGTTTTACCCTCCATGTAGGCGAAATGTATCACCATACAAAATTCGACACGTGGCAATTTTGGGCCCACTTGTCAGCGCCCACTCTCCCCCATTAACTCCGTCTCTCTCCCGTTTACCCTCTCTCCTCCCCTCCGTTTCTGCCCACAAAAACCAGCTATCAAAGAAAGGATGTCGATTGTCCTCTCCCTCCCTCTTTCTCTCTTGTCCCTCTTTCTCTCTCTTCTGCTCCCGATTTTGTATAAGGAAGAAACCAGCGTCCTCTCACGAACGGAGAAGGAATTTCGCCAGTGCCCATCTACGCGCTCTGGAAGGCTCGATCCTTCACTTCATCCAGTGCCCACATTCTAGAGAGAGAGAGAGAGAGAGAGAGGGAGTGCAGTAACGAACAAAAGGGAGCTTTTGCGCCGTTCCTAGAGAGAGAAAAATGCGTGGGGGCTGAGCTTGGAGCCGCTAGACATGGTGGGCGTCCAGATCCCGCACCACTTCCAGTGCCCCATCTCGCTGGAGCTGATGCGGGACCCGGTGATGGTGTCGACGAGGCAGACCTACGACCTGTCCAGCATCGAGCCCTGGATTGCCGCCGGCAACACTACCTGCCCCGTCACCCGCGCCCCAATTCTCGACTCCGCCCTCATCCCCAACCACACCCTCCACCACCTCATCCAGTTCTGGTGCGTCGCCAACTGCCGCTCCGGCGTGGAGCGCATCCCCACCCCGAAGCAGCCCGCTGACCCCTCCCGCGTTTGCGCCCTCCTCTCCCAGGCCGCCTCCATGTCGTCCGCCGCCGCCGACCCCCGGCTCTCCTCCTCCTTCCGTAATAGACTCGCTCCAAGCGTTGCCGCCGGACTCGTCATCTTCCTCAAGCAAGACGATCGTCAAGGCAGTGGCGGCCACTGTGGCCAGCCATGGACAACACTTGCTCGACCTCAAACTCGGAGCTTTGGTTAGCGCTCGAGTTTCGAGCTCGGCCTCAAGCTATCTCACCGCAAACGAAGCTCAACACAGTCTCCATCCGGCGGCGCGCCGTCCCTCCTTGACCTGAAGCGGCCATGAGCCGACTCGAGCTCAAGCCATGGCAGACACAAGAAAAAAGAAAAGAGAAGTGGAGAGAGAAGAGGGGGAGAAACAGTTGTGGGCAGAAACGGAGGGGAGGAGAGAGGGTAAACGGGAGAGAGACGGAGTTAATGGGGGAGAGTGGGCGCTGACAAGTGGGCCCAAAATTGCCACGTGTCGAATTTTGTATGGTGATACATTTCGCCTACATGGAGGGTAAAACCTACCTAATATTTTCTCGAAGTTCAGAGGAGGAGAACGGAAGAAACGGCTCTCTCCAATCTGAAAGCGCCCGTGACAGGTGGCGTTGGCGTCGGCGTCGGCGTCGTTGGTGGTTACCCCCCCCCCCCATCCCGGCCTGCCACTTTCTCTCTCTACACCCGCACCACCTTCCCTCCCTCTCTCTCTCTCTCTCTCTCTAGAAACCTCCACCGAGAACCTTCCGCGGCGGATCTCCGCCCTCCCCTCCGCCTCTCCTCGATCGTCGCCGGCTAGCTATCTCCTCTCCAAGAAACGATCACGATCACGATCCCTCCCCCTCTCTCCGGCGGGTCCCTCATCGGAAAGCGCGGCGGCTTCGGTTCGCGACAGAAGGCGATCCTCCCTCTCGGAATTCCTGCGCGCGCCGTCTCCCCGGACGGACGGACCACCGAGGAAGCCGCGCCCATTCGATCCGTCGTGCGGCCCGCGCTTGTCCTGGCTTTTCGTCCCCGGGGAAGAAGAGAAGAGAGCGCGGTTTCGGCGTCGTTCCGGTTCCCATTTTTTATCTGATCAAGGAGCGGCTTCTGGTGTCCGCTGAATTTTGCGAAAGCGCGGGCTGCAGCTGTTGTTGTGTTTGTTCGCGAATGGAGAATTACGGCTCGCCGTCGCATTATCCGTACCACAATCCCTACGCCTATCCTCCGCCGCCGCCACCTCAGAATCACGCCTATCCACCGCCGCCACATCCGTACGCTTACCATGCTTTACCATATTAAATTAAAAGTTTATGAATTATACTGTACATTGAATAACAGTTCAAAAATTATATTGAATAAATTAAACATTCACGAATTAAATTACACGTTGGACTAAAATTTAGAGATTATTTAGGTTGTTTTCTTTTTATTTATGGATGGACGTTGGTTTTTTACGCCTTTCCGGTTGAAAAGGAGATGAAGAGGACATGGTGTTTTCCAGAAACGTCACAGACCTATATGAATCTGAAGCAAACAAACTAGGAAAATGGAAACTTAGTCCAGTCAAGGCCCAACAGGAAACGTGTTTGAATTGGCAAAGGGCCATTAAGAAGTAATGTTGAGGAAATTGAACGGAAAGGGTGAAAAAGTCAAAGCTGACGACTATGATAGGTTGTGTTTCCACTCGGGAGTTGGATTGATGGGTTGAAAGAACCGTGTCCTCCAAGTTACTAGAAAAATCAATAGGACCATTGAGTGTGATTTTGGTTTCCATAGCGATAAAGTCAATGAACTTGCCGCGGTCGCATAGCGGCACGAGACCGCTATTAGGGGGTGGAACTACATGCAAACGATTTTTGTACCTTCGACGCACATGTGGGGTTAAGGATGACAAGACATTGCCTACTTTGGACTTATAGGTCATGGGTCACTAACGTTTTTTTGCCTAATTCGACTCCCCTTATAATAATTTTAAAAATAATAATTGTGCCGGCTACCTCTTTTCACCTTTTAAACATCCTGATAACTCTTTTAAGATAAAATATTGCAATTTCACCGTATGCACGTGTTACTATATTGCCGTCCCGCAATATCATGTACATAACAGACATGCCCAAATTAAAAAAAAATAGAGTGCAAAATATAAGAAAACAAGTTTTTCATATAATATTAGTAATTCTTAGACATGGTTGGTGAACTTAACAAATAAAAAGAATGTAGTCAAGCAAATCACTCGGAAACGGTGCAATTGTTCGCACGTCGTTCTCATCTCATCTGATCCAACGGTCCAAGCTGCAATATCGTACTCTAAAATTGCCCATAATAATGTAATTAATTAAGGAATCCTTAATAATAATAGAAAATTCAGACTAAGTCCTCGAGATTTCCGTACTCTAGAAACGCTTTTGACCATTTCTCCCCCTCGGAATAAGCCCGACCTTCGCGTCTTACTTGGATTTTTTGGACCACCTGCCAGCCAATAGAAGTTGCCCACGTGTCGGAAACACCTCGATTTTCGGGAGATACTCGGGTTTTTTTTAAGTAGATCCCGTGCGGGATCGAAACCATCGTCGCGTGGGGCCGAGGTTACCTGAAATTACCTCTTTGCCCCTGGTCGCTCGCCGGTCTGAATTCTGAATTTTAAATGGCAACGTTGTGTCCAAGTGCACCTCATAATTTTCCCCTAGTTGAACTGCGTAAATGGTGAAAGCAGCCAATTTAGCGGCAATTTTCTGAAGAAAGAGAAAAAAGAAAAAAAAGCCTTTACGACATTTCAAGGATATGTAACAATAATTTATTTGTTATACAACAGTTTATCAAAAAATTTCCTTTAATCCTATTTTTTCTAAAAAAATTAAGAATATGTCTTGAATTTGAGCTCGTAAAAGGAAAAAGTATCAAAAAAGTCATAATATGTAGTACTTGTATCAATTCAGTTATGACTTTAATTATATCGATTTAATCCTAAATATTTTGATAATTTGTCAATATAGTCCATCTGGCTAAACAAAAAAAGAGAGGAGAAGAGAAGAAAAATAATAATAAAATTATCAAAATTACAACAAAAGAAAAGGTTTTCTAATAATTTTCTACATTAATGCTAGCCACGCCCCATTGGAAGGTCATTGCCCATGTCAATATTTCTGGCCAAAATCGGTTGGATGGCCTATGTTGGCAATTCATCAAAATATTTAGGATTTAATTTACCTAATTAAAAAATTTATGATTGAATTGGCATAAATGCAACATATCTAAGAGTTTTTTGGTACTTTTTTTTTTGTCACAAAGCAAACTTGATTTAAGCAAGTTCTAAAATTTTAGGAGATTTCATAATTTAAGTAGTTTCTTAGTTTGAATAGGTTTTTCAAAATAGATTTTTTATACTTATTTTGGGTACAATATAAGAGATGCAATTCTACTAAGTGATAGAGACATAAGAGCAAACAAGAAAAGTATTTGGATTTTCTTTGTATGAATTTTCTAAGTTCTTTGTGAGAGATTGTGAGATAGCACCACTTGAAAGTGACTTTAAGCTTTATATTCTCCAGGTTCGTAGTGGATTTCCTAGCCATTGACTTTATCGTTCCACATATGTGATAATATTTTCCTCATGTTTAACTTGAATTGCAAGATACATCAGCTTTCGCATTATTTTTTTACACCAAAAAATTTCGTACATTAATCAATTAACCGATTTGCAACCAATAAAATATTCCAATCTTGTGGAGCCTATTGATACCTCAACTGCCAACATTAAGCTGCTATTCAAAATTCATATGTATAATCAATAGAAGAGAAATCCATACATACCAATAATTATATTATTATATTCACCTGACGTTTCTATATGTAAGAAGATTATGCATATATTCTCTTTGATAGTACGTTGTTCCTGGTCAATTACAATTGATATTATTATCTTATCACCTCAATAGGCATTCAATTATAAATAAACTCAGCACTATTTATCAATATGCCTAAACCTACATAGTTCCCGCAGTTTATTTCTCTTCCGCCCTATTCTTACTTTGTACGGTAAAAGAAAAATCCATTCATTCCAAACACGTTAATTAATAATTATGCACAGCTGTCTAATGTTCCCGTTGAATATTCCTAATCGGAGCTTATGATTATTATCTCACGAGACATTTGCCTTTTTGCACCCCGGCATCCAGCAAGAATCGGCTCGCTTTCGGACCAACTTTTCCGGAATCCATCCCCCGATGTTCCCTTCCCCTCTGTATCTATCCATCTAGATCATCTCTTTATTTTCTCCTTTCTCCTATTTTTTTTTTTTTTCCTTTGCCCAGCATGGCGTCCACGTGGCCTGGGGGCGCAGGGGCAGCCGGCGGTAATTTCACATACCCCACTGATTTGACGAGGCAAACGGAAGTAGGAGGAGGAAGGAGGAGAAAAAAAAAACGGCTCTCGCGCAGCAGAGGCGCAATCTGAAAACGCCGGTGACAGGTGGTGCGGCGGTTTTCCCCCCAAACCCAACTCGGCCCCCCATCATTCGCGCTGCCCATCCCCGCCTGCAACTTTCTCTCTCTACACCACCCCCCACGCACCCCTGCCCCCTCTCCCTTTTTCTCTCTCTAAAAACCTCCCGTCTCCGCAGCTTCCGCGGCGGATCTCCCCCTCCCCTCCCCTCCCCCGATCGTCGCTCGCTCGCTCGCTCGCGCGCGCGCGCCTCATCTTCCTGCCGCATCTGTCTCCGGCCGCGCGGGCCGCGATCGTCGTCGGAAAAAGGTCGGCTTCGAAGGTCGTCGGAAAAGGGCGGCTTCGAAGGTCGTCGGGCGGGGTTTCGATCGCGGTCCGTTTGACAGAAGGCGATCCTTCCTCCTCGGTCGCACCTCTCGTCGGAGGACCGAGGGAACCGCGCGCGTTTGATCCGTCGCAGGTCGAGCTCGGTTTCGGCGTCGTTCCGGTTCCGATTTTTTTATCTAATCGAGGAGCGGCTTCTGGTACCGGAGTATCTTGTTCATCGCGGTCTCCTGATTTTTGCAAGCGCGGCGTAGCGGCGTCGTCGGCGTTGTTGTTCGCGAATGGAGAATTACGGCTCGCCGTCGCATTATCCGTACCACAATCCCTACGCATATCCTCCGCCGCCGCAGCCGCCGCAGAATCACGCCTATCCGCCGCCGCCGCACCCGTACGCTTACCATGCTCCCAACTATGGGTACCCTCCTCACTACCCGCCCCCGCCGCCTCCCGCTGCCTATTCCGGGCCCTTGGACTACCACCAGCCGTCGTCGGCGTCGCCGGCGTCCTCGCCCTCCCACTCCGGGCACTTGGATTACCACCACCACCACCACGGAGGGCTGCCGGGTCCCGCCGGCTCGTATCCTTACCAGTACCCAGCCGCGCCTCCTTCTCCTTCTCAGCAACCGTCTCTCCAGCACCACGGCAGCTTCCAGTATGGTGCGGGCCACTACGACTACCAGCAGCAACCGCCGGCGGCGGAAGCCCACTCCCATGCCCCTTCCCGCGCCCAGAGCTTCTCCGGCGGCTCTTACGGAGGCGACGGGTCTTTGGGTCATGCGGCCGCCGCGCATGATGCGTCCTCTAATTACCCTTCCCTCTATCCCCCGCTGGATGATCTCATGAGTTCTATGCGGATATCGGAAGGTCACTCGACCACCCCTGCTTCTCCTCCGGCTCCTGCGGTTCCAAACTTGGGGGGTCCTTCTCCGAATTCGAGTTTCAGTAGTCATGCGAATTTCTACGGTTACCCGAATGACTCGTTCTCGAGTAGCTGGGAGGGAAGTTCAGGTCGCTATGATGGGTCTCCTCAGCCTGCTTATGTCCACTCGAGCTCGTTTAATGGATCGCAGCATAGTCAGAGTCTGGAAATAGTGCCCCTGCAACACCCCAAAGGATCTTTGAAGGTTCTCCTCTTACATGGTAATTTGGATATTTGGGTACATGAAGCAAGAAATCTTCCAAATATGGACATGTTCCACAAGACTCTGGGCGACGTATTCAGTAAGTTGCCAGGAAATGTGCAAAATAAGATTGAAGGGCATATGAGTAGCAAGGTTACCAGTGATCCCTATGTTACGATATCCGTGTCCAATGCCGTCATTGGTAGGACTTACGTGCTGAGCAACTCCGAAAATCCTGTTTGGTGGCAACATTTTAATGTGCCTGTCGCTCACTGTGCTGCAGAAGTCCACTTTGTTGTTAAGGACAGCGACGTGGTAGGATCACAACAAATAGGAGTTGTTGCGATTCCAGTAGAACATATATATTCAGGAGCAAAGATTGAGAATACTTATCCAATCTTGAACAGTAACGGCAAGCCTTGTAAGCCTGGAGCAGTTTTGAGTTTATCAATTCAGTACATTCCGATAGAAAGACTCAGCACTTACCATCATGGTGTGGGGGCCGGTCCTGATTATCAAGGGGTTCCTGGCACATATTTTCCCCTAAGAAAAGGTGGAGCTGTTACTCTTTATCAGGATGCCCATGTTCCAGATGGTTCACTTCCCAACGTGAAGCTTGATGGCGGGATGTATTATGCCCATGGAAAGTGCTGGCAAGATATTTTTGATGCAATACGCCATGCTCGAAAACTGATTTATATCACAGGCTGGTCTGTGTGGCACCAAGTTAGATTGGTGCGGGATGCTGCTTCAGGCTTAGGTAGCACCTTGGGGGAACTTTTGAGGACCAAGTCTCAAGAAGGAGTAAGAGTGCTGCTTCTTGTGTGGGATGACCCTACTTCTAGGAACATCTTGGGCTTTACAACAGTGAGTACCTTACCTCTTAACGCCTAAGTACTTATGATGTTTCCTTAGTAGGAAGTTTATAGTAATGTCTGCAGTATGCTATTTGTCCTAATTCTAAAAATTGAATGGTAATTTACTAAATTTATGACTGCTTGCAATTTAGGAGTTGGCAGTTTTGACCAAGTACCTAATAATTTTATGTTGTGTGATTTGACCCTTGATTACCGACTCTGCAATGATCGAAAATAAGATTGTGAATAATTTATGACAGCTTTGCAAAGTTATATTGCGTGATTTGACTCTTAATTTAATGGGAGGAAGCAACTTTTGTTGCAAACATCACTGCAAGTTTCTGATTTGCCAGTGTTGGAATGTTCATGCAAAGATGCCTGGCTTCCCCTGGGAGGAAGATACCATTTTTTTTTCCTCTGTCTATTAAGCTTCAACAAACCTTAAGTTAACCTAGGATTAGTTGAATGATTATTTGTTAGTTGCGGAGGAGAAGATTATGAATAATTGGCTTTCATTCTCAAACTTTTTTCCCCTAAAGAAAGATTAGGACAAAACAGTAGATGATTTTAGCTGATCCTCCCAAAATCCTGTGTACAAGTTTTCTTTGATAGGGAAGGAACAAATTTAGTGAAGGCTTCTAGAAGGGCTTCATAATTTTCCAGTTTCTCGTAGGGCTACATGACTCCATTCACTTGTAAGACTCTAGGGAATTTTTAGTTTTTCTTATTATTAACAGCTTTATTGGCAACTCCATGTTTCTATTTACTTGAATCCAACATTGGCGATTTTTATACCTTTAATCTTGAATTGTTTCTCACAAATTCACAATTATTTACATCCTCGACAATTTCCTGAATATTTATACTTTCTCATCATTATCCATTTCATCTGTTATTTGCAAATTATGACATTTGCTCTCTCAAAGTAATGTCTTTCTTTAATTGGTGCAGGATGGGATTATGGCCACCCACGATGAGGAGACTCGCCGGTTTTTCAAGCATTCGTCTGTGCAGGTGCTGCTTTGTCCTAGAGTTGCTGGAAAAAGGAATAGTTGGGTCAAGCAAAGGGTTAGTTGCAATCATAGTTCCATTATTATTTTTCTCTGTTACTTTCTTCCTCATGGTATCTTAACTATATGACCTGTCCATTATTTAGTCCTTATGATTTGTTCTCGGCAGCATGATCAGCTTTGAACAGATGATTTAATTTAGAAAGTAAAAGCTTAATTTTGCCTTTTTGGATGTCAATGATGTCCTTTCTTTTGGCAGCATAAGACTATTGGATATTTGTATGAAGAGAACATTGGACTTTTGGATTTTTGTGATCTCTTTTGTGCTTGAAATGTGTATATGAGATTTAAATTACATCTTCACATCGACTTCTGTGTTTATCAGGAAGTGGGAACAATATATACACACCATCAGAAAACTGTCATTGTGGATGCAGACGCCGGAAACTACAGAAGGAAAATTATAGCTTTCGTGGGAGGGCTTGATCTATGTGATGGGCGATACGACACTCCTCAACACCCTCTGTTTAGAACATTGCAGACAGTGCATAAAGACGACTACCATAACCCTACTTTCTCTGTAATTTCCTAACTCTTTCATCTTCAGTGGATTTCAGAGTGGAAATAGCGAACAATATAACATGAAACAGAATAATCACGGACACCGCATGAAAGAAGAGATTGAGTTAGTTATTGGTTTCCTTCACTCGTTTGAACTTTTTGTGTCTATTCTACAACAACAATGATATTCAAGTATAGACTGATCTCATATGTTTCCTTTGATAAGTGATGTCAGTGAACAGTTGTTTGTGCTAACTAGATAATCTTAAGATCTTGCATGTCGGGTCTCCTGTTCATTCTCCGCTATGCTGTTGATAATTTTTAATTCCTTATTAAAAGGTCCTTGAAAGTTTCTTGTAGAAACAGTCATCTCAATAAGATCAATTTGATCTACCCAGCTACCTAACCCGCGCTAGGTATTAATGTTCATGGAGGTTGAAGGAATATATCATCACCATCCAGAGTGCATATACTCTCTGGTCACCTGTTTCAATTATTAAAAAGAAAAAAAGAAAAAAAAAAAAGATAGAGCTTTTAGTTAAAGATATTGTAATAGAAATCGTGGTAGTGTTCCTGCCACATATGATGGTCTGTGTTAAAACATTGTGTGTACACCTATTAGTCCACCACTAAAAAGGGTTTGGCTGTGAGATAGATGCATGACAAGACAACTACTTGGGCCACTGAAATTTCGATGGCATTACCCAAATGACTTTATGCAATTATAGGATTCACGAAGCATTCTTGCTGATAGTGTTTACGTTGGTTGAGATCAGATGTTCAACAACCTTTTTGATTATCGTTTGATGTCTTAAACCTGAGTAGGGTAATACTGCTGGAGCCCCAAGAGAACCGTGGCATGACTTGCATAGCAAAATTGATGGTCCAGCTGCATATGATGTCTTAAGCAACTTTGAGGAGCGCTGGTTAAGAGCTTCTAAACCCCGTGGGATTAAAAAGCTGAAGTCATATGATGATGCTTTGCTCAGGATAGACAGAATTCCAGAAATTGTTGGGGTATCTGATGTTTCTTATGCTAGGGAGGATGATCCTGAGTCATGGCATGTTCAGGTACTGAAATATTTACATATCCAAAAAACTATCAATGGAAATTTATTGATCGGAATTATACAACTCAATGCAGATCTTTCGTTCGATTGATTCCAGCTCCGTTAAGGGCTTCCCAAAGGATCCAAAAGATGCCACCAAAATGGTGAGGGGAAATAAGTAACTTAGCCGTTCTCTGTTTTGTCTGCATACAGATGCTAAAATCAGTCTCTTTCTTGAGAGTTGATTATTTACTTTGATGAAGCAGAATCTGGTCTGTGGAAAGAATGTGCTGATTGACATGAGCATACATACGGCATATGTAAAAGCCATACGTTCTGCCCAACATTTCATCTATATCGAGAATCAATACTTCCTTGGATCTTCCTACAACTGGAGTCAGCACAAGAACTTAGGTATGAAGATTCTATCCTAAACTTGATTGTTTTTTTTCTTTTGCTAGGATAGACTTGGTTGTTTGGTTCTTAGTAAAACCTCTGATTTTCTTCTACCCATTATGAATTCAAAATCACTCTGATACATATTTTGTAGGTGCTAACAATCTCATTCCAATGGAAATTGCTCTCAAAATCGCCAATAAAATTAGAGCACATGAGAGATTTGCTGCATATATAGTAGTCCCTATGTGGCCGGAGGGTGTCCCAACAGGTGCTGCCACACAAAGGATTCTGTTTTGGCAGGTACGTCAATACTGTATGAGTAGTCGAGACTTTTTTGTTCTCAACAGCTTTTGTCACCACTTGGCTATAAGCCAAAAAAAGAAAAAAAAAAGAAAAAAAGAAAAAGAAAAAGATTTCCTTGGTTTATCAAAAGAGAATAAGAAAAAAAGAAAAGGATTGCAGAGCCAATGTAATTGATTGGAACTGGAACTTAAACAAATATTTTTGTAATGTGCATCGCCTAATGTGCTGATTCAACCAAATTTGTTAGGTTTTATGGTATCATTATTTGCTTTTGATCTTTGTAATCCATCAAGTTGCATTGTATTATTATCATATCTGATCAAATGCGAGGTTACATCATAAAGCTAAAGCATCTTTGCTTGCTGTGTTCTCTTTTGATCAATGTACCATGTCTTTTCCTGCTTTTGCAGCATAACACTATGCAAATGATGTATGAGACCATATACAAGGCCTTGGTGGAGGTTGGGCTTGAAGAGGCATTTGCTCCGCAGGATTTTTTGAACTTCTTCTGTCTCGGGAATCGTGAGGAGGCACCAGATCGGAATGATACTTTACAGACTGGAAGTCCCAGTGCCCCAAATACCCCTCAAGTACCTCCTGTTCCTAAGATGCTAAACTTCATTTCAGTTCTATTGTGTGGCCACTTATCTCTGTGATCAATGAATATTTTCTTTACAGATGTCATGAGTTTGTTTACTGATTGATTGATGTTTTCACAGTCTAACTTATCCAAATCTGTTTTACTTCTGAAATTTAGATCAATTATGGATTGTCTACTTTTACAAATGATTTTTAAAGCGCTCTACACTTTCGGCAAATTTCAGGCACAGAGCCAGAAAAGTCGGAGATTCATGATTTATGTCCACTCAAAAGGCATGATAGTGGATGATGAGTATGTGATATTGGGGTCAGCTAATATCAACCAGCGGTCTATGGAGGGAACAAGAGACACTGAGATTGCTATGGGGGCCTACCAGCCTCAGCATACATGGGCGAGAAAATCATCTTATCCACGTGGACAGGTGGCTATTAATATCGTTTGGGCATTTCTTTTTGCAAAAATATTTTAAATTCGTAGTTTTTGCATGTTGACTGGTGATGAATAAAATGTTTGCTCCAATATGTGATAAAGCAGAAGCTATTTTCCCTTGGAGTCGTAAATTGAGGGATAGCACTAAATTGATTTAAGTGAAATAATGTTGTGGAAGTTATCTTGCTATGTGCCTTACAAGTTGCTCATTTTTTCGCAAAGATAGGACGGATGAGTAACGGAAGTCATTTGAAGATAGTATTTATGGGACAGATTTCTGACTTGTCCCTTTGCTTTATAGATTCATGGATATAGAATGTCACTGTGGGCTGAGCACATCGGAGGGATTGAGGAGTGCTTCACACAGCCAGAAAGTCTAGACTGTGTTAGGAAGGTCAGATCACTGGGCGAGTTGTACTGGCAACAATTTGCCGCCGAGGAAGTGTCGGAGATGAGAGGGCATCTCCTAAAATATCCCGTCGAAGTCGACCGGAAGGGCAAGGTGAAGCCTCTTTCAGGATGCGAAAATTTCCCGGATGTCGGAGGAAGCATCGTGGGCTCATTTCTTGCCATCCAAGAAAACCTAACCATCTGATCTGCTATACACTTTATCAAGTCGCTTGGATTTCTGACTGAAGATCGCGACGAGAGCACCAGTTTTATTTTCCTCCTCAAGTTTATTTCTTCATGTACAGTTTCTGCTTCCTTGTTTATTATCATGGACGGGGAAATTATTTTTTGAAGCGTTTGCTTTCTTGTGTAACAGAGTTGACGGATTGGAGATCTACTATTTTTGGCTGTACAAAGTACATACTGATTATTGACCAAATACCTTGTAATAATGAAAGGAAGGAATGCTTATACGCCAGGATAATTTATGCAGTTCTTATTGCGTTTCCACGAGTCTTGGCTACGGGTGCGTTTGGATGGGCATTTAGAAAGCCCATCCAGCCCCCAAAGCCCCTTCAGCCAAAGAAAGGGTGTTTGGCAATCTCCTCAAGGAGCTTTCAAATGAAAGTGGAGTATTTGGAAATGCTGAAAGCCCAAGGCTGGTAGGGACCAGCCTTGGGCATCCATTCTGCGCTACCAGCCTTGGGCATCCATTCTGCATTTGCAGCTTCACGACGGAACTGGCTTTGCCAAAAGGGAAATCTCTAGAGTACTGTCGTGTGTTGTATTTGTCACAGAACATGAACACGACAGATGCCGAATCTTACCATGGATCCATTATAGATTGATGCGTTTTGATTTTGTCGGACGGGAGGAACTCATGTGCTCATTCTGATGAGATGAAGATTCTGCACCTCTCTTATTGTTTCTAAGCAAACCCAGCATAGCATACCTCCCCCACTTTCGAGGACTTTTTGTGATACGATCATCCATGTGAGAAGGTAGGGAGACAGCTCCTTATGCCTCGTGTTCTTCTTTCACACCTCTTCTGTTTCTCTTTTGCTTGTTTTGTTAATTCTCCTGGATCATCCTAACAAGAGCTGCGTATATGTATGACTGTCGAAATCACTAGCTACGTTTGGTGGTCAAGATAAAATTCGAGAGATAATATAATTTATCCTATCATGTGTTTAGTGCTTGCTTAAGACATGATAAAGTCGGATATAAATGAAATATATGTCGGATAAAATTATCTCATAAGGGAGATGGAATAAAGATTGATAGAATTTCTAATATTTATAATATGAAAGTTTTTTTAAATAAAAAAATTCTTATATTAACAAATTTAAAATTATATTTCAACATAAATAATATACGAATTCTAATATAAGAAATTCAAAATACAAAAAAATAAAATGTTATTCATTTAATTTAATATTATTTTTATTTATATATTCAAATTTAATTTTATCTTATAATATAAAATTTTAATACATAAATATATATTTATATTTATTACGTACTTTAGGTATATTAGTACAGTTTTCTATTATACAATTTTTTTAGAAAATGATGAAAGGAAGAAAGAAATCAAATAATTAATTAAAAATTGATAGGAAAATAAAATAAAAATAAAGTTGACAAGAGTGTTATAAAAGATTTTTACCATCTCCATTTATAAAATTTGTGATTAATTTATATTGATATGCCTGAGTGTGCAGGAACTACAACGTTTGTTACAAGCCCTTGGCAATGGGGTCAGGTTCTCACGCATGGGCCCAAGACTCCAACACGCTAGCCTAGGTCCATCTAATTCACACCCAAGACTCCATCTACCACGCTTGGGTCCATCGAGGCCAAGCCAAAGACACTAGTGCCAGTGCCCATGCTCAAGACTCTAGGCTTGGGTCCTCGATGCCCATGCCTAGATCTATCAAGGCCAAAATTTTTTAATTTTGATTTCTTAAATATTTTGATTTTATTTCTTTCCTTATTCCTTCTTCCTCTGTTGATTGCCAGCGACAAGTCACAAGTGCGGGTCGTCCTCAAGCAAAGCTCAAGCTCAACGAGATATGGTGAGATCGAGCTTGCTAGCCCTCGCTTGTGCTTTATCACCGACCCGACAACCAACGGATAAAAGAGGAAAAAGAAAAGAAAAATCATTAAAAGATTGATTTTTTTATATCATAAAAATTATCCACGTCAGTGCCACCATGCCATATAGGACGATCGGTGTCAAAGTATCGAATAATTTCCAAATGAGATTTTCCTTACGAAAACTATATTTTTGTTCATTTTTAGATTTTAGTTAAATACTAGAAAATATTGTCATTTTTATATGAATGACTTTTTGAAAAACATTTTGAAGAAATATCACATTTTTGGCGAAACAAATAGAAACTAGGTGAGTTTGTTTCAACAAAAATGAATGATTTTTTGAAATCTTTTAAAAATAATCCCTCATATATTACTTATAATAATGAATGAAAAAAAAATAATTTCGTAATTCATGAATATATTTAAATACAAATTCATGTCGATAATAAATATATTCTTGATAGGCTAACTATTTTCAAAAGCTTCGATGTGATTTGCTGTGGATGCCCTATTGAGCATTTTATGCTCATTTGCTTTGGTCCTACGTTGTCTTCAGCGGTCTCATTCGTTAGCAGAGACATCTTCGGTGATCTTTCGGAAAAGGGTTTTCCGCATCCCTCTTCGTTCGCGGCGCGACGCCGTCGGGATCCATCGAAGAAGATGCAGCTCACTTTGGAGTTCGGGTTGGTCTTCTCTTCTGGGTCGCTCTCGCTTTTTTTTTTCCTTTATTTTTGCGCCTGTGAATTTCGCCTCTTCTGAACGCGATCTTTCATTGGCTCCGTTTCGAGCTGGTGCAAAAATTTGTACCCGTTTCTTTCATAGCGGAATCTGCAATATCTATCGGTTTTTTCTTTTTTTATTTGAATGAGATTTGAGCTGCAAGAATGGATGCCCTTTGTCGAGTTGTCCGTCTTTTCCTTGTGAAGGTTTGAGCTCTTTACACCGGAGCCTTCCTGTTTGATGGGGTCGTGGGGAATTTTGCATTTTGACTGACGATTTCGTTTATTGTATTTTGATGGGGTGCGAGTCTTTTACTTTGGAGGAGAAGATTGAGTCTGCGTTTGCTTTGGTTATTCATAGTTTTTCTTGTTTTAGTTGAATTTGAGATTCGGGAATGGGATTTCCGAGCTTTTTCTCAAGAGGGTTCCTCTCGAAAAATCACGCCGACCCCTGTATTAAGTTGGAATTAATGATGCATCTGGAATATGTATGATTCGTTGAGTAATATGCTGTACTGTTCAAGAGGAAAGGTTGAATTTTTAGCGAGTTCTGTTGTGGTTCCTCTCTTGAGTTTCCTGAGCGGAATATGCAGCTTCTACATTACCATTGAAATCTTGCAAGTCTTCCTAACCTTAGTTTGCTAGAGGGAGGGTCATTGGTCCTTTTGTTGATGAACTTCTGGAATTGTTTAAAATCTTGGGTCGAGTTTCGATTGACATGGTTCCTTGTTGTGTTTGGTATCGTTCTGTTATCTTCCTTGTCTGGCAATGCTTTTGCTGGGTGGTTTTGCCACAAAGAGCCCTGTTGTCAATCTGAATAAGTTTTTTAATGCCTGAATGCAGAGGGGGACTGGAGCTTCTGTGTGATTCTGTGAAGATTCATAACGTCAATGTTGAAACACCAAAAGGAGCACAACAGGTGACCCAATGTCAATTTGTGATGGAATAGCTCTCATTTGGCTCCCTATGCAAGCTGGATTTTATTGTGATTTTTATGCACTGTTTTATGATAGGGAGAATTGAGCATAAACTGAAGTCTCTGTACTCTTTCCTCAGTTAGCTATGAGGGATCTGCTTGTGTGGGTTCAGAAGAACTTGATCAAGGAGAGGCCTGAAATGTTCATCAAGGGAGAGACAGTGTGAGTTTATGAGAGCGACACTTGAATTTGGTTTGGAGGAGGGACATTCCTTAGTCATTTCCAATTAATCAACTTTATCTTTTAAGAAATTTTGTTCACTTAACAGTTTTCAGCAAACAAGAAATCTGGATTGACTGTATCAGAGAGTAGGATTGTATATTTCAAGGAAAGCAAACAATTGAAACGATAGACAAACTGCGGAATGTCTATTCTAGTTGCAGAGGACACCTGCGATTCATTGCTGTTACATTTATTCATAGTGTCTCAGGTTGTAATTTATGTATCTGTGCAGGAGACCTGGTGTCCTAGTCCTTGTGAACGATTGTGACTGGGAGCTTAGCGGCCAACTGGATACCACACTGGAAGAGAAGGATGTGGTAGTTTTTATTTCCACTTTACATGGTGGTTAGTGCATGTGATTGGATGATTGTTAAATGAAAATGGACGCGAATGACTGCATGATGCAGTTAATTGTACCATATGTTAGAGCACTTAGAGAAGAACGAATAGAGAAGAACATGAAAGTTTCTTTATCGATATGCTTGTGACCATATTCTTATTTTAGCCATTCCTCTCGTTTGACATTTACCCTTTTCTTTCCAAATCATTGCTTGTATTTACTTGGCCCATGTCAAGAAACCCCCCTCGCAGCTTGTGACCCATTTTTTTCTGCTGTATCTTCGGAGACTCTTTCGATTCGGTGAACTGAAAAGGACTCTTTGTATCTTAGCTAAAGAGCAGTTGCTTGTCTTATTTGGCTCAGTCAGGATAGAAGATATTCTTCGGGACATCCAGATTTTGTCTGAACATTGTGGCTTGTGTGGTTCTGAAAAATGGAATATGGTGAGAATACAATATTTACTCCATAGGAACATATATTGCACTAGAGGTATCTAGAGCTGTTAAACGAATGGGTCAGGTCATTAATGGTCCATTTATGATCCATTTATGCCTAATGTAAATTTGCTGACCTATACTCGACTCGACCCATTTTAATAGAATATTTTCATATTTAACCAAATTTAGAAAAATTTATTCTTATGTTTTTTTTTTTTTTAAAAAATTATATTACTAAAATACTTCCAAGCAGTACAAATCTAATCAATGTTTTTTCAATTTTTTTAAAAATTATTTTTTTATTTTTTATTTTTCTTTCTTTTCCATTTTTTCTTATGCATCTAGAGAGGTTCCCCGGCCAACCCATTTAAAACCCATTAAATCACTAATCATCCACCTACCAAAAAATAAATAAATTTCCAAGCAACCCATTTATGACCCATTTAAACTTGTTTTTAAAATAGATGTGGCAAAATGTGTGTAGAGTCCACATTTGATGATATACACAAATCATGAAATGGATTTGAGTTTTGATTCTATGTTAAATATAACCGAAATCTTAATATATGGGTTAATGACCGTCTAATAATACATTATTTGATGCGATGTTTTTTTATTTTAATTATCGATTATGAAGTTCTAATACCCATCTAGAAGTGCACAAATATAAATTAATGAAGTCAATAATTATAATAATAAATTCATAAAAACTAAAGCAAAGGTTGGAAAAAGAAAGAACCTGAGCTGTATCAGGTAATGTTAATACAAACCCACGTTATAATCTTCTAGGATCGGCCCTAGTGAGTTACTCTTTAAAAAGAAAATCCCGTAACGTAGTTAACGTGCGATACATGATCAAGTGCCAAGAAAATCGAAGCACTAGCCAAATCATAATATGATAATAACCTTCATATTTAAGCTTTTCACAAAATTTCCCCATGTAGAATGCATGTCACCAATCTTGTCTGCAGCAAGCACCCAAAGTATCATTATAATGATGATCGAATTTAAGTCTAAAGTACAATGCTCATAAAGAATATGAGGGAGCCAAGTACCTCCTAATATTGCTGCAAGAGGCGTTGACATAAAGAATATGGAACCCTGCAATGACCGAGAAATATCTCATTTAATAAGAGGAAACTTCTTATGAAAAGTGCAAAGTTTTCGTGTACCTCTTCATTATGAACCAACACCTAGTGTAGAACCTGAAAAGGAAAAGCATCAACTTTGATTATAAGTTGCAGCATCACAAAGTATACCAAGAATACATCATTATGAGAATACATCATTACGAAGAAAAGTGTATTAAATCATATGAGCAAACGAAAAGAATGAGATGAAAAAAAGTACCTAATGCAAATAATCTTGAAAGTCAATGATGAGAGACTCCTCATCCAAATCTTCCTCAGGCAGGACTCCAAATAACCAATTTCTAGTGCACAGCTCAGCCTCTACAAAAAACCAATTTCTAATGCAAATAGTCTTGATTAAAATGCGTCCTCCAATGCTGAAAGTTGATTCTGAGGCAACGGTAGTGATAGGAATGCTCAATATATCACGTGCCATGAGGGATAACTCGGATATCGATGAGAATGAGTCTTCCAATAATCAAGGACATCAAGATTTGGGAACTTCTTTCTATCAAGCCTATTCTCCTCCAGATACAAGTCCAATTGTGACTTAGTAGATTGTGATCCAAAGTGTTCACTCTCAAATGCATCATACTCATCAATGTCATCCCTAAAGTTCTCATCAAATGCATCATACTCATCAATGTCATCCTCAATGTTCTCATCGATGCCTTCAACTGAAATGTTACCTCGAGTAGTTGAAGAAGTAAAGCAATCATCTCTAGACATAGAGGTCATATATTTATCAAAAAGTGTATATAGTTTTTCTTGAATGCCCCGTACAAATTCCACATGATCATCCATGTCCAACTTTGAGTAGCAAAACTCTAACAAGTGTAATTTATAGCGTGGATCTAATATAACAGCAAATGATAAGACAACACTATAACACTTCCAATATTTTTTAAACTTCTTGAGCATTGCTTTAGCCATAGAACTAATAGCCTTATCCTTAGTATCCCTTGCCTGTATTAAACGAAGCTGAATCTGCCATAGTCCATAAAAATATAAATTCGCCGTGGGATGTCTAACTCAGAGAATAGAGTAGAAATATCATAAAAGGGTTTCAACAAGAAAGCAATTTTCTTTCTTCTGACCCAATCTTCAGAAGATGGACATGTGACAAAGTTACAGTCAATTAACTTCAAATGTGAAAATGCAGATTCAAAGAAAAGGGCACCTTCAAGCATTAGGTACGTAGAATTCCATCTAGTAGGCACATTTTGACGTACCTTTTTATTGGTCTTTAAGACCGATTGCAATATACATTCGGCAAATTTTACTTTCCTCTCTTGTGTAGCTCTCACATACTTGACAGCTTCTCAAATATTATGTAATGATCCATTAATAACCTTTAGACCTTTCTGTACGATGAGATTCAAAACATATGCACCACAACGCACATGAAAAATGGATCGCATAACAAAGAGGATCTCACAGAAGGTGTATTTCTCCAAAGATCAATCATACTATCATTGTATGATGCATTATCTAAAGTGACGCTGAAAATCTTTCTCTCAATGCCCCATTCCCTCAACAAAGTCAGCAATTTTTCTAAACGTATGGCATCACTATATGGAGGTGGCACATAGGAGAAACACAAGACTTTTGAATGCAATTTCCAATCCTCATCAATATAATGGGCAGTGATAGTCATATAATGATCCGTAGTAATAGAAGTCCATATGTTAGAAGTCAAACATATTTGGCTTGAAAGAGACAATAATTTGGATTTCAAAATTCCCTTCTCTTTCTCATAAACTTTTACCACATCACTTCTTGCTGTATTCCTTGATATGTGCTTCACATTAGAGTTGAGGTAACTAAACAATTCTCTAGTTGCCTCATGCTCTACAAAAGAATAGTTATAATTGTGTTTGATTATCGCTCTTGCAAGCATATCTCTAAACACACCTTGTTCGAATTGTACTAAAAAACCATCAACATTAACATCTCCGTTGGGACAAGTATCTAAATGATGGAACAAGTTTTTTGTCCCATGGCTAGCCATGTAAGTTACTTCACACCACTTACATTTAGCCTTACTTATGCCATCACCATCTGTGAATTTTTCGAATTCAGACCATGCATTAGAGCAAGTAGAGTTATCTTTCTCGTTCTCATGAACTAAGGATGTAACTCCACGTCTCTCAAATTGTTCGGTAGTTGAATATTCTCCTTGATCCTCGTTATGTCTTGACATGTCAACGAAGAAATCTTAAATCATAAGATGAGTGTACCCCACCTCAATATTTGGGCGAACAACACGAACAAGCTCCCCACAAACTTGTAATGCTTCTGTTGTGACTTTGTAATATCTCTCACCAACAGCAGATAAAACAGGGGAGGAAAGTGCCTAAAACATCATAACAAAAACAGAGAAAGTAAACACCACCAGCTGCAGTGATTTCGTATAAACCCAACTCTTGAGGAAGCAGGTAGCATAAACAATTTGTATACACAGTTTGCATGAATTTCTTCCAAACAAATTATGTATCTTTTAAGCAGACAAAATCCCATCAGAGCATGACAAAATGCACATCCAAAGTTAACAATACAACAAAACTATGCTGAAGGAGCAAGAAGTTGAAAAAAGACATTAATACAGAAACGGTCTTAAGAATAGCGAATGCTAGATGAGCAACTGAATGTGGTACCTCTAAATAGTTAACATATCATAGCAACAGATACTGTCGCTCATGTGCTAAAAGGTGCTTTCATCTTACAATGCAAGAGCCATCAGATTGATAAGGACAACAAAGCATACACATTAAAAAAAGAAAGCCCTCTCCACCTAACGATCTCATTGGTAATACCTAATTTTGCAGACAACAGCAAAGGTAGGAATTATACCGTTAGTAAGGATGGAAAACAGAAGGCGAATGTGAAGTCAACACCAATCTTGTAAAGATCAAAGCCTTAGTTTTCAAATTTGATGTAGATGACTTGTCCTGGTACATATAAAAACGTGACGGTTAGTAGCCAAAGAAATAACCGGTAGATCATTTACATCATGGAGTCAAAAAACTCTAACAAAACATTTGGAAAATGACAATGTACATACACTTAGTGCCCTTTCAATTCCAGGAATAAGTGATCCAATGTGGTCAGCAAGAAAATCTGGCAATAAAGTTCTTTCAAGACAGCAAAAGCACCAACCTGCAACAATTGCATATATTAAAATTTACTAGGAAGGAAAAATGTCTAAAGAGACTGGGAGGACTGCACCACCTTAATTTTGATTGATTTCTCACGCAGCTGTATGTTAATAGATATGACAATTTTTGCTACTTCTTGTTTCAACAACCATCTTGGACTGCATCACACACCCAAACCATTAGAGCCAGAAATTATTGACCAACAAGATTTTTAAAAGTTCAGAATCTCAAATAAACAAAAAAATGCAACCAGGTATCCTAACGACAGAACAGTAATTCCTGAACCTCTAGGACATTAATATTGATCACTGAAAAAAATACAAATCAAATTGTATGATCATTAAAAAGAAGTTTGAATAAATAGTCCTCGTTCATGCAAGCAGAATCCTCAGGTCCTCAAGTAATTGACTAAACCTATAATGTAAATTCTTATGAAGGCAAACCTGTTAAACTACATCCACGTCTACACTAAGCAGCTCCAAAATCTGCTAACAATCTGCTATAGATGAATCTGATACTAGGAGTGGAAACCAATACTTGGTAGTAGATATATGAATGTCTCATGATGCTGAAAAATTAGAGCAACGTAGCAAACATAAACGAGCAAAGTGAATGAAAAAAAGGTTAAATCTTGATACGAAACAACTGGCAGAGCCCCAAGACAATCAGCCCAATCCTTCAAACTTCCTAACATGGAAGGAAAACATCCAGCAAAGAGGAGGAGAAACGCCGCACATATCATCCTGAAGCATGTGTAATAAAATATACACTCCTTGGCAGCACCACACTGGAATACACTAGAAATGGTACCGAGACACTTCCATATCAGCAACAGTGCAAAACTGCTCCTAACTTGGATAAATCACACACAATTTGCAGAGAAGAAGCCTCATATGCCTCCCCAACACATGGAAAACAACACCGAATTATAGCAGAACTCCATCTGCACGAGAGACGCTCCGCGATCACGCCACTTTTCCTCGGGTCGATGCGGTGTGTGTTTCTTCTGTGACAATAATAGCAACACGCTATCCTGCCCAATTAAAAAAGAACAAGAAAAAACCTGGGGACGTGTGATCATTTCAAATGCTCAGCAAATCACACGCCATTCCCACGATCCAGGAGGGAAACAAAAAACCCAGAAAACCTATCGACACAGCATCAGCGTCCAAGAACACCAGCAAACGAACCTAACCGCACCAACAGATCACAACAAAAGCCCCGCGAAATCCCGCACGGATCGAGGACTAGAGGAAGACAACAACAACAGCGAAAATCCATCGGCCGCGACACTCGCATTCCACAAGGATTTTAACTCCACACTCAGCTCCCGCCAACCACCCGCGCCACAAGAAAACGCCCGGCATTGTCGCCGAATCAGAGCTGGGGAAACAATGGCTAGAAGTAGATATTCGCTTACCATGATGACCAGTCTCTGTCTCTCTCCCTCTCTCTCTTGCTCCAGCTGCGCAGCTAAAAACCCCACCGCGGGTGGTGGCCGGAGTGATTCATCTGCTCGAAACGGGGGTTAGGGTTTGTGAGGAGTGCAGGACCAGCGACACCGTGACGATTGAGCTGTCGGACGACCTCGATCGGCGGCGGCGGCAAGGCGGCGACCGGCGGCGAAGAGGGAGAGTAAACGTGTTTGCTGGGTTCATTAAAAATATGGGTTGATAAAATGAGTCTGATGCAGATTAGACCATTTAAGACTCATCTATTTTGATCTCTTTATTTTTAGAATTCATTTTATAGATACTTTGGGAAATAAGGTTTGATTCATTAACAGCCCATTTAAATAAATATGAGTTCATAAATGGGTTGTGTACCCATAAACTGTTTGAAATTATATCATACCAATTTGATGAGGGCTGCGTATTCTATCCATAATTTGACGGGGAACATAACAGATAGTTTTATCGTTTATCGAAGTTTGTCTAAGTCTTTTCCAAGAAATGTGAGATGATTGAATGACTGAAAAAGGGTCCCTAATCGCGAGTGGATAGATTTTGGACCCGGTGGGTCACTTTCCATGCCTGAGGATGATCACAACTCCCTCAGCACTCAGCAGTCAGCCCGGATGTTTCAGTAATTTCGTATAGAGCGTATGATGTTACAGGAAGATGTGCGGCGAAGTGCATCAAATTAGCGTGAACGGTTTTGAAGAGCTGCAGAAGAAATGCATGATGGAGCTAGAATAAATTACTGTCCTAGGTACCTTATGAAGCTTCAACAGACAGCACAGAGACATCAAGCTGGGAAATCGCAAAGAGATGTCTATGTCGATGAAGAAGATGCTGTCGTTTGAACAATCAGAAGAATATGCACATTGGACATTGTTTTAGGAAACACTACTAACGAGGGAATCATGTTAAGCTAGGTGCTTGGATCTGGAAACCTGATGAACGTCATGGTTCGGACGAGATTGCAGCGTCAAACCAGTTTCCTGACATTGGCCACTGCTGGCCACACCACAACCCGCCTGCCCGTCCGCTGAGCATGCTGGGACAGTTATACGCTTCAATCTTCCATAAGTAAGGAAATCAGTAGATCTTTGCCACGGAAAGACATCAAAATGTTTGAGCCGAGGGCAGTCGCAGGGCAACTCTCCCTTGGCAGATCATTCAAAGCCAAAATGAAGCATTGGAAAATGCTGTTCCCACTGCCTGCCAAGTGAAAGAGGCCCTGAGACTACGCCTGCGCTCGTCGGGCTGCGACTTCAGTCCGCAAACATCGTTCCCGTTCCCCTGCTACTTCACGAGAATCACCAGAATCATTGGCAAAACACCCATCATTCTGACCAGGACAGGTCATTCGGTTTTTGATGTAGTAAAATGGGGGAAGGCAGGGAAGATTTTATGTTTCAAGAAAGGCAAGTGCGCTGTTGAAATCGGTGTGCCGAGAAGCAGGCGAAAAGGGTGGGTGAATCTATGATTGTAGTTCTTGAAAAGGGGACCGACTTTCATAAAATATGAGGAAAAATGAGACCGACTTTTGAAGAAATGGATCCGTCACAGGTCAATCCAGCATGGGACCATCATGACTCATGAGTAACTCCCTGTAGTCTCGTTTTCGGACTGTAACTCCGCACTTGCAACAGTCGAAGATGTATGTCTAATTTTGAACACGTGAAAGAGCTGACATAGACTCACTGGCCAATCCAAGCAGGGAGTTCATCGCATTGCTCGAAGCAGTTCAAGCTCTAATTGACTGACTCCCGGCTGCCCGGTGCACACTGTGAAGGAATTACCTCACGGTTTTTCTTCCACCTACTCTCAAGAAAATCTACATCCATAGATGAAAAATAAGCATAAAAAAAAAAATTCTCGTGACTAAGATCTCGGCAATGCACTCTAGATTTGAACTCAACTAGTAATCTTTTGCTTTGTTGCCAAGATTGAAAACATAAAATATGATTAAAAAAATTATGAAAAGATGTATCTTAGTATTGTGAAAATTTCGGGTGTCTCAAATTATGAAAAAGTCAGGGCGCGTGAGACGCGATATTTGGGTTAAGTGAAAAACAAAAAAATAAAAGTCATTCCAAACAAACCTTTATAGCTACAAAAGTATATTGAACTTGGAAGAAGGGAGGCAGATGTAGCTTTGCATTACATGGGAATGCTTATACTAAGATCCAAGAAAAAATCAATTCTACAAGTAGATAAACAATGGGATACAGTGGATGACACATCCAGTGGCTAAACAAAAATTGACCAGAGGCCCAAGAAAATTGTATAAAAAGGATGCTGAAAAAGGGAACGGGGAGAAAGGGGCAAATAATTTAGGCCTTTTGTTTTCCTTTATTGAGTTTCTCTAGCTCTGCTTCAGCTTCAGTTAATTGTTGCCTTAGCGTGGCAATTCTTCGCTCCAGGCCTTCCACACTACCTCTAGAGGTAGAAGGTTGATAAGGTGTTAGAAAACGCTGTGAGAAAGCCTTGAGAGCATCGACTCCAGTTACCTGCAAAAATCCACCTATCAATAATCAGAAATATGTCTCGAAATGAGACAGTCACGAAATTCTTTTTCCTGTTCCCGAAGAGAATCTATGCTTTAGAACTTCATATATCCAAAAACTGGTTTTGGGTTCAAAACAAAGTTGGCATGTCAATGGGTAAAGTCTCTACTAAAGCCAAAAGAGCGAAGGCAGGGCTAAAATCAAGTCAGAGATTACCAGAAGAAGGATTATGAATATAAAGATTCAGAGGTAAACAGACCAGATGAAAGCTTTATGATGCTAGAGAAGGATAGGATTATACAACTTTCACTGGAGGAAAGAAATCATCATGCATATTTCTCCCAATAAACGGTGAAGTTTCAATTGTTTTGCAATCCAATTACCTCTTCTGGTAGCAAGGGGAGCTTGGTTATGTGAAAATCATCATACAACAGGTAGAACTGATCAATGTACTTCTGTTGCATCCTCATTCTAGCTTTGAGCAACTTTGACTCAGCACCTACAGGCACAACATCATTAGCCAACATTAACTCCTGCATGCATTATAGGAAAATCACATAAATTGGATACTACTAGCATGCAGACCTTCTTCATCATAAAGTACTTGGTTAATGATTATATTATGAGTGTCGATCTCAAACTTGGTGAGCTCTTGCACCAGTCTCTCTGTTTCATATAGGGAGAGGAACTCGGGAATGCAAACACAGACAAAGGTGGTCAGGTCCTGGGCAAGAAGAAAAACATAACATAAACGGTCTGATGGAATACAAGGAAAAAAAATGTCCTCCATCCTTGTAAACCCATGGTAGATAAATATTGTGGAAAAACCTACTTACAGGGTCTTTAAATTGCTTGTTTACTTGTTCAATCACATCTTTCATGCCCTCCAGCTTTCCCAGAATCGCATCCTCACCAAAATCATCATCAACACCGAAAAGACGTGTCATCTGCAACACGTATCATCATCACATAATTATCAGGGAGTTATTGCTCATGGACAGTTTCCAAGTTCACGCCATGTTATTATAATACCTAGCAAGACGCTACCTAGCAACATGAAAATCATAAAAGAATTTCGAGTAATTAAATCCCAATATCGACCGGACAATGAAAAGGGGCAACTTGGTCCTGAGTTTCACCAAACTGCAATGTAGGAGGAAGATACTAGAGTGCAAGAAGAACTGCATTTTCAAGTCTGAAGGCAAAACTGGAAGGAATAAAAGAATTAAAAATAACCAATTGCAATGAACATCCCCAATCTTATGGAGTTGCAGGTAATTTTATCCTTTTCATGAGATTCTAAAATGCTTACCCAGGATCTCTTTCCATTAACCTTCTGCCATTGCCAATCAAGGTTTTAAATTAGCAGTTGTGGCTGATGTTACACACACGTCAATGTAAATGTCATGCAGTGCCAGACAACTGATAACATTAGCTTCTAAACACAAATGGGAGGCAGAGCTATTAGGAGAAATCAACTGCAATCAACAGGATGCCTAAGCCATGATACTTAACAGTACATAAAAGACATAATCAACTGATGCCCTAAAAGCATGGACTGAGCCACAAGTGTCACACTGTTCTAAGCTAGAGTAGACGTCAAAAGACACAAATAGGGACACGCAAGGGCACGCGTACACAAAAAAAGCTGAAGATCCAATATAGCCTCCGACACTTGAGCACTGAGATACAACAAAAGTCCAAAAATACAAGAGCACCTCAAGAGATTGTAAATGAAATTATACTCAATACAGAAGACCAATTCAATATTAACTAGTTCATTTGATAAGCTCATGAGCAGAATCATACCTGATTCAGAAGACCACCAAATCTACTTTTCAAAGTCATCATTTTAGCAAGTCCCTTCTCCAATGTTGAAGGAAATTGCAACAACCGAAGTGTATGACCAGTTGGAGCTGTGTCAAACACTATAACAGAATAGTCCATTGTTTGCACCAATCTGCACAAATATGTTTTCCGCAAAAACTCACAAACAGTACTTAAAAGGCAAAACATTTTAAAGGAATAATAAGCTTAAATAGACTAAAAAGCATGATTCTTCCATAGTCAAAGATCTTAGAATTCACAGTTAATTTAAGATGGAAAAGAGTTCCTCATCTAGTCCAGCATTCACTCACCTAATCTTGACTGTCCTAGCCAACAATAACCACCCCAAACCAACACACACGCACACAAATACACACATATCCAAAAGCCCTACCTACTGCCAAAACAGGAGAAACTTCATTTCTCTATTATAATTCACACTGATGGGAAAGGGTACTTAATCAACACAATAAATCTACCACCTTCCTATCCAGTTCCAACTAGAGCCCCAGCATCACTTGATCTGCAGATCTTCACATCTACTTAAAAAGACTGGCACACAATCTAGAGCTATCTTCACTAATGTCAAACCTGGAAATCTCAGATCAATATCAAGGCAAATGTGTCGACATGGAAGATAATAATGGAAAATCTTAAAATGACCTTTTAGGAGATTACACACCCCTTACCATCTCCCAATTAAAGTCAAAACCCACAAACACACATGTACATGCGCAGGCACACATAGAGTGAGTATGAAAAACAATCCAAGTCCTCAGTTGTTCCATGTGATGATAGGAGAAAGTCGACGAGGGCATCTAAGGCACCTGTTAAACTCCACCTAAAGGAGCTTTGGAAAATATAAAAAGGTAAACATTGCATGTTTCAATCTTTTTTTTTTCTAAATGTGTGAAAATACTGTCCTTTATTCATTCCACATAGCTTGAAAACATTGTACTCTATATTAGCAGAAATTAACAATATCACAAAAGCACGCTTTCTCCTTACTTCAGCATCTCTGCAAAGCTCATTGCCTCATCAATCCCAGGAATCGCATTCGCTAGCTCAGAGACTAAGCTATCCATCCCTTCAGAACTACCCAAGTCTTCTTGCTCGACATTCGGATCCACCTCCTACAGAATACAACACGCGAGAATGATGCGTTACAGAGATTAATCAAGAGTAATGCAGGATCATACAACTCAATTCATCCACGATAAAAGGAAAAAAAAAGAGTGCTTTTAATTGGCAATTGCACCCCTCTTGATCCAGCGACACAGCACAGCTTTCATCCATGTTAAGAGCATATACATGCCCATCGCCTAACATTACTTCAAATCGAGAATTCGAACTTTTAGCAGGCGAAACGCTATACTGGCAAAGACAGAAAGGAATGGCTCCCCCAAACCCAGCTTAAAGACGAAATTCAACCCAAGCAGAAATTTTTCCACCGACCCAACAGCGTAAAGCCAAAAAATCGATAGCCCACAATCACTAATCGTCAATTCAATGCCAACCCAATCACGCCATCGACCGATCGAACCGCCATTTCTCAACCTAGCCTCGCCAGCACGCCGTCGAAATGACGCGAAGCCCCCGCCCACGATCGCCGCCGCGGCGGGGGGGAAAAGCAAAGAGAGAGAAGACGGGGGTGGAACGGGGGGGAATCCTACCATGGCGTAAAGATTGGTGAATCCGGTAACGAGGGTGGGGGACTTGGTGAAGCGCTGCTGGAAGGCGTCGCTGAGGTTGTGGGCGGGGTCGGTGGAGATGATGAGGACGGAGGATCGGACGGTGGCCAGCAGGATCGCCAGGATCGAGCTGCACGTCGTCTTCCCCACGCCCCCCTTCCCCCCGACGAACACCCACTTCAGCGTCTCCTGCTCCAGCACGTTCCGCACCGTCCCCTCCGGCATCTCCTCCGCCGCCGCCGCCACCACCGCCGCCGCCGCTGCCATCGGAGGCGAGATTCCCCGGTCGCCGGCCGCCGGCCGCCGCGCGGATCGCGAGAAGAGAGAGAGAGAGAGAGAGAGGGGTGCGGTGGCGGAGGAAGAGAGCGCGCGCGAGCCCGACCGAAGTGACGAGGCCTCTCGGGTGGTGACGTGATTCGGACGGTTCGAGGCCTTCTCATGAAGGCGGCGCACGATAGAGGGGGATCCGCTAAAATGCGCCGATCGCCTGGTGGGTGCGCACGCGCGCGTTTGCTTGTTGGCTCCGGACTTATGTCGTGTCGAGTGAGATAATCTCTTCTAGACTTTTTTTTTTACATTTAAAATAATCTTGAGCTTCGATTGAATATACAACATGGTTCTTAAAATTACAATCTGTTCAATATAATTTTTGAATTTTTATCCCATGTGCAATATAATCTTTGAACTGTTAATTTATTCGATGTAATCTCTAGATTTTAGATACATGTTCTAGTTAGTCTCTAGATTATATGAAAATATTTGATATATCTTACTAATTCAATTTTAGAAACAACTTTGAATATTTCTATATAGTTTGGTGACTAATTTGAACATACCATATTGTATATATTGAAAGTTCTCGTTGAACAAATTAAAAATTCAAGGATCATATTGCACATTAGACTAAAATTTAGGAATCCTTTGTGTTATTCCATCATTTCTATTTGAATTTTTAGTAAATGTCGGAAATTAGAAAAAAATTGGAACATGGAAATAAAACTCAAATTTCAATAGGTGTTTAAATGATATTTAAATTTTTACAATACTACTTGAAAAGAATTTTTTTAGTAGTTTGCAACCACAAAGCATCTAAAGGCCTACTTATTTCGAGCATAAAAAAATCGTAGACGATTTCAAATGTCGATATTTCTCTTTTTTCAAAAAGTGTCAAGAGTTTCGTATTAATAAAAATCAAAATATAATTGTTGGAATATCTTGTCTGTTTCATCTTTTTCAATTTTAAAACCGACAAGTGAAAAAAGTTAAAGAGATAAATATCGGAGAATATATTTGGTCATACCTTCTTTTATTCTTTTTGTTCTTTCAAATTGGACTCATTAAAAGATAAAGGTTTTGAGATACCATATCAATAAACAAAAATTATTGGTCGAGCCAGACATGGCAATTAGGGGAACAAATGCTCTCTCATCTCCGACTTTAAGTATATATAATCGAGCAAAGTTTATTCAGTTTATTAAATATTAAGTTAGAAATAGAAGTATTTCTTATTAAATGAATAAGATTTGTATTTTGAAGTATAACTTTCTTTTAACATGTGAAAAAGTATACAATGTATACACTAAATTTGAAATTTAATAATATAATGTGAAGGAGAGCTTATGGTACGACTTTTTTACTTAATGTACATTAAGTATAAATATTACAAAATTTATTAAAAATAGAAGTTAAAAATTGAACTTTTTCAAATATGCATAATTTGGGGTGGCACCTTAAATTCACTAGTGAACTGCTATTAGAATAACACAATTCATAAAGGGGCCAAAAAATACGGAGGAGAGGAAACAGCATGATCTTCCTATGAGATTGGTGGCTCAAACAAAAACTTCAATAGATGAATCCTTCCGCTAAAACCCTATATCAAAACCCATCGATTTCTATCCATCCTCTTTACCCACGGGTCATGACCAAACTCATTATCCTTAAATATGGAGGAAAAAAAAATGCAATGTTCCTTTTCTTAGCTACAAAACCCTAGATTCACACGATGAACACAATGTTGCTTGTTGTTTGGCCTTGTTCTTGAAAGCTCTGGTTGGGTCGATCACTCATCTTGCTCTCGCCTCTTCCATTAGCCCAGCGAAATTTTGGGAAAGGATGGACAACGACCCACCCATGGTGTTGAGTAGAGTTCCCTTTAATCCCATGGTCTAGAGTGGCTGTTTTAACTTTCTCACGAATCCTGGAAAGGGCGGAATCTATGTAGCTGTTTGAATTTCGAATCTCAGAGGCCATTGGAGAGCTACCCACCATCCAAGTAATCTCCACACCTGTACTCACCAGAACCGTGGCTGATGGGGAAGAGAATTGACAGAAGGCTGGCTGCCCTTTGTAGAAGGTTGGGAGATTTGTGGTCGGAGGAAGATATGGTAATGATTAAGGGTGAAGTGCCTGTAGAAAAGAAACACCAGTGTGAATTAACCCTTATCAGCAAGCTTTATTCCAAACCAAATGTGAATTTACAGCCATTCTTTACTACAATGAAAAGGGCATGGAAATCAAACTCGGTGATGTGCGATTCAATACGACTTGAGTTGTTTTCTTTCACCTTTAGCTCTATGACTGACAAGGATAGAGTGTTAACATCAGGCCCACCATCTTTCTCCAGCAATTTACTCATTTTATAGCAAAGTGATCCCGTTACCCCAAATCATTCATATGTATTTACCCATTACGACTTTTGGGTACACATCTTGGGGCTCCCTAGAGGTAAAATTACTGAACAAACAGTCTCGGAGATAGCCATGAAACTAGGGAAAGTGCAGGAGGTGAAGATGGAGAACAAAGGTTATGGACAAATTAATGTGACAAGCCTAGATCTATCTAAACCCCTTCGGTCTGGAACTATTGTTGACTTGGATTATAAAAAACTATGGGTGGATTCAAGTATGAAAGACTTACCACACTTTTGTTGTTATGGCAGTCGAATTGGGCATTATGCTACTTATTGCAAGATTATTCCTTATGAACAATTTGGGTCGGAGGGAAATAAAGTAGGCAAGTTTGGTAGCTAGATAAGGGTAGAAGCCAGACTATATAGCCATTTCTAGAAAGTTTTTAATGGAGAGATCAATTCTGAACTCGAAATAGATGAAATGATACTTGAAATTCCTATCCAGAGTAATTAACAAGCCACTAATCAGCAATAAGAACAAGAGGAGGTGAACACACTTGCCATAATAACTGAACCTGAGGAGGAGCCCTTAAACAGAAAGCGTGCTAACAATGGAATATGATTTTCTTGGGTTGATTTTACTCAAGACTCAACTCATTTTAAAGGATACTCATCTTGCATTGAAGTCTTTGGGGTACCTAAAAAAGAGAAATGGGGGAAAAAACACCTACAACTAAGAAGTTGAATTGCTTCAACCCTTATGACCAGTAAGATTCATCTTCCCAATCCCTTGAGGAAGAGACCTCACTAGACACCCCGATTTAAGATGTCAAAGGAATCAAGGAATGGGTTTTGGTGGCTAACTCTAATAAGCCATTGGGTTTTAAATGAAGATTGTGAGCTAGAATTCTCAGGGGTTTGGTACTCCACTAACATTCCAAAATCTTAGAGCCCTAGTGGCTAAAAAAAAAAGCCCAATTTAGTATTTTTAATGGAAAAAAATTGAAAAAAAAAATTGGAGTGGAAATGGTGAGGAAGAGTCTTCAATTCCAGAGTTTTTCAGTGGTTAACTTGATTAAAATCGCGGGGGGATTGGCCTTAATGTGGAAGAATGAAGTGTCAATTAATTGGAATCTTCCTCAAGTGAGCTGATGGATGTCATTTGTGAAGACCTGAATAGTGGCACTAAAATGAGAATTTCCTTTTACACGAATCTACAAATTACCAAGAGAGACTTTAGCTATAGTAGCAGCTTTGTATGATTCATTCTAGCAATACCTTACCCTGGATTTGTATTGGAGATTTTAATGAGATTTTGTACCACTGGGAGAAGTATGGAAAAAATGAAACAGATTACTATCAAGTGGCTGCTTTCCAGGATTTACTAAATGATTGTACAATCATGGATGTAGAGCGCAAAGATTGTACTTTCACTTGGGCCAATAACTAAGACAGGGAAGCATTGGTGAAAAAGAGGCTAGATCAAGTTATATGCAATATCGAATGGAGAGTGATGTCCCTATACGTGGAAGCCTATGCTTTACTAGCTATTAGATTTGACCATAGTTCTCTTCTACTATCTTTATTCCCACCAAGATAAAAAGAAAGAGACAATTCTATTTTGAAGCCTACTAGTTAGAAGATGTTGAATGTAAGCAAATAGTTCAAAAAAATGTCAAATGACTAGCACTATTCTTGGCCGAATCTAGCCAAAATATTAAATAAAATCTTTTAGCAACTTTGGACAAGTGGAGCAAGCAAAAATTCTCCAATGCATATCGAAAGATTGAATATCTTAAAAAAGAGCTTACCAAGCTAACAAATAGGAGGGAAGGGGGATAGAGCAAGGAGGTAGCTCAACAACTCATGATGCAAATTGAAAACCTATGGAGACAGGAAGATATTTATGGATAAATGAGATCAAGGATAGAGTGGCTGAGATAGAAATATGAACTTTTTTCACACTATAACTGTGCGAAGAAGGCAAAGAAACAAATTTTCCATGCTGAAATTAGATGATCAAAATTGGTAAAGGGATTTTGACTTGATTAAAGAACATATTGCTAATTCTATCAAAGCCTGTATGACACAATTAGCCCAATGAATTTTCAGTCGGAGTTAGACCAATGCCTTTGCATAGAATGAAGCTTTAATAGGGCCAATGACATTAGAAGAAGTGAAAATAATGGTTTTCCAATTGGAGGCTACAAAGGCACCAGGCCCAAGATGGCTTGAATATATAGTTCGATCAATATCACTAGGAGATAAACCAAAAAGAAGTGCACCAAATGGTTGAAAACTTCTTTGCTTTAGGTACACTAGACCCTCATCTCAATAGTACTCATATAGTCATCATTCCAAAAGTAGAAAATACAGAATTTATAGCGCAATATAAGCCCATCAATTTATGTAATTTCAGCTATAAAATCATATCCAAAATCCTGGCTAATTGATGAGGCAATCTTGGAGAATCCAAATTTTGTTTTTGTTTTTGTTTTTTCTTTTTATAAAAAGAGGCTAAAATTGGATATAAAAAAATTAGTGTCATGGATCTATTATTCCTATTTTATCACCTAATAAAACGTGAATAACACCCTAAAATGCAATGAAAAGTATCTAGTGTCAAACGCTTATTAATTCAAGATTAGCAAGCCAATTCAAAAAATTATGTCACACTTTGAATACTAAATAAGAACCATTGGGGCCCCAGTGGCCACCCTTCCAACGTGGAAATGGAAGGTGGGAGATTCGAATCCCCACATTCTTAAAAGGGTTGGAGTGAGGACAATTTAGTTTCAAGTGTGAATTTCGACTCTCATGCCTTGCGCAAGGAGGCAGAACAAAAGCCTAAGAGTGAGAGTTAAAGTAGAAATAGAGTATAACTGACAAAAAAAAAAAAAATCCAAACAAGAGTTATGCTACCATCAAATGTGGAATTCTAAATGAAGGTTGACTCTTGCCAGTTGTAGCCTCTAGCTAGTCGCTGAAGGCTAGGCGATTGGCCAGAGGAAGAAAAGGAGAACAAAATAGAGAAAAAAAAAAGTAAAACATAAAAATAATTGAAAAATTCGGAATAATATTTAAAAATTAATAAATTTTGTTCACGTTAGCACTAATCGTGTCACATCAGGTAGCCAATGTCAATATTAGCAAATTCCAGCCAAAATTAACAGAATAGACTCAATTAGCAATATGTTAAATGGGTTTAGGACTCAATAGGTAGAATTAGAAGGTTTATAATTGAATTAGCAAAAGTGCAATAGATTTAGTACTTTTCGGATAATTTTCCCCTTCAAACAATTATAATTGTGCATTTATTAATAACCCAAAAGAATACGTGCGTGTGTATATATAATTTATTTCTATACAATGTATAAGGATAAAAATTCTAGAAGAGACAGATCAATTAGGCAATCTTATAAAAGAAATCTGACTTTCATTAGGACATGATTTGAATTACTAAATATTATGGTTGCAAGCAGGTCAATTTGGCAATCTTATCAAAGAATCCTGCATCAATTATGACATGATTTGGATTTCTGGTAACTATGGTAGGAGGCAAATTGATTAGATAAGATTGCCTAGTCAACCTACCTCTTTGACAATATTTATCTTTATACAATGTGTAATAATATATTCGGTTTGGCATACTACCATCTATGAAATTGCGTCAATATATAACATGACTGGTGCTTTCAATATAAGAAAAATGAATCATGCATTCTCCATCTCTTCCCTATTCCCAATCCTTTTCCTCATGATCTTCTACTGTCAAACGATATTGTTCAAGACACCTGCAAGAAGGTTGCAGCCAATGACCCAGAGTTGAACTTCATCTTCTGCATGAAGTCTCTTGGGTCAGATCCAAAGAGCCATGAGGTGGATCTTGAGGGATTAGGACTAATGGGGCTAAAGCTGTTACAAACCAACTTGACGGGGATGACCGGGTACGTTAAATTAATGAAGTTTATGTCAGCCAATAAATTAATGCTGGCCTATCAATCTCCATTGTATATTTGAGTCTTTTTTTTTTAGCAAATGCTCTATTTCTTGCAAACGGAAATTTTTTTCACGATGGAGATCCTCTTCTCGTAGACAAATTCACTACTGTTGGAATGAAACTTACCTCCGGAAAATCAAAATCAGCATTTGTGTCCAGGAAGGGGCCCATTAGCAGCCCATCAATATCTCAACTTGAATATCCAACAGTTGATTATTTGCATCGTTTATTTGCTATTTTAGTTAAATAGCATGCATGCTAACGAGTGCATGATGAATCAATTCTAATCCAATGAATCATTAAGAGTTGACATTTGTGGGGAATTGATTTTGGTGTTGCTTTTCGATGGCGTGATATCCTAACTTCGATTCCTAGCCAAAAAAAAAAAGAATTTTTACATTGTTATTTAAATCGGATTAACTAATGGATAATATCCTCGAATATCTATATGTATAGAGTTCATGGGATTCGATTGAACAAAAAATTAATGATTAGCTGCACTGCTCGAGCCCGATCAGCCCCTATTACCTTGAGATCCACCTCATGGCTCTCTGGGTTTGACCCAAGAGAACACTCTTCCTTTCAAGTCTCTTTGCAGTGCTTATCTGCTCGCATAATTGCTCGGCGCACAGGATCGGGAGAATATCAGATCTACATAAAATTTGATTGGGTGCTTGAAATCCTGATCAAGTCCCAAACACCTCGCAATCTGGGGTCAAAGGGAGTCGTCCTAACATGTTGCTATCAATTTCAAACAATGTTGCTCCGGTCACTGAAGATGGAGCAGTCTTATTGGTTTCATAAGCTTCAATGAAATCCATGTATAATTTCTAATTCTCAAGATCCGTTCATTTGAATTGTAGTATGTGATGTATCGGTTTTGATTCCTCATTCTAAAGTACATGGAGTGCCATAAAGCTTATGAAAGTCCATTTATCAGTTTCTCATTGAACGATTTTTATCCATACAGTAGTCGGCCCATGCGATGTGAATTTGCAAGAAGGTAGGTTTCCTTTCGACCAGTTATATGGTCAACTACTAAGAAGATGGATTTGCCCAGCTTGAATAACAAAAGGCATATCAATTACTAATGACAAATCATATACAAACCGTATTAATATCTATACAGAAATGACGGAGTGCGGTGCAGACAGAAGTAGTAACAGCTATCCCGTTTCTTGCTTTCAATCATATCCCAGCTGCATCAGGGCATAGATGACATTGCCCTCCTTACGAAATTTGAACTCCAATGTCAATAGCTTGATCGATTCTCTCTTCTACTGAGCATGATTCCATCGAATGAGGAAGCGGCACTCGTTGGCTCTTCGGAAAATCCAACCAGTTCCAAACGGTCAGTATCCCCGCGGCGTCTCCCGTGAAGAAAAGGCCTCCAGGAGCCGTCTGAAGAGTCATGACTTCTCGTCTTGAGAATATCTTGCCCCTTTCATTGAACCTGGAGTGCACGAAGTCAGCCAAGCAGGAGAAGAGAACAGTCTTTACCGAGAGACAAGGATGTCAAACCAATTACAGAAATTATTTTGGACTTACAACGGGAGCTCGTACATGTGAACGGTGTTGTCTATGACTGCACAGATGACTGGCTTACCACCCGCATCATTCATCCCTGACAGTGCAAGAATATCCTGTGCTGGACAAAATTATATTTACAACATCAAGATATGATATTACATCACTTCCATGAGACTAGGAGCACGATAAGAAACAGACAAAGCATCGACAGGTAAAAGATGAAAATTCATGTCTTCTCCACATGAAGCAAGCAAGCACATGCAAGGTACTTGACCGTGTGGCAATATTACAAAGATTCATTCCACATTATTCATATAGTCATTTTTAGCTGGGAAGTAAAACCAAAAAGCAATAAGACGCATATTTGTGATCTAATTTAGAAAAACAGGTCCATGCACTTCGCACATAAGGAGTCAATAAAATAAATAAATAAAATTCACCCTTTGCCTATACTTTTTCCTATAGTACCATCATCAATTGCAACATACCATAATCCACACAAGTGCAAAAAGAAATTAGCGAGCAACATACATGGTCCTCATGATGTGCATAGGCAACTTCCAAGCCGCCTCCTTCAGTGGCAACTCAAACATTGAATGTCTGATCCAATGAACAAGATATCGAATACTGGTCCCAGCAAATCAGTGACATCACCACATCAGTGTGTCCAACAGTTCCAGAACAAACTCCAGAGTGTGCAAGTCCCACACCTGCGGGGGAGAAAACAAGAAAGATGTGAGGGGTCAGCACGATACTACGGTGGACGTGGCGCAGAAAAATACGGAGAGGACGTAGTAAAGCAACAAAATAATGCAAGAGAAAACATAAACTACTAGGGTCAAGTCATGCCTTCCCCGGACACACAACTAATCAAGGGGAGGGACATCTATGACAAACCCACTTACCCTTATGGTCCGGTCAATAGAACCTGAATACAACCGGTCAGGCCCAACAGTTAATGATACCATGCCCTGAGTGTGACCCCTGAGAGGCGCAGCCATCTGGAAAGGATCAGCCTCACTACCTCCTTTCCACACCAAGATAGTGCCATCCTAGAAGCAAAATTTGTTCAGTATAATCATCAAAAGACCAATATAATTCAGCACAAGTATCAACAGAATGAGGCAGTCAGCGATCATAGTAATGTTGACTTAGGTGGCCCAGGGGCAGACGTAAAGAAGAAGAGAAGAAGAATTTCAGGTCTAAACCAAAAATCCACCCTCACACTCAGCATCATCTTTTATATGACTTAGAGCGAGATTCTAAAGAAATAGACTAGAAAAAATTCCAGCAGATAAGTCAACTAAATTGACATTAACTTCTTTATAATAACAAATTACCTGGGCTCCACCAAAAAGCATGTTATTAGCAACTTCCAGAGATGGACCCGTCCAACTGGTCCACTGACATCATAGCTAGCACCATTCTAGATATTGAATACCTACAATCCATACCTACAAGAGATACAAGAGACTGCAATGAATTAAAGCTAGCTCACTAATTCAAAATTCGCCAAAGAAATTATAACAAAGGACAAAGGAGACTCAGGCAACCGCTCACCTTAACAGCATTAGGCATGCCGACAAACACCCAAGATCCCAGCATCTAGTCACATGAATTCAGTGAGTTCAACTTCTAGAGAGAGAGGTGATTCATCAACAGATAAAAACCCCCCAAAGCCCCAAGAAAAGGTATGCCATTACCGGATGTCGGGCAGCTATGTGAAAGGCGATGCATGTCCTTTCTTGCATTGTGCAAACAACAAAAACTAATCTATAAATAGTACCTTTTTATACCCCTCAAGCTTAGCCAACAAGGCAAAATCAACAACGTGAAACCAGGACATGCATTGCCTTTCACAAAGTTGCCCGATGTCCAGAATGGCATACTTTTATGTCAGGCAGGCAATAATATTTCAACATCTCAATTAGTGCAAGACGGAAACAAATTGGAGTTTAATAAAACAAGCTATGCAACTAAGTGGTCTCCAGCTATAGTCTTGGATATAAGAGAACCAAAATGGCAACATGGCAAAATCAACATCATGAAACCACAAATGCAAGAAAGGACTTGCATTGCCTTTCACACAGTTGCCCGATATCCAGTAATGGCATACTTTCTCTAGGGGCTTTTGAGAATTTTTATCTGTTGACGAATCACCTCTTTCTCTAAAAGTTGAACTTGCCGAATTCACCGAACTAGATTCAGGGCCCTTCACAGGGCAATCCTCAGTCAGATGACTGCTTTGCAGCTCGATGGTAAACATCATGTGGAAGAGATGCATCGTGCGAAAACCCGCAGGGATTCCGGTTGCACCTCCCTTCTAACCCAGTAAGTGCAAACTTCGCAGCTTGTTGGTGCTGTTCAAAGCTGATTATAGTAAGGAGCTGATTTCTGTGGCCAACCCACAGTACTCCATGCAGTCTTGTCCATGCTATTATACAGAAGTACAGAGAATCAATCACTGAACTCAATGATCAAAGCCCCAAGGTCCACTGTAGTCAGCAATCCCAAGCATTTCAGTTCCTCCATCATCAATCGCTGAACTCAATGATCCGCCGGCGCTGGTGCCGCTTCAGATGCACGAGGTCGTGATGGAGGTGGATTGCTACCTGGACACGGCGTTCGTGAGCATGACCGGGCGGTGGCGCGTGCACTGCATCATGACCAGCTGGAGGTGCGATTGTCAAGTCGCGATACCGATGGGAGAGCAGGTAGATAGCTCGGATCGATTTTGCTAAAAGAAATGTTATCTCATTTCTGAAATTGTAAAGAGCTCGTTATGCAAAAAGTTTCATGCCTCCTCCAACTTTTTTTTTCCTCCTTGTGAATTTGTCGGTCAGCTTTAGAATGATGTTCTCGTCGTTTCTTCACTGAGCTATTTTTCCATATTATGTTGACTTTATTTCAACTGTTCAAACATGTTCTCACATATCAGTGACCTGTCACGTCGTCACGGTCGAGTTTAGTAGGTTCACCTTCATTTTTTTTTAATGGGTTTTTTTTGGAAGCTTGCATTTGTTTTGGTCGTGTTTTTGGATGCTTGCTTGTGCAATTTGGTTTTGGAGCCATGCAGAGACAAATTCATTCGAGGTTTTCTCTCGGTTCCGGCCATGAAGAACCACTTCTTCAAAGTGGTCCGAGACAAGGCTATCACCTTCAAGAACGTCGAAGATAATTTCAGAAACAGAAGGTTGCAGAGAAGTTGGGGCCTAGACCCGATTATTTTCACTGGGGACCGTAGGTCGTTCGATCTGATGGTGGCCTCCTCCTTGCTTTTGTTCTGTTTGGTAGCCGGTTGACCTAGCCGTGCTTAGTTTGGTCTTCTTGTTGTAGTGCTTGTGCCGTCTTTGCGGCTTTTACATCTCGTCACCCTTCCAACTTCTTTTGTTCCTACATTTGGAGTGCAAGTTCCTAGTGTCGAGATCTTTTGTACATTTGGCCTTTCCTTAATATATTTCTTACCTTTTACCAAAAAAAAAAAAAAAAATTCATTCGAGGTTTTCATGCTCTGTTGCCGCTAATAATGGAAAGATGACGACAGATGGAAATTGGCAATAAACTGGGAATTTCTGGTCAATGGGGACGCAGAAGTTAGATTTGGACGGAGAAAAAAAAAGAATTTCTTTTTGGACGAAAATTTCGTAGACTAGAAAATAAGAGTAGTCATAGTTGCACCGACAATCTGGGCAGCGAGGGGCGCGCATACCTTCAAGAGAAAATGTTAAGTTTCTTTTTTCTTAATGAACTTGGTAGGATTCCAGTGGCCGGGTTGGTTGGCAGTGATTTAGAAAAATAATATATGGGATGGTTGAGTTCATACAGAATGTCTGTTATATCATGTAAGTTAATTAGCATCCGAGAGCACGTCCATGTGCGTGCAGCTCAGTGCTTTCTATTAATATGTGTTGGGAGTCAAAGCTGTCTTGGTTCTTGGAACCGTTGACTAGACAAGCAGTCAGAAGATTAAGGCAAATTGTTATTAGAAATTTGATGAACAGATTAGAGAAGAAAACAGAGAAAGGAACTTTGCTATCAGGACGTGGTAATTACAAATCTGTTTTCCCAGTTTAGAAGATAATTTACTGTCAAGCAAACTTCGATAGGGATTAGGCAAAATCAGTAAGCATGAGCTGCCGGATCACTTCTTCACATCCATGCGGAGAAATGGTCCTAGAAGATCAGTGTTTACCTATTCCAGAGTATTGTTTGTATAAATTGGTTCCATTGCAGCTTACCATATATGCATTACTAAAAACAGGAAAATTACTTTTCTACAACATCATTAGCAAAGTACATTAGATTCAGATGCAAAGATGCTCAATGATCCTTCTTCTATTCCAAGGGCCATCTAGAGTAGCCTAAACGAGTGCCGATCATCTGTTAACATTGCAATTACATTGGAAATTAGAGGAACAAAGACAGAACCTCTTTGACTACTGCCAAGACACCTTCTTCTTGGATCGTGAACGTCCTCGTGATAGGAGAGGTTATCCTTTCTTTTACAATTTCTTTGTGGTGAAATTATCATAATCATACTTCAAATGTTTTCTGTTGTCTATCACCAATTTCACTTCTTGAATTTTTTTGCTGACAATTAGGCGACCATTTGGAACTGCTAATAGAAGTTTCAACCTTGATACCTATTATACCTAGCTAGCAAATAAAAATTTTGTAAGCTCTAATGTTCTATTTTTGTGGCATCATATAAGCACATTGAATAACAGAACTAAATTTACCACTTCTACATTCTATGGCGCTGATGGTATCTTCCAATTATGTAATTGTGCTAAACTTGTAAATGTCTAAAGTTTCTTTTACCCTTCTTCTCTTAATTATGTTCTCAAAAGAAGCATGATTTGGCTAACAGGGTTTGCTTCTAGGTATTAAGGTAGATGTCGCTGGAAGATCATATAACAGTCAACTGATCATTGTGGAAGATAGAGAAGATATGAGTGCCGAAGTGGCAAAAGCTAAAGATGGGAACTTTTTGAATTCCCAGACTTTCATGTTTAAAGTTCCACAGGTAGTCTCTTGTATCTTTCTCCACCATCCCACTCAAGATATTGATTTCTCGCATCAGGTTGTTCTTCTACTCTAAACCATGGAGAAACTAATATATTCCAACCATCTTAACTTTGTAGGTTTATGGAAGGTCAACCATATCAAGGATACCAGTTTTGCTTACGCATACCTTTTACCTTTCCTTTGTATGTCAATCCCGTCGTTAGGAAGATGCCGAAGAAAGAAAAGGTGCTGTTGAATGTGAACTCTGGTACTGTCATAGAACTGCTACATAATCATATCAGCCACCCGCTGAAGGTGAGTCCAATAAATTCTCTTATGCTCTAAGATTTCAAGCAAAAGCTGGAATAAGGATATTACTGTATTTTTATAGGACTTGTGGTGCGAGGCTGGTAAATTAAGTTGCTTGTATGAAGCAGAAGCTCCAACATGGTCGAGTCAGGACTTCAAATTTTCTTATTCCGTATGAACCTTTATCTTCTCTCTCTCGACTACTACTATATAGCACCTCAAAATAACAAGGCTCCTGGGAACTATATTACTAAGTCTGATGTAAAGATGTCTGGGCCATACTTTACCATGATTAGCTATTTTGATATGCAAGTGTTCTCATCTCTCATTATCTTCCCCGTGCCTAAAGGTTTCAATGACAAACATATCAGGGGGTGTGCTCTTGCAATCTCCATCTCTTCATGATACTGACCAACGAGACATCTTCTGCTTCTATTTTTACCCTGGAAAAAACCAGAGTGGCAAGGTTGGTTAGGTTTTTTCTATTGACTTGTATTTAATGTACCTATGCTTGGATATTTGTTTTAGGAATATTACTTTCATTCCTAATCTAGTTGGTGTTCAATGTCATAAGGGTTAATACCCTGAAAAACCCCAAACTGATACACTTGTGACAAATTTACCCAAAACTATTTTTTTGACCACCAAAAATCCCAAACTGGTATACCTTTGACAAATTTACCCCAAACTGGTACACTTGTGACAAATTTACCCTATGTTAGTTTTCGTTAAATTTTATTCTCAAATTATTAAGTTAAATGACACGTGACAGTTAACCAGTATACTAATTTAGGATTTTATGCTCCGTTTGTCACAATTTACAATTTTTGTGATTTTTTTGTGGTATTAATCCAATTTAGTAGATGGTATATTTGTCACAAATTTACCAGTTTAGGTTTTTTTGTAGTCGAATAAATTAATTTGGGGTAAATTTGTCATAAATGTACCGGTTTAGGGTTTTTTATAGTCAGTCGGGGTAAATTTGTCACAGGTTTACCAGTTTGGGGTTTTTCATGGTCAAAAAAATAGTTTGGGGTAAATTTGTCACAAGTATACCAGTTTGGGGTTTTTCAGGGTATTAACCCATGTCCTGTCAGTCTCCTCTACTGGTTGTAATAGCAAAAGCTATGAGTTGCCTTCTCTCTCTTTTAGAAACATGGTGAAAATGCCGAGTTGAAAAAATTAATAAGAAATTTCGGAAAAACCTAATATTCATTAAAAACGTATTTGAAAGGATAAAATGAAAGGTGACCAGTAACTCATTCTTGAACTTATTGTCAATATTAAGAATTTAAAGTTTTGTCCGCATGAACTAGTGGTTCCTTTTTTTGATTCTGTGCAAGCTGGGGCATGCTATGCAAAGAACCTGCAGTATTCCGACCTCTTTGTAAACAGATGCATTAGTATTGTTGGTTTACTAAGTCCTATGTAGTCATTTGACAGGTCTATTCAAAAGAAGTTGCGTATGTCATTGATATAAGTGCGAGCATGGAAAACCTTCGGATGAATGTAAAGAACACAATATCGGAATCGCTTTCAAGGCTCACTCAGCAGGATTCTTTCAACATAATAGCTTTCAACAATGAAGTTCACTCATTCTCCTCGTTGATGGAACCAGCAACACCAGAGGCGATCTCAAATGTGACCCAATGGATTAGTGCCAACTTCGCAGCTAATGGTGGCACAGACATCTTGTTTCCTCTAGAACAGGTTTGAACATGAACATCCATTGCCACCGGAAGGTGCTTGAATGCTAAATTCATGAAGAACTTTAATGCCTTTCTTTTTTTTCAGTTGCCTTGTCACTTTCACATACTAGTTTAGAATACTTCCCTACCATACTGACTTATCTACTCAACTGCAGGCAATGAAGTTGTTGGCAGAAACCACTGGTTCAATACCGTTCATTTTCCTAGTCACAGATGGGGCTGTTGAAAATGAGCGAGAGATCTGCAATAAAGTGAAGGATCATTGCTCAAGTGGACTACCAATTTGTCCTCGCATATGCACCTTTGGAATAGGTAAGAGATCTTTAAAAAAGTACAAAAGAGTACCGAAGTAGATCACTTTTGCATTGGGTGACATATAAAGCATTGGTTGCGACCTCTCAAGTTTCTAGATTAGAGTTGTGGGAAGCACTGCAACAAAAGGAATATAAGTGTTTATGCAATTATAAAAGCAAGAAACCTGATGAATGTAGGGTTTGAAGTGCATTCATTTGCGGAAACATTGCAAACCTACCACTACTGTTTACCTTTCCAATGACAATCCATTCATCACTTGGCAGTCAAACCATGTAATCAGAAGAGCAACTTATAATGATAACTGTCATTAAAACAATCAATTTATACTTACCCTTAAAGGACAATAACTTCAGGCAGTCTTTAAGTCAGACATATACGAAATTGAAAATAGTCAATTTCGAGCTATATAACAATACTTTAAATAATCTAACCTGATGAATGTTGGGTTTGGAGTGCATTCATTTGTGGAAACATGGCAAGCCTATCACTACTTTTTACCTTTCATCGCTTGGCAGTCAAACTATGTAATCAGAAGAGCAACATATAATGATAACTGTCATTAAGACGATCACTTAACACTTACTCATCAAGGACAATAACTTAAGTATGATTCTTGGTATGAGTGCCGTGACATCTTGAAAATTCGACCCTATCTCGACTAAATGAAATGGGCTTTTCATCAACGCGCCTATGGTCCTTTTTCTCTGAGTTGATCACTCACGAGATAACCAATCTATCAAATGAAGCCGTTAAGGGATATAAACGCAACGAACTTGAGAATTCGATTAGAAATCAACTGCTCGACCGTGCTAATCGGCAAGAGTTAATACGGCACCATTATAATTGATTAGAGGCCGGAGATAGGTCGATTCGACAGAAGCGCGTAATTAAATTGTGGGTGATTCCACCTGATTGCAAAATTCGCGTCGAACGGCACTAAACCGATTTTTCTATCGATTCTGTACTAGGTGCCCATAATTGAAATCTTGAGATTTTTACGACAACTGAGAGTTGCCGACAAGTCAGAGATGCACAACGTCGATTGAAAATAATCGACCACGGGTCAAACGAGCTAAAATCCCTAAAAGCTACCCAGCAAGTTGGGTCATGCTAAAATCATGTCTGGTTGATTTTAACCACGAAATTAAACTCGGCTTTGGGAATCAAAAGTTTGAGCATGTCACGATTTATTTTTAGGACATCGTCTCATCCTTTGTAGAATTTTCGGCGAACCCGGAATTTTGGCTGAAAAATTTAATTTGGCAAAATTAAATCAAGGAAATTCGGATGGGCAAAATTAAGGGAACTTTTGGCCTTCAAAATGGATTGATTGGTGAAGGAAATGCATGGAATTTGTATGGGCTGAGTGGGTGTGATTTTTGGCCATCAAATTGAAGTATTTTGTGGAGATTTGAGAGGAAATTGAATGGAATTCGTAGGGTTGCTGAAGAGAGGCTTTTTGGCCTTCAATTTGGCTATGTTTGGTGAAGATTTGTGAAGAATTTGGCTTGCGGATGAAGTTTGGACAGCAAGGGAAAAAGACTTTGGAGTTGGACCACTTGAGTGCCTTGATATTTTGCATGGAAGCTTATTGGCTCAAGCCTTGACTTGCATGGCTCTTGTCCCCCCTTGTCTCCCTTTCTTCCCCCTCTTCCCCTTGATGTGCGACCAGCCCCCTCCATTTGCAGAACATCTTCAGCTTCTCCATCTTCTTCCATTTTCCTTGCTGCAAGTCACTAGAAACAAACCAGCACAGCCCCCTACTGAAGCCACCAGCCACCGTCTCATGCCCTGCGTCGTTCGAGCCGCCTGTGAGCCAGCCAGCTCTTGCGACCAATGTCCCTGAGCTCGACCGCCTCTCACTGTCTAGACCAGCCGCTCACGTCCTGTCCAGCCGCGACCAGAGCCGCTCGTCGCAGCCACCTCCGCCCGCCGCTTCGCCGTCCGAGTCACTAGAAATCCCGATCCGCCGTCCACCCAACTTACTGCCCAACTAGCCCCCTTTGCTCCCTTGATCAGCCCAACTCAAAAGCAAATCTCAGCTTGGGCTAAGGCTTGCAAGGCTATTTTTCAACCCCTTCCAAGCCTCTTTTGGAATCGCCATAGGCCCAGGTCTTGGTCGCCATCGTGTCGCCGTCACCGTGGACCCGTTATCTCACTAAACAGGTGAGTTAACATCGTAATATCTAATTAGGGGGTTAATTGCACTTAAGGGGGATTAGTTTAGGCTAATGGAAGATTAGGGGGATTAGTTAGCTTTAGTTAAGATTAGAGTAATTTAGTTAGGCCAACTATTTAGTTAGTTTAGTTTAGTTTAGTTAGGCCAATTAGTTAGTTAGGTGGATTAGTTAGGGTATTTAGTTAGCCTATTAGATTAAATTAGTTAGGTTAGTTAGATTAATTAGTTAGTTCAATTAGATTAGTCCGGTTAGGTTATTTAATTTAATTAAGTGGTTTAATTTAAATAATTTACCATTTATTTAAATAATTTTTAATTAGCGTAAATTATACCGGGATAGCCGGTTGTCAGAATTTTACGCTGATCGTCATGGTTGTATTGATTTGTGAAATTGATTGCTAATTTATGCAATTGTGTGCTCGATGATGATTTTTAACTATTATTTCAAAAATATGAATTTATAGTATTTAATTAAAAAATACCGGGTGTCGGGTTTTGACGCCAAAAATATTTAAGTACTATATAAAATAGTGGAATTTTAAATGAGAGAGTACTATCTTTATGCATCAATTTAAATGTGTGTCCACACACAATTATTTCATCGGGTGTTTTTAATATAAAGAAAATTGGCCAAGTCCATTATTTGAAATGGAAGCATTTGAGTGCAAAGCACTATGTTCTTGGCCAAATATGTGCTGGTGTGTGATCACCTAATACCCTGATGCGTCTACGTGGGGAAGTGAACCCGTCCTGATGCGTTTACGCGGGACGACACCTAATTAAGTTCAGATGCCCCTCGTCAACGGATGCCGGTCGTAGTGGAGGCTGGACCGATGCTCCTTCGGGAATGCCATCCCAATGCGTTTACGCGGGATGTTGCCTTGCTCGATGGGGTGAGACGATACTCGGTTATGCCGGATGACCGCCGACTATTGAGTTGGCCATGATCATTGGATCGTAATCAATTGGGACACGCTTGAGTGACTGAAATAGCTGCGCCTAATTATGGGACGAAATTGTGTGGCACGGAATGAGACGTGTCATAATGATTTTGTCGTATAATTGGGACCCCTGTGATTGATTGATATATGATATGAGGTGTTCCAATTAATGAATTATGCTTGCTGTGTTTTTATACGATATATGAGATATACTAACGCGCAGGGAGGTGTTGAGGCGAGATAAGTCTTATATGGTGCATGTTTAGGCTGCCTCTAGGTAAATTCTCATCATAACCGGGGTTTAGGGTGTAGACTTGTTGAGACTCTGTCTCACCCCATTGTGATTTAAATTTTTCAGGTCCCTAGTGTGGAGATCCCGAAACCCAAGGCTAAAGGGTCTGGAGTATATGTGGCTCAATAGTTTCTTTTGGGTCAGTCTCCTCTATATAGGCCTATGTATAAACCTAAGGTGTTTATAAAGTTTGTTTTGTGAAAAAGGCGTAGCATATGTTTTACTATCCATGTGTTTGATTGTTGTCTGGAAATTGTTATTTCTCTTCCGTATGTGCATAAAATGAATGGGTCGGTGACGTGTCTTGGGAACATCGCAATTTGATCGACCGCCGAGGGATGTACGCGCGCTCGAGGTTCGGGGCATGACAAGTGCAGTCATTAGGTCAGATAAACACGAAATTGAAAAATAGTTAATTTTGAGCTATATCATAGTACTTTAAATATTCTATGGGTGACTACATCAAGAGAAGAGTTTTTATATGCACTGACTTTATCACAAATCGTCTGCCACAAAATTTTTGATAAAGCTATTTCTATGTTATATATATACAACTTGAATTTGGATCTATAATATGAACCTAGAAAATTATTATGATTGTGAGGTTAGGCTTTGTGTTAAGTTGCAATTTTTTGTCAAAGGCATATTGCGGTGGAACCATATAAGGGGGGCTTACCAATTTATGTTAATTACTATGAACTAATTTTCTTTTCAGGTGCATACTGCAACAATTACTTTCTCCAAATGCTTTCTCAAATTGGAAGGGGTTATCATGATGCTGCCTATGATACAGGTGACTGAGTTTATTTTATTTTTATTTCAAAGTGAATGAAGTTTCTTATGGGTTAATATACCTCTGAAACAATTCAGTTGTATCAGCTAATGTTAATGGGGTTGGGAACTTTCTTACGTGGAAAAGGCATTCCTATCCGAAAATGGAGAAATTGAGACTGTCCGGCTCTAGAACAATATACTTTAATGGAAAAGGCATTCCTATCCGAAAAGGCATTCCTATCCAAATAAAGATATGTGGATTTTAAAATTGTCAAGTTCTTTAAAGGCAAAAAAATCTAATGTTGTCTTTGTTTGTTCTGTTCCTTTTCGCATAAGCAGAGTTAGTTGAACTTAGAATGCAAAGGTGGCTTGCCAATGCATTGTCAATCATGATGGTTGATATCACAATGGACGCTCTGGAAAATCTTGATTCACTTGAGGTAATAATTTCCTCTCCAAGCAACAATTCATTTCCGAATTCCAATCACCAACAGATATCAAAGCTTTTTTTTTTTTTTTTTTTTTTTGTCGAAAGTTGAGCATAGCATTCACAAAGTGAAAATGTCACAACCCTCAGATAGGGCATCGTTACAAAGTAGATTCAAGAGAATTGTGGGGGGAGCAATAGCCCAATTCGGACACAGAGATCCTCAGCCTTGGGCCTTGGCGGCCCAATCGGTAGAGAAATTTGTTTCATGCCTACAGTGCTGGAAACGTAGATTAGGGCAGCTTCGAAGCAGGGCGGCAGCGTTCTCAAGCAAAGGTCTACAATCCGGCGATGGCGGCCGTCAATGATTCATAGTCTCCACCAACTCCAGACAGTCCGATTCGAGGATCAGGTAAGTGGTAGCCAATCCTCTTTGTAACAGTTTGAGGGTGATTAATAATGCTTGGGTCTTTGTTTGAAGGGGGGAGGAGGCTTGGACATTGCTGGAGCAGCCGTCGAGCAAGGTACTCGTGTGATCGCGACATAGACACGCGATCGAACCCATTTCTGTGCCAGTAGGAAAAGTCCCATCTATGTTCACTTTAAGGAAGCCAGGTTCAAGAGGGATCCAGCAAGTATTAGGGTTCGGTGAGGGTACCCTTGGGTCCAGATTCGATTGTGAGGAGGAGAGATAGAGCCGCGCTGATGTAAGTGCTGAATCCACTATCTATTGAGGGCTCAAACATTGGCGTTGGAAAATATAAAGGTTGCGTGCTTTCCATATCTGCTAGAGAAGTGTTGCAATGATTTCCAAATCGGGTAAGTGAATTCTATGCTCTACTATATCAGCCAACCAATACCATGCGTCCATTCAGTGTGTGCTAAATGCTGAGACTATAATCTGTATGTTGTGATGTGACCAAACCTGCTGACTTCTAAGGCATAGCAAGAATAAGTGTTCCAGAGTTTCTAGGACTTGAGATGAGCAAAGGTTACATACTGGATCATCAGTGATAGGTCGCCTGAAGAGATCTTCCTTGGTTGGTAGCACGTTATGGCATATAGACCATAGGAAGATTATGATTTTTGGTACTGTTTTAATTTTCCAAATCTATTGCCAAAGACAACGGGAAGTGGTATAAGATGATGAAGCTCGGGTACTATTTCTGTTGTGGTTTGACTGCCGAATATGTTGGTATCCACTTTTTACTGAATACGTGCCCGCATGCGTGCTAGTCCATGTTAGTTGATCTAAGTTAGAATCTGGCCGTAATTGAATGGTTGCAATTTCTTCGACTGTTTGATCATCAAAGCTCTATTTGAGTCTTGGGATGTCCCATGTGTACTGGTCTGGAGTGATAAATCCAACCACTTTCTCGAGTTCATTTCTGGGTCCGATCCACCTATGACCCCTTTTTCCAACCATTTGTCCTGTCGGACCCTTATTTTTTCGCCATTCCGAACTGACCATTGAATCTTTCCTATGATAGAGTCCCTTCCTAGAAATAAGCTTTGCCAACCCCAGGAAGGTCTTGGTCCTTTTTCTGCATGCCAGAATTCTTTGGAGTGATAATATAATCCTTTAAAAAGTTTATTCCATAGGGAAGAAGTTTGCTGAGAGAGTCTCCACGCCTGCTTTCCCAGAAGTGCTTTGTTAAATGCTATTAGATCTCTAAATCCCATTCCTCCGCTGTCTTTGGATTCTTTTAGAAGTTCCCAATTCTTCCAGTGGATCCCTGATTTGGTGTGATTAGTCTGCCACCAAAATTTGGCTATTCTTTGCTTTATAGACTTGCAGATAGATATAGGGAGCTTAAAAATGGACATTGCATACTGAGGGAGGGCTTGCACCACTGTTTTAAGTAAAATTTCCTTATCGCCTTTAGATATAAGGCTCTCTTTCCAGCCTACTAGCTTTGTATTGACTCGAGCCAGAATCCATGCAAACATATCTTTTTTAGATGCACCCCAGTCAGACGGTATACCCAAATATTTCCTAGTTTTTTGTGTCAAAGAAACCCTTAATTCTGTAGTTAGATTCTCTTTTAAACTTAGCGGGTAGTTTTTGCTAAGGAAGAGTCTTAATTTATTCTTCTTTATAGCTTGACCTATCGCTAGACAATATTGCTGCAGAATATTGGATAGATTTTGACATTCAAGAAGCTGTCCATCTATAAAAAAGATTGCATCGTTAGCAAAAAATAGGTGAGACAAAGTGGGACACCATCTGTTAAGCCCGATCCCCTTCAGATTTCCCCTGTTTACTACTTGTGTGATAAGTTGAGATAGAACATTAACTAGCAGGATGAATATATAAGGAGAAAGGGGGTCACCTTGTTTGAGGCCCCTGGACGGCTGAAAATAAAGAAGAGTTTCACCATTGAACTTAATGCTAATGGAGACTGTGGTGATGCATTGCATTATCCATTGTATCCATCTAGGATCAAAACCCAATTTATGAAGATAAGCCTCCACAAAATCCCAATCAACTTGTGACATCCCGATTTTTCAATTCTATTTTCAATTAATTGAGATGGGCATTTCATCTTTGCACATATAGTTCTTTTCCATGAGTCAGCCACTCATGTGAAAAACTAGTCTATCAGGCGAAACCGTTAAGAAATTCTAATGCATCTGACTCGAGAATTTGACCAGAAAGCGACATTTTGATCGAGTTAATCTGTAAGGGTCATTATGGCACAGTTAAAAATCGATTAGAGACCGGAGATATGTCGACTAGACAGAGGCATGTGATTAAGTGTGGGTGATTCCACAAGATCGTACAATTATTGTTGATCAGCATTGGACCGACTTTTCTGTCGATTGGGTACCTTGTGTCCGTATTTGAAATCTTAAGATCACCACGACAACCGAAAGTTGCTAATGTGTCAAAGATGTACATTGTGGCTTGAATCTGAACAATCACAGGTCAAATGCATGAAAATTTCTAAAAACTACCCGGTAGATTAGGACGCGCTAGTATCGTGCCAAAGTGAAATTACCCGTGATTTTGAGACTGAATTCAAAAATTGAAAGTCCTGTTGTGTCACAAATCTTATTAGGAACATTGGATTAATTTTATGGATTTCAATTTGGCTCAATTGGAAGTGGGTTGAATGGAATTGAAGAAATTTAAGATACAAGATTTTTATGCCACGGCGGACGAAGAATTGGACTCATTGGAGAATTGTTGTGGAGGATTTGGGTTAGTGGAAGATGACATCACCTGATGTCATGGTGGAGGCCAAGATGGAGGTGGTTTTAACAAGTGGTAGGTGCTAATTGGTCCTCATAAAGTGGGGTTTTTTCCCTTTCTCACTTATCAACATCATCTTCAAGCTTGGGACTTCTTAGTTTTTGAAAAGAGGAGAGAGAGAGAGAGAGAGTTGCGATTGGAGCCCTTTCGCCCGCACGCACGCATGCCAGCTGGAACCCTTATCGTCCGTTCGTCGCCGCCGCCGCTCTGCTCGACCGCGTGCATGCTGCTCGCTCGCCTACTCGCTGCTCCGTCCGTGCCATCTGTTCTTGGTCCAGCATTGTCATCCACCGCCTAGGAGCTTCGTCTGTCGCTGCCCTTGGCTGAGCTGCAGCCGTGAGCCACCGTCGGAGCAAGCGAGCCTCGCCGGAGTCGTCGCTGTCACCGCTCATCTGCGCGCCTCACCAGCTCGCTGTTCCGCCGCTGCTCCGCCTTCGTCAGCTCGTCCAGCCTCGTCGTCTGGCATCACAACAGCTAGTCGTCGTCACTAGGGTCGTCGGAAGACCGCCGGAGCCGCCGCCTCAACCCGCCTAACCAGCCTGCCTTCCGCTAGTCCTCCTCCCCCCAACCAACCGCCGAGCAGCCTCTGTCCAAGCTTGAACAGCAGCCATGAATCAGCCCAAGCTCCAGTCTTCAAGGTCCGTTTTAGGCGCCTTTTGGTCCTCCTTTGGTCTTGCCCCAAAAAGATTTGTCGTCAGGCTCGCCGTTCTCTTTGCCGGGAACTCATCGGAAAGCGATTCTGGTAAGTTTAGCCTCCTAAACCTCGATTAGAGGGTTAATTACACTTAAGTGTGATTAGTTTATGTTAAGTTTCGTTAGGTATTTAGTTTAATTTATTTAAGTGTAAATTAGATTAAGAGTATGATTAGTTTAAAATAGGTTTAATTAAAGTTAAGTATGTTTATATTAATATAAGTCTTGATGTGACTTAAAGGAATTTATTTCTTATTTAAATAAATGTTTCGAAATTATTGGATTATATTATATTACGAAAATTATTAAAATATTATTATTTAAAAAATTGAAAAATTATTTTAGACCTTAATTTCTCGAATTTCATGCTAATTGTTACTTGTGCATTCAGATTATTAATTTGATGGTTGGATTTTGCAAATTGAATGTTGATTGTGAAAAATATGGATTTATTCAGAAAAATCCCGAGTGTCAGGTTTGGCACCGAAATTGGATTTTTAAGGATTACTATTGTAATGAGAGCATTTCAGTGAAATGCAAAGTGTCCGAGGGCTAGTATTGAATTGTCGTGTGCTGGTTGAAAGACTCGGCTGCAGTAGTGGCTAGGCCAACTGAACCTATATTCCTTTAGAAACGCCGTCAACATAGTGACGAGGCTCAGGTCGCAGTAGAGGCTAGGCCAACTAGACCTATGCTCCTTCGGGAACGCCGTTGACGTAGTGACGAAGCCGCGCTCCAAGATGGGGAGGCGATGCCTGGCATTAATATCAGTAGATAGCCGAACTATGAGTAGGCTATGCTCTTGTGTGGTAGTGAATGACAATTGGAATGCATGTTGGGTGTTGATTGATGAGCTGGATTATGCGATAGAATTGTGTGGCATGGTATGGGACGTGTCATAACGGTTCAGTCTTATAATCAGGACCCTTGTGGTTGTTGTTATTATGAAAGTGATTACGTTCTGGTTGTTTAAAATCCTTATTACTGCATGTGATTGAGTGATACGAATTGTGCTAACCTGTAGGGAGGAAACTAAGGCAAAGGTGAGTCTCATTGTTTATGGTGGTGTGGCTAGGCCATCCTTGGGTATATTTTCTTTCTAATAGGGGTTTAGGGAGTGAGCTTGCTGAGACAATGTCTCACCCCGTTGTGGGCCAAAATTTCAGGACCGTAAATGGCATTACCCCCAGAGCGATATGGTATCCCAATACAGATTACGGAGCAGGTGCATAGTTTTCCCGATCCTGATAGTCATTGGATCTACGAGCTAATTAGGTCCACGGTCTGGATCCAGGAGGCCGAGTGTGTCAGGGTGCCTCATAGATATAGGGCGTGGTTCTGTTTTGGCCCAATGGTTTCAAGATTGGTCATCTTTATAGTTTTGATATTCTACCTGTTGTGATGGAAGCCATTCTAGGTGAGGGCGTAGCTAACGCTCCCAATGGCGGGGTGGATGACCCGTTGTCTCCGGAGGTTGATCAGTCAGAGGTGGGATCGACAAACGAGTTCGACTAGTAGTCTTAGGACTGTTCCTTCTTTTTGGTGGATCGATCCCTATTGTGCAGATTGACCCTTTTTGATGCATAGACTCTGACCCATTTTTGATGTGTGTAAACTCTGAAGTGAATATATATGAAAGTATGTTGTTTTTTTGAATGAGTTGATTTTTCCTGTTGTCCTATTCCGTAAGTTTTTGTCAGGGATTTTATAATATGTTCCACATGCGCATAATAATTAAATGGGGTTGGCGACACTACCTGGGAATGTCGCATTTGCATAACCATGACGAGTTCTTTGCATACTCGGGGGTCGGGGCGCGACACAACCCGATCATATGCTTTTTGCATATCCAACTTTAAGATGCCCTGAAATTTCTTCTTTCGCTCTCTGATTTTTAGCTGGTGTAATACCTCTTGAACGACCAAGATATTGTCTTGTATCTGTCTACCAGCGATAAAAGCACTCTATTCTTTTGAGATTAAATCAGGAAGCCAACATTTGAGACGGTTAGCTAATACTTTGGATATCAAAGCTTTTGAGGAGTGATAATCTTGGAAATTGCAATTTTCTATCTTCATAGAATCACAAGTTACTCATTTAAGTGGAGATGCATCCCTGACAGAGTGGTCATATGGTGCTTTCTATTCTATTGGCAGATATATCCCTCTCAAATTTCGGACCTTTCATCGGGAAGTCCATTAATTGTATCAGGCAGATTTTCTGGGAAATTTCCAGAGTTTGCAAGAGTTAGTGGTGTTTTGGCGAATAAGAGCGTCTGCACTTTAGATCTGAAAGTGCAACATGTGAAGGATGTCCCTATTGACAGAGTAATATTTGATCTTGAATACATACTCTTGGATAAATGAAGCTCTTACAAATTCTCAAGTTTGCTATGGATTTTCTAGAGGATATTGTCAGCCCCTCTTACACTTCGAATTGAAAGTCTTAACATCTTGATTAATGAGTAGTGACCTTTGATGCAAAGCTCACCATGATGCCTTTCTTTCTCTTACAATCCATATTTTGTCAGAATGCTTTTTTCTAATGAAATTGCGGCAGAAATTTTGTTGATAATGCCTCAAATAGGGACTTGTATCATATTTATGTTGGTTCTCTTATGCCTCCATGCTCTACCTGAAATCGATCTAGTTTAGTGAATGTACATAAATGGAGATACCGGAACGACATTCACTTTTTTGAGTTCTTTGTTGAATATCCTGTCAGGTACTTGCAAAGAGACTAATTGATGACCTCACAGCACAGGCTTGGTTTCAAAAAAATACACAGCTTGCGGAGAAGGTTTGTTTCTTACCTCATCGTGCTACATTAAATTTGTTATAGCATGGAACGATTTAATCTTATATGTTATAGTAGCATCACTCATGTGAGTTTCCCAAGGGAAGTTTTGACTGGATGACACTTTGCAGGAAGGGGACATTTTTTGAAAAAAGGTGCCTTAGACAAATTGACCCTTGGATCTTAAGATGCATGAAATCATTCTAACCGGAAAAATCAATTGTTATTTATTAACACCTGTTATAACCAGAATTCTTGCTAAGACAGTTTAGTTAATAACATCTGGTCATACAGAAGTTTTATGACTTGGCCTCGTGTTGGTTAATTCATAATATAAGTGCATGGAATGTTGCAGTGGGGCGGCAAATCTGGATTGGCATCATGGCCATTTTCATGCTGCTGTTACTTTCAGCTTACTTACACTTTCATGCGCTGTCTAATTATAGGTTGCAAGAATGAGCATACAATCACGGGGTCCGTCAGAGTATACATGCATGATCTTACTCGAATCTGTCCGTGAGAAAATAACATCTGATGTTACACTAGAGGTATGATCAAGCACTATTTGACCTAGTAGTTTCTACTGTTGACCTATAGGCTTATACAAATCCTGCCGGCCAAAAAAAAAAATGTTTTTGCTATAGCTGGTTTAAATAAGTATGACTCCTGCAGAACTCGTAAGTTTTAACATTTGTTTCTATACTCTGTTATGTATCCTTTTACCTCTGTACTTTTTATTATATACTTACAGAGTGGTTTTTGGTATCATCTCAAAAACTTAAAACCGCGTCTAGTTTTGCATTTCATTTCCAATGACAACAGAAAGTGGTCAAAATGAATCCAGCTTCTCCTACTTTTGAATTAAGGCAACACAATGTTGTTTTCATTGGTTTGCAAGTTGTGACATCCTGAAATTCGAGCCCTATAAGGGATGAATGAATATAAATTTCGTCAATGCATTGTTGGTTGATCTCAGTCGGAATTGATCACTCCTGAGATACTGACCTTGAGGGGAAAGGCTAATGAGAACAGAATCCGTACGACTAAAGAACTCGACCTGGGAAGATGACTTGACCGTGAAACTTGCGTGAGGATGATCCTGTAGATAGGCAGGCCGATTCTAAGGACGACTAGAAGTCGATTTGTTGACAAAACATAATGGAACAACGGGTAATTCCGTTTACCGTTATCGAACCCGCGAACGACCCTATGTCGATCCTTAGTGATCGTGTACTTTGAAATAAGAATCTATCATCTGTAATTTCATGCAGTCAAGGACGTCCACGCGTCAAGATGTCTTGAACGTGGTTTGACACGAGTCGATTACGCGTGAATCCTCGGAGCCGCCTGTCAGTCTGAGTTGTAACCGAAATGGCATTGGGCGAAATTGACATGCCAAGAGAACATAGGATTGGACTTCGAATTATCGGGAATGTTTGGGACGAACTTTGGATGAAGCTACATCAAACAGTCGACAAAGCCAGTTAAGCCGAGCAATTGGAAAAGAGATTTTTGGACCGAGGAAGCGAGCCCATGAGGATGTGGGCCAGGTCAAGTCAGTGTGGGCCTTAGGTCCAAGGTGGACAGCCACCATGGTGGGCCTAAGGAAATCAAATGAGCCCATTGGACCCAAACCAACTATTCATCCCGTGGGCCAATTCTTAGCCATTTCAAGCCCAACCAATTCCCAAGCCCACTCCTATTCATGGCCAAGCCCATTTCTTAGGCCCACCCATCATTGTCAGCCCAAGGACAGAATGGGAATTGTGCAAGGTGAAATGACCATTTTGCCCCTAGTTGTTATGGATAAGGGCAAAGGAAGAGAGAGAAGATGATGTCATGCATGGGGACTTGAAGCAAGCATGTGAGGGCCTTAATGAGGCTTGACAACCAGCCCTCACATCACTCTCTCTCCCTCTCTTCAGCCCCAAACCGTCGCAGCTCCTCTCTCCCTCGTTTTCCTCTCCTCTAGTTTCTGCTCTAACTGACCCTTCCATGAAGAATCGAGTCAAAAGTGGTCTTCCCGGATGAATCAGCCAACAAGCCACCCATCACCATGACCGGGAGAGACAGACCGTTCCAATGGGCCTAATTTCACACCGAATGAAGCCGCCATCCGGCCTGGGAACTGCCGTGAAGGAACCGGTCGCCGATCCGTCGGTCTGCCTGCAGCCTGCACTGTTTCGCATTTTCGGCCATTTTTCTCCCATTCCGGTCCTTCCTCCGCTCATCCCAACCACCCACAAGATCCCCAAGATCCCCAGGATCCGCCGGTTGCTGGCCAAACCCCTCACCGAAGCTCCGGCCAAGCCATTCAACTCAGTTTCTCCTCCGGCAGGGTTGTTTTTCAGTGTTTTCAGTGGGAGTCTGAGTTGTGGTTGTTGCGTTGAGCTTGGGACCGCCTTGGATCATCGTGGTAGAGGTCCTAGAGCGTCGCCTCCGTTGTTGCCACTGTGTTGGTGTTTCCGGCCCGCTTAACGAGTGAGTTTAGCTCCTAATCCTTCGATTAGTGCCTAAACTTGCTTAGGGTTGGTTTAGTTAGATTTAATTCTAGTTTAAGTGATTTAATTAAGTTGTATTAGCCCTAAGATAGGTGGTTAGATGGATGAATTAGATTAGTCTAGCTTAATCTTGCTTTATTTGCTTAATGTGGTTTATGTGGTTAATTAAGTATGCTTGGCTTTAATTAATTGATGGTTGCTTTAATTAATGCTTTTAATGATTTCTGAATTTAATTTATAGTTTATTAAATTCTGAAAATTTACTGTTCACGTGCACTGTTCGCGTGCATTGTTCATCCAGAATGCGAAAAGTGTGTAAAATGTATTGATTCTATGAAGTAAATGGATGTGAAAATGCATTGGCATCTGCATGAATTGAGTGATGATTGTGCAATTGTGTGGTGGTTGGAAATTTGGTATTTATACAGAAAATCCCGGGTGTCGGGTTTTGACACCGAAAATGGATTTTAAGTATTATATCAAACAGTGGGGTTTGAAAAAGGAAAGTATCAGTTTTCTGATTGGAATTAACGTGTGCCCACACACGACTACTTTCTCAGATGTTTTTAATACGAAGGAAAGAGGCCAGGATTACTATTTTAATCAAGGCATTTGAGTGAAATGCAAAGTGTCCTAGGCCGATATTGAATTGTCGTGTGTTGGTTGAAAGGAAACCGTCCCGGGCTGTTGAGCTGGACGTGCCCCTATATGGGATGCCCGCGCAATGGATGCCAGTCGCAGTAGAGACGGAGCCGACTGGACCGATGCTCCTTCGGAAATGCCGTTGACGTAGTGACGAAGCCGTGCTCCAAGGGGGGAGACGATGCTCCTTTGAGAATACCGTCGACGTAGTGACGAAGCTGTGCTCCATGGGGGGAGACGATGTCTGGCATTAATATCAGTAGATAGCCGAACTGCGAGTAGGCTATGCCCTTGAGTGGCAGTGAATAACAATTGGAACGCATGTTGGGTGTTGATTGACACGTCGGATTATGGGACGGAATTGTGTGGCACGGTATGGGACGTGTCATAATAATTCAGTCTTATAATCAGAACCCCTGTGATTAATTGAATGGATAAGACATTTCAATTGTTGTATGCATTGAATATATGCATGATGTTGTTGAACTGTGCTAATGTGCGAGAACGCATGAGAATCATGGCATCTGTGATTTCGGTCATGCATGAGTTAAGCACATTCAAGTGGAAGAGGAAGGTTGGTTGTCCTGATTGGAATTTCTGGAAAGACTAAATGTTAAAACCTAAATAGGACAAGAAACAGACAAGAAACAGAGATTTTCTGTTAATAGTACTGGACATGTTCCAAAAGTGGAAATTAAATAGAAGAAAATCCTTTATATATATAAACATTAATAGTGAAACTAAGAATTGAAAACTGTCTTAACTAAATGCACCTTGAGATGCTTCAATCCCATCCATATACGTGTATGTAGAAACTTTGGAATTTATTAGAAGTGATGAAGCTGATTTCTAAATCTCTGCTTCTCTTCATCAACATAAGTTCATTATCTTCACTTTAAAACAGGTGCCTGAAAAAGTGAATTTCAAGAAGATGCTGCACTTTAAGGGCCAGAGGGTAATTTTGCTGGGAAGTTTGGGTAAAGGCTTCGGTAACTTGACTGCAACAGTGAAGAATATTCCACCAGGAGTCGAAGAGAAGACGTCGGATGCTGCGGATGTCTTGGTCAAGGCAGCTTCGAATTGTTGCGGCAAGCTGATGGATCGCATCTGTTGCATGTGCTTCATCTAAACTTGCTCCTATGTGAATGACCGGTGCGCAGTCGCTCTTACGCAACTCTGCACTGGCCTCGCTTGTTTTGGGTGCATCGATTGTTGTTTCGATCTCTGCGAATGTTGTTCATGTCTCTAGTGATGTTGACCAGTATGTATAGAGATTTGTGTTATGTCATATTGGCGAGTGTTACTCTTGTCTCTTCCTTGTGTGTATCATAGTCAATAATGATGTATAGTTTCTCAGAGAATACATGGAACCTGAGACGGGCTAATGTTGATGCGTCTATTTTCAAGAATGATAGATCTTAATGACTAATGCAAGTGAAGGTGGAGTGAATACATATTCGAAGTGGAAATGTGGCCCTCGCAGTGGTAATAAACAAAATTTCACCTCGTCCCTCACGAAATTGTCACAATTGTCTGTTGAGCCACCCATCACTCAGTAGTCAATGCTAAGCCAGAGCCTTCCTATTGAGCATTTTTCCCACCCTCCGTGGCCATGCCTATGTTTCCAACCGATGCATGTGTCTTACTTCAGGGAATTGGTGTGGGATGGAGCCATTAGTATATAATTCAATTAGTCTTAATTTTTGGCTGGATGTTTTTGGTGAATGTGGGCTCAAATTTAGTTTTTCTCTTGGCCATCTCTCCAAGTGAAGGTGTTGAGGTTGATTGGTAGCTAGTCCCGATGTTTAGGAATGAGTGATTGGCGGCCACTTCAAATGTGTATCGGTGTTTGGTGAATATCTCATGGAAAGAAATATATTATTACTTGGGCTTTCTCTTGGCGATCTCCCTAAATGAAGGTATCGAGCCATTATTGCATGCTCCCAATATTCTCAACTATGGCGCCGATAAGGGCTGCACCGCCCTCGCCTCACTAGCCTAGGGTTATAAAATAAAAAAAAAGAAAAAAGGAAAAAATATTATTAAAAATTATCAAAGTTAGCGCCGATCGTGCGGTTGGTGTCCACGTTAGTGATTTCTAGTCAAAATTAGCTAGATGGACTTAGTTGGCAAAACGTGAAAATATTTAGGACTCAATTGACAAAATTGAAAGATTTAAGATTGAATTGACAACGGTGCAATAAATTTAAGACTTCTTGGACAATTTTTCCTTTCTTAGCCATAACTTTAATTAGGAAAGTGTATTATGTATATTTTAAGACAGTCTTGCATCCAATGAAAATTCAAGTAGGATTTCCATTCTTGATCTTGATTCCAACACGGAGACAATCTTTATTCTTGATCATGACTTTGACGTGGATACAATTTCTGTATTTTTTTCGCATACTTTATTTAGGTTGGATTTTATTCACAAACTCAAACTTGAGAGATATTTTAACAATTTCTTTGTTCTTCCTTTATCTTGTTTCTTTCTCCATGTCGATGATACACCAATTTCATCTATATCTTCCCTAACGGCTGCCCAATATGATTATCTTTTGATATTCCGCATGCCTAATGTCATTTGCACTACGATCTAAATGTTTGGCAGAATATGCAATTAGGTGAGAGGTCCCAAGAGAAGGAAATGCATAATAGCTACGGCAATGCAATTGGCTCTCCAAAAGTTATGACAGTGCCCGTGACACACGGGTCTTGAGTATTGCTATGATGTTTCCAAGTCAATCCTAGTCAAAAAGCTTTTTTGTTGGTGTTTATATTGATTTAGAAGAATATAATAAATCAATTGTGGTCCTTGGGAAATCTTAAAGTAAAATCCACGACAAGGCAATGTATAATAGCTATGGTAATGCGATTGGCTCTCCGAAAGTTACGGCAATGCCCGTGATGCGCGGGTCTTGAGTATTGCTATGATGCTTTGGAGTCAATCTTAGTCATAAAGTTCTTTTGTTAGTGTTTATACCAATTTAGAAGAATAAAATAAATCAACCGTGGTCCTTGGGAAATCTTAAAGTAAGATCCACGACAAAGCTTCTTCACTTTATGAAAATTTGTTCTCGGATTTTCCACGATAAAGCTTCTTCACTTTATAGAAAGTTGTTAGCTTCTTCACTATATAGAAAGTTTTTCTCAGATTTTCCACGATTGTGTGAATATTTAACAAAAAGAAAAGAAGTGACATTGTGTGGGGTTTCCTTCTTGTTAAATCCTAACTAGTCTCCTTTTTTTTTTTTTTTTTGTGGAGATTTATATTTCAGGCTTTTTTCCCGATTCAAAGGAGAGTTTGAGTTCTGCACCTTGACTAGGAATCGCTCTCCAATGTCCATCCCCAATTTGATGCACGAAATAATTGGATACTGGTAATGTTGCGGTAAAGCAAATTTAAGTCAGTTACAAGCTTCCTAAATGAGCAATGTTCCTCTGATTTCAGGATGAAGACATGATAGTCTGGAATAAGAAGTTACTATTTTTGGATTCAGCTTTCTCGCGTAGAATCTTTCGAAGGTTAATTTCCGCGCCAGGGGTGGTCCAACAATGGTTTAGTAGAATTAGTCTTGCACAATTCTGGTGATGTAATCGGGTGTGTTTGATTTCACAATTAAGGATTGTTCCGATACTTGAAAACATTTCGCATTCTTTACTTCCACGCTGCCAAGGATGAAAGACCACTTGTCTAATAATGGAGACCCTAACTCCAAGCAACTGTCGATGGTCCACAAGAAAATACTTGTAATCATGTTTATCTTGTACAGTTTCATTCTCATTTGCATTTAAAAGTCGTTCAATGAAGTCAGATTATTCACAAGAAAATCTGCCCGCAAAATGCATCTCGAGCATTGTTGATCAATAAATACTTGGAGGATAATAGCAAGCCAAAATCAGCAGTGGCAGAAAAGAACGGGGAAGGAATTAAAGATGGAAGCAAATGGGTCTAGTTGCATTACAAGAAGAAGCGATTTAACCTACTTTGTAATCTTGGTATTACCACCATGCTGCCGCTTCCAACACGCTGCATGCATGCTTTAATCAAAAGCCATCTTGATCGGCAGAGACTTTCTTTGACAATTCAGGGACCGCTTGGGTCAAATATGTTTTTTTGAAAATCAAAGGGCATGTCCACATTGCTTAATTAACTGTGCAAATGCTTTTCAGACTAGACATCTTAAAGATTTCAGGCGAAACACATGTAAATCAACAGCATGAGCCCAGTGCATGTCTTTTGGAATCTCTTTCTTTAGCTTTTTCTTTGATTGGTCAAAGGAAGAGCAAATCAGCGCCTACCTTGAAATTAGGGGTCTTCCCATATAATTATTATAATCACACACTCGAAAAAGTCTTGTGTAAATAATGTGTGTGATTCCCTATGGACATTAGTCGATAATCACGTCTGAAAAAGTTATGATAAGACACATGTATAAATTATATTATGGAAACTTTTATTTTCCATCTTTTTGACTGCTGCTAATGGGCTGTTTTCCTGGTGAAACTTTAATATTTAGTCCTTATCTTCTTTCTTTTTAATTTATATGGATAGGTTTGAGCAAATTTTGAAAAGTTTTTCAGTTGTGATTCCCAAAAAAAAAAAAAAAAAAAAGATAGTGAAGACCTATTTTCTTTCCATTTTTAATATATATTTGGTTTGTTGGAAAATAAATGAGAATGGAGATATTGAAAATCATTATTTCATTTTAGGCTAAGAAAGAATGAAAACGAAAAACATTTACATTATGCGAGATTTAATGAAAACTCACCTTTCTTATTTTCATTCAGATATTGTTTCCTATCATCTACTTTCCCATCAATGTTTTCTTTTTCTTACACGGCAATGAAGGCGAAAATTTTTACAGACCTCATGGACTAAATATATCTATACTTGATGTTGGTTTCTATTTACAGATTTTCGTTAGGATGAACATTTATTAGCCATAGAACAATAGATCTACATCTAAATGTCTTGTGCAAGTAATATTTATGGGCATTTTTGCCATGTCGAGGGCTAATTCATAATAAAATTATTGGGTTCAATCAAACGCGATTGTTGATCCAATAGCTAATAATGTTTGTTAATCAACGTCTAACAATCACCTTTAGTCATTCAACCTCTTTTATAATTTTGCTGTGGTTTTTTCCCACGGCATTGTAGAAAGGCCCGAGGGTCTACTGTGGCCGATTTTCCCAAGGAACTTGTGATGCAAATTTCGCAATAAATGAACAATATAATCTATGATGACGCATAACTATCATATTATATTAAGAACAATATTTTATCTGGTTTTAGAGAAATAGAGAAATTATACCTCATAAACTAATGTCAATTCCCCAAGGAAATAATTTTATCCGGACCTCATACACTGTTATTCCTCATAAAGTTAAATGACACGCAAATCCTTTGTGAATCCAGCATCCAAGTGACTCCATTCTCCGACAAAAAAAAAAAAAACTCCATTCTGACTAGTGACGACCACGCCGAAAACTAAAAGTCTCTTCCGTTTGTATTTAAAGTCCAACTTTTCTATAATTTCTCCGGTTCACATTTGACTTTAATGACTTAGAAAGTAGACCTTGGCATGTGGCACCATATCTTTTTTTCTTTTATGATAGCATCCGTCTCAAAGTAGCCCACAAGTTATTAAAGTCGTAATTGAAGATTTAATGATTATTTCATAACAAGAAAAAAAAAAAAACCGACCAAAACAGGTGACAAGTATCGCCGTACTTTTCCAAACTTGTATAGGAAATGCTAGACTTCCGGTAATTGGGTGTTTAACAAGTATCTTGTCAATTAAATTCTTATCAAAATAGTTATACGGTGTGCGATAAACATCTTCCTAATGGCATGTGTATATAACTTTATAATTTTTTTATTTTCTTTTTGATGGTTTCATAATAGTAAGATAATACTTTCTGATCAATTTTATCAATTGCAGTGGCTGTACATTTGCTTTGACAACACATTGTTAGTCTCTCTCTCTTCCTCTGACTATGATTGCAAATTGCAATTACCCGTGCAAATTATACAACCTGACACTTAAAAATAGGAACGTCACGGAGCCATTTGAAGAAACCATTGTAATCTTTTCTCTGCCTTTTTATGATTCTTCTTACTAAATAACTTATAAGGAAAGTTTGTCCATTTATGTTCTGACATTATAACAAGTTTTTACTCTTTTCCATATCAAATGCAGGAAGGAGGCTCGCGATGACAACTGTTGCAATGAAATTACATAAATCAATTTCTTGAAATTCTGACAGTATTCAACTGCTGATAATAAGGTTCTTACGAAGTTCTACGTTGCTAAGTTGTTTAAAAGGATGATATTTTTATTGAAAAAAATTCCTTTGCGAGGTCCTAAGGTAATAAGAGTATAATAAACTTTTTTGATATATTATCTTTATATTTGTATTTTGTAAAGAACTGAATTTTTACTGCTTACTTATCCATGGATTATGATGAAAGTGAAGATTAAGGAAGAGGTATGTATTTTCTGTTCATAAATTTTTTTTTTCCTGATGTAATGGGGATTTGCTCATTTCAGCAAGTAAAAACGAAAATGACAATTCAGGATTACACATTTTACAATGCCATAATTATGTAGTTTTCTAACGACTCATATTGACTTTTTCACACGCTACCTGTCTGTCTTGACCAAATTAATGATGAATGACGTCCAATGAAGAGCAATGTGGAAAGAACAGGTTGATGTTTGAGGGTGGTTCTGGGTGGCTCCTGGTCGTCTCATGCTTCTTTGGAATATGAGTGGTTCTGTTTACTGTGTGCGAAGTACTTTAGATAGGTAGTGGAGATCATAGCATAAATTAACCGCAAGGAAGTACTTTAAATGGGAGGATTTTGCCTCTGCTTTGCCCGAGGACCACAGAGATTCATCAGCATAACACTGTCTCATCATGCAAGGTTAATTTTTTCGGTAATATCTTTGGGATGTGTTGAAGTGGTGATCTTTTGAGTCTATTTTTTATGTCATAAAACAGCAGTCTCCATTTTAATCCCAACCAGTCAGGATTCTCACATATCTCCACCCTTAACATGGGGCATAATCTCGCTAAGACTCCACGAACTGCATGCAATTATCACTATCAAAATTTGTTGGATTCGCGGATCCATAGTTTGTGCATTATTGATAGATTTTTGGACAATACCAAGAACATGGCATTATTGGTAAGGCTCAAAGTGCCATCCTTTGTTACATCATCTTTTAGATATTAATTAAAAAGTAAGCGAGGAATTTCTCTTTAATTTGCATGGACCAAAGCTTTTTTCTCTTTTGTTTTGTTTTTTGGTCAGGGCAAGGGGCAAGAAACTACTGAGTTATAAAAAAGGAAGAAAAGCTAGAATTCCACCCCTTCAAAAAGGAAAAAGGCTCTTTAATGATCCCTGAGTAAAAGAAAGAAAAAAAAAAAAAAAAAAAACAAAAACGAAAAAGCGGTTCCATGACTTCTGAGTCAAAAAGAAAAAAAAAGAAAAAGCGCGTCAAAAAGCTGTCTAGAAAAATCGACACATTCTTATAAATCTCTTCACAATTTCCATTAGTACCAATCCTGCATCTCATTTCTTCTTGCCTTGCTTTCATATTTACTTGCTTCCTTGAGCTTTGAGTCATGAAACTCGTAAGCACGAGTTTTGTAGAGTTTCAATCACACCATTTGCTTCTTGGTATTGCTCTTGCATTGTGCTTTAACCAAGTCTCGTCCACCACCAATGAAACAGACAAAGTCGCATTGCTTGCATTTAAGGCCGGCATAACCGAAGATCCTTTCGGTGTGCTCAACTCATGGAATAATAGCATTGGGTTTTGCCAGTGGTATGGTGTTACGTGTAGCCGGAGGCACCGAAGGGTCACGGCCTAGACTTGTCATCACAAGGACTCTCAGGATCAATCTCTCCTCATATTGGGAATCTCAGCTTCCTAAGGGAAATGTTGCTTCTCAACAATAGTCTCGATCATGAAATCCCTCCACAAGTCGGTTGGTCACTTTGCATTGCCTTCGTCACTTAAGACTAGACAACAATTCATTGGTTGGCGAAATTCCCAAAAACATATCGATTTGCTCTAACCTTGTCACCCTCGTTCTTCAAGGCAACCGACTAACCGGAGAGATTCCTAGAGAGCTCGGTTCACTATCGAAGCTACGGGTGTTCGCTTTGTCTCTTAATAATTTGACTGGGAGTGTGCCTTCCTTTATTGGAAACTTATCTTCATTGGAGGTCCTTTTATTTAGGCGGCAACAACTTGGGTGGGAGCATTCCCCCAGTTCTAGGCCACCCAACAAACTTGCAAATCATTTTCCCTTGAAGGAAACAGATTGTCGGGTACAATTCCATCTTCATTACTCAATCTCTCTTCGCTAGCTATTTTGAAGTTGAAGACAACCGGATACTAGGGACTCTTCCTACGGATATAGGCCTCAAACTCCCAGTTCTTGAATATTTGAGTGTCTACGAAACCAACTTGAGGGGCCGATTCCCCCATCGATATCGAATTGCACAAAACTAGGACCTTCAACTTCAATCTAACAAATTTTCTGGGAAAGTACCTTCTTTTGAAACTATGCATGAGCTTCTTTGCTTAGAATCTTTGATAATCAGCTTGGAAGTGGAAAACCTGGAGACTTAAGCTTCCTTTGCTCGTTGACCAACAACACCAAATTAATGGATGTGGATTATTTCATGAACAAGTTTGGTGGGGTGTTACCAAAATGCATAGGTAATTTATCTACTACTCTCATGAAACTTGTAATAGAATGATAATCAAATATCTGGTGAGATTCCAAAAGAAATCGGGAATCTTGTCAACCTAGATTTTTGTCTATGAGTTCAACCATCTTTCAGGTGGTATACCCTCAAATTTGGGGAATCTACAAAATCTAGTGGAACTGTTCTTAGATAGTAACAACTTGCAAGGGACTATCCCATCTTCTTTTGGAAATCTAACCAAGTTGATTCAACTAGCTCTTGGCAATAACAACTTGCAAGGGCAAATTCCTTCCCATCTATCAAACTGTCGGTCTCTTAATCTTCTTGATTTGTCTAATAACAATCTCAGTGGTGCCATACCCCCACAGCTTATGGGTCTCTCATCATTAGCGATCATTTTGGACTTGTCTCATAACCATTTGACTGGGGTTCTACCCATAGAAGTTGGCAACTTGAGAGGTTTGACCTCATTGGACATCTTGGACAATTTGTTGGGAGGTGAAATCCCTGATAGTTTAGGTGATTGCACTTCATTGACAACGTTGAGGATGAGGGGCAACTTCTTCCATGGGTCCATTCCTCAGTCAATCAGATGGTTAGGAGGCATTGAAGAGATGGATCTTTCATGCAACAATTTGTCGGGTCAGATTCCAGAATTCTTAACGATATTTCATTCCTTGAAAGTCTTGAATTTGTCTTATAATAAATTTCAAGGCATGCTACCACGCGAAGGAGTCTTTAAGAATGCTACTGGTACTTCCATTATTGGAAACAATGAGCTCTACGGCGGATTGCCAGAATTTCACCTCCCCAACTGCATATCTAAAGGCTCCAAGAGAAGAAAGATTAATATAATTTTTGGAGTTCTTGGAATATCTCTTTTTCTTGCTCTTATATGTCTTTTTTGGTTGAAGAAGAAAGTAAATAAACCAGTTTCAAGTTCGACAGATGATTCGTGTCCGAACGTGTCTTATGGAACACTCCTAAAAATGACTGATGGATTTTCTTCAATGAATTTGGTTGGTGTTGGAAGCTTTGGTTCCGTATATAGGGGGATACTCGAGGGCGACAAGACTATTGTTGCCGTGAAGGTGCTTCATTTAGTGCATCGCAGTGCTTTGAAAAGCTTCATAGTCGAGTGTGAGGCATTAAAGAATATCAGACATCGAAATCTTTTGAAGATATTGACAGTTTGCTCGAGCATTGATTATCAAGGAAATGAATTTAAGGCCTTAGTCTATCAATTCATGGACAATGGAAACCTGGAACGGTGGTTACATCCAAACACAACATCATCTCATAGGAATGAGCTTCCGAAAAAGTTGAATTTCATTTGGAGGATAAAAATTGCTATTGATGTTGCTTCTGCACTAGATTATCTTCATCATCAGTGCCACATGCCCATCATTCATTGTGATTTAAAACCGAGCAATGTCCTCTTAGATGCCCAGATGGTTGCACATGTGGGCGACTTTGGATTGGCAAAATTCCTTCTTGGATCATCCCCTGATATTGTCGCTAATCAGATGAGCTCAGTGGGTCGTAGGGGGACAATTGGTTATGCTCCACCGGGTAATCTCTCTACTTTCCATTCTAATGGTATGCACTCCACATTCTTTTTAATGATTGGCACTCCTAATTTTATCTTCACTGCGATCTAAATATGTGGTAGAATATGCAATGGGATGCGAGGTCTCAAGAGAAGGAGATGTCTACAGTTACGGTATCCTCTTACTAGAGATGTTCACAGGATTGAGTCCCACCGATGATAGATTCGGGGACAATTTGACTCTCCATAGTTTTGTCACAACAGCTTTGCCTGAACGAGCCTTGGAAATTACAAATCACATTCTACTTCGAGAAAGAGAGAGTCATTTTGATCCCAATAGTCCCGAAAGCAATGACATATTTCAAGAGTGTTTGGTTATGGTATATAATATTGGAGTGGCTTGTTCCAATGAAGTGCCTAGAAGACGGATGAGCATCGGCGGTGTTGCAAATCAATTGCAAAAGATTAGGGAAAAGCTCTTTGCATTGGGTTTTCAGGAACAAGATGAACTACCACAGGTGATATGATAATTTCTTAACCTCTCCCTTGTCTTAAATATTTAGTTTTGCTTATGCTAGTGCAAATATACATTGTAAAATGTGTAGCAGAATAGAAAATCAATTCTGCATTTTCAATATAAGGTAATAGTTGATTGTCATTCCTCATCTGTATATGTAATAAGCTAGCATATGCCCCATAGTGCAGGGACCTTAAGTAAAATCTGTTAAAATTTGTCTCGAGTTTGAGAACATGGACGCAACTCAACCCTAATCGAAGTGCAGGATAGTCAGGCCATATAAAAAAAAGTCGGAATTGGACTTTGAAAATGTATTAACTGGATAGAAGCAGTCGTTTCTGTTAGGAGATAATAGTTGATTATCATTCCTCATCTGCACAGATTATTGCACTAGCATATGGCCCATGATGCACAGTCTTGAGCATTGCTATGATATTTTAAAAAATCAGTCTGAAAAAAAAAAAATCAGTTCTTTTATCAGTATGAAGCTCATTAAGATGAATAAAATTGATTACCATCGGCTATTTTCAATTGATATTTATGATCAACCTTTTCCAATGAATGAATAGTTGTTCTTAGCAGTTTATTTTAACGCAGTAACAATGTCTCCTTTTTAACTGGAATTTTTTTCCCCTTGCAATCTAGCTTTTGTCCAGGCTTTCTAACTTAGAGGAGTGCTTGGTTCCTTTCTACAGCTTCACTAGGAATCACTATGCGTAACCGAAGTTGTGCGAGATAGTTGGAGATGAGTGATGTTGCTGTCAGGCCAAGTATCTCTTTCAGATTCAGCTTCAATAAGCAAATGCTCTGTTTGTGAAGAAAAAATGATGGTCTGGAAATGAATAGAATATATAGCTTTATAATTCAGCTTCTTTGTATGCAATAAGTCGAGAACAGATCCGAATAGATCTGGATGGTTGCTATAATGGTTTAGCTTAAGTAGTCTTATCCCAATTCTGATCGTGCAATCTGTGCTAGTTGTGTTTCTCTAATGGGGAATGGATCTCCAGAACTGCTAATCCTAAAGTATGCCAGTTTCATTACTCTTGCTATGCCAAAATTTTTCCTTCTCTCGTCCATTCATTTCTTTTCACAATAGAACTTGTTCGATTGATACAAAATGCGTTCTGTCTGCTATCAATTCTAGCCAACCAGAAATCACCGGGACGTACCATCATGTCCTCATCAAGGAGAAGACTAATCGGCTCAAGACGAGAATGAACTATAGCCATTTCATTATGATGATGGACATAATCCCAGGCGTGTGATATCGATGGTGATGCTCTCAGTCTCTGAAGAGAAAACTCATATTCTTCGTCTCGTCACATCCCTCATTCCTTACCCAATCCTTTTGCAAGCTTCCAATGACCAAAACTCCATAAACAAGTAACAACCGCCTCCAAATCGACGACCAAATTGTTAACACATACCTGAACAAAGCTTGGCCGGGCATGGTGACCCTGGCCAAAATTTACCTCGAAAGTTCATCTGTAGCTTTCAAAAGGGCAGGACACGACTGGAAGAGAAATCATACTGATGACCACCAACACCGTTACTCCTAACGGCACTGCAAAAATTAGGCACCGACCAGTTTCAAGGTCATGCCTTCATTCTCTTCTTGGATAGCTTTCCAGGACATTGCATTCCAGAATTAATCTGCTTTTTAACTATTATCACGTTTGGGATTTAAGTTTTGTTTCATGATTAGACGATACTTACTGTGCATAAGTCTACCATTGAGCAGCTCAAGTTACGAAAAAAACATACCTTAAACTCATTTAAATTTTTTCTATGATTACTTTATTTATAGTTTTAAAAAACTAATTTTCAAACTAAAACCTTAAACCACCTTGAACTAGCTTTTGTTTGGTAAGTGTAATTTAAGTGCATTTCACTTGTAGTCACAAAGCTTCGGTGTATATCTTATGATGAAGTCATTGAACTTTGATTTTAATCACCCAAGATATTGAATATTCATCTTTTGCAATTAATGAGTTTTGATTGGAATTCGAGCAAGCCACCATGCCTCATGAAATCTAAGTGGATATCACATTTTTTTTATTGTCCTACTTTGAACTTATTTGAATTGTACGCTGATGTCATATGATTGTCGCATCAGCACTTTATCAAGAAAGTTGTTCAAATCTTGATAAGAGTACATTAATCGCGAAGAAATACCAACTTCGCATAACATTAACCTCTCGATTTATTCTTTCCCTTCATATTTTGACATGGTATCAGAGCTCCAAAGACTCTGACATTGTTTCCGCTCCATCTCTATTGATTGCCTAGAGAAACCCTATCCTGCAAAAGGGTTGCCGAGAGAAATCAAACTCTTTTGAAGGGAAATTTTGTCAAATATGAACCAACTAGAGAACCTCACCTCCAATCTAGATGAACCAATGTCGACGACCCCTCAGACTTCCAGTGCTATTTCTGTGACCGAACAACAACTCGGCTAGATCCAAAATCCACATGCATATTGGCAGAATGCTCCGGCTCAGCTTAATCTGGGTCAGCCATTTTCGGCGTATCCCTACCAATGAATGCCATATCCATGGATCCCAGGGTTGAATCCAGTCACATCATCGCCAGGTTTTCAGAGTAGTATGCCGAGCGACGGAGGTCCACCAACCAATATTGGGGCAGACGCGACCATCGGCCCGGAGCAGACGGGCGGATCAAATTATTCTGGAATAGGATCTCAGGGACAATCTGGTGCGGGGCTTCTAGGACAATCCCAGGGAATACCACCTGGTTTTCTTCCTTTTCCTTTCGCGGCCGCCATGGGTCGACTAGAGCCCGGCGACGCTCTTTATGTTTCCACTTCCGACAGACCAGAGTTGCGGCTCATCAGCCACCCTCTCACGGGTCCAGAGAATTACTCAACCTGGGCGCGAGAATTTCGGCGAGCCCTAATCACCAAAGACAAAGAAGGGTTCATCGACGGGACCGTTCCGATCCTGACCGACGAGAAAATGGGAAAACAGTGGAGAAAATGCAACCAATTGGTCAGAACATGGATTGGCAACTGCATCAACCCAGAAATCGCGGTTGGGTTACCACCCACAGAAGATTCAAAAATAATTTGGGATAGTATCCGAGAAATGTACGGTGAATTGGATTGGGCCAAAAAAATTTCGCTCCATCAAGCGCTCAGCGAACTGAAGCAAGGAAACACATTGGTGACGACGTGCTTCAATAGGCTTTTAGCCCTCTGGAACGAGTTGGAAGCCGCTAAAGAAAAACTGGAAGGGTCTGAATCAACCCTCCAGCAGTACAAGGCTATGAAAGACAGGGAGAAGGCGACTCGGTTCTTACTCATTTTGAACGATTTGTATCTCACCTTCCGATCGCAGATCCTGGCGATGGAACCAGCGCCAACCCTCGGCCGTATCTTCCAGCTTGCGGTGCAAGAGGAGAATCAAAGGCTTGCTTCGTCGGACAGCAAGATCTCCGAAACCCTAGCACTGGCGGCAAGAGTGGAGAAGGAGAAAACCCTAGAACGAAAAGGGCAAGAGAAGAGAGAGCAGCTAGGGTTCGCGGAGAACCAAGGGCAGCTAGGGTTCGCGGATCAAAATCCCTATAAATGGGGCAGCTCGGACGGCTCAAATCGGATGCCGCGATCCAACGGCTCCAGAGGCGCGCAAGCTTCGGCTGATCTGGATGGTGGAGATGCGTCCGTTTTAAGAGGATCCAACGATCCTCAAAATCCGAAAGGATATGGGCCAAAATTTCGAAATAAAGGCAAATTATTTTGTGAATTTTGCAAGCGGCCCCACCATACAATCGATACTTGCTGGAAATTACATGGCAGGCCTGGAGAAAAAGAAAAATGGGGAAAAGAAATATCTGCAACAACCTATCAAATTTCAGGATCGATGAATTCTGCTAGTCAGCCTATTACACATGGGAATATCAGCAACTTATGCAGGCTTTGCAAAAATTGGATGTCCAGAAAAACGGGAGCAGCTTTACAGGTATTTCATATTGCCTAGCAAGTACTATTTCTAGAAATACCTGGATTATAGACTCAGGAGCTAGTGATCATATAGCATGTGATAGAAGATTATTTTCTGCTGTTAATGAAGAGTTAGAAAATCCTGTCACTGTGGAATTACCCAATGGAAATGTTGCCTATGTCACTACAACAGGAACAGTCGAACTTAATTCCCATATTATCCTTACCAATGTCCTTTACATTCCGAACTTCCAATTTAATCTCGTTTCAGTGTCTAGAGCCTGTAAGGAAAACTCTTGTCGAGTTCTTTTCAACACTGATACCTGTTTGTTTCAAGCCCTTTCGACTGGGACACTGATGGGCTGGGGTAGTCTCTCTGAAGGATTGTTTTTCTGGAAAAGCTTGCCTGCAAATTTTAACTTTTCTTATAATAAGAAATCATTGTGTAACTCGACTTCCAATGATAGAAATTTCCTTTTGCACTCCAGATTGGGTCATAGCTCTCAATTCTCTTATCCTCATTGTCGAATTTCCCTGCTTGCAAAGCAATCACGTAATCCTTTCCCTTTAAGTCAAAGTCGTTCGAGAAATATTCTTTCCTTACTACATATTGATGTCTGGGGACCCTACCATACAGTAAATCATGATGGATCTCGGTTTTTCCTTACCATTGTGGATGATCACTCCAGAGCCACCTGGATTTTTCTCATGCAGTCTAAAAGTCAAGTTGTGTCCCACTTGAAAACCTTTCTTTCCTTATCCAAAACCCAATTTGGGAAACCTGTGCAAAAAATAAGGACAGACAATGGGAAGGAATTTTTTAATCATGAATGTGCGGATCTCCTTTCATCACAAGTGATTTTACATGAGAGCTCATGTATTTACACACCACAACAAAATGGAGTGGTGGAAAGGAAGCATCGGCATCCCTTGGAAGTTGCTAGAGCTTTGAAGTTTCAAGCTTCTATTCCAGATACTTTTTGGGGGGATTGCATATTGACTGGTGCTTATTTAATAAATCGAATGCCGACCAAAGTTCTGGATGGACAATCTCCTTTCCAGATACTTTTTGGAAAGAAACCTGACTTGAGCCACTTGAGAGTTTTTGGCTGTTTATGCTATGCTGCTATTGTCGGGCCCAAAGATAAAATGGGTCCACGTGCTCGCCACTGCATATTCATGGGATATTCCACCTTACAAAAGGGATATCGAATTTTTGATCCAAGTACTGGAGAATTTTCTGTCAGCAGAGATATTATATTCCAAGAAACTATTTTTCCTTTTGCCCACCAGAACAAAAGTGGCACTGAACTAGGGCATTCTCCAACTTATTCTGCTGAAGATGGATCTGCAAATTCCAGATATATATTTATTCCTCCGTTGACAGATACACAAGGTGTTTCCAACTCCACTATCAGCACAACACTTTTAGAGGAAGTCCAGGATGAAAGACTGAATGATGATGAGATTCCTTCAGATCTTCCTACTTCCGACTCACTTCCAGTGGAAATTCCAGACAATACTACATCTTCAGAAGATGATCCACCCAAACGTTCTGGACGTGCTACTCGACCTCCTACCTAGACTAAAGACTATATATGTGGAGTCAGGAATTCACCAGGTATTCCTTTTCCACTCTCATCTTACGTTTCCTTCGATCGTTTATCCCCAATGCATCGATGTTGCATTGCTCGTATTTCTGAAGAACAAGAACCATCCACCTTCCATGAGGTAAGCACTGATCCACGATGGCAAACACCAATGGAGGCAGAATTGAAAGCCCTCATGGATAACCATACATGGGATCTTGTTCCCTTACCTCCACATCGTAAAGCAATTGGATGTAAATGGGTCTACAAGATCAAATATCGAGCAGATGTGTCGATTGAACGATACAAGGCGCGACTGGTGGCTAAAGGCTTCACACAGAAGGAAGGTTTCGATTATCACGAGACTTTTTCCCCCGTGGCCAAGGATGTCACAGTTCGCTCTTTTCTCTCTGTAGCAGCTTCTCACGACTGGTCATTACATCAAATGGATGTTCATAATGCCTTTCTCCATGGTGATTTAGACGATGAGATATATATGTAAATACCTCCAGGTTACAGAGACAGGGGGAGAATAAAGTATGTCGTCTCCGCAAATAGGGGTGAGCAGTGGTCTAGGGTCGACCCTGGACCGGCCCAATCCTGCCGGTCCTGGTCCAGTTCCCAAGGGGACTGGGTCGGTCCTTGGTCCTGAAATTTCAGGACCAACACTGTGCGGGTTGGTCCTCGGTCCTAAGAGTTTTGGGTTGGTCCAACCCTGGACCAACCCCGTATATTCTATTATATTATTTATAATTCTTTTATATATTCAAACCTAAGTAAAATGTCTATTATATTATATTATATTTAGATGTTCTATCAATAGCACTAATAGTAATTTCAATTTAAAACTTTTGTTGAGTATTAATTATGTGTCGTTTGTTTTGTTTTCGGGTGTTTTAGAAGTTCAAGTGAATTAACAAGATGTGAAGTTATATATTCATGGTTTATATTAAGTGTTTTGAACTTTTTATGGTTTAATTGTATTTTACTAATGAATTTCAACTGCACTTTGCTTTTCAATTTATGTCAAATGGTAGAAGTTTTTGAAGAGTAGAGTAGTACTGTAGTTGCTACGGTGATTTACTAGTTAAGTGGTGTGAAGCTCATTTTTTAGTTGAGTGGACTCTACATGATCAAATGTAGGAAAACGCTTTTGCATATGGTGTTATGAATATTAAAGATAGATGATTACAAGAATTTTCCATCTTATTCCATATCTCGTTGAGCAGTTAGCAGGTACAAAATTTATATTATTGTGTCATCTTAAATTTGCTAAATATGTATTGGTATTTATAGTTTAGTTGCATAATATCGCATTGTCGACGGATGTGTAATTTGAATTTGTAGATTTACTTTTTTATGGAGTATAAAAAATAAGGCAAAAAAAATTATCGATCGGTCTCGGGTTGACCCTGGAACCGGACCGAACCCATTGGGTCGGTCCAGTCCTTGGTCCTAGGCTCAATATGGTCGGTCCTCGGTCCTAAAAATTGAGGACCGATACTGTACGGGTTGGTCCTAGGGTTAGGGGGTGGCCCGGACCAACCCGGACCATGCTCACCCCTATCCGCAAATCCTTGTACGGACTCAAGCAAGCATCCAGATAGTGGTATGCGAAATTTGCTGAATCACTAATAGCTGCTGGTTTTCAACAATCCAGATTTGATTATGATGTCTTCACATGGACTCAAGGTACATCATCTATCTACTTGATGATATATGTAGATGACATACTCATTATAGGGAATGATGAAATAGTTATCAAAGGCCTTAAAGGATACTTGCATTCTACTTTTCATATTAAAGACTTGGGATCGCCAAAGTATTTTCTTGGGATTGAAATTGCTCGATCTAGCCAAGGAATCTCTCTCAGTCAGAGAAAATTTGCATTGGAGATCATTTTAGAGGCAGGATTATCTGGGTGTAAGCCAGCTGTAGTGCCGATTGAGTAGAATGTCAAACTGACAACCGCTGATTATGATGTTGAAGTACCTCAGGAGGCAAACCCTACTCTCAAGGATCTATCAGAAGCTTGTCGGGAAGCTCATATATTTAACTATGACCAGACCAGACATAAGTTAAGCTGTGCAGACACTTAGTCAGTTCATGCATAAGCCAAAACAGTCTCATATGAATGCCGCGCTGAAGGTCGTAAGGTACTTGAAAAAATGTCCTGGTCTTGGGATTCTTCTCTCTAGGAAGTGTGACATGAGAATGACCGCATACTGCGACGCAGACTATGCAACCTGTCCTATGAGCAGAAGATCAATAACCGGTTTTTGTATCAAATTGGGGGATTCTTTACTTTCCTGGAGAACGAAGAAACAACCAACTGTCTCGTTGTCTTCGGTAGAGGCAGAATATTGAGCCATGGCTAAAACCACATGTGAAATAGTGTGTTTGAGAGGGTTACTTCAGGATCTTAGAGTACAGGTCAAGGGACCAATAAGATTGTTCTGCGACAATGATGCAACCCTCAAACTTGCATCCAATCCTATCGTGCATGAGAGAACAAAGCACATTGAAGTAGATTGTCATTTCACCCGGGAGAAAATCCAGGAAGGGATAATTGAGACACAAGGGATTGGAACACAAGAACAACCGGTAGATGTCTTCACCAAACCTCTGTGTCAAAAACAGCATGCGTATCTCTTGAGTAAGCTAGGCGTCTTGGACATCTACAAGCCACCAGCTTGAGAGGGAGTGTTGGAAGATATGCAGAAGTTAGGAAAGAATTGATTAGATCAAATCATAGGGATTTTATTGAATCAATTAAAATCAGATCTAATCTGTGCATTGTATCTTTTCCTTTTTCTTATACACATACATTGTAATATAATGTAACTCTGTACATTGAATGAAAGCAGAGAAACACAGAAATTCCTACACTTCTTCCTCTCGATTTATTCTTTCCCTTCATATTTTGACATTAACGAAAGCTGAAAGTCCGCTAAGATGTATCGCAGTCTACTGATCGAAAGCGAAAATTACTCAGTCATAAGTTGACACTGCTACATCCATCAAGATAGTTGATCACGAGAGTCTTACTCAATCGACGGCTGTGATTGCATTGGGCGATAGACCCCAATCCAGAGGAGAACTCCTCTGGACGAACTCCTCAAAGCTGCAAGCTTTGACCTTCTTGCCATCCCTCCCTTGCCATCCCTCACCAATCTCACTCCCAACGGAGTTCTCTCTGAAGAAGAACTCCGCTCCTAAGTCCTGACCCCCTTTTCCACCACCTTGAGCGTCTTCTCCTCTCTCGCTTCTCCTGCTTCTCTCGGTCACTCTCGCGCTTTCCATTTCCCCAAGTTCTAGCTCGTAAATATTGCGTTGCGGTCGGATCTGAGACTGAGGGTGCCCTTTTTCTTGCCCAATTCAAAGTTCCATACCCACGGACGTGAGAGCTGACCTAAATTCTCCGCTTTAGGTCATCATGGACGTGACGACGTGACAGGTCACTGATATGTGAGAACATGTTTGAACAGTTGAAATAAAGTCAACATAATATGGAAAAATAGCTCAGTGAAGAAACGACGAGAACATCATTCTAAAGCTGACCGACAAATTCACAAGGAGGAAAAAAAAAGTTGGAGGAGGCATGAAACTTTTTGCATAACGAGCTCTCTACAATTTCAGAAATGAGATAACATTTCTTTTAGCAAAATCGATCCGAGCTATCTACCTGCTTTCCCACCGGTATTGCGACTTGACAATCGCACCTCCTGCTGGTCATGATGCAGTGGACGCGCCACCGCCCGGTCATGCTCACGAACGCCGTGTCCAGGTAGCAATCCACCTCCATCACGACCTCGTGCATCTGAAGCGGCACCAGCGCCGGGGGATCATTGAGTTCAGCGATTGATGATGGAGGAACTTAAATGCTTGGGATTGCTGACTACAGTGGACCTTGGGGCTTTGATCATTGAGTTCAGTGATTGATTCTCTGTACTTCTGTATAATAGCATGGACAAGACTGCATGGAGTACTGTGGGTTGGCCACAGAAATCAGCTCCTTACTATAATCAGCTTCGAACAGCACCAACAAGCTGCGAAGTTTGCACTTACTGGGTTAGAAGGGAGGTGCAACCGGAATCCCTGCGGGTTTTCGCACGATGCATCTCTTCCACATGATGTTTACCATCGAGCTGCAAAGCAGTCAAGTTATATGCCTGAGGATTGCCCTGTGAAGGGCCCTGAATCTAGTCCGGTGAATTCGGCAAGTTCAACTTTTAGAGAAAGAGGTGATTCGTCAACAAATAAAAATTCTCAAAAGCCCCCAGAGAAAGTATGCCATTACTGGATATCGGGCAACTGTGTGAAAGGCAATGCAAGTACTTTCTTGCATTTGTGGTTTCATGGCGTTGATTTTGCCATGTTGCCATTTTGGTTCTCTTATATCCAAGATTATAGCTGGAGAACACTTAGTTGCATAGCTTGTTTTATTAAACTCCAATTTGTTTCTGTCGCACTAATTGAGATGTTGAAATATTATTGCCTGTCTGGCATAAAAGTATGCCATTCTGGACATCGGGCAACTTTGTGAAAGGTAATGCATGTCCTGGTTTCACGTTGTTGATTTTGCCTTGTTGGCTAAGCTTGAGGGGTATAAAAAGGTACTTACATATTAGTTTTTGCCGTTTGCGCAATGCAAGAAATGACATGCATCGCCTTTCACACAGCTGCCCGACATCCGGTAATGGCATACCTTTTCTTGGGGCTTTGGAGGGTTTTTATCTGTTGACGAATCACCTCTCTCTCTAGAAGTTGAACTCGCTGAATTCACCTGACTAGATGCTGGGATCTTGGGTGTTTGTCGGCCTGCCTAATGCTGTTAAGGTGAGCGGTTGCCGGAGTCTCCTTTGTCCTTTGTTATTATTTCTTTGGCGAATTTTGAATTAGTGAGCTAGCTTTAATTCATTGCAGTCTCTTGTATCTCTTGTAGGTATGGATTGTAGGTATTTAATATCTAGAATGGTGCTAGCTATGATGTCAGTGGACCAGTTGGACGGGTCCATCTCTGGAAGTTGCTAATAACATGCTTTTTGGTGGAGCCCAGGTAATTTGTAATTAGAAAGAAGTTAATGTCAATTTAGTTGACTTATTTGCTGGAATTTTTTCTAGTCTATTTCTTTAGAATCTCGCTCTAAGTCATATAAAAGATGATGCTGAGTGTGAGGGTGGATTTTTGGTTTAGACCTGAAATTCTTCTTTTCTTCTTCTTTACGTCTGCCCCTGGGCCACCTAAGTCAGCATTAATATGATCGCTGACTGCCTCATTCTGTTGATACTTGGGCTGAATTACATTGGTCTTTTGATGATTATACTGAACAAATTTTGCTTCTAGGATGGCACTATCTTGGTGTGGAAAGGAGGTAGTGAGGCTGATCCTTTCCAGATGGCTGCGCCTCTCAGGGGTCACACTCAGGGCATGGTATCATTAACTGTTGGGCCTGACCGGTTGTATTCAGGTTCTATTGACCGGACCATAAGGGTAAGTCGGTTTGTAATAGATGTCTCTCCCCTTAATTAGTTGTGTGTCCGGGGAAGGCATGACTTGGCCCTAGTAGTTTATGTTTTCTCTTGCATTATTTTGTTGGTTTACTACGTCTCCTGTGTCACTTGCACACTCTGGAGTTTGTTCTGGAACTGTTGGACACACTGATGTGGTGCTGTCACTGATTTGCTGGGACCAGTATTTGATATCTTGTTCATTGGATCAGACATTCAATGTTTGAGTTGCCACTGAAGGAGGCGGCTTGGAAGTTGCCTATGCACATCATGAGGACCATGTATGTTGCTCGCTAATTTCTTTTTGCACTTGTGTGGATTATGATGTGTTGTGGTTGATGATGGTACTATAGGAAAAAGTGTAGGCAAAGGGTGAATTTTTTTTTTTTTATTGACTCCTTATGTGCGAAGTGCATGGACCTGTTTTTCTAAATTAGATCACAAATATGCGTCTTATTGCTTTTTGGTTTTACTTCCCAGCTAAAAATGACTATATGAATAATGTGGAATGGATCTTTGTAATATTGCCACACGGTCAAGTACCTTGCATGTGCTTGCTTGCTTCATGTGGAGAAGACATGAATTTTCATCTTTTACCTGTCGATGCTTTGTCTGTTTCTTACCGTGCTCCTAGTCTCATGGAAGTGGCTCCAGGATAGTCATGGGGGCTTCACTCAGTTATTTATACAAACGCTTGGTGCGCGCTACTAATCCAGGGGATTTTTGACTTGATATGGACACGAGCACAAATCTAAACCTCTAACGACGCATACTAGAATAGTTAGCAACTTTCAGGGAGGATTGGCTCGGGCCGGAACTTGCATGAACTAATCAGTGCAAGCTCCGATCCGATGCCTCTCGAAAAACAAGGAACACATGGTCGGAAAAAGCCTAATTGGTTCGAAGGGAGAGCCGTGGCAGACGGTGGCTAGCAAACGGACTTTTGGCGACAACCAAACACTCTCTCAAGCTAGCTCTTTCTTTGGGTCACTCTCTCTCACTCACCCTATCTCTCTGAAGACCCCCCCTCTCTCTCTCGGCCACTCTTCCTTTTGAGGGCACCAACCAGCGCGCATGGCTTTTGCCATCACCAACTCGGTCGTCAACCTAACCCAACTCACAGATCACGCTACACTCTATTGCTCGCCATCCTCTCCTTCTCTCTGACTTGTACTTTTCTTTTCTGTAGAGGCATGACCAGCATGAGGAGGAAGAAGACTAGCACTCAGGCTAGTGTCACGGTTCGTGAATCCCCCCGTACCCGTGACACTTGTGAGTGGTGCTTGGAGTTATCGAGTGAAGAGTGAGAAGGCAGAAGGGACGAACACAACTAGTCCGTGGGAGTGGCGTTATGATGGTTGGTGCTAGGAGTTTTAGAATAGAAAGATTATATCACTTAGGAGCTTTGAAGGTGGGATTGGCCTCCCATGCACAAATTGGTCGGGAGCTGATGCCGCTCTCTTGACAAGGCCATGGCAGGCTGGAACCAATTTTTGAGCCTAAAGAGATATGCTATCTCACTCGATGGACTAGATGCCCGAGCAGAGCTGGGCGTGGTACGATCTCACGTAGAGAAGCATTTACCGTATTATTCGTGGAATAGCTATAGAAGAAAGGCTGGCTTGGCGAATTCCGCTCATTAGGCGCTGCACGGGCCCTTCCGCGGCCAAGGAAACTGTCGGCCTGTGATAAATGGTATCAGAGCAGGAATCCCTCCAGTAAGTGAGTGAGTCGGAGAATTGAACTTCTCACTTTAGTGTGGGTCAAACTGATAAGTACTAGTGGTATCGGTCCTAGTGGACGGAAAGTGAATTGCCGGGGTAAAAGATGCTTAAACGAAGCGAGGCTCTCTGCTCCTAGGATGGCAATGGGTGCTAGAATGAGTCGGTTCCTCGCTAAGCTGATAAGGAGTTGGAGAAGAATTGAACCCTTGCTGAATAGGGATAATGTTCCTAGATCGATCGGTGAATTCCAAGAAGGGATCCACTGCCACGTTTTCAACAAGGAAAAAACCTCCATTTGGTCTGCTGGGGTCAAAGAAGCTGAGTAGGAAAAAATGGTGCTGCCAAAAGATGCGGTTGGCAAAAAATGCCACACTTGCCAAAGAAAGCGCAGATGACTAAGAATGGCCAAGTAGTGGAGATCAAAAGAAGCTACAGATGGAGCAAAACCTATTTTGTTGGGCGAGCATGACTATTCGATGTGAAATCCCAAAAGTGGTGCATCAGTGGTTAAGGAACGCAAGGAAGTGGCAGAATAGATCGCAACGAGGGTGTTGCGAATTTGAGCGGGGGAGAATGTCATGGTCTGTGAATCCTCCCATACTCGTAACACTTGTGAGTGATGCATGGGGTTATCGAGTGAAGAGTGAGGAGGCAGAAAGAACGAACACAACTGGTCCATAGGAGTGGCGTTAAAACGATTGGTGCTAGGAGTTCTAGGATAGAAAAATTATATCACTTAGGAGCTCTGAAGGCAGGGTTGGCCTCCCATGCACAAACTGGCCGAGAGCTGATGTCGTTCTCCTGATGAGGCCATGGCAGGCCGAAACCAGTTGTTGAACCTAAAGAGATTGGCTATCTCTCTCGATGGACTAAATGCCCGAGTGAAGCTAGGCGTGGTATGATCTCTTGTAGAGAAGCATTCACCGTATTGTTCGTGGAACAGCTATAGAAGAAAGGCTGGCCTGGCAAATTCCGCTTTTTAGGCACCGCACGGGCCCTTCCGCGGCCAAGGAAACTATCGGCCCATGACACTAGGCTTAGAGAAAAGGAAATAAAGCTGGGTTTGGCCTAGGTGAAAAGACATATAAAGGAGAGGAGAAAAGAAAAGGACCGGGCCTAGTCCGGTATGCTTTTTTTTAATATAATTTTTTTTTTGAAAATTTCAATAATTAGTGATAATAATGCTAATGCCCCTAATGTCTATATGTGATGCAATTTAGTGAAATTATTTTTTGGCTAGAGTTTAAAAATTCATCCCTAATTTTCTATGTTATGAATTTCTAAATAAAATGGTAAAATTTAAATATCAATAGCTGCCTCTCTTTGAATGGGAGCTTGAAGAGGTTCATTTCAAAGACAAGAGACACCTAAATTTATTGGCGAAATTCAATGGTTAGCAGGCTATAAACGAGAAAGGGGCGTGGAATGATGGCCTTACATTGTAAAGATGGTCATCGACCGATATGGGAAAGTCTCATCGTATACAAACGGGTTTCGACTGGAAATGAAAATGTATAATTCAAAAATAGACCCATGAACCTTTTGAAAATTGCGAAGTAAGGATAGACTCATGAATCTTTTAAAAGGGTGATATAAGGATAGACCCACGATCCCCATGGTTTAATGATAGACACATCAACCGTGTGGTTTAAGGATAGACCCACCAATTGTATGGTTTAAGAATAGACCCACGAATGTTTAAGGATAGACCAATAAACCGTGTGGTTTAAGGATAGATCCACGAACCATAATAAGCATGTTTAAAGATGAACTCACGAACCTTATGGTTTAAGGTTAGATTCACGAATCCCGTGATTTAAAAATAAACCCACCTACTCTGTGGTTTAAGAATAGACCCATGAATCCTGTGGTTTAAGGATAGATTCATGAACCATATGATTTAAGGATAAAACCACCGACCCTGTGACTTAAGGTTTAAGGATAGACCCACGGACCATAAAAAGCATAGTTTAAGGATGACCAAGAACCTCTGGAAATTGTATGGTTTAAGGTTGATCCATGAACCTTTTGAAATTGCGTGGTTTCTCTATGGAAACCTATCATTCAAGAAAATTTTGAAATGGACACTGCACATTCAACATAAGGTGTTGTATAAAATGCTCTAGTAGTGAAGGCATACTAGGCAAGATCAGTGTCGCTTAACACATGTCACAAGAGTCAATATCAACAAAGTGCCAGCAGTGAGAAAGCATTGATTGCATGAGCAAATCAAGCTAATTTCTAGCATTTGGTAAACATTGATATCATTCAATATCTCGAAATTGCTATCACGTTCGGAAGGCAACATTAATTTTCAAATTCTCTTAGAAGAAGAGTCGTCCATATGAACTTAACTCATGAAAATTTTTTTGTTCAATATGCCGAACAAGAGCTCCTTAGTCAGAAATGGCTTATCGCATGCTCTCAATAAGGGCTATTTGATCCCATCCATTCATGTGGGAAGTAATTTGATTACTTAATATACCTCGCACTTCCAATGTCGAAGGATCTAAGAATCATTCACAACAAGTACATATTAACCAATCTAAGAAGTCTTTTAAAATGACCATAATGTGGGCTTGGTCATGACTACAACAATGGATAATCACGAGCGGCCAAGAAATGAAATAATCATCAACCATCCTCTCCATCAGGCTTACAAGTCAAGAAACCTTAAGACGAGATAAGACAACCTTGCCCCCACTTCCTCGAGCGGTAGCTTTTCAATGCGACACTCACATGTTAGCCCAAACGATCTTAATCTAAAGGGATGTAATGTAAGCTTTGTATTGGGTTAAGAAATGAGAGGCTCAATAGGCTCAAAAAGTGTATTAAAGGGTTTTAGGGTCGATGATCACCTAAACATTATTACCAACTTCTTTCCAAAATTCTTCAATTCCTTGGCATTTGACTAGTCTTCAGAGTCCATTCGCCAATCATTTTGACACAAGAGCTTTGCTTTTTTATCTAATGGCTTTTGCCTTTGCAATGATTTTTCAATGCAAGTATTTTGCTTTGACAATTTTTCTTTCCCATAGGAGTTTTTTTCTTGATGTGACTTTTGACAGGCATTGGCCTTACTCTTACCAAGTACACTGCTTTTTCATGCCTCTTAATTTTTCATCATTTTCTGGGTTTTGCCATTTAAAGATTATAGTGAATCTTTTGTTATGTGGGTAGAATGGACTCTCGAGACTATTGTTTTCAATTAGCACTCTTGGTAAATCATTTGTTTTGCCCCAATGTAAGGAGACGACCACCAACTGAGTTTCAAGAAATGAATTAATAAGCTCAATTTGGCTTTGCAAGGGATATAAGTGTTTCAGATAAAGAATCAAATGCTCTCCTTCACCTTGGGATGCTTCGAGCTTCCATAAGAATTAACCTGAAGTTACCATTAAAAGATTTATGCAAATGAGAGCAATGAAGCATTTCTCATCTTCCCTCTCCAAATAATGTCAACCCAAACCTCCATAATTGCCCCATTGTGGGGGTGGTTCTTGACAAAGCTATTTTGTAGAAAATTCTCTACATTAAAGAGGCTCAAATGGGCAAACTATGGTCACTTGTGGTGTATAAGATGGAGGAAAAAAATGTCTCTTTTCATTTTAGTCCATGTACCACTTGCGAATGAATCCATCATCCTTAAATGACATAGGTTTTCTCTTCCCGCTCAACTCTTAAGGTGTTCATAGGACATATTTGGGAATGACTTGCCTTTCTTCATTCTAAGTATTCTTTGCTTGGCATGATTAACATCTCCATTTCACTTTGCTAGGATCATTTGAGTATAGTAATCTCCATGGAGAATTTTGATCAAAATGAATAACCCACGACATGGGAAAACAATTTTGAGGTAATGAAGAAATTCAAAAAGTTTGTAGAAAGTTTTTTTTTCCCTCAATTATCCATTTTTGTGTTTGTTTCTAGGAAAGTGCTAAAGGTTCTTTTTTTGCAATGGAAATTCTCCATTTTTTTTCCATTTTTTTTTTAGAAGAATGGTACTTACCAGCGGCATGGCAACTCAGTAATGCTATCAAGAATGTGAAAAAAATATGTTAGTGCAAAAATCTGTAGGAACTGAAAGGTTGGAAATGATACATTATTACCCTTCATTTGCTTTTATCCTTTGGGTGCTACCATTTCTTAGATTCACCCTCATGGACATTTGGCAGCTCAACATCGCATTTCACTTGCATTTGTCTTTAAATGTTTGATGTTTTCCTATCAAAGGAAAAGAGAATCATGCTAGAGATGCTATTAAAATGAGCCATTGGAATCGATATAATTTACCCTTTACGTGCTTTTGTTCTTCGGGTATGAATTTTCCCTGAAGTGGGTAGGATTAATTGAAAAATGGCTATGTGGTCCTGATTTTATCCATGAAAAGCACTTCTTTATTGTATACCACAATTCACATAGTTTAATTCCTACTTTTTCAAATGCTCTTTTTGAAGAGACATTTAACTAACAAAGAGATTGAAAATTTTAAATATGGATCATTAGATGTGTTTTTCAAGATCTTGCTTTGAAAGGGAGGGTGCTCCTTGTTGACACCTATTTTAAAATTTAATTTATGTTTTAGAAAATAATAATATAGCATTTGGTTGTAGAGGGAAAAGAGGTTAGAGAAAAATTTTGAATTCAAAATAATTCAACAGCCGGATTTCGGAGCCATTTCTTTGTTGAAGAAGTTGAGTGAATATCGCCGGATCTTCAACAATTTCAAGTTTTTCTTCTATAAAAGGAGGAGCCGAGGCTTCGGTTTAGGGGGCTTCTTTTGGTCAAAAAGAAAAAAGTGAAAAGAGAGAAAACAGAGGAGAGGGTTTCAGTTTTTTTGAGGGAAAAGAAGAAAAGTCAAAGGAGAAAGGGGAGAAAGCGAGAAAGTGATCGGTCATTGGGAAGGAAAAAAGAAAAAAAGTACAGTAGGAGAGAGAGAGGGGACGTTCGGCAGAGAGTGAGCAGAAAAAGAAATGAAAGGAAAAAGAGGGGAGAAGAACACTTCTTCTTCCCCGGTGGCTCGCCCACCGCCTACCGCACTCGCCTTCCGCCCGCCGGGAGGCCACACTCACCGCCCGCGTCTCGCACCGCAAGCCCGGCATCGCAGCTGTCCCGCCGGGCGCCGCATCGCCGTTCCGCCACCCAACTCCGCCGGCGTCATTCCGTCTTGCACAGTAGCCTCGCACCGACGCTACAACCCGAAGGCCGCGACACCCTTGTGGCTGTCGTTTCGCCTTTGCCCGACCGGCAACAATGCCCCGATCCGCCTCACCTATAAGCTCCGTCGCCGAGTTCAGCCCGTCGCTCACCACCGTGTTGGAGCCTCTTCCTCGCCGAAGCCGCATCCCCACCTCTGCGCAAAGCAACCGACGCCGGCTCCACGCCCGAACAACCATCTGCTGCCTCCTCCGTTTTGTTGTAGGTCCGGTTCTTGCCGTACCTCGCCGGAGCTCCGACGGACAGCCCTTGTTCTGAACGGCGACCCATCACCGAACCACCAGCTGCTCCTCGCCATTCCTCAAGCCAACCATGAGCTAGTCTAGGTGATTTTTTAGATATTTGATTTCATGTTTTGTTTATATTCTAACTTGATTTGTTTTGACTTACTTTTATCATTAGGAAATTTGTCATATTAAGTTATGATAATAAAAAATATTGACCCGCGAGACGTTGGGTTAGATTTTTGATTATTTCGATTTTTTATGGCAAAATTTATGAATTACTTTACATCATTGATTCATATTAAAATGCAATTGATTTACATAGATGGATTTTTATTTTGGCGTGTTATTATTTATTTGCTCATCACATATCATGCATCATATTAAGTATTTAGGTCTATACACATTTCACATTTGAAGCAACACATTTTAGTTTTTAGGATTCATTTAGAATTAGGATGATTTTCCTTTAATAAAACCAAAACACAAAAATATTAAAAAACAAAAACAAAAAAAAAATGTTATTTAGGTTATATAGATTTCATAATGTGCACACCACATGTTGCGATTTAGTGGGTCATAGGTTAATGCTTTAATATTCTCGTCGTGTAATTTTCAATATTAAAAAAAAAGCCGAAGATTAGTATTGCATCATTATCTTTTAAAGTCATTTAAAAAAGAAAAACTAAAGATCATTTCCTTGGTTAGTTAATAGGTTAATTCATAATTAATCCAATTTCATATCATCATTGTTTAATATAGGTTGCATATGTGTAATAAAAAAAATCATTAAAAAAAAATCACAAAAAAAACATGCATATAGAATTATTATGTCATTCATCCCATGTCATGAAACACATGCATATTTAGGATTATATAAATTGCATACATATAGTGATAGTTTAAGTTATGCCATATGAATTGCATCTCACATATCATTAAAGTAAAATTCATGCATATCAAATTTAAATTAGGATTACATTTAATTAGGTGTCATGTCATTTAGAAATCATGTTTAGGGCATGCATTTTTATTAGCATTTTTTATTGAATGTAATTTTATTGATTGTGCACCCGCATGACCACCATTTGCATGTTAGTAGCTTAGGTTAAAATTAATCAACATTGACTGCAAAATATTTTTAAAATTAAAATAAAAGGTACCGAAAGGGCGTTAGACTAATCTAGCGTAACCATGTCCCGAACCTATTGAATCTCAGTTCGCAATAGTAAAGTATTCTCCCATACTTTACTTGGGTTTCTAACCAGCTCTAATTGGTTAGTGGCGGCTCCAAATTGAAATTGCATGTTTAAATGAATTAATTTCTATCAAGTCGCGATTGGTAGGACTTGGGAGGGTCCGTGCCAAGTCTTCGGACTTAGTAATCCATTAGCCTTCTTTAAGTAATTCACCTTCAAAAAAAATTCGGGAAGGTCGCGACAGCTTGGCGACTCCGCTGGGGACAGAGTTAAAACTCATAGTGGACATAGGCCTGTTTCTTTTTTTTTTAAATATTTTGTTTGGCAGCATGGAAACAAGGTACGCTCCTAACATAAAGTGTTAAATGTTTTCGCAGATGGGAGGTATAAGGGGAGTAGTCTTTGCTAACCCTTGTTTTGCAGGTTGGAGTTAAAGATGAATGGTTGAATTTTAACTATAGAAGTGTTGTTTGCAGTTAAACTGTTGTGCATATTTATTTGTTTTTAGCACTACACTATAGCACACACAACTCCGCCGGACTGGGCTGCGATAGGATTTTAGGATGGTGTTGAGAAGGATACTTCCTCTAAAGCGAGACCGCTATATAGAGGTTGACCTTCTCTTCCCCGAAAGTTCTTCATGGTGTCGAATGTGTTTGTCCATATCCGCGAGACTGCGTGATTATTAGACATTCCATTCGGCGAGCCGAGTTAGGGGACTGATACGTTAATGCGAGAATGCAACGGTCAGATCATCCTCTTAGCTCCATTTTGTTAAGCCTTCTAGATAGAAATCGAGCCCCACATTTCATGCGTCTGTCTATGTGGTTGCCATTTTTCTCTGTGAAGTAAGTATTCTTACCTTATACTATGCAATCTATTTGCTTTATTGCACTTTCTTTTGGTTCATGACAAAAGGTCAATCGTAGGTTTTAATCTATATGCGATGGGGAAAACCGATTTGCAATTCATTTCTACTTCCAAAAGCATATAAAATGAGATGTTTTGGTTTCTTAGTTCAATGTTTAGAGACCTGATTTAATTCAATGCTTTCAAATTTTAGTTTAATGTTTAGGGATTTGAATTTCAATTCTTAGTTCATTGTTAGGAAGTTTGGTTCAACGTTTAAAATAAATGCGATTAGACCATTGTCATGGGCCATTTTTCTATCTTGTCATCGTTTCTTACATTATCTCTTTTACCTAGGTGACAACACGGCTCACCCAAGATCGCCAATTCGTACCCGTTCAAGAGCAACAATGGCTGATAACACCGAACAAACGCATGTTGCTGAACAAGCTCGCATTGCTACCCTCGAATCGGAGATGAAGCAAGTCCTGAATGTTCTTGAGCAGCTCTCTAAAAGCGGTCGATTCTCTCCAAGCAAACATTGCCCCATCAGCTCCGCAAGTTGAAGTGGTGTTACCACAACATGCTCCTGCGGCCGATCCGAAAGATAAATGCACGAATACGTTCGCAATTGGGACATCAACCTCCGATGGTGCTTCCAAGGAGAAAATTACTGACGTGCCTCAAATTGTTGTTGATGAGGAGGTACAAGTGATACACTCGGTTGTACCGAAGACATAACAAGAAAAACGCATGGCAAAAATCGAAGAGAAACTCAAGCAGCTGCAGGGTTCATTTATCCAAGGCCCAACTGATTTGTCCCACTATGCAAAGGTCAAAATGCCGAAGAAGTTCAAAATGCCGGACTTTGAAAAGTATGATGGCACCTCTTGCCCGAAGATCCATTTGCAGACGTATGTGGTCAGGATGACCCAATATGTTGATAACATCCCCTTGATGATTCAACAATTTCAAGCAAGCCTGACAGGACCGGCACTGCAGGTGGTACATCATGAAGAAGATTAATCTGCTTTGGAGACTTGGGAGGATTTGACTGATGCATTCTTCAAGCAATATAAGTATAACATTGATGTCACTCCATCTCGAGAAGATTTACTCCGCATTGAGAAGAAGATGACGGAATCTTTCAAGGCATATGTCACGAGATGGAGGGCTATAGCCGCTCAAATTACTCCGGAGTCGACAGAAAAGGAGCTGATGGATTTGTTCATGAAGACACTCCCGCCCGAGTATCGAAATCGAATGCTGGGATCGACTGCCGAGTCATTCAATCAGCTAATCCCTGTTGGTGAGCGAATTGAAGTAGCATTGCGTGATGGATGGGTGTCTAATCAAACCAGCTCATATGGGAGAGTCTTAGCCAAGAAAGATAAGGAGCCTGTAGCGGAGGTTAACGTAGCTTATGTTCAACCACCTCGCCTTGTCTCGAACACTCAACAAGGAGGAGCACGACCATTCTTTGGCCAGCAGAAAAACTCTTCCAGGCGTCAATTTACGCCACTTCCTAAGCCCTTGTCCAAGATCTTGCCGACCCTTCAGAAGAAAGGATTACTCGCTAAGGAACCCAAGCGATCTAATCCTGAGCGTTTCCCCAACTATGATCCGTCCAAGACATGTGCTTATCATATGGGAGAGCCGAACATCCAAAATAACCCACTCCCTGACCACCCACAAGCTGTGAATGCCATTTTCAGTTTTGATGCTGAGCCGACCATGTTTCAGATGATGCATGAGGAAGCAGAAGTGATGGACACCCTGGGGTAACCAAGTGGCAAATTCGATTACTATATAAAGTATTCGGCTCCTCCCAGCTCCTACTTCGACCCACGGGATATCATCCCAGATGAATGAGGTGGCATAGATGATCCCGCACCTCCAAAGATTGAGAGCTCTGATGATGCACTCGAAGGAATGACTAAATTGTTTGCCATTGACAAAGCTCAAGAGTAGGAAAATTTTAATTATTTGCACACTCCTCTGCGCAGGAGTCTTTATTGCTTTCCATATTTGCATTTTGCATTTTCAATTCTAGGATTTCCTTCATTTCAATAATGTAATTTGCTTTTCATCCAATAAAATACATGGAGATTTTCATTGTTTTAAGGGCATGTTGAAGTATACCAAACTAGCCCTGTGATGAAATCCTACCCAAAAGAAAACGGCAAGGAGCTAATTCTGAAGGCTGGGCTTCTGCATGTTCCCTTGAAATTTTTTTTTTCAAAATAAAATAATTTTCCAGCATGCATCTAATTCACCCTGTTTGTTTGTTTTAATTATTTGCTTTATGTTTCAGGTGCAGCCTTGCGCACATTTAAGGAACCTCTATGAGCTCCCTTGCAAAGAGGGGCAAGACACAGACATTTAACAGCTTTGACTTTATGATTTGATGTGCTAGAATAGAGCATGGCCTTTTTATCATTTCAGAATGTTTTCACATGATATGCAATTCATCAATTCCACTTGAAATTTATCAAAATGGATAATTCAATGAAAGATGTCGAATTACTTGAGCATGCTAAATGAGGTGTGAAAGGCAAGCCTAATCCCATACACAGTCCCTTGTCTATACATTGCGAGGTGAGTCTGGAAACATTTTGTGTTTCAAGATGAAGAGTTTTCTTGCATGAAGTACGACAACTAAAATGACGAGGGGCAGTTTATTTCTCTATCAGTGAACCCTTGTTTAACCCCTCTTTGAGCCCAAATACTTGAAGAATTTCTTTCATACCACCCCTGTCAAGAACCACCCCACATCGGGGCAAATGGAGGTAAGTTGACATTGAAGGAGAATGAAATGAATCGAAATTTTCTTGCTTTCACTTGCGTCAATCTTCAAGTTGTGCTATTACATTGAATTCATGTGATAATTTAAGTGCCTTAGGATGACGAAGAGCATTTCTTTCACTACCCTATACACTTATGCCATTTGCGTAGCCCACTTGAGCCTACAATTTCATTTCTTTTAAACCCAGTTAGTGATCATCCCCCACACTGGGGCAACGCAAGAGATAGATGAAGACCCTTGAAGGTTCGAGTGTCATTTAAAGTATACATGACACACACATTGTGCGCAAGAGCTAAAATCAAAATAGAACTAAGGGACATGAAAAAGCAGTGTGTCTAGTAAAAGCAAGGCCAATGCCCGTGAAAAGAAGAGAGAAATGACTGATGAATTGGGGGGCATAAAAAGCGGTGTGCCTGATAAAGCATGACCAATGCCCATCATTAAAGAAAATGACTTTGAGAAAAAAATGTTGAGAAAAGATCTTCAGTTGAATAATCATTGGCATCGGGTGATAAACTCTTGAGCCAATAAAGAAATCTGTCAAGAAGACAATCTGTGGCGAAGAAAACTGGTGGTAATGTCAAGATGATCACTGACTCTCACCCTTTACACACATTTTGAGCCTAACGATCCTTTCGTTTCTAAAACCCATAAACTCAGCCTATGTTACGTCCCTTACAAAGTCTCTTCAGATTAGGGCACTTAAATTAACGTAGGAATTCACATGTTTTGAGCATTGCTCGAAGAAGTGCGATCAAGATTATTTTCTTTCTCATTTTGCAGGGTTCTTGACTTGTAAACCCGAAGATGATTACAGAATTGTTCTTTCAATTGCTTTGACTTAAAGAATCCCTTTGTTAAGCCATTGACCAAACCCACATTACGATTACTGTTAAAGACCTCTCGGATTGGTAAGGTCGTGCGGTTGCAAGAAAATTCGAACTCTTGTCGACAAGATGATGATAAGATTCAGTGATATATTCCCGCATCAATGGTCGGGACATATAACCCCTCCTAAATGAGAGCGAGTGAAAAAGCCTTTTTCACACCAAAAGTGTCTCATTTAGCATGTTCAAGAGATTCACAGCTTAGTGAGAGTTGTCTTGATAACTTTTCCTGGTGGAAGTTTGATAAAGCCATCATACATGGACCTTCATTGAATTTTTTCTCAAAGACCAAAAATTGTCTTTGAAACCCTAAGTTTGTTCAGTCATCTTGGTGCTTGATGAGAATTCCAAGTACCCATTTATAAAATATTTTCAAATGTCTAGTGTGAACTCCAGATATTTGAATCCTTAAATACTTGATGTGACTTCCAAGTGTTTGTCTTCCCAAACGTCTGATGTGATTTCCAGATGTTTAGTAAAATATTTTCAAATGTCTAGTGTGAACTCCAGATATTTGAACCCTTAAATGCTTGACGTGACTTCCAAGTGTTTATCTTTCAAACATCTGATGTGATTTCCAGATGTTTTGTAAATGCTTTCAATTGTCTGACATAAGAATCGGATTTTTGAAATTTTAAGTACTTGATGCAATTTCCAGGTGCTTGGGATCTGATGAGAGTTCCAGATCCCCTGAAGACATTGAGCCTTTCAATTATCTGAAGAGATTTCCAGATATTTGTCAGGTCTCATAGAAATCATTTCACACCTAATAATACTTTTCTGAATCTCCAGATAAGTATGACAGGTACATGTTCTTCTTTGCATATACATTTCATATTCATTTTGCATTCATTTTGCATTTGCATTTCATTGAGCATAGACACATTAAGATCTACGATCTTGATCAAATCATTGCATTTACATTGCATTATTGCATAACCTTGCATTTCAAAATAAATTAAATTTGAAAAGAGGTCATTAACATTTGCACATTCATCTTTACCAAAAAAAAAAAAACATTTGCATATTTATTTTGCATTGCCTAAATTTAGGTGTCATTTATCTTTGAAGGAAACCTCTACGAGCTTCCCTTCAAAGAGGGGCAGCTGTTGACACCTATTTTAAAATTTAATTTATGTTTTAGAAAATAATAATATAGCATTTGGTTGTAGAGGGAAAAGAGGTTAGAGAAAAATTTTGAAAAAATTTTGAATTCAAAATAATTCAACAGTCGGATTTCGGAGCCATTTCTTTGTTGAAGAAGTTGAGTGAATATCGCCGGATCTTCAACAATTTCAAGTTTTTCTTCTATAAAAGAGGAGCCGAGGCTTCGGTTTAGGGGGCTTCTTTTGGTCAAAAAGAAAAAAAGTGAAAAGAGAGAAAACAGAGGAGAGGGTTTCAGTTTTTGAGGGAAAAGAAGAAAAGTCAAAGGAGAAAGGGAGAAAGCGAGAAAGTGACCGGTCATTGGGAAGGAAAAAAGAAAAAAAGTACGGTAGGAGAGAGAGGGGACGTTCGGCAAAGAGTGAGCGAAAAAGAAACGAAAGGAAAAAGAGGGAGAAGAACAACTTTGTTCTTCTTCCCGGGTGGGCTCGTCCACCGCCCGCCGCACTCGCCTTTCGCCCGCCGGGAGGCCACACTCGCCACTGCGTGCGCACGCAAGCCCAACATCAGTAGCTGTCCCGCCGGACGCCGCATCGCCGTTCCGCCACCCAACTCCGCCAGCGTCTGTTCCGTCTCGCCTGCAGCCTGCACCGGACGCTACAACCCGAAGGCCGCGACACCCTTGTGACTGTCGTTTCGCCTTTGCCCGACCGGCAACAATGCCCCTGATCCGCCTCACCTATAAGCTCCGTCGCCGAGTTCAGCCCGTCGCTCACCACCGCGTTGGAGCCTCTTCCTCAGTCGAAGCCGCATCCCCACCTCGAAGCAACCGACGCCGGCTCCACACCCGAACAGAACCATCTGCCTCCTCCTCTGTTTTGTTGCAGGTCTGGTTCTTGCCGAACCTCGCCGGAGCTCCGACGGACAACCCTTGTTCCGAACGGCGACCCATCACCGAACCACCAGCTGCTCCTCGCCATTCCTCAAGCCAACCGTGAGCTAGTCTAGGTGATTTTTTAGATATTTGATTTCATGTTTTGTTTATATTCTAACTTGATTTGTTTTGACTTACTTTTATCATTAGGAAATTTGTCATATTAAGTTATGATAATAAAAAATATTGACCCGCGAGACGTTGGGTTAGATTTTTGATTATTTCGATTTTTATGGCAAAATTTATGAATTACTTTACATCATTGATTCATATTAAAATGCCATTGATTTACATAGATGGATTTTTATTTTGGCGTGTTATTATTTATTTGCTCATCACATATCATGCATCATATTAAGTATTTAGGTCTATACACATTTCACATTTGAAGCAACACATTTTAGTTTTTAGGATTCATGTAGAATTAGGATGATTTTCCTTTAATAAAACCAAAACACAAAAATATTAAAAAACAAAAACAAAAAAAATGTTATTTAGGTTATATAGATTTCATAATGTGCACACCACATGTTGCGCTTTAGTGGGTCATAGGTTAATGCTTTAATATTCTCGTCGTGTAATTTTCAATATTAAAAAAAAAAGCCGAAGATTAGTATTGCATCATTATCTTTTAAAGTCATTTAAAAAGAAAAACTAAAGATCATTTCCTTGGTTAGTTAATAGGTTAATTCATAATTAATCCAATTTCATATCATCATTGTTTAATATAGGTTGCATATGTGTAATAAAAAAAATCATTAAAAAAATCACAAAAAAACATGCATATAGAATTATTATGTCATTCATCCCATGTCATGAAACACATGCATATTTAGGATTATATAAATTGCATACATATAGTGATAGTTTAAGTTATGCCATATGAATTGCATCTCACATATCATTAAAGTAAAATTCATGCATATCAAATTTAAATTAGGATTACATTTAATTAGGTGTCATGTCATTTAGAAATCATGTTTAGGGCATGCATTTTTATTAGCATTTTTTTATTGAATGTAATTTTATTGATTGTGCACCCGCATGACCACCATTTGCATGTTAGTAGCTTAGGTTAAAATTAATCAACATTGACTGCAAAATATTTTTAAAATTAAAATAAAAGGTACCGAAAGGGCGTTAGACTAATCTAGCGTAACCATGTCCCCGAACCTATTGAATCTCTAGTTCGCAATAGTAAAGTATTCTCCCATACTTTACTTGGGTTTCTAACCAGCCCTAATTGGTTAGTGGCGGCTCCAAATTGAAATTGCATGTTTAAATGAATTAATTTCTATCAAGTCGCGATTGGTAGGACTTGGGAGGGTCCGTGCCAAGTCTTCGGACTTAGTAATCCATTAGCCTTCTTTAAGTAATTCACCTTCAAAAAAAATTCGGGAAGGTCGCGACGTCCCTGTTTCCACATATGGGGACACTGTTCTTTACATTCTTTGCCCCATTTATTGCTTGCAAAGAAAAGATTGGACATGTTATTTCCACACTTGAATGGACATTGTCCTTTTATGCCAAATGGACGGTTGCGTCTTAGCATGCTCTCTTGGTAGAAGGGGCTACTTTTACGGTCAAGGTACACCTTATTCCTACAAGAGAGAGGACATGTTACTTGCATTCCAAATTGAATTGGACTGACTTAAGAATGATATACCCCTTTTTGTGTCAAATTGATTGACTATGTTTCATCTTGCTTCATGGGTGGAAGTTACTATGCTTTGAGTGACTTACCCCCATTCATCATCTAAAAGGAAAAAGAAATGTGATATGTTATTTCAATACTCGACACGATTCATTTTAGGAATGGCATACTGTCTTTTGTGCTAAATTGGATGCCTTGTCATGACTTGCCGAGAGAGATATTGCCCCTATGACACACTTTTATTTGGCATATGTTGCCCCATCATGTTTGTTTGATGGGCTTTTATTTTGTTCGAGTCTATCCATCAAATGTGCACCACATGAAGTTAAATAACTTTGCCACATGCAACTCCATTATGTTGGATTGGTGAATCTCCATTTCGTTTGAATTTTTCATGATTTATGATCAACCAGATTTAAGAATGCTCCTTCACTTTTGTTGGAATGGTATAAAAATTGGCACCCACGATGTATCCTTGACAATGGAAAAGAAAATCATGTCAAAATCAATATAAAAAATGAACAATTGGAATCAACACAATTTACTCTTCCTTCAATTCGCCTTTTTTGCATGCTTGATAACTCCCTTCATTCATCTCATCATGCAAAGTGAATGTGATCGATAGATTGTTTTGACATTTGAGGCATTTGCCTTGTTTCCTTATGATAAAGTGTATAACAAAGCAGCATTTAGTGGCGCAAATCTCCAAAGTTGATTGTAGAAAGTTCTTGCAGCCAAATGTTCAAATGCTTTAATTGCCAAAATGTGCATGAGCCCAATACTAGTCTTTTAGTAACATATGACACGGCAGAGCTTTTTCGAACTTCTTCCTCCATTTTTATGTGACAAAGTTTGCATTTAACACATCCTTGGGAAATTAACAAAAAGAAATATTTTTCTTCAAACTACTAATATGTGTTCGATGTCGATCAACTAATAAGTTCAGGAGATTATTCCTTTGGAAAACATGAATGAGTGCCCCTAAAAAAATCATCAATTGTGCTTTGAAAATATCAACATGTCTATTCAATGCATATGACTTTTTCTTTTTAATAATGTTGACTTTCATTTTCAAGATATGTTGATATGTGTTATTACTAATTTTAGTAGTCTTGACTAGTATTCTTTGGACACTTGTTAAGAATGACCTTTTTCTTATTTTTCAACTATGTATTAAGCGCCATCACGAGCTTCGCCGCCATCAGGTAATGCCACCATAAATGCCACAAGTTAAGGAACCAGTGCTCAAACAAACAAGCCATTTAGTCAGTGAAGAATAAGTTGTTTTCCACACAATTAGAGTGAGCAATTACTGATAAGAAAAAACTAGTCCTGACACTTGTGGCATTCAGCCAGCGCAATAGGAATGCAAATAAATATATAGAAACAAGACTAGATGTGTATTGAAGCGTTTCAACAAAAACCAATATTTCATCATATTGGGCCGTCCTGACACCATGGAGGTGCGCCCTCTGCTTGCTGAAATCGCCGTCTTCTTGCGTGACTTTTCCTGTCTTCGTGTGCAGCACTGTAAGCGAGCAGCCAACTTTGCAGCCGACTGGGCCGCAAAGGCCCATCGGGATGGAACCCTAGCTGCTAATTGGGCTGAAGAGCCCCCCTCTTGTTTGCTTGATCTTCTTGTTACGGATGCTATGGCTGCAGGTTGTAATGTTGCTATCTCTTGAATGAAAGTTTCTCTTTTATGACAAAAAAAAAAATCATATTGGGCAATATTTTTTTAATTTTGCCACACATTATCATAACCCATCATACATTGATGACAAGATAATTGTCCAAAAAGTCCTAAACATATTATACGATTGCCAATTCAATCATAAACCTTGCAATAGTGCTAATTTAGTTCCAAACTTTTGACAATTTGCTAATTTAGTCATAAATTTTTCAATTATACCAATTTAATCATAAAATTTTTGACAACTCACCAATTTAGTCATAATTGTACCAATTTAATCTTAAACCTTTTGATGATTTGTTAATTTAATCTTAAATCTTTTAATGATTTGTCAATTTAGTTATTTCAATCAATTTTGACCAGAAATTGCTAATGTGAACATTAGCCTACCACTATTATTTTACATGGCATGATCACTGTTGATATTGATAATTTTTGCATTTTTTATTTTTATTTATTTTGCCTTTTCTTTCTCTTTAGCCTATGGTTAGTCGCTAGTAAGGGCTTGACCCTCACGGCCTAGGTGAGAGGTGCCTTCGCCAAAGGCCATGATGGGCTTGATGCCCTCACAGGCCCTCACCTGTGGTTTGTTGTCGGCCACAGGCCAAATGGAAAGAAAAGGCAAAAAAAAAAAAAAAAAAAAAGAAGAAGAAGGAAAAAGAGGAAAATAATTTATTTAAATGATTTACCAACTTAATCCTAAATTTTTTTTATCAATGTAGTCATGTCGTTAAAATCTGATAAAAAGTTTAGGACTAAATTAATACATTTAAAAGATCTAAAACTGAAATAGTTGCCGTACAATAATTTATTACTTTATTGTTGAAAGGCTTAGAACCCAAATTTGCTATTTTACGAAGAAATGGGATTATCATTTCACTTCGTCAAAAGGAGATGCCGGAGGGACTCGTTTCTTCAGTCCAGACCCCAACACCAGCGGTCCCATCGGACCAAGATTCCAACATTGGTTGGATTTGTTATTATATTAAATATAAGCTTTTTTTCTATTATATTATTATATTTTGTAGAATTTGGCCAAACACAATATGATTAGAAATTTGGGGTCGTTTGCCTTTTCTATAAATAAGTGAGAAAATTACTTTAAAAGTAATTGCTTTAAGTATCATTCATATTTCAAAATTGTTGGGAATAACGGATCCCCGAAAACCGGATTTGACACTAAATCGAACCCCTAAAACGAATGCGGAAGCGAAGCCCGGGAAAACACGTATCACCGATCCTAAAGCACACCACGGATTCGAGTGTACCTTGTTATCCACAGATTAGACACCAATACTGAAGAAGAGGAAGAGAATCTGGCCCTATTCGATCCGATGACGCCTTGAAGGGAAGAAGAACGAATGCCTTGTGCTTACTGTTCTTTTTGGAGAGAGAGAGAGCGTGCAGGAGAAAAAGCGTACGTACGTCTGTTTTCCAACATGTGCCATCTCTCTCTCTCTCCTCCCTTTTATACCTTCCCCCATCAACGGGCCCTATTCCCGTGGGCCGGGCTTTTTGGGCCCAGCATGGGCGGACGGGCCTTAAGCCCATCTCATAAATCCATTATCTCCCACTCGCACATGATGGGCTGAACGGAATTCTCTTTACCTCTCTTCAACATTCATACTGGTGAATAATCCATACGACCAGCATAGTTTGAGAGCTCGTTGCTATACATCTGTTAGGAATATATAGCAGCTCATAATGGGCATCACATCCTGAGTAGATTTAGTATGCAGTACCCTAGATCGATCGATCACATTTATATCTCCCTTGATCTCTTTCAAACAGTGATATATATATATATATATATATATTGTATTCACAATTATGATTATCTCAAAGACAGTCATAATTGGTTAACCGGTGAATACAAAACTACAATATGATTCTCCAAAATCGATCTTCCTCTTTCCTTCAAACTCTCAATTTCAGTTCAGCTTGCTTTTCTGGAAATGTCCCATTAGATCGAATCAAACTCATGACCATTGGCAATATCCTAAGATAGCAAACACTAAATAGAAATTTTGAGAATAAGCAAGAGTCATGAGGGGACTAAAAAATTGAGGAACTCTTTTCTTCAAGAGTCTCACACGTCATAAAAGTTGAGATTAAACTTTTTGCCACTCTTATTGGTCGTCTCATGCATACGTAGTATGAAATACGTATTACGGTCTTAACTCCTTTCCCATGGAGCGTATGTCTACACTTTCAATACCGTACAGATGATAGTTCAGACATACCCAATGTCTAACTTGAGTTCACGTATCTACTCATTCACAAAATTCATCGAACTCACATCGGCATCTTAGACGGATAAAGTAAAATATGTGGGGTATTTTACTTTCGGACATCGTAAAATTATGTTCTCATCTTAACACTCAGTTAAGGTGACATACGTGTTTTAAGCTTGAGCTCTCGATTATCACCTAGATAATAAGCTTAAAAAGCAGTCTCATCTCTATTTATCACACATGCGGAGCGATTACCCGTGTGAGTGGGCTAATCTTATATCTGTCCGACATACTTCTCTTAACTTAAAGTAATGCACTGAGCATTAAGATGCATAAAGATCAAATAAAGATTCATAGGCATTAATGATGAAAACACAAATTCATCAAATATGAACACTTAGGGAAATTACAATATTCAGTACATCAGCCTCTACGTAGTCCTAGAGATTTCATATGGCCACATAACACATCTCTAGGTATTGGCTTTGTCATAGGATCTGCTACCATTCTATGCGTAGTATGTACTCTAAGTTCACATCTTTTCGTGCAATCATATCCTTGACAAGGTTATACTCGGTATCTATATATTTGGTCTTGCCATGATATTTTGGATCTTTGGTATACACTTTTGCTGCTTGGTTATCACAGTTAACCAACAATAAATCTGCAGCACTTCCAATAATACTTAAATGATCCAAAAATCTCTTAAGCCAAACCCCTTCTTATACTGCTGCTGATAATGCCACGAACTCAACTTCTATCGTGGACAATGCTATACACTTTTGTTTCTTACTGCTCCAACATATGGTGCAATTATTCGGTAAGAAAACAAAGCCAGAGGTAGATTTCCTTTCATTTAAATCTCCTCCCCAAACATCATCAAAATAGCCTTAGAGTCGCATATCCCTTCCTTAATAACTCAGCGTATAATCAGCAGTCCCCTTTAGATACCTCAATATTCTCTTAACGGCTTTTCAATGTGCTTGACCTGAATTGGATTGGTATCTTCTCACCATTCCAACTGCAAAACATATGTCAGGTCTTGTACACATCATAGCGTACATCAAGCTTCCAACAGCACTAGCATAAGGAACATGTTTCATTTGTTCCTTCTCTTATAGAGTCCTTGGACACGAGTCTATGGCTCAATACTTCACCTTTTGCGCCATATATCGACCCCCAAAGTCAACATACCTTTTTTTCTGGCCTTTCACTATGAAACCAGCAGGTTGTTTTATATATACTTCTTCCTCTAATTCTCCATTAAGTCTTTACATCCATTTGATGTTCCCATACTAACCATTACTTTTGGGAATAATGCGGGACAAATGTGGCTCCTATGCCTTTGCCTTGGAACTAGTGAGCAAGAATCCAAGACCAACACCCTAGTGCGGGTTGGTCCCAAGGGGGCCTGGGTCGGTCCTAAGAATTTTGGGTCGGTCCAACCCCTAGACCAACCGTATATATTATATTATATTATTTATAATTCTTTTATATATTCAAACCTAAGTAAAATGTATGTTATATTATATTATATTGAGATGTTCTATCATTAGCACTAATAGTAGTTTCAATTTAAAACTTTTGTTGAGTATTAATTAAGTGTTGTTTGTTTTGTTTTCAGGTGTTTAGAAGTTCAAGTGAATTAACAAGATGTGAAGTTATATATTCATGGTTTATATTAAGTATTTTGAACTTTTTATGGTTTAATTGTATTTTACTAATGAATTTCAGCCGCACTTTGCTTTTCAATTTGTGTCAAATGGTAGAAGTTTTTGAAGAGTAGAGTAGTAATCTTTGCAGATTCTACGGTGATTTGCTAGTCAAGTGGTGGTGAAGCTCATTTTTTGGTTGAGTGGACTCTACATGATTAAATGCAGGCAAACGCTTTTGCATAAGGTGTTATGAATATTAAAGATAGATAATTACAAGAACTTTCAATCTTGTCCCATATCTCGATGAGCGGTTAGCAGGTATGAAATTTCTATTATCGTGTCATCTTAAATTTGCTAAATATGTATTCATATTAATAATTTAGTTGCATAATGCCGCATTGTCGATGGATATGTAATTTGAATTTGTAAGTTCGCTTTTTTAGGGAGTATAAAAAATAAGATGAAAAAAATTATCGATCGGTCCGGTCCTTGGTCCCAAGCTTAATAGGGTCGGTCCTCGGTCCTAAAAATTGAGGACTGACACTGTACGGGTTGGTCCTAGGGTTAGGGGGTGGCCCGGACCAACCCAGACCATGCTCACCCGTAGCAAGAATCATCAAGGCACGGATGCGGGGATCCTACTGAAGATGCAGGTGTCATTGAAGAAGTAGGCAGATCATCTTTGTCAGATGATGATGTAGGTGATTCAATTTCTTGATTCAAAGAATTTGAATCGGTTGGAATATATGATATAGGGTTTGCTGAAATGAAAACATATTAAGAACTCACGGATTAATCCTCTTCTAATAAGAATTGACTGTTGTTTGATTTTGGCAAAGGTGATTTAGATGAAGGTGTCATTTCCTAGAATGAAAACATATTAAGAACTCACAGATTAATCCTCTTCACATTGTGGAAAGGGATAACAATTGCGGTACATAGAATTAAGTTCACAAGTTGTCAGCAAAAAGTTCACAAGTTGTCAGCAAAAAAATTAAATCGACGAGTCTCTAGTGCTTGTGGGTATGACTTGAAGGAGTCTTGCAAAGGCAAAGGACTTCCGTTCTTGGCCATACAAAAGAAAACGAGTGGGATCAAGAAGTGGTTAGAAAAATGGAAAATCAAATCAAATAGAAAAACCTCTGTTGAAGGACTCATCCTTATTTATAAATCTCGCCCATATTAAATCAACGCTCTTATCAAGTTTCCACGTTAACTTTCACAAAACTACGTACTTCTAATCCAAGGCATTCCTATTCAATGCGGATATATATGGGCTTTTGACCTTTTCGGGAGCACTAGAAGAACTCATCCTTATTTATACATCTTGGATTTATTACCCATGTTGATAAAAGAGGGGAATCTGCACGTCTATGGGCACGTGCATGTGCATGTTATCTACTTTTATATGCCTAGTCACCGGCTGATGAGAGAAACATATGTTATCTTAGTTGAATATTCGTGCAGAAACCAAATTCTTTTCATCCGGACCAAGTAGCTGAATTCGACTAACTTATCAAAGTTACTGAAATGAATACCCTGCTCGGCTTGGAAATATTTTGCCAGCGAAAGAGAAGAATGACCAATGTTAGAGTGTTTTGTTAACTTTATAGACTTAAACAATGCCAGTCCAAAGGACACATTCCTTTTGCCTATCGCCGAGCTACGGATAGAATGGATATTCCAGCAGCAATCAATACAAGAATGGATCCAAAATGGTGGCGAGGAAACGACGGCCTTTATAGTTCCAGGGGAATATTCCGATACAAAGTTATACATTTTAGGTTCAAAGAAAGCGGGCGCAACGTTCATGACTTTCCTTCCTAGGGACTTTGCTCCACTATATCATCTAATGTTATGTGGACGATTTGGCGGTCAAGACTAAAGACGGGGTGATCACCTAAATGATCTCTAGCAAAAGATTTCGGAGCTTGTGCACCAATGTCGTCTCGACAATTAATAATGTGAGTTCCATGTTGGAAGAATGAATTATTAGATCATACAATATTTTTTTCCCACCACACCAGCAAAGACAATTTTTCACGCGGAAACTGTATTTTGACTTTCGAGGCAATAGAGAATATGTAATTATACAATTGCATATACTTGAAGTTCGTCTATATACATTTCTTTTCTATGAGATACTCAGGTATTATTATGCTTTTCTTTGGGGAAGATTGAAGGATATGTAATCTCCCGTAGGTGTGTATCATCAAAGATCTCAAGTGCACAAATTTATAAAAGCAGATGTTGGATGAATCTAAGAATTAAGGGACTTCTTCACGAATTTTACTCTCCTAGCTTTTCTCTTCAGTATTTTTTTTTTCCCGCTTGGGCATGCCCATTTCTCTTCCTCGTTTACTCCCACCTATTCACCGGCATCATACTCATTACAACTAAATGACTTGCAAATATGAAAATGATCTGACACATAAAAATTATATAGAATCATATATAAAAGGAAATGGATGAAAGATATTTCCAATCGTATGACAGCCCCATACACTTTAAACCTACGAGTTTAAAAGCTGTGAGCATTGTAAACAAAGAAACTCCAAACGTATTCAATGCTAGATCCAAGAAACACTTCTATATATCTTTATTTCTTATTCTCCAGATGACCGGGAAACAAGAAACCACTATTATCAATCTTGAAGTTCAAGAACCATATCCAAGAAACAATTATTCTCCCAACTACATAAGTATACCATTCTTATTCTCCCAGCTACATAAGTATACCATTCTTACCCCACTATGCTTCTCTTAACCTTCGGATGCCCATAAAAGCAAACGTATACTCGATTTTAGAGGAGAAGATCGTTACGCCATTAGGCAGGCTTCAATGAATTCTACGAAGAGCGCAGCATGCTCCTCTTCAGCCCGGGTGATCTCTTCTCAAATTTCCTGCACTCTGGCTCGCGTCGCTACAATGCGGGCTTCCGGGTGATTGATATTCACGGCCCGCCTAGCACGCAACAACAAGGCATTCTCTTTAAGGTCGAGCTCCCATCTGAGACGCCTTAACCTCCTCTCCACTTCCTCAAGCTCCTCTAAAACAACTTGCTCAGTCCTTGGCATTTTCTCTCCCTCTCTCAGTCTCTCTTAGTGTTTTCCTGGTTCAAGATAAGAAGGAAGAAGCAAGAATCAGTTTGAGATGGTTAATAGGAACTTTCCCCTCAGACTTCAAGAATGGACCTTATTTATACTCGCGGTCACTTAAATGATTACGGGAAACTTCAAAACCAATAAAAGAAGAAAACATTATTCTGCTAGAAATATTACGTAATATTTGTTGCATAGTTGACCGACTACATATTATAGCCAACTAGAAAAAGAAAACATTATTCCACTCGAAATTTCGTGAATGGACCTTATTTAGAGAGAGCTGTGATGAGCACTACAATTAGATGGACATAAGTCGTGTGGGAGACGTTTAATGGGGAAGAAGCGCGTCCCATGTTCGAAGAATGTCTCCACTTACCATTTTCAGACTGCTGTAATTTTAGAGCGGGCCTTCTTATTCCGGAGTATATGTTGAAAATTAAGAGAGAAACCGACCAACTTCAGAAGTCGCATTTTTTTGGTCTTTTGTATGCTGGATTGGGGTTTCTGAGAGTGGATTCATGTGATTTTCTTTTTTCTTTGGTGGAATGGATTTATGAGATTGAGGAGCAATGTTCTGGAGAGAGGAACAGAGAATTAGCTGAGAAAACCCTCAAGAAATTATATTCATTTGTCTTTTTCGAGCTGCAACCCTCATGTATAATTTTTCTCGACTATGGTTCATGTCATGTTTGCTTTGGACCTTCCGAATGTCCCAATCCCATGTTAAAGCTGAAATTTGGTCAACGTGGGAAGTTGAGAGGTTATATTCATTTGCCTTTCTCTGAGATGCAACCTTCTTGTTTGATTTTTGCCGATTATGGTTTATATCATGTTCACTTTAGACCTTCAAAAGGATAAATCTTTAGGTTACACGTCAAGTATGCTATTAAGGTCGGGACGTGGTTAGAAAAGAGAAAAATCAAATCAAATCAAATCAAAAACCCGCGTTGAAGAACCCATCCCTACCTATATATACATCTTGCATTTATTAAATCAATGCTCTTGATAAGTTTGCATGTGAAAGTTCATCCCCATTTATACACCTTGCATTTATTAAATAAACTCTCTTAGTAAGTTTCCATGTGAAAGTTCATCCCCATTTATACACCTTGCATTTATTAAATCAACTCTCTGACTATGTCTTCACGTTAACTTTGACAACACTATCGGGGGCAAACGTTTCAAATATAATCAACGGCATCTTCTCCCCGTTTGCTTTTTGGGATGAGGGTTGCTTAAATAAGGAGCATCGGATGTTCTTCGGGAGCCCCGCGCAGCTTAATGTGGAAAGTGTGATGCCGATCTTTTCCATATTGTCCCAATTGCTATCAATTCCACCCTCTATAGGGCACTTCAAAGTAAGTCTGCCCCTTTTAGATTGGGCCTCAGCTCCAACATAAGCAACCCTGTGGCCCATACTAACCATGTCAGCGGGGTGCCTCGATCGACCAACCATACTGGGGAAGACAACCCTTGGAGCATCATCTCCAGCAAAACCAACCTGTCAAATTCAGCACTAGATACCACCATGCACTCGAGGAAAGCCCATAGCAATGGACTGGTGCATCGATATTCTCACCTTGACCATGCCAAATCCATTATCAACAACGAGAGGCGGAACGTCTTCGGCGTTTGCCATCTCCTTATGCTAATCAAAGGAAAAACTCTACATGATTAATACAGGTAAATATTAATGTCCAAGTAAGATCCACGTAGGTAATTTCTAACGGATCCACGGTTACTTTATCATAGAAATACATGGGGGATAATACATAACTGTATAATGAACTGATCCAACAAAGCTAATTGAATGGAGCTTTTGTGGAGATATCAAGATAAATCAAGAGATCTAAGCCCAAAACCAAGAACAAAGATACCTCCAGTAGCTTTTTAATTTCAGAAAAATTAAAGCCTTAAGGATATATTTTCAATTACGCAGCTCCATCCCTCACTATCCAACAACAAAACAATGAAATGCTAATTCCAAATAATACACTGGCCAGGAAAAAGAAAATCAAGAATTTTTGAAGAAATCCTTTAACTACCATAACAATACGGGAAAAAGGATAACAGAGAGTGACGAGAATCTTAAAGATATTTACGGACTTTTCAACCCATTACGGTCGTCGAGTTCAACAATCATGCTTTAATTGTTGATCACGCTTTAACTCGAAACACCACAGCAGCTCGCACACCAACTATGCATCTATTCATGAAAGGAATCTCCTCTCGATGCCTTGAAACAGATTAAGCTAAATCATCCCAATTTCCTCTCTTGGTCTCGCACAATCCGTTGATTCTTGGAAAGCTCTACACGCGTTTAACAATCGGCAAGCCATCACCCATTCAGATTCGGTAAAATTCAATGGCGAACCGCCTAAATCAGTTCCTAAGCCTCTAAAATTCGACGGTTAACATGGCCGTGCATCGGGCAATACAAATGAGAGAACGAAACCCAACTTCGAATTACATATAAAAGGGTCAGATTCCATTCGATTCACCGTTTCATTCTCCGATTCAGAACCGAACGACAAAATCCAAAACAGAAGCAGGAGACAAGCTTTGGTTGAGAGTTCAAACACACCCAACGACATAATCGTTTGAGTGTCATCCACGGTAAGAAAGGTTCTAGAGTCTTACGTGTTGTATTATTAAAGATTTGTGACAGTATACCATTTATTTGCGTGTTATCTTAGGTTTTAAATTTATTACAAAGCGAAAGTTAATGGAAAACAATATAATATATATCTCATAGGCGGCCTTCTTAGAAAAGTGTACATGTCCAAAGGACCAATTTCTAGAGCAGCAAAAATAAATAAACACCCCAATAGAGGAAACATAAGATTGATATTCAAACAAAAATGTGAAGCCGAATAAAGTGAAAATACTCGGACAAAACTTTCAATTGAGAATAGGAAGAATTAAATAAGTCCCGCCGGAATTATATATAGAAAAATCAAATAACCACAGTCCCATCAAATGCATCTCTTAAACTATGATGAATCCATCCTTGGTACAGTAAAAACAAGTCTTTGCAAAGGACCAATACGTTTTGATTGTTACCCCACTTTCTCAATTTCTCTTAAGGATAAAAATATTCTTAAAGCCCTCACACTCTAAATCAAAACCCATAATTACAAAGTAGCAGATGGATCCATTCCTCTAACTCTTGTCTATAGAATCCATTACAAAGCTATGGCCTCTGCCTTTGGATACTTGGCTAGTATTCTTCAAAGACAACTTCCCAAGACAAAGCCTATCAAACTGGTTTAACTCCTGGTGGGATTTCTTTGGTCCTTTGGACATTATACTACATCCCACAATTAGTCAATGATACAAAATATTTCGGAAACACTTTGTACCAACCCAACATGATTTAAGGTTCTCATGCCTTATGCATTTTTTCATAATATTCAAAATCTTATTGGTAATAGCCTGGGAGTTCGAATACAATACATCCTCCAACTTAGTACCTGTACTTGTCCGAAAATACAAGATAAAATGGTGGGACGGATTCAAACGCCTTGAACAAGGATCCGAGACTGCGGTTAAGACATGGTTAAATAGCCAGAAAAATCAAATAACCACAGTCCCATCAAATACATCTTTTCTACAAGAAAAATCCATTGCAAGTGCAGCATTGGCTGCAATCCAGAGCAAGGAGGAAAAGGCCCAGCGTTGAGATCCCCAAGGGTTAAATTGACTTAAGAAAAGGCTTGTTTTTCGTACAACCATTCCAACTGATGCTTAGATAATTGTAGTAAAATCACCAAAACATATCAATCTAATTAGCTAGATCATCAACACACACTTAGAATCCAAGGGAAACATTTAAAGTACAAGATCAATAGGGAAATTCGCATTAGCAGTTCATACATGGGGCACGACAGTTGTTAATGCTAACTCAACAATTTTGGGCATATTTTGAATTGAAATTCGATGGAATTATCATAAATTTTCGTCGGAAATCAGGATTAAAAGCGAAAGGACTAGCGTTGAGATCCCCAAGGGTCAAAACATGTAATTTCCCATGCTGTCATTCTGGGTAATTTGATTTTCTAGGTTTTGACCGAAGAAAATAGGATTGATGTCACAAAAAATCTCAACACATATGACAAATTTAAGCTAAACTAACTCTTTTTTTTTTTTTTTTTTTTTTATCATAGAAAATTTCAAAATTAATACAAAATCAAGGTGCAAAATCGTAAATGCCAATGTCTTGGATCGAAGTAATTTCTCTTACCCAAGGTCATATCGTCGCTTCAGACTTTTTTTGAGACGATTTTCATTTCATGATCTTATTTAATAAAATCAGGACACTTTAGACAGATCTTGATATGAGATTGACATACTCCTTGATGTCCTAATATTACACGAAGTCCATTTGGCCCTGTTTGAGAGAAGCGCTTCCTCCCTCCCGCTCACTCATCAATTCCATAGAGAGACGAGACTGCCCTCTTGCCCTTTCCTCATCTCTTTGGATTCGGTAATGGCGACGTCCTTGATGGCAAGGCCAGTTCCGGCGACCCGATCGCGGCCGGCGGCGGCGGCATTCGAGACGGCGACAGGCGTGGAGGCCTTGTCGAGCTTCGACCGCATGGGCCTGAGCGACGATGTTTTCTCCGTGGGATCTACGGCCACGGGTTCGACAAGCCCTCGGCGATTCAACAACGAGCCGTGGTGCCGATTGTCCGAGGCCGAGACGTGATCGCTAAGGCGCAATCCGGCACGGGCAAGACCTCCACGTTTGCCCTCGCGTCTTGCCAAATCGTGGACACCTCCACGAGAGAGTACGCGATCCTCTTCTTGAGCGAAGACCCTTCTGTAACTATCGGTTTTCTACTGGAATTAGGTTGAGGCATGTTATGCGTTTTGCTTTGGAGGGTAAGATGAGTCATTAACATTATAGAGCTCAAACTATGACACCAAAGATTATTTAAAAAAATAAAAATAAAAATTGGCGAACCCTCTCTCTCTCTCGAATTTCTGGCGTAACAAAATTCAATCGCTCTGAGAGGAAGAATTTTTGGTTTTCGACCTCGTTAACTCAACAATTTGAGATGTTCTGATGTTGAGGCAGAGGGATGCTGGCTTTTAGTTTTACCATCACCCCTCGGATGGCCCTGAAAGAAGTTCAAGCCTTAGTCTAAGGAATTTGTTCGTGAACTTTGTTTTGAGAAGCTTTCTTTGGAATTAAGCGTAGCCTGAGTTTATGCACTTATTCGGGTTATATATGTATATTATATCGGAATGTTTAAGTGGGTCCTCTTAACTAAATATTTTAGGCACTTGCAAGGCACGAAAGGTTTTCTTCATTATCAAGGAAAACCAATAGTTTTGTTCTTACATTGTTGATTCTATGTAACACGAGCATTAGTATAATTGAAACTGCAATGTGGGTGTGCTTACTTGTGTAGCAAATATCCTGGATGCCCTTGCCAACAAGCTCCTACTATTAAGTATCCGTGACTCTGTTGCTTGTATTTTGTTGATTTTTCAAACTACTCTTGTTTATTTAGCTCTCTGAAAGTTTTCAATTTGAATTTGGTTGCTGCCTTCTGGCCATCGATTTTGTCTTAGCTAATTTGCTTCCTTCATGTTCTGTTCAGTGTGCAAGTGCTGATTTTGTCACCTACGAGGGATTTGGCGAGTCGACGACGAGAGAGTTGTGCTGGCTATTGGTTATTACAGAACGTGCTAGCCCATGCATGCGTTGGAGGCAAGAGCATGGGTGAAGATATCCGGAAATTGGAGCACGGAGTTCATGTTGTGTCCGGAACTCCGGGCAGGGTGCTTGACATGATAAAGAGGAGAACTCTTCGCACCAGGGCCATCAAACTCCTAGTCCTTGTGAGTGCACTACATCACCTCCTTCGACTTCGGATCCTATTAAGTTTCCTTCTGCTTTCTGCAAAACAAGTTCTCTCTATTCACTTACCTATATTTTTGCCAGGACAAAGCTGATGAGATGCTGAGCAAAGGATTTAAGGATCAAATCTATGATGTTTACAGATTCCTTCCTCCAGAGCTTCAGGTTGCCTGTCCTTCATGTTGAATCAATGTAGTAGTAGTAGTAGTAGCAGTAGTAGTAAAGATGACTTCTTTTACGCAATAACCCCAGTAATAGTCCCAAGTATTCCCAGCCCTTGGCTTAATTCCATTGCATTATCCTAATAAAACCGAATGCCATTACTTCTTTTTAAGTCCAATCTAAGAAATGCTCTTCACTTTTCGATCATTATCAATCTAGATAGTCATCCCTTCTCCTCCTCCGCCCTCGACCACCACATCGATTCCTAGAATTTCCAAAAGGTCTTTCTGCCTTAGTCAACATGCTGCAAGATGGAGCATTTAATTTTTATAAAATTCAAAATTTGATGAGAGATCTGGAATTTTCTTTCCTCCTTCATCCTCCTTAATATCTACATGATTTGGACATTAGAGCATGTACAAGGTGGATAAAACGGTTGTCTTTTGGCTTCATAGTTCTACTATGAATAGGGCACTTGTTCTTTTCTTTTTCTCCTTGTCTTGTCTGATGAGTATTAGATTTTTTACTACGACGAGACATGCTTCTCTCCCCATGATGTGCGCTTCGTAATTTTTCAGCACATTGCTATGATTTGCTTCGTTCTAAATTAAATCAGTTGTTAGGGAGTCGCTCATACACGTTCATGTTCACAACTGGCTAATGCATGAGTGGCATTCTCTGCAGGTTGTCTTAGTTTCAGCAACCTTCCCCACTAAGATATTAGAGATGACAGGAAGATTCATGACCGATCCCATAAGGATTGTTGTGAAGCGTGATGAGTTGATGCTGGAGGTGAGCTACATTGGGTTAGTTGCATTTGATGGCGACTAGGGATCATGAGATTCTTCTGACACAATCCTTCCTTTACTTCGTATGGTTGCAGCGCGTCGACCAGTACATGGTGCCAGTGGAAAGAGAAGACTGGAAATTTGACACTCTGTGCGATCTATACGACAACTGCCCCATAAGCCAAGGAGTTGTATTCTGCAACACTAAGCGGAAGGTACGACCCCAACCACGTTGGGTTCCACACTTGAGGTGGAACATAAACATCTTGATGACTTAGAGATCGTGAAGACTTCTACTGCTCTATTTCTCTTTGATCTATATTTTGTGCTGTGGCTCTTCATGTCTTCCTTATATTTGTCGAGCAGGTGGAGTGGCTTGCAGAAAAGATGCGTGATTCTAACTTCACTGTGTCCTTCATGCACGGGGACATGCCTCAAAAGGAGAGAGATGCAGTAATGGCTGGATTTCAATCTAGGGCGACTCGGTTGATGATCACCACCGATGTGTGGGCTCGAGGGATTGATGTTGAGCAGGTTAGTCCTGAAAATTAACATCGCAATAATGCAGATGATGACATTCTACCGTTTTTGGCTGCTGTGTGCATCAACTCATTCGTAGGTCGGATGCTTGCTTTTTCGGAAGGCCAAATTTCTTATTTTCCTGTTGCGCCACGACCATTTAGTTGCGCGAGTGGACGACTGAATCATTCTCAATACACTCTGTAGGTTTGTCTCGTTGTCAACTATGATCTTCCCAACAGCAGAGAGCTGTACGTCCATCGGGCCGGTCGAGTAGGCGGTTTTGGGCGGAAGGTAACCATTATGAACCTTGAACTGGAGGCAACGACAATCCTATTTTCAGTTTTTTGTTCTTGCCGTGGGTATAACGACAAATCTCTCATCGACATTGCAATTTACAAATGCCAATCCGCATGTGCTTTTGCAGGGTGTTGTGGTAAATTTTGTCAAAGACAAGGAGATCCAGATTCTTAGAGACATAGAGCAGTATTATGGCACCAACATATGCGAATGTCCGGAGGACCCTGCCGATATAATATGACAAGATAACAGTGGGTACACTTAAAAAGGCCGCGTGAGGTTCGGTTATTAGTCTATAGCTTTACTGCCGACCCATATATTATCGCATTGTTTGATCTTTTCAAAACTTGGAAGCAATTTGGTTGTGTTTGGAATGTTTAATTCGAGGGTTCTATGTTAGTTTTTCGAGTTCCGATCCTTGAATACGGGCTCCTACACACATTTTGTCCACCTTCGCATTGATATTTAACTTCCCTTAAGATGAAGTGGTGATCGACATTCTCCCAAAAAACCAGACATCATCAATTTCCTCACCCTTTCCCAAATAAATAAGTCCAAGGCGTTGACTTCTGGGTGTTCACTAACCTTCAATTCTCACCGAGGCGTCTAAAACTCTTTGCTAAACTCGCACAAAAAATATCACATCTTTCACCCCTGCTTAACATGAAAACCTTACGCTCCTAGGTTTCCATCCAAAGTTCGAGTTTCTGGTTAATAAAAAGTATTCTTCTTGGTGCTTTTCGATCTCCATTTTTCACCAAGGTATCATCGGGACTTCTGCTCTTGCTAAGCCGGCGCCAACGCTACCATCTTTAAGCTACTCGGTAGAAAACCCTTGAGATTCTAAAAGTTTTTAGCGAAAGTTGGATATGAACAAATGTCTTTGACCCACTCAACACCGTGAATGTCATGAGAGATTTACGTGAGATTTGTCTAGTCAAGCCGTGACGAGCTTTCTCACTTTATGCCCTTGTCTAAGCCCATATGCTGGGCCCCTAATCGGGTTTAATACCCTTATGTGATTTGGAGGTACAAACACTTGTGCGCGTTGTTACTTGAGCCCATCACCGTAGAATTTTCTTAATTTTTAAGTTGAATTTTCTTAATTTTTTGTCACGCCCCGAACCCCGAGACACGTGAACAACACGCCATGGTCATGTAAATGCGACATTCCCAAGTAGTGTCGCCAACCCCAATTTTAAATTATTATGCGCATGCGGAACGTGCTAAGAAACCCCTAACAAAAACATATGGGATAGGACAACAGGAAAATCAATTCAAAATCAAACATACTTTCATACATCATCATCAATCCAGGGTTTACATACACCAACGGGATCCAGAGACTATATGCACCAAAAATGGGTCAGAGTTTATGTGCATAAAAAGGGTCAATCTACACAACATGGATCGGTCCGCCAAAAAGAGGAACAGTCCTAAGACTACTGGTTGGCCCCGTTTGACGATCCCACATCCTCCACATCAGTCACCCAAGAGGCCGGGGGCAATGCGTTGATCACTCTACCGTCGGGAAGATCCGCCACGCCTTCACCCAAAATGGCATTCATCACAGCCAACAGAATATTCATGCTATCCAGTGGTCCAACCCTAACGCCATCGACTCCGGAACGAAACCAAGCCCTAAACATATAAGGTACTCTGACATCCACGGTTTCACCTGGACCTAGATAGTGGACCTAACCAACTGATAGACCCAAGGACTTCCAGGGTCATGAGCACTCTCTATCGTCTGGTCAATCTCCGTCGGCATGCCACTCATCTCCGGGGGTACCGCCATCTACGATCCTGTAATATTTTCCCTAAACCGGGATGAGACTTTGTCTCAGCAAGTTCACCCCTCCTAAACCCCTATTAGAAAGTAAATACGCCCCAGAGTGGCCTAGCCATGACATCAAGAAGACTTACCTCGCCTTAGCCTTCATCTGCAGGTTAGCACAGTTTATATAATTCAACCACGTGCAATTCTAATAACCCAACAACTGAGGCACAATCACATTATCAGAACAATTCAATCACGTGGATCGTCTCAGCGATCAATTGACTCGGCCGATTATATGTCATTCTAGCAAATCAATTACTGCTTCCAATCACGACCCTATAAGAAGGTTTAATAACCAATGGCAATCACGGCCCCACTCGGCACAATTAGAATCAGTGGCATCATGGCCCCACTCGGCACGACCTTTAAAAAGGTGGTAGATCCCGGCCCGATGGGCACGACCTCTAGTAGGTGGTAAATCACGGCCCGGTTGGGCGCGACCTTCATCAGGTGGCAATTCACGGCCTCATTGGGCGCGACCTTTATCAGGTGGCAATTCTCGGCCTCATTGGGCGCGACCTTTATCAGATGGCAATTCACGGCCTCATTTGGGCATGACCTCTAATAGGTGGTCAATCACGGCCTCACTGGGCATGACCTCTAATAGGTGGTCAATCACGGCCAATCGCCCATCAATTTCCACACTTAGGATTTTATAAAGAATCCCTATTTATCACAATCACACTCAATTTGCCACAACCAATCATCATTTTAAATTCTAAATGCACAGCAGCGATCGACACGAAATTCTGAGCAATCCGGGTCAAAAATAATTTTTTCATTTTTTTTATAATTTCGGATTATAATATAATATTATCTTATCCAGAATTTCGAAGCAATTAAATAATTCAAAACTAAAATCCTATTATGTCCCATCAAGGCTTAACATTAAATAACCTCTTTTAACCTTAATTAAACATACTTTAATATAAACCAATCTCTTAATCTACTTTATAATTAAATACACTAATCTACCCACCTAAACTCACTTAATTTAAACTAAACACACTTAGAGTATCATTAACACTCTAATCAAGGTTTAGTGAGGTAAACTCACTTGATTAACTTGCCGCTTGGACCAAAATGACGAGGGTGACGCCGGGATCGGGCCTAGCTTTCGGGGCCAAGAAGACGGCCAAAACGGGCCTCAATCGGGCTGTGAGACCCACTTTTCTTGCTGCACGACGGGGTCGGAGAAGAGGAAGAACGGCGATGGCTAGAGGCGGTAGTGGCGGAGGAGAGGCGCGGTTGGTCAGGCGGTGGCTCACGGCGACGGCTGGCGGCTTGGCTAACGGAGGGCGATGGCGGTTCGCTGCTAGGGACGGCCGAAGTTGCTGGCGCGGCGATGGAGGGGCTGAACCGAGGGAGAGGCGGTCGCGGGCTGGTGGGCGCGGGACGACGCGGCGGCGACGGCGGCTCGGCATGACGACGACGGACGGCGGGGAAGCGGCGCACGGCTGCTGGTCGACGGGCGAGCTCCTCCTCGCCGATCCTCTCCCCCTCTCCCTTTCTCTCTCCTCCCAATTCAAATGAAGAAGATGATGTTGATGGGTGTGAGGGCAAATCTTGGCCCTCCACTTGTCAAGATCTCCCTCATTTTGGCCACCCACCATGACATCATCCCATGACATCATCTTCCACTATCTCCTCTCCCACAACATTCTTCAATGGGTGCAATATCATTTCCGCCGGGGTCCAAATCTTTGTACACCCAATTTCTTCAATTTTTCTATCAATTCTCTTCTAATTTAATCCAATTAAAATCCACAAAAATTATCCCATGATCCTAATAAGATGTGTGACATGACCAAGCTTCCAACTTCTAAATTCAATCTCAATTTTTACGGTTGAATTCAATCTGGTGCGATTTCAGCGCGCCTAATCCATTAAGTAGCTTTTAGGGAAATTTTCTTGCATCCGACCCGAGGGTGATCGGTCCCCAAGTCTGACGCGGTAAAATTCCTTAATTACTTCACTCAATAGACTAGTTCCCTCGTGAGTGGCCAACTCTGAGAGACGAACTACGTGCACAGATGAATTGCCCGACTCAATTGACTGAAAATAAAATTGAGAAAAATCGGGATGTCACATTTTTAGTTTCTAGAGTGTCACTGCAACTTTGTGATGATAACTAAAAATAGCAAATGAGCTTTTTACTTCCTAAAATTTTTTGTCAATCTAGATTAAAGTGCAATGAACGCTTTTCATAAAGAGACCGATTCTAGATTTTCAAAGTCGAAGAACAAGTAAAGGTCAAGCTGGAAGTACAAAATCTAAAGACAAAAACGGAAGATTGAAGGAGGATTGTGCCAGCCAAACAACATTCAGTTTTTATGAAAATTTTATGTGATCTACATCTGGATGTGATGAACAAATTTCATGAAACATCGACTCCAAAATCGCATCACAAAAAATTACAAAAATTCGACAAACTGCCGATGTACATAAAAAATAGAGCAATAAGGAGAGCTTATCAGTTTTCCAGATTCTTATCTATATTTCGAAGCAAATTCCATCTAGTAAATGATGTTCGATTGAAGCTCATAATATATCAAATCAAGGCTTAAAACATGCTTTACAAATGTCAAGGACACACTTTCATTAGATATGGTCATATAATAGCTCATATCCTATTTAATCGGGCTTTATTTTGAGCTAAATTGAATTTTTAGTAATTAATAATTAATTTTCGAAATTAATTAATTATTTTTCGGAAATTAAGATTTTGATGACCGACGACCGAAATCTCGTGCTGATTGTCGTGCCGAGTCCGTTTATTTATTTGAGCTCAACGTTGTATGGAATTGAATAAATTGTGATATTTTAGGGATTTACCCTAAATTGATTGGAATTGACAGAGATTAAAATGTTAATTGGTAGATGGCCAAGTATGTTATTCAGCATTTATAATGCTTTGTTGAGTTGATTTAATTATTTGATTGAGAAATCGTTGGGCATTGGTTGTCGGTATTGAAAGTAGATTGGTAACCACTTGAAAAGAGAACACGTGGGCTCGGTGAATTGGAATGTCACATGGAGAATGCACGTGAGTTCGGTGGTTGAATATGTCGCCTTGGCGAAAAGGTCGCCGAGAGAATGCACGTGGCTCGGAGACTCGGTATGTCGTCCTGGAGAATGCACGTGGCTCGGTGACAGAGTTTGGCATCTAAAAGGGCATGTGGCTCGGTGAATTGATGCATCACCTTGGTGAGAGAGCACCTAAGAGAATGCACGTGGGCCCAGGCATCTAAAAGGACACGTGGCTCGATGATCTAATGCGTCACTTTGGTAAGCGAGTGCCTTAGAGAATGCACGTGGGTCCGGTATTCGGCATGGCATCTAAAAGGGCACGTGGCTCGGTGATCGATGCGTCACTTTGCAGCGAGTACCTTAGAGAATGCACGTGGGCCGGGCGTCGTAAAAGGACACGTGGCTTGGTGGCTTGATGTACCACCTTGGCGAAGAGGTCGCCTTAGAGAATGCACGTGGGTCCGAGGTTTGAGGCACGTGGCTCGGAGACTTGGAAGGTCGTCCTGGAGAATGCACGTGGCCTAGCTTTTAAATATCCCACAGTGGGGATTGAATTGTATGACATGTAATCGACTGGTTCGATTTGTTTGAAGTGAATGGGTGTTTATTGTGAATTGTACTGACTTGCAGGTGGGATTAGAGGCCAAGGTAAGTCCTTTGCCCTGTGCGTGTTTAGGCAGCCTTTAGTATAATGGTTTACTAATCGGGCTTAGTGGGGTAGAACTCGCTGAGACGTAGTCTCATCCCAGTTTGGGGAAAAACCATTTCAGGACCTCGCTGAAGAGCTGAGGAGGAGGAATCCGAGAAGGAGAACTCGGAGGTGAGATCTGAAGAAAATGATTTTTGGAAGAAGAAGACAATTCTGAGAGGGGCCTTGAGTACGGCCTAGTTCATCTAAGTTTCTGTCTTCTTTTGAGATCTCCGTTTTGATGTGAATAGTTATGAAGGGGTTTATGGTTTGTATAAAAAGTTTGGTTATAAATTTTAATATGAAAATATGGCCCTGCTTTTCTATCCCATCATTTTATTGTGCAGGGATTTTAAGCTTGCTTCCGCATGTGCTTAAAAAAATAAAAGGGTCGGCGATACGTTGTCCCAGGATATCGCTTATAAAATCGGCCAGCGAGACGAATGCGTGCGTGCACGAAGATCGGGCGTGACAGCTCATATCCTCGATCAAAGCTTTCTGGTCTAGAACGCATACGAACTTTTCAGAACAATGAATAGTCAACAATCAAACGATCAAACATCAAATAATCGATTCAGGCCATTCTATCATCATCCCTAGCCATTTCTAACGGAAGTCCTAGTCCCAAACCCTCATAAATGATCCTTGAATCGTTATGGACGGATCTTGCTCCATCGGACATATTTTAAGAGTTCTAAGGAACACCTACCTTTAGCATGATCAATCTCAAGCTCAATAGAGCTACTTCGCCACCAATGATCCTCATGATGGGATCGAGAAAAGATCCTAAAATTTAAATAAATCGCACAAAAACAAGATGTGAGAACAAGTTTGATTGAGCTTAAAATGAACAATCAAAAAAGATTAAGGAAATGGGATCCCTAATTAGGGCTAAAAATTGGGGTTGCCATGGACCGGGCGGATCCATGGAAATAATGGGCAGTTCAAGATTCCAATTTTTCGGAATCGGTATTTAGTGGGTGATTCTCGATTATAGGGTGGGAACCGCCCATCTGAACCATGCTCACTCCTCGACAAAGGTACTACTCAGCCACGAGAGAACACACTCAATCACACAAGGACATCCAGCAGAAGAAAGAGCAATAGGCCATGAGCAAATTCAGATCCAAACTCGGCTACTGTTGGATTCCATCGAAACTTAGTCACTCTCGGCTAAACTTAGCCCCTCACGGTCACGAACTCAGATACTCACGGTAACATGCCCAGCTGCTCCTAGGGCTGAAGGTGAGAACTTTGAAGAATCAACATGTGAGTTCGGTATCCGCAAGGCAATGAATCCATGCATCAAGACTGGTCCTTGCCTTTGGTTTTTTGAAGGTAAATATATGAACTTTTGCTTCCAATCTTTTTGATTAATTTAAGTGCATAAGCCTAAAGCACACCGCCAAGCGGTCAACGCAACCAAGGGCAAACAAGCAGCCCAAAAAAGACGACTACATAGGGCCGGGACAACCAACCAAACAAAACAACCAAACTAACCAATGGAAAGGCCACGTAGGACCAAGAAGACGAAGCTACCAAACAACAAGCAAAAAGAGAAGAGAAAACACCAGGGAAGGCGAAGAAGGCGAGGGAAGGCACCCGCTCGGCATGGACGGGGAGAACTAGGCGATCGCCATAGGAGCACTGAAAATAGACGAGTCAAGGTCCCAGTTCCTTTGTAACCTCATATTTCTCGGACTATCTTCCACATTTCTGAATGTTAAGGTTTTATCCTTAACTACTTTAATAAGATGCTTCTTGATAGCCGCAACCACTACTAGACGGTTTCTGAAGAGAATGTCGTTTCTATACTTCCAAATAAGGTGGTAGAGAGCACTAAAAGAGAAGCGACCAATGGAGCGATAGAAGTCCTTACCTAAGAGGAATTTCATCGCCCACTGAAGGTTTTCCGCCCAAGTCTTGTTCCTCCATGGAAGATTACACTTGGCCGCCCAAAAGTAAGCCATACTTGCCGTGATGCAGCAACCGAAGAAGAGATGGTCAATAGAGTCTGGCGTGAGCTTGCAAAAGGCACAAACTTCTCTCTCAATTCTCCCATAAGACATAATAAAAGCTTGGGTAGGAAGACGGTTCTTTATGATCAGCCATAGATTGAATTGGTATCTTAGAGTGATGGCCTTGCTCCAAATAAAGGAAGACCAATCAACCCTTGCTTTCCTTCTCCTGAAGCTCTGCCAAGCTGAGGCGACTGAAAAGAGACCGGACGGATTGTCCCTCCAAACAAATCTATCCGGGACCTCGGAGAGCGGGGAGTGGTTGGTTCCAAGAATCTAACGCTGTTTTGAATACGACCCATTTGGAGAGAATAGGTGCAAACTTGTAGCACACCTAGGAAGCCCGAAACCTAAGATAGTCTGCTCAGAACAAATAGTCTCCAGTGGACCTCTCTGATGCCAGTGGTCAAACCAAAGGGAGACTCTTCGCCCATCACCAATCCTCCAGTAGAAGGAGAGTCGAAACTCGGATCTCAGAAGGGTTCATTGTTAAACGCGATTCATTTTTTTTTTTTTTTTTAGCGTATTCAAGTTAGAATTCTTGGTGTTTCATTTTCATTCATCTTTTTCTTGTGAGTATACTTTGAATCGTTGTTATAGCTCCATTGTATTACTCTTGATTGGCTTAATCATAAGTTTTCAATTTAAGTTACGGTCATTAGGGTTTGAGAAGCTAAGTACCACTTCCCCTTAGGGACATTCGTGGCCACTTAAGGCGAGCATAACAAAATTTCTGGAATAGAAATCAATTTCGAGCCAAAAATCGATTTCTCAATTTCTATTCCACGGACGAGTTTCTAAGAAAAAAACGCGTTTGATGACAATTCATAATTTCTAATTCTAGAGTAAAAAGGCGGGCAAGCAAAGTTTTGTCAACACTAGAAAAGGAATACAGGGGCATGCATTGATGATATGTTAGGGAAGAGTAAAATCACGGGGAAACATTTCTATTAGTTAGGATGTTAAATATGACTCGAGTTTGAGCGTTTGCTAAAACGCGAAATTCAGTAGACTCGCAAAGGATATATAAAAATAAAATAAAGGAGGAAAGTTGATTTCTTGTGAAATCCGAACGATGAAGTCCTCTCCTCTGCACGCGTGAAGATCTCCACGTGAAGCCAAAATAGGAAAGTAGTGGGGCCCAAGGTCAAAGGTTTGACCTTGGGCACACCCACGTATAAAACAGAATTTTTTTATATGGGTTTCTTGCTGCCTTCTTTCGTTGGTTGGGTTGGACGGCCGAAACCCTACGGAGAAGTCGCAGAAGGGAGCCGCGAAAGAGGTCTACTTCTCGGGGTGTTGCTGCTGCACCCGTACGAGAGTAAAGGAGGAGCCGCATATCTTCAAGCTGAAGCGCGATCAAGAAAATGAGTTCTTTTTCAGCGTTTGTTTTTGAGCTTGTGTGATAATTTTGTGTCGTGACTTGGGTTTGGATTAAATTGGGGTTTGGGAAACACCGAGAGAGTGTCTGAGTGACTTGAGTGTGTAATCTCCTTGTATCGCTTGATTTATAGTGAAATTCACTACTGCTCTCCCCGTGGACGTAGGTCTTTACGACTGAACCACGTAAATCTGGTGTCTGATTTATTTTTCTTCTTCCGTCTATATTTTGTTCGATCGCTCGCCCCAATCGCAACATAGGAAATAACACATGAGATTGAATCAGGGAAAAATGAATTTTAGGAGTCACACTTTGTACCACGAGCTACTTGGATATGATCAAATCTTTAACTTCTCAGGAAGTGTGGCTAGGTGTTGCCAAATATTTTGCTCTTAAGATATTTTGTTGCCACGTTATATTTGAGTTAGTGATGGCTAGCTCAATGGAAATGTAAAAAAAAGTCCACATTTAAGCTATTCACATTGTGGACAGGGATAGCAGTTGCGGTATATAGAATTGAATTCACAAGTTGTCAGCAAAAAAAATTAAATCAACAAGTCTCTAGTGCTTGTGGGTATGACTTGAAGGAGTCTTGCAAAGGCAAAGGACTTCCGTTCTTGGCCATACATAAGAAAACGAGTGGGATCAAGAAGTGGTTAGAAAAATGGAAAATCAAATCAAATAGAAAAACCTCTGTTGAAGGACCCATCCTTATTTATAAATCTCGCACATATTAAATCAACACTCTTATCAAGTTTCCACGTTAATTTTCACAAAACTACGTACTTCTAATCCAACGCATTCTTGTTCAATGCTGATATATATGGGCTTTTGACCTTTTCGTGAGCACTAGAATAACTCATTCTTATTTATACATATTGGATTTATTACCTGTCTTGATAAAAGAGGGGAATCTGCACGTCTATGGGCATGTGCATGTGCTTGTTATCTACTTTTATATGCCTAGTCACCGGCTGACGAGAGAAACAGATGTTATCTTAGTTGAATATTCGTGCAGAAACAAAATTCTTTTCATCCGGACCAAGTAGCTGAATTCGACTAACTTATCAAAGTTACCGAATTGAATACCTTGCTCGGCTTGGAAATATTTTGGCAGCGAAAAAGAAGAATGACTAATGTTAAGAGTGTTTTGTTAACTATAGACTTAAACAATGCCAGTCCAAAGGACACATTCCTTTTGCCTATCGCCGAGCTACGGATAGAATGGATATTCCAGCAGCAATCACTACAAGAATGGATCCAAATGGTGGCGAGGAAACGACGGCCTTTATAATTCCAGGGGAATATTCCGATACAAAGTTATACATTTTAGGTTCAAAGAAAGCGGGCGCAACTTTCATGACTTTCCTTCCTAGGGACTTTGCTCCACTATATCATCCAATGTTATGTGGACGATTCAGCGGTCAAGACTAAAGACGGGGGCGATCACCTAAATGATCTCTAGTAAAAGATTTCGGAGCTTGTGGATCAATGCCATCTCGACAATTAATTTTGTGAGTTCCATGTTGGATAAATTAATTATTAGATCATACAACATTTTCCCCACTGCACTAGCAAAGACAATTTTTCATGCAGAAACTGTATTTGGACTTTCGAGACAATAGAGAATACGTAATTATATAATTGCATATACTTGAAGTTCGTCTGTATACATTTCTTTTCTATGACATACTTAGGTATTATTATGCTTTTCTTTGGGGAAGATTGAAGGATATGTAATCTCCAGTAGGTGTGTATCATCAAAGATCTCAAGTGCACAAATTTATAAAAGCAGATGTGGGATGAATCTACGAATTAAGGGACATCTTCACGAATTTTACTCTTCTAGCTTTTCTCTTCAGTATTTTTTTTTTCTCGCTTGTGCATGCCCATTTCTCTTCCTCATCTACTCCGACCTATTCACCAGCATCATACTCATTGCAACTAAATGACTGGCAAATATGAAAATGATCTAACACATAAGAACTATATAGAATCATATATATAAAAAGAAATGGATGAAAGATATTTCCAATCGTATGACAGCCCCATATACTTTAAACCTACGAGTTTAAAAGCTGTGAGCATTGTAAAATAAGAAACTCCAAACATATTTAATGCTGGATCCAAGAAACACTTCTATATATCTTTATTTCTTATTCTCCGGACGACCAGGAAACAAGAAAACACTATTATCAATCTTGAAGTTCAAGAACCATATCCAAGAAACAATTATTCTCCCAACTACATAAGTATACCATTCTTATTCTCCCAGCTACATAAGTATACCATTCTTACCCCACTATGCTTCTCTTAACCTTTGGATGCCCATAAAAGCAAACGTATACTCGATTTTAGAGGAGAAGATCATTACGCCAGGAAGGCATCAATGAATTCTACGACGAGCGCACCACGCTCCTCTTTAGCCCGGGTGATCTCTTCTCGAATTTCCTGCACTCTGGCTTGCATCGCTACAATGCGGGCTTCCGGGTGATTGATATTCACGGTCCGAATAGCACGCAACAATAAGGCAATCACTTTAAGGTCGAGCTCCCATCTGAGACGCCTTAACCTCCTCTCCACGGCCAAAAGCTCGTCTAAAACAACTTGCTCAGTCCTTGGCATTTTCTCTCCCTCTCTCAGTCTCTCTTAGTGTTTTCCTGGTTCAAGATAAGAAGGCAGAAGCAAGAATCAGTTTGAGATGGTTAACAGGAACTTTCCCCTCAGACTTCAAGAATGGACCTTATTTATACTCGCGGTCACTTAAATGATTCCGGGAAATTTCAAAACCAATAAAAGAAGAAAACATTATTCTGCTAGAAATATTACGTAATATTTGTTGCATAGTTGACCGACTACATATTATAGCCAACTAGAAAAAGAAAACATTATTCCACTCGAAATTTCGTGAATGGACCTTATTTAGAGAGAGCTGTGATGAGCACTACAATTAGATGGACATAAGTCGTGTGGGAGACGTTTAATGGGGAAGAAGCGCGTCCCATGTTCGAAGAATGTCTCCACTTACCATTTTCAGACTGCTGTAATTTTAGAGCGGGCCTTCTTATTCCAAGTAGATGTTGAAAATTAAGAGAGAAACCGACCAACTTCAGAAGTCGCATTTTTTGGTCTTTTGTATGCTGGATTGGGGTTTCTGAGAGTGGATTCATGTGATTTTCTTTTTCTTTGGTGGAATGGATTCATGTGATTAAGGAGCAATGTTCTGGAGAGAGGAACAGAGAATTAGCTGAGAAAACCCTCAAGAAATTATATTCATTTGTCTTTTTCGAGCTGCAACTCTCATGTATAATTTTTCTCGACTATGGTTCATGTCATGTTCGCTTTGGACCTTCCGAACTTCCCAATCCCATGTTAAAGCTGAAATTTGGTCAACGTGGGAAGTTGAGAGGTTATATTCATTTGCCTTTTTCTGAGATGCAACCTTATTGTTTATTTTTGCCGACTATGGTTCATATCATGCTCGCTTTGGACCTTCAAAAGGATAAATCTTTAGGTTACACGTCAAGTATGCTATTAAGGTCGGGATGTGGTTAGAAAAAGAAAAATCAAATCAAATCAAATCAAATCAAAAAAATCCGCGTTGAAGAACCCATCCCTATATATACATCTTGCATTTATTAAATCAACTCTCTTAATAAGTTTCCGCGTGAAAGTTCATCCCCATCTATACACCTTGCATTTATCAAATCAACTCTCTTACTAAGTTTCCATGTGAAAATTCATCCCCATTTATACACCTTGCATTTATTAAATCAACTCTCTCACTATGTCTTCGTGTTAACTTTGACGACACTATCAGGGACAAATGTTTCAAATATGATCAGTGGCATCTTCTCCTCGGTTGCTTTTTGGGTTGAGGGTTGCTTAAATAAGGAGCATCGGACGTTCTTCGAGAGCCCCGCGTAGCTCAATGTAGAAAGTGTGATGCGAGATCTTTTCCATATTGTCCCAATTGCTGGCAATTCCACTCTCCATAGGGTACTTCAAAGTAAGCATGCCCCTTTTAGATTGGGCCTCATCTCCAACATAAGCAACCCCGTGGCCCATACTAACCATGTCAACGGGATGCCTCGATCGACAAACCATACTAGGGAAGACAACCCTTGGAGCATCATCTCCAACAAAACCAGCCTGTCAAATTCAGGTTATTACGTGAGCACAAATACCACCATGCACTCCAGGAAAGCCCATAGCAATGGACGAGTGCATCAATATTCTCATCTTAACCATTCCAAATCCATTATCAACACCAAGAGGCTGAATGTCTTCGGCATCTGCCATCTCCTTATGCTAATCAAAGGAAAAACTCTACATGATTAATACAGGTAAATATCAATGTCCAAGTAAGATCCACGTAGGTAAGTTCTAATGGATGCACGATTAAGTTTTATCATAGAAATATCTTGGGGATAATACATAGCTGTATAATGAATTGCACTGAACGATCCAACAAAGCTAATTGAATAGAGGTTTTGTGGAGATACCAAGATAAATCAAGAGATCTAAGCCCAAAACCAAGAACAAAGATACCTTCAGTAGCTTTTTAATTTCAGAAAAATTAAAGCCTTAAGGATATATTTTCAATTACGCAGGCTCTATCCCTCACTATCCAACAGCAAAACAATGAAATGCTAATTCCAAATAATACACTCGGCCAGAAAAAGAAAATCAAGAATTTTTGAAGAAATCCTTTAACTACCATAATAGTACAGGAAAAAGGATAATAGAGTGACAGGAATCTTAAAGATATTCTTGAATTACGGTCGTCGAGTTCAACAATCATGCTTTAATTTTTTATCACGCCTTAACTCGAAACACCACAGCAGCTCGCACACCAACTATGCATCTATTCATGAAAGGAATCTCCTCTCGATGCCATGAAAAAAATTAAGCTAAATCATCCCAATTTCCACTCTTGGTCACGCACAATCCGTTGATTCTGGGAAAGCTCCACGCGCGTTCAACAATCGGCAAGCCTTCACCCATTTCAATTAGGTAAAATTCAATGGCAAACTGCCTAAATTAGCTCCTAAGCCTCCAAAATTCGACTGTTAACATGGCCGCGCATTGGTCAAAACAGATGAAGGAACGAAATCCAATTTCAAATTACATAATAATAAAAAATGGTCGCAGTCCGTTCAATTTACCATTTCATTCTCCGATTCAGAATTGAGTGACAAAATCCAAAACAGAAGCAGAGAGACAAGCTTTAGTTCAGAGTTCAGACACGCCCAACTAGGGGTGAGCAGCAGTCTAGGGTCGACGTTGGACCGACCCTGGACCGGCCCAACCCTGCCGGTCCTGGTCCGGTTCCCAAGGGGATTGGGTCGGTCCTTGGTCCTGAAATTCCAGGACCAACACTGTGCGGGTTGGTCCTCGGTCCTAAGAGTTTTGGGTCGGTCCAACCCTGGACCAACCCTGTATATTATATTATATTCTATTATTTATAATTCATTTATATATTCAAACCTAAGTAAAATGTCTGTTATATTATATTATATTGAGATGTTCTATCAATAGCACTAATAGTAATTTCAATTTAAAAATTTTGTTGAGTATTAATTAAGTGTCGTTTGTTTTGTTTTCAGGTGTTTAGAAGTTCAAGTGAATTAAGAAGATGTGAAGTTATATATTCATGGTTTATATTAAGTATTTTAAACTTTTTATGATTTAATTGTATTTTACTAATGAATTTCAGCTGCACTTTGCTTTTCAATTTGTGTCAAATGGTAGAAGTTTTATAAGAATAGAGTAGTACTTAGTTGCTACAGTGATTTTCTAGTCAAGTGGTGTGAAGCTCATCTTTTAGTTGAGTGGACTCTACATGATCAAATGTAGAAAAATGTTTTTGCATATGGTGTTATGAATATTAAAGATAGATGATTACAAGAACTTTCTATCTTGTCCCATATCTCGATGAGTGGTTAGTAGGTACGAAATTTCTATTATTGTGTCATCTTAAATTTGCTAAATATGTATCGGTATTTATAATTTAGTTGCACAATGCCATATTATCAATGAATGTGTAATTTAAATTTGTAGGTTTGCTTTTTTAGAGAATATAAAAAATAAGACGACAAAAATTATCGATTGGTCCTTAGTCCTAGGCTCAATAGGGTCGGTCCTCGATTCTAAAAATAGAGGACCGACACTGTACGGGTTGGTCCTAGGGTTAAGGGGTGGCCTAGACCAACCCGGACCATGCTCACCCCTACGCCCAACGACATAATCATTTTAGTGTCATCCACGGTAAGAAAGGTTCTAGAGTCTTACGTGTTATATTATTCATATCTTGATGTTGCAAATATAATTTTGTCCAGCACAGGATATTCTTGCACTGTCAGGGATGAATGATGCGGGTGGTAAGCCAGTCATTTGTGCATGCATAGACAATACCGTTCACATGTACGAGCTCCCGTGGTAAGTCCAAAATAATTTCTGTAGTTGGTTTGACATCCTTGTCTCTCGGTGATGACTTTTCTCTTCTTCTGCTTGGCTGACTTCGTGCACTCCAGGTTCAATGAAAGGGGCAAGATATTCTCAAGACGAGAAGTCATGACTCTTCAGACCGCTCCTGGAGGCCTTTTCTTCACGGGAGACGCCGCGGGGATACTGACCGTTTGGAACTGGTTGGATTTTCTGAAGTGCCAACAAGAGCCGCTTCCTCATTCGATGGAATCATGCTCAGTAGAAGAGAGAATCGATCAAGCTATGGACATTGGAGTTCAAATTTCGTAAGGAAGGCAATGTCATCTATGCCCTGATGCAACTGGGATGTGATTTAAAGCAAGAAACGAATGGCTATTACTCCTACTGTCTGCACCGCACTCTCTCGTTTCTTTGAATTCTAAACAAGAGCCGCTTCCTCATTGAAAAGGTTATGTCACACTTTGAATTCTAAACAAGAGTTATGCTACCATCAAATGTGCAATTCTAAATGAGGGTCGACTCTTGCTGGTTGTAGCCTCTAGCCAGTCGCCGAAGGTTGGGCAACTTGTTAGAGGAAGAAAAGGAAAACAAAATAGAGAAAAATAAAAAGAAAAAAATTAAAAATTAAAAAAAAAAAACATAAAAGACAATTGAAAATTTTGGAAATATATTTAAAAATTAATAAATTTTGTCCATGTCAACGTCGACCATATCACGGCCGATGTCCACATCAGCAAATTATGGCCAAAATTAATCGGATGGACTCAATTGGCAAAATTAAAAGGTTTATAATTGAATTGATAAAAATGCAATAGATTTGATACTTTCTGGATAATTTTCCCCTTTAAACAAGTGTAATTGTGCATTTGATGATAACCCAGAAGAATACATACGTGTATTTATATAATTTATTTCTATACAATGTATAAGGATGAATATTCTCGAAGAGATAGGTCGATTTGGCAATCTTATTAAAGAATCCAGCTTTCATTAGGACATGATTTGGATTTCTTAATATTATGGCTGCAAGCAAGTCAATTTGGCAATCTTATCAAAGAATCCCCTATCAGTTATGACATGATCTGGATTGCTGGTAACTATGGCAGCAGGCAAATCGATTAGATTAGATTGCCTAGTCGACCTACCTCTTTGACAGTATTTATCTTTATACAATGTGTAATAATATATTCGATTTGGCATACTACCATCTATGAAATTGCGTCAATAATTAACATGACTGGTCCTTTCAATATAAGAAAAATGAATCATGCATTCTCCATCTCTTCCCTATTCCCAATCCTTTTCCTCATGATCTTCTACTGTCAAACGATATTGTTCAGGACACCTGTAAGAAGATTGCAGCCAATGACCCAGAGTTGAACTTCATCTTCTGCATGAAGTCTCTTAGGTCAGATCCAAAGAGCCATGAGGTGGATCTTGAGGGATTAGGACTAATGGAGCAAAGCTGTTACAAGCCAACTTGACGGGGATGACCGAGTACGTTAAATTAATGAAGTTTATGTTAGCCAATAAATTAATGCTGGCCTATCAATCTCCATTGTATATATGACTCTTTTTTTTTTTAAGCAAACGCTCTATTTCTTGCAAACGGAATTTTTTTTTAAAGAGGGAGATCCTCTACTATAGACAAATTAACTACTGTTGGAATGAAACTGATCTCCATAAAATCAAAATCAATGTTTGTGTCGAATAAGGGCCCATTAGCAGCTTATCAATATCTCAACTTAAATCTCTAACAATTGATTATTTGCACCATTTATTTGCTATTTTAATTAAATAGTATGCATGCTAACGAGTGCATACTGAATCAATTCTAATCCAATGAATCATTAAGAATTGACATTTGTGCGGAATTGATTTTGGTGTTGCTTTTCGACGGTGTGAGATCCTAACTTCAATTCCTCGCCAAAAAGAAAAGAATTTTTACATTGTTGTCATTTAAATCGGATAAAGTAATGGATAATATCCTCGAATATTTATATGTATAGAGTTCATGGATTCGATTGAACAACAAATTAATGATTAGCTGCACAGCTCAAGCCTGATCAGCCCCTAGTACCTTGAGATCCACCTCATGGCTCTCTGGGTTTGACCCAAGAGAACACTCTTCCTTTCAAGTCTCTTTGCAGAGCTTATCTGCTCGCATAATTGCTCGGCGCACAGGATCGGGAGAACATCAGATCTACTTAAAATTTGATTGTGTGCTTGAAATCCTGATCAAGTCCCAAACACCTCCCAATATGGGGTCAAAGGGAGTCGTCCTATTGCTATCAATTTCAAACAATGTTGTTCCGGTCACTGAAGGTGGAGCAGTCTTATTGGTTTCATAAGCTTCAATGAAATCCATGTATTATTTCTAATTCTCCAGATCCGTTCATTTGAATTGTAGTATGTGATGTATCGGTTTTGATTCCTCATTCTAAAGTACGTGGAGTGCCATAAAGCTTATGAAAGTACATTTATCAGTTTCTCATTGAACGATTTTTAACGGTACAGTAGTCGGCCCATGCGATGTGAATTTGAAAGAAGGTAGGTTTTCTTTCGACAAGTTATATGGTCAACTACTAAGAAGATGCATTTGCCCAAGTTGAATAACAAAAGGCATACCAATTACTAATGACAAATCATATACAAACGGTATTAATATCTATACAGAAACGACGGAGTGCGGTGCAGACAGTAGTAGTAACAGCTATCCCGTTTCTTGCTTTAAATCACATTCCAGCTGCATCAGGGCATAGATGACATTGCCTTCCTTACGAAATTTGAACTCCAATGTGAATAGCTTGATCGATTCTCTCTTCTACTGAGCATGACTCCATCGAATGAGGAAGCGGCTCTTGTTGGCTCTTCAGAAAATCCGACCAGTTCCAAATGGTCAGTATCCCTGGAGTGTCTCCCGTGAAGAAAAGGCCTCCAGGAGCCGTCTGAAGAGTCATGACTTCTCGTCTAGAGAATATCTTGCCCCTTTCATTGAACCTGGAGTGCACGAAGTCAGCCAAGCAGAAGAAGAGAACAGTCTTCACCGAGAGACAAGGATGTCAAATCAATTACAAAAATTATTTTGGACTTATGATGGGAGCTCGTACATGTGAATGGTGCTGTCTATGCATGCAGAGGACTGGCTTACCACCCGCATCATTCATCCCTGACAGTGCAAAAATATCCTGTGCTGGACAAAATGATATTTGCAACATCAAGATATGATGTTACATCAGTTCCATGAGACTAGGAGCACGGTAAGAAACAGACAAAGCATCGACAGGTAAAAGATGAAAATTCATGTCTTCTCCACATGGAGCAAGCAAGCACATGCAAGGTACTTGATCGTGTAGCAATATTACAAAGGTTCATTCCACATCATGTAGTCATTTTCAGCTGGGAAGTAAAACCAAAAAGCAATAAGACGCATATTTGTGATCTAATTTAGAAAAATAGGTCCATGCACTTTGCCAATATGGAGTCAATAAAAAAAAAAAAAAAAAAAATCACCCTTTGCCTACACTTTTTCCTATAGTGCCATCATCAACCACAACATACCATAATCCACACAAGTGCAAAAAAAAAAAAAAAAAAAAAAACAATTAGCGAGCCACATACATGGTCCTCATGATCTGCATAGGCAACTTCCAAGCTGCCTCCTTCAGTGGCAACTCAAACATTGAATGTCTGATCCAATGAACAAGATATCAAATACTGGTCCCAGCAAATCAGCGACATCACACGTCAGTGTGTCCAACGAGTTCCAGAACACACTCCAGAGTGTGCAAGTCCCACACCTGCGGAGGAGAAAACAAGAAAGATGTGAGGGGTCGGCACAATGCTACAGTGGAGTAGCGCAGAAAAATACAGAGAGGACGTAGTAAACCAATAAAATAATGCAAGAGAAAACATAAACTACTAATGCCAAGTCACGCCTTCCCCGGACACACAACTAATCAAGCAGAGAGACATCTATGACAAACCCACTTACCCTTATGGTCCGGTCAATAGAACCTGAAGACAACTGGTCAGGCCCAACGGTTAATGATACCATGCCCTGAGTGTGACTCCTGAGAGGCGCAGCCATCTGGAAAGGATCAGCCTCACTACCTCCTTTCCACACCAAGATAGTGCCATCCTAGAAGCAAAATTTGTTCAGTATAATCATCAAAAGACCAATTTAATTCAGCACAAGTATCAACAGAATGAGGCAGTCAGTGATCATACGAATGTTGACTTAGGTGGGCCAGACATAAAGAAGAAGAAAAGAAGAATTTCAGGTCTAAACCAAAAAGCCAACCTCACACTCAGCATCATCTTTTATATGACTTAGAGCGAGATTCTAAAGAAATAGACTAGAAAAAATTCCAGCAGATAAGTCAACTAAATTGACACTAACTTCTTTCTAATAACAGATTACCTGGCTCCACCAAAAAGCATGTCATTAGCAACTTCCAGAGATGGATCCGTCCAACTGGTCCACTGACAACATAACTAGCAACATTCTAGATATTAAATACCTACAATCCATACCTACAAGAGATACAAGAGAATGCAATGAATTAAAGCTAGCTCACTAATTCAAAATTCGCCAAAGAAAATTATAACAAAGGACAAAGGAGACTTAGGCAACCGCTCACCTTAACAGCATTAGGCATGCTGACAAACACCCAAGATCCCTGCATCTAGCCAGGTGAATTCAGTGAGTTCAACTTCTAGAGAGAGAGAGATTCGTCAACAGATAAAAACCCTCAAAAGCCCCAAGAAAAAGTATGCCATTACTGGATATCAGGCAACTGTGGGAAAGGCGATCATGTCCTTTCTTGCATTGCACAAATGGCAAAAACTAATCTGTAAATAGTACCTTTTTATACCCCTCAAGCTTTAGCCAACAAGGCAAAATCAACACGGTGAAACCAGAACATGCATTGCCTTTCACAAAGTTGCCCAATGTCCAGAATGGCGTACTTTTATGCCAGACAGGCAATAATATTTCAACATCTCAATTAGTGCAAGACAGAAACAAATCGGAGTTTAGTAAAACTAGCTATGCAACTAAGTGTTCTCCAGCTATAGTCTTGGGTATAACAGAACCAAAATGACAACATGGCAAAATCAACACCATGAAACCACAAATGCAAGAAAGGACTTGCATTGCCTTTCACACAGCTGCCCGATATCCAGTAATAGCATACTTTGTCTTGGGGCTTTTGAGAATTTTATCTGTTGACGAATCACCTCTTTTTCTAGAAGTTGAACTCCCCGAATTCACCGGACTAGATTCAGGGCCCTTCACAGGGCAATCCTCAATGTTCAGGCATATAACTTGACTGCTTTTGCAGCTCGATGGTAAACATCAAGTGGAAGAGATGCATCGTGCAAAAACCCGTGGGGCCGGTTGCAATCCCCTTCTAAACCAGTAAGTGCAAACTTCACAGCTGGTCAGTGCTGCTCAAAGCTGATTATAGTAAGGAGCTGATTTCTGTGGCATGCTATTGTATACAGAGTACAGAGAATCGATCTCTGAACTCAATGATCAAAGCCACTGTAGTCAGCAATCCCCAGCATTTCAGTTCCTCCATCACCAACAACATGGATAAAAAATAAAGAACAATCGACCGATCCAGAAAATGCATAACCGACATCAAAAGCCCTCGACCCATGATTCCCTTTCCCATCTCCTTCAATTCCAACCATACCAAATTCGCCCAGAACCATGATGACTGAAAACCCAGAACATGGACTGGACCACCGGACGATCGACAACATTCGGACGACAATGCCGCATTATCGGAGCCCATTCCAGTTCCTAACTCGCCATCCCCGTAACAGCCCCCTCAAAATCAAGGTACCAAACCACCCCCCTATTTCCTTTCAGGCGTAAAGGGAAAAACCCCAGTTCCTTCGCCATCAAAAAAGCTAACGATCCCCGCCGGCGACTACCGAACGCAGGCCCCACGGCCGTCGCCCTCGCCGTCGCCGGCGGACGCGCAGCTTCTACAAAACCCTCCGACGGCGAGCGGGAGATCGTCATTGTCGAAGGAAAATCAAACCCTAGGGAATGCTTCCTCAGCTACTTCGCTAGGAACCGCATGCAGAGAGTGTCGAAAAGAGAAGCAGGAGAACCTGGAGATTTTCTCGTAAATATCGCGTCGAAGGAAATAACTATAAGGGGTAGGGGTGAGCGGGTCCAGGGGGTAGGGTCCTGCACTGTTCCCTACCCTGCGTTATAACCTGGTTCTCATTTTCCTGACCCTATTCCCTACCATGTTTTCGTTTGGACCCTTTTCCGGCCCACCCTTTTTCCGGGAAACGGGTTACCTTGTTTATATTGGAACCTATTTTGCATAAAAATTAACCTTAGAAAAGCAAGTCTAAATAAGTTATTTGCTAAAACAAAAGGCCAGACCAAGCACATCCTTCGACCAAACTCATTGGGAACATGTATAAAATTTGGACTCCCTTGAAAAAACAACCAAGTATATAATTCAACCATCTCGCATCCCCATCATCTTTAAGTCAAAAATTGTTACTGAACTCACAGAAGAAAAAAGCCATAGACAAAGATCATCCCACGAAAAATCTCCATGCATCTCAATTAGGCAAACAGAAAGTAAAAAAGAACAAAAAGAAAGAGCTGACGCAGAGATATAACCACAGCAAGATCAAAGAACCATCCCCGGACGCTCAAGCGAAGAACGATGAAGAATAAGAAGAATGAAAAACGAAACGGCAAACGAAGAAACGAAAATCCATTCCCGAAAAGCCTCGGGTGATTAGTCACCTCGACATTGAAGGAAGAAAAAAAAAACAAGGCAGAAATGTAGACGCTTTCGATCTCAGCTCAACAACTCCCCACCCGAAATCGAATTCAAGCGCACGAAATTGACAAAAAAGGAAAAAGAAAAAGAAAAAAGGAAGGCATTTTCCACTTTCAGCAAGACAATTCCATAATTGCTGAGGCTCGGTTCCTCATATCAACACTGATTGGCATATATTTTTATCTCAGACATCCTTTCATCAATTATGGTGACACGGGAAATGGAGTCCCCTTCATATTAGAAGACCAAAAATTGAACCTCACAGATAGAGTAATGCTCTGCATATTCATTCAAAACCTTTGCTAACCAAACCATCTCATCACATTTTTCCAATTCTACAGGCCAAATAATTGCACCATTCTCTCAAAAGCATCCTTTTGAACATTTTTAATATTCTGTAGGAAAAATAAAACCCATAATCTTAATAAGCCTATGAGACTTGTTTTTAAATTCAAAATGAAGAATGAATAAACCAAAAGGACATCTTGAAGCACATACTTTTCAGTTCATTCAGATTTGGAATGTGGTATTAATGAGTGTGCATATGGATTGTGATCAACCTCATAAAACCCAATCGGCATAGAAGTACACTTCATTGATTCCTCAAGACTATATAAAGGAGTTATTATTTGGAATACTAAATTCATTTTGGACCAGTGAAAGTGACACTTCCAGAGTTCAAGATCAATGTAAATCAAGTCCTAACCAGCACTACTGAATATGTGGATTCTGAACAGAAAATCATCCCTATCAATGAGTTTCTACATGCAGATGACCTTCTCTTGCAAATTTGGGCCGACCAGCAGAAAAGAACAACCTCATATATGTGTTGTGAAATAGTTAGGTTAGTTTGAATTTGGCCAAGTGTCCTCGGTATTGGAGACAAATGAGATGGACGATAGCATACTTTCGGACACGGAGGAAGAAGATGAATATGATCAATTACCTCCCATAAAATTTTTATCAAGATCCCAGTTTGAGAAGTTGACCAAATTGCAGAAGAAGGAGTAACAAAGACATTCTGCCAAACCAAAAAAAAAAGAAAGAGCAAAGAAAGAAAGAAAGAAAGAAGCAGGGGTGGTCGGGGGAGCTCACCAGGATATGTGCGGAGCAAATCTGTCGGGCGTCGAGCAGAGAAGGACCCAGCAGCAGGGAGGTGGTGGTGCAGGGGGCTCGGATGGACGGGTTGAGGACGGAATCGCGGCAGGAACGGCGGCTTTTGGCGTCTGGTCGCAGCGGCGGTGGCGCCCAGAGGTGGTGAGCGAACCAGCAGACGTCGGCAACGGGGCTTGGGCGGAGCGAGAGAGGCGGCGCGGCCGCGCGAAGGGGGCGGCGGTAGATCGACGCGGGGAGCTCGGGAAACAAGCGCGGTGAGGAGGAGGCGAGGAAGGGGTCGAGCGGGTGGAGGTTGTCGGGGTGACGACGACGGTGACGGTGACGGTGACGGCGGGGGCGGCGGGGCGGGGAGGAGGAGGAGCTTGGCGGCGGTGGTGCGAGCGCAAGGGGAACCGGAGAGGAGCGCGAGAGGAAGGGGTCGAGCACGGTTCTTCTCTCGCGTCGCGCCTCTGCGGGTAAACAAAGAAATAAAATTAGGGTTTCACTTTAGGCATAAAAACCGGTTCTCCAACCGGTTCCCAAACCGGTCCGGTCGAATCGGTTCCGGGTGGGTAATCCCTCGGGGCCGGTTCCGGACCGGTTTAAACGAGGTCTTCGTTTTGGGAACCGGTTCCCGGCCCGGTTTTAACCGGAACCGGTTCCCGACCCTGTTTTCCGGGTGGGCCGGACCGGGAACCGGGTAAACCCGGTCCGGTTGCACACCCCTAATAAGGGGATAATTACCGAAATGACCTCGAATGTTGGTTCGATATATGAGGTGCTTTTTAAATTTTTAATTTGTTCAACAACATAATTATCATTTCCCTAATTTCTCAATCCTCGCCCAAGCTTAATGGCTACCCAAACAAGGTGATCCAAAATCTTTCTTTGATTTCTTTTTCTTATCTTTATCTTGAGTACTCTTGAATTGGAATATTGTGACATTATCGTCAATCATCTATGTTTACACCATTACGATTGTATTGACATATTTGTATTACCGTAAAATTTGGACAGTAATTTGAAAGTCGAAACGACTTTTGGATGAGATATGAGGTACTGAACATAATGGGAGATTATTGATTTGGCAAAATAGTTTAACTTAGTTTTCTACCATCTACCAAAAAAACCCTTTAATGTAGTCGATGCTCACGTTTGCGATAATGGGTCTTCCGAGCCCATGCGGTGTCTATTCATAACTCAATTCACAAATTATTTATAAATCACATTGTAAACTAAGGTTCCTGTTTTGCAAACCATTACCACTTCATGCAATTATGTTGCAGTTTTCTGACTCATCGGCAGTTCACGGCATTGACAGATAAGGTTTCCATGTCAAGTATGAGGACAAGAAACCTTGGCATGCAATTCAAATTGCCATTTTTTGGATCCATGGAAGAGATGGGAATCGAGGTACCACTTCCATAGTTTCCTAGCACTCCTCCATATTGCCTTACACATTCTTAAGTCAGTGCACAAGCAGGAGAAAGGTTCTACAATGTTTTTCTTACTCAAAAACCTGGAGAAAGATTGAATAAAGGCGTCCAGCAACAGTACATGTGCCGTTTCAGATGGTAAAAGTTCAAATAAGAGCACACGTTCATCGTCATTAACTCGAGAATTTAATGCCTTCGTCGTCCGCAGAAGTGCCCTTGAAAATCACCAGCTTCCCCTTGTGTTCTAGTAGTTTCAAAGCTCGCATGAGGATGACGCGATCCACGCCTTGAAGATCTAGCAGAAAAAAAGAAACCCCACTTAAGTTACATGAAAAAAGTTGTGCCGACCCTAATGAGTTGCCAGACCATGATTCACTTAAGCTTGAATGATACTTCCTACCAAGACAAGAGGATAAGAGGAGAAATACTTTAGGAAAGAGAGGAAATTTTTCAGGAGAGCTTGTGATTAGCATTATCTGACCGCAGGACTTGGACTGAAAAAACAGCTCATTTTTCTTCCAAGTCGAATTCAATAGCAACCATATTTTACCTAATGTGCAAGTCTTGGAATTTTCTTATAGAACATGCAAAAGGTACTTTACCTGTCCCCCGAGATTCAGGCCCAGTACGTATTTCCTCAACCGTCATTACAGAGTCCTCCAGCCCATTATCTTTCACCTAATCAAACAAGGGTGGTGAGCGCACTTCTCCTGACTTAACAAGCTTCAAATTGTACTGAAGCTCTGACTAACTCACAAAGTTTAATATAATATCAGCCCAGTCTTGAATGCGGTGCCAGAGAATGAGACACTTCCTATGACCTTTGTCCAACCATTCTGCACGTCCTGCTAGATGAGGAAGGTAATTAACGGTCTCCCATACAATATGACATTACTAAATCAGTATATAGCATTAAACCAAACAGAAAACAGAAATGAAATAATTTATGAACTACTCCCACCTTCAAAAACTATGGCAGCAAGGAATGCTTCCCTTGCTTCATGAGTAAGAGATCCTGCACTATCAGAGGGATAAGAGTAAAAACACATATGTTGTTAGGTAGACAAAGCATTAGTGATCTCAGACCAGCAACAATGTGAGAGGAACAGGGGAAGGTGCAAACCAATGCAATAGCTAAAAAAGGTTGCATAGCATAAGGAAATCGATTCAGTGGAAAGAAATGGTAGACTCATCAGGACATACACGCAAACTAATCTGTGACCAACTATGAAATTGTTTGGGAGTGATGTCAGACCTAGTGTTGTTCAGAAACATGGGCAGGTGGACAAAAGGCAAGGATATAAACCGTGATCAACCAGTGAATTGGGGCAGATGGACACAATAATTCACATAGATTCCTTGTTCCATAAGAGAGAAAATGGAATCTCAACACTAGATGCCAGGACACGGAAATTTTTTCATGATGGTACCTGCTTTTCAAGTACCTTCTGCTCTGACCACCCAAAAAAAAAAAAAAAAAGACGAAGAAAAAAAAAGTACCTTCTGCCAGCCAGCATGCTCTTGGCAAAGCACAAGGTAACACAGCCATAGGTTGGTTGCAGATATAACCAAAAGAAGTACTCAACACATAAATTGATGAAAAGGCCCTTACTCTCAATCACAGGATTTGAAAAAAGTGGAAACTCTTCTTCCAATCCAATCACAAATATCTTTTGCGTTTTACAGAAATCAAGGATCAGTTCCTTCCAGAGTTGCACTTGCTTCTCTCGAGTGTCCCTTACTGGCTGCAAGTTGAAGAAGGTACAGCCAAGTCGTGAGCCATATGAATTCCCACTAATAAATGAAAAGCAGATGAAAATTTTTGGCAATGGAACTATGAAGACTACCAAAACAATTGATGCCAGAATGAGATAATTTGCAGCTAACTACAGTAAAGCTGAAGAAGGTACAGCTAAAGCAATCCTTCATATGCACCATTGACACTTTATTTCTTTTTGAAAAAAGAAAAAAGCGGATGGCCGACTGAGATAATTTGCAGCCGAGTTGCATCAACAACCTTTTTTAGACAACACGTAGCAGATAAAAAAGCAGTAGAAGCAGATAATGTGCACTGGCAGAGATGGCAATTTGTGACATTTTTGTTTTGTATGGCTGACGCATTCGCACACCAAATAGAAAACCAATTCTGCTGCAGTACACATTTGCCCTTTCACTTAAAGAAGATGGTTCAAAAGAAACTAGTTTCGGCAAACAACCACTAGTCACACCAAAGCTATACGCCTTGAATCCTAAAATCTCACTAATAATTCAATGGGCACATGTAAGATACTTTAAAGATTATGACATGAGCTAAAAAATGGTCTCAATGCTGATCAGAACAGATTCAGGCAGCTGGCCCACAAAGAATGGAACCTATTTCACCACACAAACTGACAAAATTTTCTTGTCGATGCTCATTAAAAAAAATACCCATCGGCCATACCATAAAATTCTTAAGGGGCTAAGTTATCTTCCAGACCAATAACTTTTTTCCTCAAAGAATCGACAAGGGAAAAGCCCTGTCTTGCCTACGACTCCATTGGAAACAGAAAAACAGAGTATTGATAGAAGCAGGGACCTAAAACAGTGCCACAGACCAAAAGCAACCCTTTCCAGGTTTTGGTTGTAACACAGGCTGCACTTCAGCACTGATAAACTAAGCGGAAACAATGTGCTCTTTGGTAGATGATGTATAGATATATAGAAGCGCTCAACAATGACCATTGCATATAGTTTCAGAAAACTATTGACTCTTGTATATCAGGTTATTGATGCTAATTAAATTACGAGAAGTGCGTCCTAACAACTAACAGAATAAGTGATACAACATTAACCTTCCCATCAGTAGAGGAGATGCAAGGAGTTTAAGTCATTACATGAAATAAGGAGGGTAATTGAAGAATGGAGGCAATTTGAAATTGCCCAGCGTCTGCATCTCTTCCACTATTCAGAGAGACAATATTTGTTGCAAATCTGTCATCAAAGCTGACAAAAGAACAGGATTAGCTCCAGCCACTTTTTCAGCATAATCATTCTTAGGACATCACATAACACAACTAATTTCGAGATTTAACTATCTATTTGGCCACTGCAAACTGGATATTCAAATCAAATCACAAGTCTCTGTTAAAGCGACTGATGTAAAATGACGAGATTATAAAAATTGATGAAATGATGCCATATTACTGCTCCAGATCAAAACGTAAGATGTGATCCGACAGTAGAGGAACACAAAAGTCAAGGACAGATTCAGGCTAAGTTATCTCGATAGCATAGGAACGATCCTCTCTCTCTTTCACAAAAGAAATATCTTCTTTTCATGGCTCACAACTCGCAAGCTATATCCACGATTACAAGAAGGCTAAAGTAGCTCAAGAGGCTCAACTCTCAATCAGTTCAAACAGCTCGAACTCAATACGAACTTGTACACAGCTGAGTAGAACACGAGTAACCGTGAATAGCGAGCTCAACGCACTTGCATCCCTTTCCCTCACATCAAAGCTCCGAGATTTACAAAAGACTCAGGGATGCCGCCGGAACCAATCAGGCTCGCCCCCACGAAAAGCTCATCATTTTGCACAATGCCGATCAAGTCGCCAGACATCTCCAAGATAATCCTAATCAATCACTGGAATTCCCCTCTTCGTCCCCTCCATTTCGATCAGCGGATGGAGGTAAAGTAGAATACCGTCACTGCCACTGCCACTGATGGCCCGTGTGAAGCGCACGGAAGAGAGGAACCTCGCAACGCCCGTAGATTTCCTCCACAAGCTCGACACTTTTCTGCATACCCACGAGCCGCAAGCTCGCAGCTTCGCGCTGCTCGTCTTCCCAAACCGACTCCTCACGTTGAGCCAAAAACCAACGAAATCAAACCTACGACGAACTCCGTCTTGCCCGAATCGGCAACCTAGGACGGAGTGATCGAAAAGACTCGAAAGCGAGCCCGAAATGTACCAAGTCACCGGCTACCCACCGCGCAGAACGAGACGATCGGATTGGATTGAATTGAGAGCGAGCGAGAGGGTCCGGAGCGAAGGACGGAGAGAGAGAGAGTACCTGCTTCGAATCGCGCTTCAATGTCGTTCGACGCAAGGTTCCGTCGATCCAGCTGCTGGAGCACCGCGGAAGAGGAGGAAGGAACTTGGAAGGAAGGAAGACGGAGAGAGTCAAAGCGAAATTCGTTGACCTTGGACTGGGCTTGGATTTGGGCCAGTCGGGCTCTCCAAGTTTAAAAGACTGTCGACAGGCCCAGTGGGCCCACAACTGTGCAAACAGAGGGCCCCAAAGAACGGAAATTGCATAAAAAGAAAACTATGTTGGCGTTATGTGTTAGCCAAATCCGACGAAACTAATAAAGTGGCTTGATCACATAAATGTGACAAGTTCGAGGATTTACTTGTACCATGTAAAATATTTTAGGACTTGATTATATATTTACAATATATTTTAAGATATCTAATACATATATCATAATTGTTAAGTCGATATACGCATGTTTGTTCTTTTGAATATAGAATCGGTGTGTACGTTTTGAGCATGCTTGCAAGTCACTATGATGCAAATATAAGAATAATAGGAGAACTAAGAATTTTAAAAGGATAAGGATTGAGAGTTCATCTTTGTTTAATCTCCTTTGAAGTTTTTGCAAATGTTAATATCCATCTTTGATTCCAACCAAGAGTTCATGTTTGGTTGAGTCGAGATCCATGATGGGTGTAGTTGCTCGATCCTATGTCCAACAAGGAGGTACGACATAGACATCAACCTTCACGCCACTCCTATAAAAACCTTGATTCAGGTGTTGTATTTCTTAAGACTTTCATTTTGTTGGGATGAGGTCGGGGATAGATTTGGTACTTTTTGGATAATTTTCCCCTTTAAACAAGTGTAATTGTGCATTTGATGATAACCCAGAAGAATACATACGTGTATTTATATAATTTATTTCTATACAACGTATAAGGATGAATATTCTCGAAGAGATAGGTCGATTTGCCAATCTTATCAAAGAATCCGGCTTTCATTAGGACATGATTTGGATTTCTAAATATTATGGCTGCAATCAAGTCGATTTGGCAATCTTATCAAAGAATCCCCTATCAATTATGACATGATTTGGATTGCTGGTAACTATGGCAGCAGGCAAATCGATTAGATTAGATTGCCTAGTCGACCTACCTCTTTGACAGTATTTATCTTTATACAATGTGTCATAATATATTCGGTTTGGCATACTACCATCTATGAAATTGCGTCAATAAACAACATGACTGGTCCTTTCAATATAAGAAAAATGAATCATGCATTCTCCATCTCTTCCCTATTCCCAATCCTTTTCCTCATGATCTTCTACTGTCAAATGATATTGTTCAGGACACCTGCAAGAAGATTGCAGCCAATGACCCAGAGTTGAACTTCATCTTCTGCATGAAGTCTCTTAGGTCAGATCCGAAGAGCCAAGAGGTGGATCTTGAGGGATTAGGACTAATGGAGCTAAGCTGTTACAAGCCAACTTGACGTTGACGGGGATGACTGAGTACATTAAATTAATGAAGTTTATGTTAGCCAATAAATTAATGATGGCCTATCAATCTCCATTGTATATTTGAGTCTTCTTCTTTCTTTTTTTAAGCAAACACTCTATTTCTTGCAAACGGAAATTTTTTTTAAGATGGAGATCCTCTACAAATTCATTACTATTGGAATGAAACTGATCTCCATAAAATCAAAATCAATATTTGTGTCGAATACATTAGCAGTCCATCAATATCTCAACTTAAATCTCCAATACTTGATTATTCGCACCGTTTATTTGCTATTTTAGTTAAATATCATGCATGCTAACGAGTGCATGATGAATCAATTCTAATCCAATGAATCATTAAGAGTTAATAATTGTGTGTAATTGATTTGGTGTTGCTGTTTGACGGTGTGAGATCCTAACTTCGAATCCTAGCCCAAAAAAAAAAAGAATTTTTACATTGTTGTCATTTAAATCGGATAAACTAATGGATAATATCCTCGAATATCTATATGCATAGAGTTCATGGGATTCGATTGAACAACAAATTAATGATTAGCTGCACAGCTCGAGCCCGATCAGCCCCTATTACCTCGAGATCCACCTCATGGCTCTTCGGATTTGACCCAAAAGAACACACTTCCTTTCAAGTCTCTTTGCAGAGCTTATCTGCTCGCATAATTGCTCGGCGCACAGGATCGGGAGAACTTCAGATCTACTTAAAATTTGATTGGGTGCTTGAAATCCTGATCAAGTCCCAAACACCTCGCAATATGGGGTCAAAGGGAGTCGTCCTAACTTGTTGCTATCAATTTCAAACAATGTTCTTCCGGTCACTGAAGATGGAGCAGTCTTATTGGTTTCATAAGCTTCAGTGAAATCCATGTATCAATTTCTAGTTCTCAAGATCTGTTCATTTGAACTGTAGTATGTAATGTATCGGTTTTGACTCCTCATTCTAAAGTACATGGAGTGCCATAAAGCTTATGAAAGTCAATTTTTTAGTTTCTCATTGAACGATTTTTATCCATACAGTAGTCCGCCTATGCGATGTGAATTTGAAAGAAGGTAGGTTTCCTTTCGACAAGTTATATGGTCAACTACTAAGAAGATGGATTTTTTTTTTTTTGGTGAATGGTAAGAATATATAGAGCTTTAACCAATAATTACAAAAGATCCGGCGCCACAAAACTTGTACTCAACAAGACAACAAGTCAGAGTGAGTGGAAGGGAGCCGAATGCAACAGAGGACCGCAAGAGCGGGCCTAAGGAAACAAAAACAGCCAAAACACTGGCAAAAGGAAAAGCAAACAGCGGGAGGCCACAGAAGCCAGATGAACCACAATCTACCCCCGCATTCACTAGCGACAAAAGTGAAGAACCATCAAGGAAGCAGCTGCATAGAGGAAGAGTGTCCGCACAGCAAACACCAGGCTAGGGCCCTGCAGAAATAGAAGTCCCTAGCTGAAAAAATGATCGGATCTATACCCCAGCTACGCTGCAGCCTCCGATTTCTATAAGTATTATCCACACTCCTGAAGGTGGTGGCCTTGTCTTTGACGACCTTGATTAGTTGATTCTTCACCGCTAGAATGGATAAGTTGTGCTCTCTAAAGAGGATGCCATTCCTGTGCTTCCAAATGAAATAACAAAGAGCACCAAAAGAGAAGCGAGTAATGCACTTATAAAATTCTTTGCCTGCAAAGAAGGAGGCAGCCCAATTGAGATTGTCGACCCACGAACTGTTCCGCCACGGAAGATTGCATCTGGAGGCCCAGAAGAAGGCGATGCTAGCGGAGATGCGGCATCCAAAGAATAGGTGGTCTATAGAATCCGGCACCTCATTACAGAAGGGACACGAGGCACTATCTATCCTACCATGGGATAATAATAAAGTTTGGGTAGGAAGCCTGCGTTTGGCAATAAGCCAAAGGTTAAGTTGGTACCTTGGAGTGATCGAGTTGTTCCATATGAACGTGTGCCAGGAGACCCGAGTCTTCCTCCTCCTAGTCAATTCCCAAGCCGAGGCCACCGTGAACAGATGGGAGGTGTTTCCCTTCCAACTAAAACGATCAGGGAGGTGGGAAAGGGTGGGAAGGGGTTCTTCCCAAGCGTCCAAGACCAACTAGATTGTAACTCCCCAGTTGATGAATAGGTCCGCCACTGTCGCCTGTCTAGAGAGGCTAGACGCATAAATGGCTGAGTCCAAAAATACAAGTTCAAAGGACCTCTGGGGTGCCAGTTATCAAACCATAGTGATACTAAGCAACCATCCCTAATTCTCCAATAGAAGGAGCTTCGGAACTCAGTCATAAGTTGGAGGATCTTCTTCCAAGCCCACAAACAGTAGGTGGGTTTTTTGGCCACCCAGAAATTCGACTTTTTTAAGAAAGTCGAGTGAATCCATTTGCACCATAAAGATTCCTTATCGGCAAACAAGATCCAAATATGTTTTGACATGGCGGCCTTGTTATAATCCCGAAGCCTTCGGATGTCAAGGCCCCCCTCTTCTTTTGGGCAACATACGTCCTCCCAGGAAACCTTTGCTCCCCCTCTACCCAACTCCGGGCCTTTCCATAGGAATTGTCTAAGAATTCGTTCAATTTGATCCAAGACAACTGCAGGTAAAATAAATACACTAGCCCAGTATACTTGGATGGCATGAAGTACTGACCTGATCAATTGTAGCCGACCGGCGAAGGATAGAAAGCGATAAGTCCAAGATTGTACCCTCGCTGTGATACGGTTGACTAACACGCAGTAATCCGCCTTACTAATCCTAGACGTGATGATGGGAACTCCGAGATAGCGAGCCAGTAGGCTTCCTTCTTGGAAACCAAGGGTAAGGAGGACTTGGTTCCTTAAGGAATGTGACCCTCCTGCGAGGTAGACTTCACTTTTATTTGCGTTTGGAACCAAGCCAAACCAATTTGAAAAGATTTGGAGGCCTTCCTTGAAGAGCTTCACCGAAGGCAAGTCGGCTTCACAAAACAGGAAAGACGTCATCCGCGAAGAATAAGTTAGAGAGGCTAGTCGCTTTGCATCTCCATAAATATTTGAATTTCGGCATTGAAGAGCGAGTAGTGAGAATACCATATAGTACCTCCATGACCAACGTAAACAGGTAGGGAGAAAGGGGGTCCCCCTGACGAAGCCCACAACCACTGGCAAAGAATCCATATAACTCCCCATTCAAAGCAATGGAAAATTTAGGGGTCCTCACACAAGTCATGATGAGCCGAGTTAAGTGATCAGGAAATCCTAATGCCTGAAGGACAATCTCAAGGAAGTCCCAGTCAACTGTGTCGTATGCTTTCCTGGAGTCCACCTTAATTGCGCATTTAGGTGAATAGGGCTGGATGTGAAAACTAGAAAAGAGTTCCTACGCCAGAAGTATATTATCCCTGATCCGCCGGCCTTTAACAAACGTACTCTGGAAAGGCCCAATGACATCTTGTAGAACAACAGCCACCCGATTGGCCATAACCTTAGTAATGCACTTGTAAATGGTATTACAATAGGCGACTGGCCTGTAATCATCCACATAAGTCGCATTCGGGCTTTTTGGTACAAGGACCAAGATGGTATTGTTGATCTCCTTTAAGAGCCTGCCCGAGATGAAGAAATCCTTAACTGCCGAAATAACCAACTGACCAACCGTCCCCCAATTATGCTTAAAGAATTCAACTGTGAAACCATCAGGTCCAGGAGCTTTACCCCTAGCCAGAGAGGAGAGTATCACGGATCACTGAGTCAGAAACAGGCCGATCAAGGAAGCTAACCTGGTCAGCGTTGAGGGGAAATTGGATAATCTCCCTAATGTCCCCTGTTGGAGAAAACTTCCTTATTTGTTTTGAAGCTGACAAAACGTTTCCATCAGTCTAGTCTAAAGACTTGCAGACTCTTCCGTCAAAGTCTGAAGACCGCCAGACTCAAGATTTAAAGTCTGCCCTCATTGACAATTTCTAGACCGACGAAGAAGATTTATCCAGAATCGGGTATTTCTTTAAGGATTTGATTCGAGCGGCTAAAGAAGTTCTTACGGCTGGAGATAGCATCTCAAGATCTATTATTCGTTTTGAAATTAATTCGAGTAATTTGGATTCGTTGATTGGCGAAGTATACTTGGAAGGTTCTACTTATGGAAACCTATATCCTGATTGTATGGGCGAGCAGGATTGGTGGGCTATCATCACATTCCTTAAGTAACTCGAGATCTCCCTAATTGATTTTGTCCAATGGGTAGATTGGAAGAACTCCTTTGAAAGGTGCCAACGGTTATGAAGGCATGGAGGAGTATATAAGAAAGACGCTCTAGTTATTCGAGTGTGTGCGCGATTGATAAATTCCAAAGTCTGAAGTTCCTTGTTTTTTGCTAATTCAATTGTTGAGCGAAAATTTGTACTCAAAAGAGAGTTTAGACATTTGTGAGGCTTTGAAAAAGTGTAGCAGAGTCTCTACACTGTGGAATCAATGACGTGATACTGTAACGACTCTTTTGATTCATAGTAAAATCCAGCCGGTGGGCTGTCAGTGCGGGAGAGTGGACGTAGGCTTGGATTAAGACGAACCACTATAAACCTTGTGTTCTTATTCTCTTCCCCGAACTCTTTTACTTTGTTCGTAACTCTATTTAATTGTTAGAGTCTGATTTCCTCTGCAAAGTCTATTATTAACCAGACTCAGGTTAAAAGTAAAAGTTTTACACTATATTTTGCAAAATTTGTTTTTGCACCTATTCACCCCCTTCTAGGTGCTCGTACTAGCACTTTCAATTGGTATCAGAGCCTGTGTACTCATTTAAATTGAAGTGTTTTTACTTCAGAGTTAAAAATCCATGGCTAGTATGTTGTCTCCAGGTTTGGTTGAAAGGCAAAGCAACACCAGACCGCCTTATTTTGATGGAAAGGAATACAGTATATGGAAAAACAAGATAAATGCATTCCTAAGATCAAAAGATCCTCTGGAATGGGATGTGGTAGACAAAGGAATCATTCCTAAAGCTACAACAATCTCAGAAAGGGGAAAAGAAGTTGTAGAGGCTAGCGAGATGACTCAAGAAGAGATAACCAAGAGACAAGCTCTTGATGCAAAAGCAATTTACTCCTTATATTGTGCATTATCTCCAACTGAATATAACAGAATAACTTCTTGTGAAACAACTAAAGAAGTCTAGGATAGGCTGTACATCACATATGAAGGAACCGATCGAGTGAAAGAAACTAGAATCAATATTCTGCTCGGTCAATATGAAGCCTTCAAGATGAAGCCAGGAGAATCTATCACTGACATGTTTAGTCGTTTTACAGAAATCGTGAATGGTCTTGAGTATCAAGGTCAACCAATCTCAAGACCCATGAAGATTAACAAACTGCTGCGTGGACTTTCCAAAGATTGGAATCATATAAAGACCTCAATAAGAGAAACACAAAGGATCATGCCACTCTCCGTTGACGAATTGATTGGCACTCTTCAGTCTTATGAAGTGGAGCAAATCAATGAAGATGAAGATCCCAAAGGTAAAAAATCTATTGCTCTAAAATCTAATGATGATTCTGATGTTACAAATTCTGAAGACGATATGGACGATGAAGAGCTTGCTCTCATGATAAGAAAGTTCAGAAAACTGAACAAAAAGGGAAGAAGATTCAATTGGAAGAAACAAAGTTCTCAAAAGTTTCAAAATAAATCAGCTGAGGACGATGAATCCAATAAAGATGTGATTTGTTTTGAATGCAAGAAAAAGGGACACATCAGACCCAACTCGTCCCTTGCTGAAGAAAAAGAAAGGAAAAACTGAGAAATACGGAAGGCACTCAAAGCAGAAACTTGGAGTGATACCGAATGCGAAGAGAGTGATGATGATTATGCTAATATTTGTTTAATGGCAAAATCATAATCAGATTCAAACTCTGAGACAAATATAGACTCAGACTCAGACAGTGAAATCGAGATAAGTAATTTAAAAATTCCTACTAAAGTCTCTAAATATATTGATGAACTGTGTCTTAGTCTCAAAATCTCTCTCAAGAGGATTTCCGAGCTAAAAAGGGAAAATTCTACACTAAAGCAACAGGAGATTGTTTGGAAAGAAAAGTTCGAAAATTTAGATAAAAGTTTTATTACTTTGAAAGAAAATGCAGACTTTCTTTCAAAAGAAAATACACTTTTGAAAAATGATATTTCAAGTATTTCAAAAAGGTTTTCTATAGGATCTGAGAAATTGGAAAAGATTCTTTCAGCACAAAGACCTTACTTTAACAAATCAGGCTTGGGAATGACTTCCGAAACCATTCTTCTAATTGATTTTCCAAAAGTAAAGGAAAGAATCAAACAAAGACCTACAAAAGCCTTCTATAGAAATCATTTTCAAAAAGTCTTTGTAAAACCTGTTGGCCGTAGTGCTCTTAAATGTTCTAAATGCAACACCTCAGAACACTTTGAGAAAGAATGTCCCATGATTTGGAAACTTGTTAAGAAGGATTGGGCAAAGACCGTATATTGCACTAATTCCATTGGACCCAAAAAGTGTGGATACCAAAGAAAGCTTGAGTTTCTTTTTTAAATGCATGTCACTATCAAGAAAATGGTCAAATGGTACTTGGATAGTGGATGCTCAAGACATATGACAGGAGATTCAAGTTGTTTCATAAAACTTATGCAAGTTAATGGGGGAAAAGTTTCTTTTGGTGGAAATAGCAAAGGAAGAATTGTCGGATGCGGAACAGTAAAGATTGGAAGTCTTACAATCAACAATGTCTCCTTAGTAGAATGACTCAATTACAACTTGCTGAGTATCAGTCAACTGTGCGACACAAGTTTCAAAATCAATTTTCAAGAAGGAAAATGTTCGGGAACTAGTAAAGACTTCTCTCAGACCTTCACGGGGCGAAGACATGGGAACATCTATCTTTTGGACATCAAACCAAAAAAATCTCAATGTCTAATTTCAATTCAAGAGGAAGCTAATCTCTAGCATCGAAAACTTGGCCATATCAACATGAAGCAAATAGCCAAGATCTCTGCAAAGAAGCTTGTTCGTGGACTACCCAACCTGACATAACAAAAATCTGAATTATGCATACCATGTGTGTTGGGAAAACAGGTTAGAAATTCTTTCAAACCAATAAATCAAGTTTCCACTAATCGTGTGCTGCAGCTCCTACATATGGATCTCTTTGGACCAACTAGGACTCAGAGCATTGGTAGAAAGAAATATTGCCTAGTAATAGTGGATGATTATTCACGATTTACTTGGGTATACTTCCTAGCAAGTAAGTCTAAAACTTTTTCTTATTTTATAAAGTTTGCTAAGAAAGTACAGAATGAGAAAGGGTATGTTATTTCAAGTATACGGACAGACCATGGAGGTGAGTTTGAAAATCAAGATTTTGCTAAATTTTGTGATGAATCTAGTTTTCAGTATGTGTTCTCCTCTCCATACACTCTAGAATAAAATGGAGTTGTGGAAAGGAAGAATAGATCGTTGCAAGAAATGGCTAGAACACTTTTAATTGAAAGCAACATTTCTTCTCGTTTTTGGGTTGAAGCAGTTTCTACAGCATATTATATTATTAATAAAGTCTTCTTAAGGCCTATTCTGGAGAAAACTCCCTATGAGTTGTTCAAAGGAAAGAAGCCAATTGTTTCATATTTTCATGTGTTTGGTTGCAAATGTTTTATATTGAAAAATGCAAATGATCGAATTGGTAAGTTTGAAGAAAAATCAGACAAATGAATCTTCCTTGGATATTCAACCACCAGCGAAGCTTACAGAGTATACAACAAAAAGACTCAATCTGTGGAAGAATCGATGAATGTCAAATTTCAAGACCTTATACAAAATCAATCGATCCAGACACAACCTGAAGAATCTGAACCTGCTCCAGACTCTACAAAGTCTAAATCCCCAGAAGCAGCTCAGACTTCAGAAGGTCAACAATGAACGAACGTTGAAGAATCAAATGAAGAAAAAGATCAGCAGTCTGTCAAATCAACCAGCAACTGGAAGCATAAGTCTAGTCATCCCAAAGAACTTATTATTGGTGACATTAATGAAGGGATTCGTACAAGATCCAAAAGGCATGAAGAATCTAGCTTATTTCTGAAATAGAATCCAAAAGCATAGAAGAAGCTTTAACTAATGAAAGCTGGATTGAAGCTAAGCAAGAAGAACTCAGGCAGTTTAGTATTAACGATGTCTAGGAATTAACTCCTAAACCAAAAGGTAAATCTGTTATTGGAGCTAAATGGGTTTTCAGGAACAAGATGGACGAGAAAGGAAAAGTTATAAGGAATAAAGCAATACTCGTAGCCAAAGGATATACGCAAGAAGAATGGATAGACTATGATGAGACTTACGCACCAGTAGCAAGGTTAGAAGCAATTAGATTATTACTTGCTTTTGCTTGTTATAAGAATTTCAGGTTATTCCAAATGAACGTCAAAAGTGCATTCCTGAATGGATTTATCCAAGAGGAAGTCTATGTGGAACAACCTCCCGGTTTCGAAGACCCAAGGAAACCGACTCGTATTCGGGCGAAAAGGCGATATATGGTTTAAAGCAAGCACCTCGAGCTTGGTATGACAGGTTAAGTAAGTTTTTAATCCAAAATGGCTTTGTTAAAGGTAAAGTAGACACTACTCTGTTTATTAAAAGAGAAAGTAAAAACTTTCTACTTGTTCAAATCTATGTTAATGATATTATTTTTGAATCACCTAACAAAAATCTGTGCAAGAAATTCTCTAAGTCTATGCAGGATGAATTCGAGATAAGCATGATGGGTGAATTATCATTCTTTCTCGGACTACAAGTGAAACAATTGAAGAAAGGAATTTTCATTCACCAAGAAAAATATGCTAAAGAACTTGTTAAAAAATTCGGTTTGGAGAATTGCAAAAAGACTGATATACCAATGTCAAGTTCTTCGAAGCTGGACAAAGATGAAGGAGGAAAGAAAGTTGATTAGAAGCTATACAGGAGTATCATTGGTTCACTTCTTTATCTTACTGCCTCTAGACCTGACATTTTGTTTAGTGTTTGCATTTGTCCCAGATTTCAATCAGATCCCAAAAAATCTCATCTAAGTGCTGCGAAACGCATCATCAAATACGTTGCAACAACCTCTAAGTTAGGTCTATAGTATCCTAAAGAATGAGACTTTACTCTTCTTGGATACTCAGACGCAGATCTAGCAGGATGCGGAGTTGATAGAAAGAGCACCTCGGGCACTTGTCAATTGCTTGGTAACGTGACAGTATCTTGGTTTTCAAGGAAGCAAAGTACTGTAGCTCTTTCAACAGCAGAAGCAGAGTATGTGGCTCTTGGAAGTTGTTCTCAAATCTTATGGATAAAACAACAGCTAAGAGACTTTGGAATCGAAGACTCATGCACTGAGATCAAATGTGACAACACCAGCGCGATTAATCTCACCAAGAATCCAATTCTTCATTCAAGAGCAAAGCATATAGAGATTCAACATCATTTTATTAGAGACCATGTTCAGAATGGAGAAATCTTGATTCAATTCATTGACTCAAAGAACCAACTGGCGGACATTTTTACAAAGCCACTGGAGAAAAGTCAATTTGAGTCTATTCAATCCAGACTTAATATCTTAAAGTCTGAAGAAGCTCAGACTCAGGGATAAAAGTCTAAAGATGCTCAAACTCAAAAGATCAAGAATCACGACTGTAAGTTATTTCGGTTTTAGAAATTTATCTTTCGGATAAAAAAACTCAAAAAGGTAAGGTTGTCTATTAATCTGCAATTGATTGATGTTATCTTCCCAAGTTTTTGTAATTATAGCAATCATTCCTTTTCGAAAAAGAAGTTATCTTTTTGAAATGACAGTTATCTATTTTCAAAAATGCAATTATTTTTTTGAAAATGTATTTTCTATTTTTCCTTTTACGACGATCCGTATACCTCGTTTCGAATTGCCTTATATACTCTCTTTCTTCTTCATTCTTACTCATGAACCCTAGAAGCAAAGAACTTCACTTTCTTACTTTTTCTCTCTAGTTTAATCCTTAAAGTTTTCATCTTTCTCGCGAATCGAGTTCGGAAACTCTCTCAAAGACTGTGATAATGTCTTTCCAAAGAAAGCCCTCAAGGATTGCAAGTAGGGGACCACAGCATATGCGTGAGGGTCCTACGCACTTTGACCTGACCGAGGAAGAAGAATCTCCAAGACAACAGCAGAGTCCACAACATTCTCAACCGCGTCATTCTCCTCAGGCTAGACCATAGAATGTTCAGCAACAACAAGCGGAGGAAGAAATTATTGAGGATGCCGAACCTGTAAGGACTCTTAAGCATGCTTTTACCTTCAAACTCTACTCTGCTTTAAAGGATGGAGGTTCTCCAATGACCTTTATTGATGAATTTTTGAAAGAAAAGGGGTACAAAAATGAAACCCATTTTTTAAAAACAATGGAACGTTTGGGAATTGCTCCTGCGGGCTCGGCTGAAAGGGCTTTTGCGAATTTCCCAAGTGATCCACGTGTTGGAGGATTTAGTCAACCTAATGGAAATGATGATGAAAAGATGTTCACTCATTTTAAGCCTAGAATGGGTGTTGCTGCGAACATTCGAGGAAAAAGAGCAGATTTGTTTCATTATGAGGAAAATAAGCGAGTTTACTCTAAGTTGCTGAAGCGAGGGGTGATGAACCCAATGAGTGTGGATTTTGATTTTCTCGATTCTCTGAACGTGAAGTTGCGAGAGAAATTTACTTTACTTCAACTTGAACGATTTTACTCTGAGACAATAGTGGCTCATCTAGAACTTATTGCGTATTTCTATTCCAATCTAAGCTTTTTGGATGCGAATAGATTTTATTTCAGTGTTAGAGACCAGGATTATGTAGTTGATATGGACACTTTGGCTGATGTGATTGGAGTAAAGAGAGGGATGTTCCAATCAATTAGTGTGTCTATTGGTCGTGCGACTGTGGAGCTTGTTCGAGATGGAATGGCAGAAGACCGAATTTCGTACTTGAGGATGAGTGCCTCAAATGTCTTACTTCACAAGATTGTGATTAACTGTCTTAGACCCAAATCCACATCAAAGACTGACGTCTCCAATTCAAAAGCAAAGCTGATATATGCTATCAATGCTGGTAAAAAGTTCTCTCTGCCACACACTATCATGTTTCACATGTATAGATCAATGGTGAAGGACAAGGGCCAACTTCCTTATTCAGCACTTGTTACTCAGCTATTCAGACATTTTAAAATTCAGCCTCCCAAAATTCTGTGTGTTCGAACTTGTGATCAAATGGTGGTGGGACTGAAGATGGTTTCAAAAATGTGTCTGAATGAGCTAAACAAGGCTTTAGAGAGAATTAAGGAGAAGACTCCTGTCAAGACTCGTTAAGACTCCGTGGCTGCAAAACGGAATGGCAAGGAGCCCATAACAGCTCCATCCAAGAAAATGAGAGCACTCATCTTGCAGGATGAAGAAGATGAGGAAGATATCATCATTTCCGCTCTTGCTTTAAGGAACTTACAGCGTTTTGTTCTAGAGACAGAGGATAGAGAGGACCAAGACAGAGAAGAAACAGAGCAGAGGAGTGAAGATAGGGAAACGATAAGGAAAGAAGCAGAGGAAGAAAGAACGGCAGAAGAAGAGGAAAAAGGAGAACAAGGTCATCATGTCACTGAAGAAAAGACAGAGCATGAAGAGTGCTTCTCTCCACCTGAAGACACTGAAGCATGGGGAGCTGCTGAGAAAAGAGGTACTCCTTCACTTGCTTTTACTAGTGATGATGTTAGTCGTTTTCCTGCCGATCCAGAAGATGTATATGCCTCTCAATTTCCTGAAGAAGGTCATGAGATTTCATCTCCGAGTCTGGGTGCTCATGTTGAAATGCCATCATATGCCAATACTCCATAAACTGATTATGCTGAAGCAAGCACTCAAACTGGCAACTCTATAGACTTTAGAAGATTGCTTGATGTTCTTATGGAGATGCGAGGTCAGATTTATGCCTTGGGATGCGAATTTCAGAATATGCAGAATGCTAATCAAGCCTCTTCAGTTTCTTTGCTCAATCAAGTTCAGGCCTTTAATCTTTAAGTTCAAGCAACTGCCAAGGGTGAGGAAATAGCGCAACTGAATGAGGATTTGAGAAAGCTGGATGAGACTGTCAAGTCGATGGGAGATTTCCAGTTTGTTCGCGTTCCAAAACAATCTTAATTTTATCCAAATCTCTTTTTTGTCTCTACCTTTTTAATGCTGACAAAAAGGGGGAGAAGTTGGTGCAGATTTGATTTGATTTGACTTTTGGATTTGACTTTAATTCTTGTTTGGTTGTGACTGGTTTGGACTGTTTTTTTTTTTTTTTTTTGTTTAGACCGTTTGATCGTTTAATGCTTGCAGTATCTTAAGCGTTGTTGATATTCATGGCAAAGATAGTTGTTTTTACAGGACTAACTCATTTCCTGTAGATGCAGATTCGATACTATCTTTATCCTATTCTATTTATCTTTTACGAGATATCCTTATTTGCTTGAGTATTGTCTTGTAGGTCAAAAGTATCCAAATCTGCAGGAAAGTTTTGTCATCATAAAAAGGGGAGATTGTTGAAGAAAACTTCCTTATTTGTTTTGAAGCTAACAAAACGTTTCCATCAGTCTAGTCTGAAGACTTGCAGACTCTTTCATCAAAGTCTGAAGACCACCAGACTCAAGATTTAAAGTCTGCCATCATTGACAGTTTCTAAACTGACGAAGAAGATTTATCCAGAATCGAGTATTTCTTTAAGAATTTGATTCGAGCGGCTAAAGAAGTTCTCACGGTTGGAAATAGCATCTCAAGATCTATTATTTGTTTTAAAATTAATTCGAGTAATTTGGATCCGTTGATTGGCGGAGTATACTTGGAAGGTTCTACTTATGGAATCCTAGATCCCGATTGTATGTAGGGGTGAGCACGGTTCCCGAGTAGAACCGGGAACCGGAGAACCGAACCGGAGGTTCCAGCTGCATTCCCGGTTCCAAAGAGACCGGTTCCGGTTCCCGGTTCCCTTTTTCTAGGAACCGGCGTTCCCGGTTCCGGTTCCGGTTCCCATGAGAATCGGAACCGGAACCGGTCGAGTTTTAAAAAAAAAACCCTCACTTCCCCCCCACGTGATTTCCCCCTCCTTCCGCCGATTCTCCCCCTTTCCCTTTCTTTTTCTCTCTCTCTCTTTCTTTTCTCCCTTTTTCCTCCTCACGTCACTTCCTGCCCCCAACTTTTTCTTTTCTTCTCTCTCTCTCTCTCTTTCTCTTCTCTTTCCCCCTCTCTCGGCCGGCCAAAAGCCCCCTTCTTCTCTTCTTCTTCCTTCCTCTTGTTGGCTGCTGCTTCACCCACCACCACATCGCCGCCCCAAGCCCTACTCACCACCACCTCTTGGCCACCGAACCACCACCACCCACCGCTCGTCCGACGAGCTGTCTCGCCGTTGAGCCCGACGAGTTGTCGCGCCGTCCGCGCCGCCCCTCGCCACCGTGAGCCACTGCCGCCGTCCCCAAGCCACCGTCACCACCTCTTGCCGCCGCTCGCTCGCTCGGCCGTTCAGGCTGTCGTTGCTTCAAATCGCCACCGCCTCCGCCAGAACCGAGCTCTTCCCCCCTTGGCCGTGGGTTGAGCCGCGATCGCCGCCGTATTCGCCGTGCCGTCCGTGCCATAATTAGTCAGGTATCCACCATACATCTGTGGTTGATTCAGTCACGAGTCTGGAAAAGTGAGAGTGTCCTTCGTTAAAAGATGTCTCGTTGCTTCTATTGTGACATCTGCTCCATCTGGGCTCAACAAACTCTACCGACGACATCTTTTCACTTGTTTTTATTTTCGTTTTCTGGACAACTCTATTAAGTGATTGCACTTTAGATGCATTTGTTATGTTGCATCGGTAGTACGAGTCGTGCAAAGGGTCAAGCAACGTAGTCCGGCTGATGGGGGTGGAGGAGAAGGAAACATTGACGGACGCTGTCCAGCGCAAGTCCGCTTTAAGGATCCTTCGAGGAACCTTCGCCTCCGCCGGGCGTGTCCAAAACATGAACCGAAACCGGGGTGAAGAGTCACTCCCTCGGGAGCCAAAAGGTGGAGCGACGACATTTCGATCAACTAATCACGACAAGAAGTAGATCAGCCAACACATGTTGATGGGTGATCCTTGGCCCTTTTTGTCAACGTCGTCTCATTGACAGTCAAGGAAAAGGACCTGATTTGTTCCCAAGGTAAACCCCCGTTTCTTGTGTGCTGGCAGTATGTTTTGTTTTCTGACTCTGTAAGTAATTACATTTGCAAATAATGCCAGGGTCATTGTGAATCCAAAAGAAGAAATGAAAGGTATAGTTCTCTTCACAACGTGCAAAGGTTTTCATGAATTTACATGCTTTGATTCAATGAACTGAAGTGGAGAGTTATTGAGCAAGTATTGACATATCCATAGAAAGGAAAGCAAAGTGATACTTTCACAGGACTAGGCTTCCCGATACAAATAGTGTGGTTTTAGAGGCAAGATGAATTTGACGACGAAAGCTTTTGGCCCGACTTTTAAATCAGAGTCGCTATTGTGGACAGTGTTTCTCCATGATCCTTGTATCTCATCCTCTTCTAATAATTTTCAGGTTCTGCCATTACTGGTCCGATCGAGAAAGAGTGTGCAGACTTGTGGCCGAGAATTGCCAGTGCAGCCAATGCCATCGTCTGAGAGTTGCACTTATCTTTTTTGTTCATGTTATTTGTTTTCATACTGTGGTTTGACATTGCCAGTGAAAGTAAACCTCAGATTGTCTCTTTTTGAAGTGTTGTCATGATTTTAGAAGATTTAAGTGTATCCATTTTAGATCTTGGGTTCTTTTCTCTGAGTCTTTCGACCTGCAGCCCTGTTTATTTCCCTCACGGCTAAAGATTGATTAGTTTCCGGTCAAGTACAAAAGGTTGATGAAGTATTCTGATGCAATTGATGCAGATGGTGACCGTGGTCTTGATCTCAATCTCGGGATATCAGCTTCTTCCAGGGGAATGGTGGAAACCTTAGAGCCCTCAGGCGACATGCGTCACGAAAGTAGTTTGAGGGTAATACTAGGGAACATTATCTTGATTTCATTTTTCTTTCGTTTATACTCTATAGCTCCATATATTTAATGAGGAGGCTCAGATTATTACTACTTTGTGACTTCCAATGGTATCTGTATCCACTAAAAATGCTTTTCAGATAGGAAACTATGCTGCATCCTGGGGTGATCTATCTGTTCAAGGTTTATCAATGACATCTGGACAACCTCCTCCTTGGATTGGTGCTTGAACTGATGTTTCTGGGATTTTATGCATCAATCTAAAGTTCTGGTTATGATATGGAGATATTCATGTACAGATATGCCAAGATTTTGTGCATGCTATTCCCTGTTTTATGTGCTGCTTCATGAATGGAGCTTTAATTAATTCACAACCTTGTGGGTATCAACCTAGAGTTTTCAACATTGCTTGATGATGCATGTTGTCGCGCTGTTTTTAATCCTACGAGCCTAATCACAATTGTTTGAAAAGAGCTTTTCAAATTTGAAAATGAACAAAAAAAAAAAAAAAAACCCGTTGGAACTCGGGCCGGACCACTGAACCCGTAATGGGTAGGTTCCAGTTCTTGGTTCCGACGGGTAGGTTCCGGGTTCCAAAAATGAGGAACTCGTACACAGGGTAGGTTCCAGGTTCCAGACGGAACCGAACCGGAACCGGGAACCGCTCACCCCTAATTGTATGGGCGGGCAGGATTGGTGGGCTATCATCACATTCCTTAAGTAACTCGAGATCTCCCTAATTGATTCTATCCAACGGGTAGATTGGAAGAACTCTTTTGGAAGGTGCCAACGGTTATGAAGGCATGGAGGAGTATATAAGGAAGACGCTCTAGTTATTCGAGTGTGTGCGCGATAGATAAATTCCAAAGTCTAAAGTTCCTTATTCTTTGATGATTCAATTGTTAAGCAAAAATTTGTACTCAAAAGAGAGTTTAGACATTTGTGAGGCCTTGAGGAAGTGTAGCAGACTATGGAATCAATGACGTGATACTGTAATGACTCTTTTGATTCATAGTGAAATCCAGCCGGTGGGCTGTCAGTGCGGGAGAGTGGACGTAGGCTTGGATTAAGCCGAACCACTATAAATTTTGTGTTCTTATTATCTTCCCTGAACTCTTTTACTTTGTTCGTAACTCTATTTAATTGTTAGAGTCTGATTTCCTCTGCAAAGTCTATTGTTAACCAGACTCAGGTTAAAAGTAAAAGTTTTACACTATATTTTGCAAAATTTGTTTTCGCACCTATTCACCCCCCTCTAGGTGCTCGTACTAGCACTTTCATCCCCAACCGAGGGTCTTTCTTGTATGATCCGCGGCGACAAAAGATCCTGGTAGTGCCTAACAAAATGCTGATGAACAAGCTCCGGTTCAGTGATTTGGATACCCGACGCGTCCATAACCAAAAGAATTATATTCCTTATCTGTCTTTTGTTAACATACTGATGAAAAAATCTAGTGTTGCGGTCTCCCTCCTTTAGCCACTTAACTCTATTCTACTAAGAAGATGGATTTGCCCATGTTGAATAAAAAAAGGCATATCAATTATTAATGACAAATCATATACAAACCGTATTAATATCTATAAAGAAACGAGAGAGTGCGGTGAAGACAGTGGGAGTAACAGCCATTCCGTTTCTTGCTTTAAATCACATCCCAGTTGCATCAGGGCATAGATGACATTGCCTTCCTTACAAAATTTGAACTCCAATGTCAATAGCCTGATCGATTCTCTCTTCTACTGAGCATGATTCCATCGAATGAGGAAGCGGCTCTTGTTGGCTCTTCAGAAAATCCGACCGGTTCCAAACGGTCAGTATCCCTGCAGCGTCTCCCGTGAAGAAAAGGCCTCCAGGAGCCGTCTGAAGAGTCATGACTTCTCGTCTTGAGAATATCTTGCCCCTTTCATTGAACCTGGAGTGCACGAAGTCAGCCAAGCAGAAGAGAACAGTCTTCACCGAGAGACAAGGATGTCAAACCAATTACAGAAATTATTTTGGACTTACGATGGGAGCTCGTACATGTGAACGGTGTTGTCTACGCATGCACAGAGGACTGGCTTACCACCCGCATCATTCATCCCTGACAGTGCAAAAATATCATGTGCTGGACAAAATGATATTTGCAACATCAAGATATGATATTACATCACTTCCATGAGACTAGGAGCACGGTAAGAAACAGACAAAGCATCGACAGGTAAAAGATGAAAATTCATGTCTTCTCCACATGGAGCAAGCAAGCACATGCAAGGTACTTGATCGTGTGGCAATATTACAAAGATTCATTCCACATTATTCATATAGTCATTTTTAGCTGGGAAGTAAAACCAAAAAGCAATAAGACGCATATTTGTGATCTAATTTAGAAAAACAGGTCCATGCACTTCGCACATATGGAGTCAATAAGAAAAAAAAAATCACCCTTTGCCTACACTTTTTCCTGTAGTGCCATCATCAACCACAATATACCATAATCCACGCAAGTGTAAAAAAAAAAAATTAGCGAGCAACATACATGGTCCTCATGATGTGCATAGGCAACTTCCAAGCTGCCTCCTTCAGTGGCAACTCAAACATTGAATGTCTGATCCAATGAACAAGATATCAAATACTGGTCCCAGCAAATCAGTGACATCGCCACATCAGTGTGTCCAACAAGTTCCAGAACACACTCCAGAGTGTGCAAGTCCCACACCTGCGGGGGCGAAAACAAGAAAGATGTGAGGGGTCAGCACGATGCTACAGTGGAGTGGCGCAGAAAAATACGGAGAGGACGTAGTAAACCAATAAAATAATGCAAGAGAAAACATAAACTACTAGGGCCAAGTCACGCCTTCCCCGGACACACAACTAATCAAGGGGAGAGACATCTATGACAAACCCACTTACCCTTATGGTCCGGTCAATAGAACCTGAATAAAACCGGTCAGGCCCAACAGTTAATGATACCATGCCCTGAGTGTGACTCCTGAGAGGCGCAGCCATCTGGAAAGGATCAGCCTCACTACCTCCTTTCCACACCAAGATAGTGCCATCCTAGAAGCAAAATTTGTTCAGTATAATCATCAAAAGACCGATATATGGTCCTGAGCAGGACCTTAAAAGGCTCAAGGGGAACCCCCGACTGGAGGGAGAACCTCCCAGGGGTGAGAGTGCCCATGTCGGGCCCCGTATTCCCTTGGGATAGGGAAGAAAAATAATCCTCCCCACTGCCCCGCCCGCCACAACCCCTGTGAAAACAGTGGGATGGGAGGGCACACGGTGAGGGCCGGGTTGGAGGCCACGGGCCACTCACTTCGGTGATTAGGACCCGCAGGATCAACCTGCCTAATGAGTCCGTGCGGGGTATAAGGCATTACCTTGTACCCCGGCAGCGGCGGCGGCAAAATTTGTTCAGTATAATCATCAAAAGACCGATATAATTCAGCACAAGTATCAACAGAATGAGGCAGTCAGTGATCATACGATCTTGTGTCCTCGTGGGAGAGAAAGATTGGCAAGGACCTAGAGAGGATGTATGTTCCAGAGGAGCAGGTCTGAAGAACATTCAAGGTTAGGGGTGCTTTTCTATCAGATTTAAGTACGTGATATTATCTCCATTCTCAAGCTCCGATTGGTCTACTTTTCCGGTCATATTGTAGAGGTGGCAGTTTCACTCGATGCCACGTTGGCCATATTCCATTCTTATTTTGTGAAAGGAGACCAAACCAACTTCGAGATTGAGCCATCATTCGGAGTGGAAGCATCGGAGCTCTATCCCGATATCAAATACACGACTGTGGATTAGTACCTTCATTAGTTTATCTAATTATTGAAATCGACTGTGCTCGGTAATTTCTCACATCAACTCGAATCGTAAATAAAACACGACCGTGGATGCTGCTTCTCAGGATCCTAGTCTGAAATGTCGCTCCTGCTAATCATCCCATACCCCATTCGTTCCATGTGTGCGCATCCATGCAGTGCTTGGAGAAGTTGCCTCTGTTTTGCAGTTGATTAGGGTTTATGGGCCAAGCTAAAAGAAAGACATGGGCTTCTCTATTTTTGCGGCATGTCACGCTAGTGTCGCTCCTTCTTTAAGAAACGAAATTTCTGCTGTCCATTGTATCAAATGGTATGCGATGCCAACAGTATAAGTCTGGAATTAGGACCGAATAGAAGTTGTAAATGGGGTGAAACTGTCCGAGGGCCAATCAAATCGATAAAACTAGTCAAAAGAAAGAAAAGAAAATCAAACACTAAATTAACATGATTTGATCCGAATATCGAAACTTAAGTTTATAAAGAGAGTAGCACAACATTTCACTATAAAAATAAGTGAAACAATGAAAATTATAATTTTTCGAACATTTAATACACTCTCAATGTTTTCGTAATCTTTAATTATATCTAATAATTTATATGATATTTAGTTTCTCTTAATTTCTAGTGAAATATCATTCAAAAAATTAGATAGATTTTACTCACTAGAATTTATCTCTCTGCACTCTTCTACAGTTTCAGAGCCCTCTCTCTCAGCCACCAAGGATTTGGCGCACTTCTGCCCCGATGGCTCGTCCCTATCTATTTATAACCGAGAGAAGCCTATCATCATTTAGCGCGGCGCGAGGACGTCTTCTTCACTCTTTCTTTTTGTTCATGATGGTGTCGCTTTTCTCTTGACTTTTATGCACGAAGAGCTAAGAGCTTTTCATTTCTTCTCCTATCGGTCAAAGTCAACATTGATGGCTAATGATGCCATCACTGTTCCCTTTCTTGAGAGAACGAAGCCAAAAAAAGCTGCTCATTTTCTCCTATCTTCCTGCGCGTGCGCGTTCGCGTTCGCGTTCATATGGCCAGTGCAGGAAGAGCATTAAATGCTGACAAGAATAATAAACAAAGACGTCAACCGTTTTCCTCTCTCTTCATTTAATGCAAGGACGCATGACCCTGGAGATGGTCATCGCTTGCATTATTTAATTCACGAAGAGAACGTTCATATGATGAGCATGAAGCGTGTTTCTACTTTCAACGTATTTATGAGAAATAAATGCTGTGTGTGTGGATGGTAGTGAGATCTAAACTCGAGATATTTTTTAATAAAAATTATGTTATATTATTATTATTTGGATTCATTTAAATTCAGAAAGTGAATTCTAATCAACAATTTTAGTATTTACTCCAATCAGGAGTTTTCATAGATTCACTGTGCTTCTTAAAAATTGAAAGATTCGTTGTTCTCTCGACCGATAAATGAAGTTTACGAATATGGTAGATGAGTTGTGATAAGAGCATGGGACAAATTCAATGATAAGTACATGATTGTTGGTTCTCCGTCTTGAACTTTGATTATTCGCTTTCGCGTGTTTAAATTATTAAGCAAGTTGTTAAAAATTTAAATTGGTTTTGACAAATTTACCCCAAACTATTTTTTTGACCACCAAAAACCCCAAACTAGTATACCTTTGACAAATTTACCCTAAATTGGTACATTTGTGACAAATTTACCATCTGTTAGTTTTCGTTAAATTTTCTTGTCAAATTATTAAGTTAAATGACACGTGACAATTGATCGGTATACCAATTTGGGATTTTACACTATGTTTGTCACAGTTTACAATTTTTGTGATTTTTTTGTGGTATTAATCTAATTTAGCAGAGGGTATATTAGTCACAAATTTATCAGTTTGGGGATTTTTGTGGTCGAATAAATTAGTTTGGGGTAAATTTGTCATAAATGTACTAGTTTATGATTTTTTATAGTCAGTCGGGGTAAATTTGTCATAAGTGTACCAGTTTGGGGTTTTTCATGGTCAAAAAAATAGTTTTGGGTAAATTTGTCACAAGTATACCAGTTTAGAGTTTTTTAAGGTATTAACCCTTTAATTTTAGATTATCTTTTCGATATTGAAATTGCATTTCCTGGGTGTGTTTTTTTTTTTTTTTTAGTTAAAAAGGGTTTCTGGAAATTCATTTTCTATATTTTCACATGTTTAGTAACCGAAAATGGATTGATTAATGAAAAATCATTTATAATAAAGGAAAACATCGTCCCTAAAAAACGAGGAAACTTTTCTCTACTCTCGAGGGAGGAAATCATTTTCAAGTTAATAACCAAACAAGACTTGAAAATGGTTTTAGTATAAACCTTAAACATGAAGTTTTTCGCGGAAAAACTCATGATAAAGAGAAATTTTTTTTGGGAAATTTTTTTTCAAGAAAATATATTTCCTTTTCAAGTTAAGGAATTTAATTTTCGAATGTTAAGCAAGCATATTTTTTGAGGACTTGCAGTCACGTTGGGCCTTATACTCCTAGACTCTATAGGTTGCCTAGGGTCTATCTGTTAACTTGCGTGATAGTGACCGATTCTATTCTTTCTTTCTTTTTGTGACCCAGGAACCCACGCACCGTACCAACACGAACAGCCCGAAAGGCCCGGGGTAACGGGGGGTAAACCCTAGGGGCGACATGTGCTAGCCACCACACACGTGCCACCGGGTAAGTCACCCTGTGACTCCCCTTGCGTTAGGGGGAGAAGCTCGCCGCCAGCAGCGCCACCCAGGTGGGTGGTTTATATTCTTTAGTTATTGGGAACAAATAAAAAATAAAAATCTGTTTGATAAATTTTTTGTTCTTGATAATAGATTTGGAACAAAATTTAGAAGTGGAAAAAAGTTATTTTTTGTTCTCGGGAATAATTTCAAAATCAAGCACAATCTATTTTTCTTTTCTCTTTTCTTTTCTTCTTTTCTCCTTCTCTCTTCTTCTCTCTCCTTCCTCCTAGCCAGTGATTGGCCACTGCCGCTACCGTCGACGATCATCGATCGCCGCCCACAAATAAGGAGGAAGAAGAAGAGAAAAGGAAAAAGCGAAAAACAAGAAAAATATAATAAAATTATTAAAAATTAAAAGAAATAAAAAAAATTAAGAGTCTTACAAACGCACTTCTATTTCGGAAATAAAAATTTTTGACACTTATGGCGCATTTGGTAACGTTTCGTTCAAAATTGTTCTTAGGAACAGAAATAGAAAAAACTATTTCTATTCCGGAACAATTTTTTAACAAGAACGCGTTTGGTAACTCGCCCCAAAATTTCTGTTCCCGGAATAGAAAAAGAACATAAACACGTTTAGTAAACTTGTATAATTTTTTTGTTTCTTTTAATTTTTAATTTTATTTTTCCTTTTTTTCTTCTTTCTTTTTTTTTTTCTTTCTTCCTTTTGGCCAGCTGGCGAGATCGCCGCCGGCCGGTGACGCGAGGTCGGCCTCGCGCCGATTGGGAGGCCGAGCCTCGCACGGCCACGGCGAGGCTCGGGCCGGCGACGCTTTGGCGAGGTCGCCAGCCCTCGTCTGGCCAGTCGTCGGCGCTGGCCATGGCCAAGGCCGGTGACCGGCAAAAGGAAGAAGAAGAAGAAGAAAAGAAAGAGAAAAAAGAAGAAAAATGAGAAGAAAAAAAAGTGTTTCTCGCAAGTGTTCCCGGGAACAAGAAATAAGTTTTTTCTACTTCTTGTTTCTATTCCAAATTTGTTCCCGGGAACAAAAGTGTAAACAAACGCGTTTCTGTTTTTTTTTTGTTCCCCGGAACAAAAGAACAAAAATTGTGTTCCGGGAAACAGAAACAAAAATTTGCCAAACACCCACTTATCAAATGTCTTTAAATGTTCAAAAATTATTTTGGGAAACAGAATAAAAAATAATCATTTCTGAGCGGAAATTATCCCCAAGAACAGAATAGTTACCAAACGTATCCCTATAGTTCGTCTGTTTTCATAGAATCATAAATATCGGTGTAAGACTTGAAGCAATGCATATTGTCACGAAGATAGATAATATTATCAAACAATTCAGGATTCCTAGCTTTGAGAAGACCTTCATATTTCATGCACGACCAAGGTTGTTTATGATGATTTTGGGTTTATTTTGCACCCTGAAATACTAACCACTTGGATCGGTTGATGTTGGTATGCAGACTGCCGCTGCAGGGGAGATGGAGAGCAAAACTTTTATCTGCTATGAATACTCAAAACCAGATGGATCGGTTCACTTCCATTATGCAGCAGAAGTTTTTGTCGGGAAGATCACCAGCACTTGGATTACTCCAAAATAGATGAGGACGAGAGCCTGGACGATCGCTGGCTTAGGCAGGCCAGCCACGACGCCCAGGAGAAATATTTTGCTCAAGATTGAGAATGTCATGTGCAGTGATTCATCATTGCCATCTCTCTCTCTCTCTCTCACAAACGCACGCACGCACATTGGGCTAGAGTTGGATGGGAGTCTCTTAGTTGTAATTTGTAATGATTATCGTTCAATAAGTCGTGTATCGCCAAATGGGTCACTGTTTATTTTCGCTCGCAGTGATCTCTATTGTTCCGTATCTGTGGTTGTTGCCTATGATGGATGGTCGCACTGTTCTTATTTGAATGGCAAAGGATGTTTTGAGGTGGACTTAGTTCTTTTTGGTAAATTTTTGTAGTGACTTGGAAAGGTAATTTTCAGGTATTAATGATGTTAGAAAAATCTGGAAAATTAACTTAAATGCAAATCACAACTCAGTCCGATTGATTTATTCATCAACTTAGATTCATCAGGAAAAGTTGCCACGTCAAATGCTTGATGCCCTTCTCTTGGATGGGATTCGAGATTCTAGGAATTATTAACTATTGCGTACTACCTGTGAAAAGACACTGCTTATACCCAACTTGAAGAGAAAGTGTTGTGACAAAAGTTGAAGTAAAACTTGCAAAGAGCATAATCCACCGTTAATGTTCTTATATGAGATGGCATTACTTCTTATATGAGATGGTCATATTGTGGTACTTGGTCGAGCCATTTTTTGTCAAGATTACTACTACTAGAGTTACTAAAAGTATGGTGTTCACAATATCCAAGGCCTTGGACAAAGTGAGCAACTTCATTTAATTCATGCGTCAAAACTTGTCTTACTTCAAAAGAGATTCCAATACATGGACATAGCATCTGCCTTTGACCAATTCTTAAAAATTGGCAACAAAAAGGATCAAACATCACTGAAGAAATCGAAAACTTTTAATAGAATTTTAAAAAGTGACAATCAGTTCAATCTGTTCAATAGGCGATGATCAAGATGATGACATTTTGCTGATTACAAACAAAAGACAGAAGATAAAATTGTGTGTCTATCTCCATAAAAAGGGAGGGGGGAGGATTTAAAGCGAAACAACAGCCAAAGTAGATGACGCTCTCAAAGGACATATTGTTTTTTCTCCCCAAGCTAAGGACGTGTTTGGTAACGTTTTTATTATGAGAAATAATTTTTGAACATAAATAGTTTTTTTTTGTTTCTGTTCCCGGGAACAATTTCTGAGTATAAGAACGCGCTTGGTAACTGCAAAAAATTTATACTCAAGGAATAGAAATGCGTTTGGTAAACTTGTATAATTTTGTTGTTTCTTTTAGTTTTTCAATATTTTTCCTTCTTTCTCTTTGTGGCCGGTGCCGGCCACGGCGGCTCGGCCCGACGAGCCTCGCCGTGGCTCAGCGTCTCCGGGGGCTGGCGACGCTCCGGCGAGGTCACCGGCGCCGGCCATGGCCAAGGCCGATGATTGGCAAAAGGAAGAAGAAGAAGAAGAAAAGAAAGAGAAAAAAAAAAAAGAGGAGAGAAAAAAATTATTTTTTGGAATTATTTCCGGGAGCAAGAAATAATTTTTTTCTACTTCTTATTTCTGTTCCAAATCTGTTTTTCGGGAACAAATTTATTTTTTTTCCAGGAACAAAAGTTTTACTAAACGCGTTTCTGTTCTTTTTTTGTTCCCTGAAACGAAAGAACAGAAATTTTTATTCCGGAGAATAGAAATAAAAATAAACAAAAAGGGCCTAAGCTGCTGACAAGAATGGTTGAAGAGGTGAATGGCCACTCAACTTTCAGTTTGCTCCCTCGGCCTCCGGACCGTACTGCTTACCGTCACTAGCAGTGCCGTGGCACTGAAACTGAAGATGAGAAAAAGAGTTATTCGGTCATTCGTCCAAGCTTTTGGAATAGTATAAAAGTGATTTTTTAAAAATTTGAGCATGCTGGTTGCTGAGTCGTAGATTTGGTTGTTAGTACTTTTTAATGAATGCCTTGATTTATGGTGAGCGTCAGAAAAAGAATGAAAGCGAATCATGATTCATGGCAGGCATTGGAAGAAGATTGAAGACAAAAAAAGCTACAAGCATTTAATGAAGAAACCTTCTGCCCCCTGAAGACAGAGAATGCTACAAAAGCTCATTGAAGAGTTCGCCGCACCTATCTTCAAGTGCATTTATTTTGTTAATATTATTTGACTTTGTTTGTGTGCATTTATGCATTTGTCTTTTTTTTTTTTTTTAATGTTTGTCAAATTATGTACACGTCCAACAACTATAAAAGGTTGTGGACTTAAGATTTGTACCTGCACCGAAGGAAAAAGCATTTGTATTCCAAATTAGTTCTCCGCCCGCCTGGACTTTACCACAGGCCTTGCATCCCCAGATTCATACAGCCTTCCTCTTCACAGCATACCGTGAGGCACAAAGTTAGAAAGATAATGGAGAAGCAATATTACAAAAGAGCAGCAAAAAGATTTACCTTCCCACAAAACTTGCAGAAATACTTGCTATGTTGGCTGACCTCCATTTTCTTAAATGTGCTTATGCAGACTCGCCAACAGAAGTCCTTAATTGAATCCCCATCTTCCTTTCAGACATCAATGTCCATAATTCACGAGGCATGGTCGATGCCATGTATTCATTCGATAATCAGCTATTTGCACCCAGAACTTGCTTATAACATCATCAAGATCCTTGCTGCACTTGCCGACAATGCCTGCCTTCTTCGTTCTTTTGGTCTGCGAACAAAGCAAATGGTGCGAAATGCAATTTTGTTTTTCAAGACTAAAAGAGACTATTGTGCGTGCGCACAGTGCATGAACACCATCCAGTGTGGTTGATGTTTGAACTCATATATACATGTCATTCCTCTGAATTGCACCACACAATTACAGAAAATTACGCGGCTGTGGAGGACTGCACATCATAGCACCAAAAGAATACGTGTGCTAGAAGAAGAGCATGAAGCTAGACTGCGTCTCTGTCGAAATTCAAAAAGAGAACCATGGTCGGTGTGAGAGAGAGAGCAGCAAACGAGTGGAGGCAGCGGTTGAAACAGCGTAGACTATTAGGTTACATTTGGTAGTCAGAATAAAAGTCAGAATAAGATATAATTTAGCATATAATGTATTTAGTCCTTACTTAAATCAAGTCAAGATAATGTCGGATATAAGAAAGATATAATTTGGGTAAAAAAATCTTGTGGTAGGATTGGGATAAAGGTGGATAAAATATTAGGGTATGGCTAAAACTGCTTTGTTTCGTTATTATACGTAGATGTAGATGCAATCACAAATTTGTTACCGACAACATCATCTGGGAAATTTTCAATGTGGCTCCCAAAGTTTTGGCCCAGTCCAAATCAACCCCCTCGCTCTTGCTTTTATATGCATCAACTCTGGAAATCTATCACAATTGAGTCCAAATTGATCATTATTTGATTAGGGAGATTGGATCAAATTGAGGTCACGGTGTCCTTACTTTCATGGGCATTGTGAAGTTAAATGGCAATGATAAAACCAATTTAAATTTGTTAACAACTTGCTTAGAATTTAGGGTTAATACCCTAAAAAACTCCAAACTGGTACACCTGTGACAAATTTACTCCAAATTATTTTTTTTACCACCAAAAATCCTAAACTAGGTATAAATTTACCCTAAACTGGTACACTTGTGACAAATTTACCCTCTGTTAGTTTTTGTTAAATTTTACAGTTAAATTATTAAGTTAAATGACATGTGACAATTAACTGGTATATCAATTTGGGATTTTACGCTCCGTTTGTCACAGTTTACAATTTTTGTGATTTTTTTGTGGTATTAATTCAATTTAGCAGAGGATATATTTGTTATAAATTTACCGGTTTGGGGTTTTTTGAGATTGAATAAATTAGTTTGGGGTAAATTTGTCATAAATGTACAAGTTTAGGGTTTTTTTATAGTTAGTCAGGGTAAATTTGTCACAGGTATACCAGTTTGGGATTTTTCATGGTCAAAAAAATAGTTTAGGGTAAATTTGTCACAGGTGTACCAGTTTAGGGTTTTTCAATATATTAACCCAAAATTAAATCTTTCACATTTAATGATAAAGAGATTATTGTTATAAATGCCTGACTTACTTGCATCATGCACACTATTTAATTACTGAATCAATCTAACAAGGTTACTCTCGTTTCTACAAGAAGTTATGAATTATTTATAAAACATATTTTGTTGGCCAAAAAGTTATTTCTTTTTATCGAAAAGTTGGCCAAAAAGTAATTTATGTGATTGACTACAGAAAAAAGAATTTGCACCTCAAAACAATCATGTAACAACCATAAAACTACGTAATATCATGTATATGTATGCATAGGCATGTTGAGTAGCTCATTGTCTTCTCATAGTATTTTATATTATTTCATATGAAAAAGTAAACCTAAAAACTGGTTTCAACTTCTCTTTTATCAAAATCATGGTAAATTATAAAAGTACAATATCAATTGAGAAAACAAACTATACTTTAAATTAAACAATTTTTCTAAAACTTCAAAATTAGGATTACTTAAAATTTTAAACACCATCTCAAACTTAAATTTGGATTTTCTTATTCTTGGTAAGTTAAGTTTTTCTAGTTTCAGGGACAACATCGTTATTAAAATAATTTATATTTGATTATCTACCCCTTTTTTTCCGAGACTAACATCACAAAAAAAATCTCAAATTAGTGCATTTATGTTATATTTACCAAAAATTAATTTTTATATCATAAAAATTTTATATTGTTATATTCATATCATCCTAGTTTGTGACATTGGAAATTAGTTTTGGGCGTATATGGCACTAATGTACTAGTTTGGAAATTTTGTAGGGATAACAAATTAATTTAATACAAATGTAACAGAAAATTAATTTCATGCACTTTTTTGCGATGAAAGCCCAAAAATATGCAACTCTTGCATATTTTTGGGCTTCTAGGTGTAATCTTCCTTGGAGGAATAGGACGTGGGTGGATAACCTGTCTTGGGCGTTAAAATTCCTAATTCTCTTTCAGGGCCATGTGCCACCTTATCAGGAAGAAGAGGAATTCCATCATTTTTCGGGGAGATTCCTTGGTGATCCTAGCTATGAAAAATCACCTGATCAAGGTTGTGAAGGACAAGACTCTTACGTTTAAAAATGCTCCGCCTACTCCAAGAAACAAAAGACTCCAGAGAAGCTGGGGCTTCGATCCCTCCGTGTTTGACTCGGCTACATCTTCCTAACACCCTCTCCGTTCTTCGCCTTTTGATTGAGGGTCGACGGTCTGGTTTGTGGTAGTTTGTAGTGCCGTGGGTTGTTTAGCTTGTTCTTATTTGCCTTTGTATCTTTTGATTCGGCTCCCTCTCACTCTCCCTGTTTTCCCGCAGCTAGAGTGTGAGTTTTGGCTCCGAATTCTTGTATTTTTGTCCAAAGCTTAATATATTCTTACCTTTACCAAAAAAAAAAAAAAAAAAAATCAGATAGGGAAAAGTCAATTCGCTGGAAAACATTTCTTGAAATGACAATTACGCCTTTCTGGAATCAAAGTATAAAATGGCTCCGCGTGAAGAGCCCCGCACTTTAGCGCGCGCGCTCTCCCTTTGTTACAAGCAGTTGGAAGCAGAGTCGCTACGGAGTCCGAGCGAGTTCGCCGGAGGAAATCCACCGACTCCGCCGTGAAAAGCCACTCCGAGATGGCGGAGAAGAGCAAAGTCCTGGTGATCGGAGTCACCGGACTCATCGGAAAGTTCGTCGTGGAAGCCAGTGCTAAGTCCGGCCACCCTACCTTCGCTCTCGTGGCACCGCCGTCCACTCCGTCCGACGCTGCCAAGGTCGACCTCGTCGAAGGTTTCAAGAGCTTAGGCGTCCACGTAGTTCTGGTGAGAAGCTATTTCCGTGCGATCGCCTTCGTTTCCGACATCTGGTTCTGCTTCGAGGAACCGAAGCGTCGCCTGCCGTTAAATCTCGTTCGCCGTCCTGAGATACGTCTTCAGCGGTAGAACCTGAGTTGATTTTCGTCTCCTTCGCTCGCTCGATCGAGTTGATTGGAGTCATGTTGCGATTTGGTGTTGCTCTTCGTCATTTTTCACACTGCCTGACAAATCATCTCAGCTTCGCGTGTTGATTCGAACGAGTGCATTTTCAGACAAATCTCACAGAAACTTCCTTATGTTTTAGCCGTTTATGAGACAGCTATAGCTACGTAGCTGCACTGACCTGTTCTTCAGATGCCATGGACGAGAATTCTGTAGTAGCTTGTTTTTTATTTGTCATAGTATTTTTTTCGTCTGATAAAGGTCTTGAAGTATGAATCTCTCCTTTTCTTAGTCTTCCCACTGCCAAAACAAGATTTGTTGACGATTGCTGATTTCATCGATAGTTTATTCATGCTCTTGGTCATTTGATTATCAGGGAGATATAAACGATCCAGGTACTCTGTTGAATGCGATCAGGCAGGTTGATGTGGTAATCTCTACAGTTGAGACATCACCAGAGGACCAATACAAGATTATCGCTGCCATTACGATAGTCGGAAATATAAAGGTGGTGCTGTTTCGAATGATTTTGTCCTCGTTATCACTGTTCGTTTAGCATTTGACTGATGATACAGGTTGTGTTATGTAATTCTTTCCTTCTGGCATAAGTGCAACACCTTCTCCTTGTGAGCTTCGCTTTGATGTAATGGGATGCATTGACTCATTTATCTGTAGACTTCACATCTTTTTTCACCTTAAATGGTCATGACTTTGTGTAGAAGTCCCTGTGTGTTTGGGTTTCCTCTAGGTCAGCAAAGAAAAAAACGTAAGAAGTTTCGATCACTCAATACGGACTATGGACATGTATCCCAGCGCTTTGATCATGAATTCGCAGGGAACATGAACTAGTTTAACCTTGAAATGGTCCTTTTCAGGAGTATTGTTGTTGCATAATGTTATCCCACGCCACTTACTGGGATAGTACTTAGTAGTAACTGTTGTTGCTGCGGGTGGTTGACAGCCAACAATGAATGGAACTCAGCATGCTCCCAAAAGGCGATGGACTTTCCTCTGATATCTTAGCACTTGTGAAAGTGTCCATCCAAGCGAGCAGCATGTTTGCATATTTTATGCTTGACAGTTATCTGGCTGCCGCCTAACATTTAAATCTTCACTTTCCATTTTTTCCATTTTTCTAATAGCACTTGGGCTAGAATTTGCTTAATTGCTGAATCTTTTATTTTACTTATGATCATTTTTTTACTCCGTTATAGTAACATATTGACAAAAAAAAAGAAGAAGAAGAAAGAAATTCAGTCTCGTATAAGTTTGTTTTGTTTTATTTTGCCAGATCTCATATAATTTTGTCGGATAAGGGCAATGTGCTCTAAATTTTCTTTGTTTTCCAATAGAAATGTTTCTTCTGATTTGGTTATTTTTATTCTAGAGATTCTTGCCTTCAGTGTTTGGAAATCATGTGGACCGTGCCCATGCTGTGGAGCCAGCAAGAACTTTTTATGCTGCTTACCATACCAACATCCTCCGCCTTCTTGAGGAACAGGGAATCCCGTATACCTATGTGTCTTGCAACTTTCTTGCGGGTTGGCACCGTACTACTTTGGCACAGCCTGGGGCTACAGCTCCCTCTAGAGATAAAGTTGTCATCTTAGGGGATGGTAATGCAAAAGGTAAGTAGCAATTTGTTGAAATACGTATTCTGATTCGTCGGGATTTTTCTGTACAATTTTTACGATTTAACTACAGAAGTGATCAGATTGAGGGTAGTTCCTGAAGCTTGAGAATTTCAGGCAACCCCCTATCTGGAGATGTCGGGCCTTTTACATACATTAGTCTTGACTTCCAGAGACTCATAAATGATATGAAAGCGATGTTCGTTATCTTGGCACAATGCCGCCTGGTCGGCATATTAAGAAGGTTATCTTTATGCATCTGGTTGAGAAAAGAACATATGGATGCATTTGTCTGTAATAAAATAATTATTTCAAGAAAGTTCTTTAAATGTGAAGCGGAAGTATCTCTAGGAAGATCAAAGTTTCTGTGTTATATTTATTAGCGAAATTCTGAAATTCTCCGTCAATATACAGTGGTTTTTAACAGGGAGGATGACATCGGCATCTATACCATGAAAGCCATGAATGATCCAAGGACCTTGAACAAAATTCTCTACATTAGACCTCCTGCCAACACCTACTCGATGAATGATCTCGTGTCTTTGTGGGAGAGAAAGATCGGCAAGACCCTGGAGAGGGTTTATATTCCAGAGGAGCAAGTTCTGAAGAAAATTCGAGGTCACGGATGCATTATTATCAGATTTCAGCATGTGGAAATTTTCTCTATTCTCTAAGATATTTAAACCTTTTGATGTCCATCGGTCTACTTGTCCGCTCATATTGCAGATGCGAGATCTCCAGATGATCTGATGTGGGCCATATACCATTCTATTTTTGTGAAAGGAGACCAAACTAACTTCGAGATTGAGCCGTCATTTGGAGTGGAAGCTTCGGAGCTCTACCCCAACGTCAAATACAGCACCATGGATGATTACCTTGATCAGTTTGTCTGATCGTCGAAACTTACTGTGCTCGGGGATTTGATTTCTCACATCAGCTTGGAATCAGAAATGGTAATAGTATAATGCTTCTTACGAACCTAGTGTGGAACGTCGCTCCCATTAATCATCTCATGGCACTGTACGACCTCCAGTTATTAAGACATACTATGAATACTGAATGAATATGTGCTCATCTGTGCTGTGTGCTTGGAGAAGTCACTTCTGTTTTGGAGTTGTTTTGGGTTTAGGGGCTAGCTAATAAATAAAAAAAGGAAAAGGGTTTATGGTGTCGTGTCAAAAGCCTTCCCCAAATTTGGGTAAAACCTAATTGACTTCTCAACCCGTAGAAGACTTGATTAGACAAATTGAAAGCACAGGGAGTTAATTAGAGAAGCGGTAAAAGTACAGGGGTGAAAAGTACGAATCTTCCTTTTTTATTCTCGAAGTGGAGTATAGTTGATACTGACTTTTCTGAAATCAAATACTTTGTACGGCCTCGAAGATCTCCTCAGAATCTAAACTCGAGGTTTACTTAGTAGATTTTTCTTTTTTTTAGAAGTCAGCAACGATGATATTTTTGTCGCCAGTTGTCGAAGGGTAAGCTTAAAGAATAGCCAGTTAAAACCCATTAATGAATACCTTGCGGTGTTGGATGATCCTTAATGTTTCGAGGACTGTTATGGGCGTGGAACAAGCAAGAAGAAAGAGAGGCATGCATGATGAATCTGGACACCTCACGAACCAATTTCTTTACTAATCATGGTGGGCGCGGACTCGTGTCCTTTCCTAATTAAGAAAGTCCAATAAGGCGATGTCTACGTAATATTGTGTTTACAAATTAGGTAAATTGCAATTTCAAATTTCATATGAATGATTTAAGTATAATTTTCCATTTAATGATAAAGAGACTATCTTATAACGTGCTTAATATATGTGCATTGAACTCACTCTTTAGAAGCGGAATCAATCTAAAAACCTCGGTTTCCTTTTCTTAAGAACTTGTGAATTTGAAAATATAGAAATCTTATGTTGCCCAAAAAATCAAAAAGAGTAATCTCTTGATCAACCCCCCTTTGGAAAGAATCTAGTGCACCTCAAAACAATCATTTAGCGATATGAAACGTCATGATACCATGCAAGTACATGCACGTCGGATAGCTCATTGCCCTTTCATATCGTTTTCACTAGTCTTTTCATATGATAGAAAAAAATGGTTTCAACTTTTATTTACATGAAAAATCATTGTAAGTTGTAATAGTCTAATATCGATTGAGAAATAAAATCATCATACAAAATAAATTAGAAACTTAAATCTTTAGCATCATCTGAACTTAAGTGTAGATTTTTTTATTTTTAGTAAGTTAAATTTTCTTATTTCACAATAATTTGAATCATCGCTCAAACTCGACAAAATCTTTATTGAAGTACTTTGTATTAGATTTTCTTCTGTTTCTATTAGTCCACTTCGCATGTACTTCTTTTCCAGCTAATGATAATATCAAGAAGTTCACATAAACGACATCTATGCCTTTCTGAAATCAAAAACAGATGGACGATTCATCTGGGATCCCGCCAACAGTTACGGCCCGAGACCGAGCGAGTTCGCGGGGAAAAACCACACCGCTGGCGGAAAGAACCTTAGGTGGCCACGAAGAACAAAGTCCTGATGATCGGAGGCATTGCATGCCTCGAAAGTACATAGTCGAAGCGAGTGCTAAGTCCGGTCACCTTACCTTTGCTCTCGTGAGGGAGCCCCGGTCTCTCCGATCCCACCACGGCCAACATCGCCCAAGGTTTCAAGAGCTTAGGCGTCAAATTTTTCATGTGTGTATCGTGTTGTGAGTAGTCACTACGGTGCAATTATGTTCGTTTCCGACATCAACTTGAACCATAAGTTATATAGGATTCTGCTTCTCCGCATCCCGCTAATCATCTCACGGCACGTGCAAGTTCCTAATACGAGGACATACTAGGAACATTCGATGTGCGAGGCGTCTATGCAGTGCTTGGAGGAGTTACTTCTATTTTGGAGTTTGATATGAGTTTTTCTATTTCTGTATATTATACGTTTTATGTCGTCGGCGTGGGTATTGAATTCGAGCCGCTGATGATGTTCGATAATTCACCTGATTTCCTGGTCTTAGACTAAAAGATAATTGTGTCTTAAGTAGGGGTGAGCGGTTCCAGGTTCCGGTTCGGTTCCGTCTGGAACCTGGAACCTACCATCGGGTACAGGTTTCTCAAAATGAGGAACCTGGAACCTACCCGTGGGAACCGAGAACCTGGAACCTACCCTGTCACAGGTTCCAGGGTCGGTTCCAGGTTCCAACAGGTTCCTTTTTTTTTTTTTTTTTTTATTTTCAGATTTGAACTATAACATATGCGCACGTTACCCAAAAAAACTATAACGTACGCGCACGTTACCAAAAAACTATAACGTACGTGCACGTTACCAAAAAAAAAAAAAAAAAAAACTATAACATATGCGCACGTTACCAAAAAAAAATATAACGTATGCGCACGTTACCAAAAAAAAACTATAACGTGCACGCATGTTACTAAAAAAAAATATAACGTATGCGTACGTTACCAAAAAAAAACTATAATGTACGTGTATACTACACGGTAACTTCTCATTGACACGTTATCTTGATACATTAACTTCGCACTGCACAACAATAATAGAATATAATTAGAAATTTCAAAACAAATAGCAAACTAAAAAGTAGAAATAAAACACCACTAGAACAAGAATGTCTAGAGGTACAAGTTTTGAAAACAATTTCGATTAAACCCTTAAATGAACTCAGAAAATTCTGAAATTTGGACACGTTGTATTTAAGACCTAGAGGTACAAGTTTCATGAAGAAATCGTAGTCCAATTCGTTTTTGATTAAAAGATAAAATCGATTTACTTTTCCTATTCTCTACTTGCACAGTTTTTGAAATTTTTTTGGTTAAATAGGCAAATGAACTACAAAAATTACGAAATTTAAATATGTTGTAGGTAAGACATTAAGAGAGATATTTCATGCAGAACACATTTCCAAAAGAACCTCATACAAAATGATATAGTCCACGCATTGCAACTTACAAGATCCGAACACATCAGATTGCACAGTTTTAGAAACATTTCCGATTAAATACCCAAATGACCTTCAAAAATTATGAAATTCGACTATGTGATAGCCAAGACCATAAGGTAGATACTTCATGAAAACATCGAAGTCAAATTCGTCCTAGATAATTAAATATGGACGGTTAAAATCCCTGTTCGTAGTACCGTAATTCCAGATCTAACCATCTCCAAAGGACCACGATTTCACCTACCTATTCTTGTTTGTTTTCTCTAAATTTTTTATATGCGGTACCTCAGGATGTCCTTTACAACTTTTGTTAAGAAACCGAAGTGAAATTTCGACAAAAAGGTTGCCTTACAGTCCATGCATTCATCAAGGGTCGGTCCCAAAATCTCCAGATCCAGTCTTTCCAAAGAATAACGATTTCACCCACTTATACTTGTTTGTTTTGTCCCAAATTTGAGTATGTTATACTCCAAGAAGTCCTTTACAACTTTCATTTAGAGGCCAAAGCCAAACTTCAACTAGAACATCACATACAAGTCACTAGAACATCCAAGGTCGAGCTTTTTCTGCCCTAAGTAACCGGTTCCGGTTCCGGTTCAAACAGTTCCGGTTCCGAACTGGTTCGGTTCGGTTCCAGGACCGAAACCGGTCCCCTTGGAACCGGGAACCGAACCGGACCCTCCTCCGGTTCGGTTCCGGTTCCCGGGTAACCCGGGAACCGTGCTCAGCCCTAGTCTTAAGCTCCATTTATTTCGCGAAAAATAAATAATTTAGAAGAAAAAATATCTCAAAAATGATTATTTATATCGCTTATAAAATAAATGGACAAAAAATATTTTCGTCGTCTACAAAAATATTTAGACATATTTTGTTGTTGATAATAACAACATTTTTCATCGACTAATCATTTTAAAATATGCAAGTAATCATTTTCTAGAAGAATATTTTTTAAATTATTCATTTTTTACAAAACAAATAAAGTTGAGTAGTTTTTCATGTCTAAATAGTCTATAGGCAATCATTGTGGTGAAATCAAATACTTTATATCCTCGAATATCTAAAGTTAATTGAAACTCCGGGTTTCCTTAGCCGACGAAATCTCCTTTCATGAATGATAAACTTAAAAGAATAACAAGTTTAAGGATTCTTACTGCGGGGAACAAACAAGGCAAAGAAAAAAGGCAAATGTTCGATGAAGTTGGAACAACCCTCGAACTAGATTCGCGGATGCTGGTATGACTAAATGAATCCTTCCGTACTCTGCGTACTGCCTACCGTCCGCGTGCACTCTTGTGTCCTTTTCTTTTCAAGAAATCTACGGTGTGGTAGTTTTTAGCGTGAATATCTTCCTTTTTGTGAATGATTTTTCGTAAATTCATCCATTCACGATAGCTAAGCATGTGAAATTATGGAAAACAAATTTCAGGAAACCCTTTTTAGCAAAACAAGCACTCAAATGATATGCACTTTCAATTTCGAATTGGTGATCTAAACATTGAATCTTTCGCATTTAATGATAAAGAGATTATCATTTATATATGTCTAACTTACTAGCATCATGCTCCCTATTCAATCAATGAGCCAATCTAACAAGGTTAGTCTCCTTCAATAAGTTATGAATTGTTTACAAGATAATGTTTTGTTGGCCAAAAAGTTAAAAAATTAATTAATGCGGTTGAACCTACAGGAAAAAAGAAATGGCACCTCAAAACAATCATAGAGCGACTATGAAACTCCGTGATATCATGTATATATGTGCATCCGCATGTCCAATAGCTCATTGTCCTCTCATAGACTCATACCATTTTCTCTTATTATTTCATATGATAAAGTAAACCTAAAAAATGGTTTCAACTTCTTTTTTTATCAATGACATAAAAAATCATGGTAAATTATAATAGTACAATATCAATTGAGAAAACAAAATCTAGTTTCAATTAAACAGTATTTCTAGCACTTCAAAATTAGGATTACTTAAATTTCTAACACCATCCAAACTTAAATTTGGATTTTGTTATTCTAGGCAAGTTAAGTTTTTCTCATTTCACAAAAAATGAATCATCTCTCAAATTAGACAACATCATTATTAGAATACTTTATATTTTATTTTCTTCCCTTTCTTTTTCAGGACTAATACCATAAAAAAAAAAAAAAAAAAAACTCAAACTAGTGCATCCATATTATATTTACCAAAAATTAATTTTTATATCACAAAAATTTTTATATTGTTATATTCATGTCACATTTGTCCAAAATTTGCAGTAATTTTTTACATTAAAAATTAGTTCGGGATGACATTTGTATCCGGGCTGGAGAATATTTTAGGTAAAAAAGGTTAATTTAGGATGAGCCCCGGGCATTTTTGCGCGCTCTCTCCCTTTCTCGCAGACACAGTTGGAGCACAGTCGCTGCGAAGACCGACGGAGCTTGCCGGAGAAAATCCACCGACTCCGCCGTGAAAAACCCCTCCGAGATGGCGGAGAAGAGCAAAGTCCTGGTGATCGGAGTCACCGGACTCATCGGAAAGTTCGTCGTGGAAGCGAGTGCTAAGTCCGGCCACCCCACCTTCGCTTTCGTGGAACCGCTGTCCACTCTGGCCGACGCTGCCAAGACCAACTTCGTCCAAGGTTTCAGGAGATTAGGCGTCTACGTAGTTCTGGTGAGTAGCTAGCTATGCCCGTGCGATCGCGTTCGTTTCCGACATCTGGTTCCGCTTCGAGGAACCGAAAGCGTCACCTGCCGTTGAATCTTGTTCGTCGTTCCGAGAAACGTCTTCGGCAGTAGAATCGGAGCTGAGTTTCGTCTCCATCTCTCACTCGATCGAGCTGATTGGAGCCACGTTGCGATTCGGTGTTGTTCATTGTCTTTTCTGATAGTTTTGTCTTCGTATGTTGGCGAAATAGGTGAAATTTTTTATGACGTCCTTCTCATTTTCTCACTGCCTGACGATTCATCTCAGCTTCGCGTGTTGATTCGAACGCGCGCATTTTCAGACAAATCTTACAGAAACTTCCTTATGCCTTAGCTGTTTATGAGACAGCTACAGCTACGTAGTAACTGCACTGACCTGTTGTTCAGATGCCACGGAGGAGAATTCTGTGGATAGTAGCTCTTTTTTTTTTTTTTTTTTTTTTTTTAATTGTCATAGTTTTTTTTTCCCCTTGCCTGATAAAGGTGTTGAAGTCTTATCTTCATCGATTATGAATCCCATCGCCAAAACAGGATTTGTTGATGATTGCTGACTTCATCAATTGTTTATTCTTGCTCTTGGTCATTTGATTCTCAGGGAGACATAGACGTTCCACATACTCTGGTGAATGTGATGAGGCAGGTTGATGTGGTAATTTCTACTGTTGAGACATCACCGGATGACCAATACAAGATTGCTGCTGCCATTTTGACGGCCGGAAATATAAAGGTGGTGCTGTTTCTAATGATTTTGTCCTCGTTATCATTGTTCGTTTAGCATTCGACTGATGATATAGGTTGTGTTAGCTTACTTCTTTTCTTCTGGTAGTAGTGCATAGCGTTCTCCTTGTGAGCTTCATTTGATCAAATGGGATGCATTGACTCATTTATCTGTAGACTTCACATCTTTTTTCATCTTAATTGGTCATGACTCTGTGTAGAAGTCCCTGTGGGTTTGGGTTTCCTCTAGGTCAGCCAAAAAAAAAAAAAAAAAAATTCTCGATCAAATAAATTTGGTGAATAAAAAAAGCAATGAGTTTGATAAAAGGAAAGGAATTGAAACATCCAAGGAAAAATCAAGCATAAAATGTTTCAGTCACTCAATATGGACTATGGACTTGTATCCCAGCGCTCACGACGGTCAGATTTTGGTGGCGATCATGATGGTGAAATCTGGAGACTTAATCGCGAGTTCTTGAGAAATAAGCATACCTGAGATTGAAGACAAAAAGGTAATGACTTTAGAGCTCTCGGTGGAGATTATTTGGTCCGACTAAAAGACCAAATATTACTTCGATACGATCTCCTTTGGCGAGCCACCTTATCGTGAGCGGTTCCCTCGCAAGTGCGTCGCGTTGCAACCACCGTTCGTGAGCCGTCCGTGGGCAAATTCTGATTTGGAGGCATACCCGTAAATTAGATTTTCCAGCTGAGGCGCCGATGCCGAACCATCCTGTCCATCCGTGAGTCGCAAGGACCCGAGCCTCGCCGAGCATCACCATATCGCGTCGCGAGTAGCCGTTCGATTCCATCTATAAGGAACATGAACTAGTTTAACCTTGAAATGGTCCTTTTCAGGAGTATTATTGTTGCATGTATGTTACCCAACCCCACTTACTGGGATAGTACTTAGTAGTAATCGTTGTTGCTGCGGGTGGTTGACAGCCAACAATGAGTGGAACTCAGCATGCTCCGAAAAGGCAATGGACTTGCCTGATATTTTATCACCGTGAAAGTGTCCATTCAAGCAAGCAGCATGTTTGCATATTTTATACTTGACAGAGTTATCTGGCTGCTGCCTAACATTGAAATCTTCACTTTCCATTTCTTCTACTTTTCTAATAGCACTTATGGTAAAATTTGCTTATTTGCTGAATTTATTGTTTCACTTATGATCAGTTTTTACTCTGTTATAGTAACATACTGACAAAAAAAAAAAAAAAAAAAAAAAAAACATGAAATTCAGTCACGTACAAATTTGTTTTGTTTTGTTTTGCCAGAACTCATATAATTTTGTTGGATAAGGGGAATGTGCTCCAAATTTTCGTTGCTTTCCAATGGAAATGTTTCTTCTGATTGGATTATTTTTCTTTCTAGAGATTCTTGCCTTCAGTGTTTGGAAGTGATGTGGATCGTGCCCATGCTGTGGAGCCAGCAAGAACTTTTTATGCTGCTTACTATACCGACATCCACCGCCTTCTTGAGGAAGAGGGAATCCCGTATACCTATGTGTGTTGTAACTTTCTTGTAGGTTGTCACCGTTCAACATTGGTGCAGCCCAGGGCTAGAGCTGCCTCTAGAGAGAGAATTGTCATCTTAGGGGATGGTAATGCGAAAGGTGAGAAGCATCGAAATACCTATTCTGATTCGTCAAGATTTTTTTGTACAACTTTTACGATTTAATTACGGGAGTAATCAGAGTGAGGACAATTCCTGAAGCTTGAGAATTCCAGGCAACTCCCCTAGCTGGAGATGTCGGGTCTTTTACATCCATTATTCTTGACTTCCGGAGACTAATAAATGATATAAAAGTGATGTTGGTTATCTTGGCACAATACCGCCTGGTCAGCATATTAAGAAGGTTATCTTATGTATCTAGTTGAGAAAAGAACATATGAATGCATTCGTCCATGATGAATCTTTTTATTGAGAGAGTTCTTTAAATAAGAGCCGAAAGGTCAAAGTTTTTGTGATATATTTATTAGCCAAATTCTAAAATTCTCCCGTCAATGTACAGTGGTGTTTAACAGGGAGGATGATATCGGCACCTATACCATCAAAGCTGTGGATGATCCTAGGACCTTGAACAAAATTTTGTACATCAGACCTCCTGGCAACACCTACTCGATGAATGATCTCGTGTCTTTGTGGGAGAGAAAGACCGGCAAGACCCTGGAGAGGGTTTATGTACCAGAGGAGCAAGTTCTGAAGAAAATTCGAGGTCACAAATGTGTTACTATTAGATTTGAGCACGTAGAAATTGTCTCTATTCTCTATGAGATTTAAACCTTTTGACAACGATTGGTCTACTTGTCCGCTCATATTGCAGATGTGAAATCTCCATGCGATCTGGTGTGGGCCATATCCCATTCTGTTTTCGTGAAAGGAGACCAAACTAACGTCGAGATTGAGCCGTTGTACGGAGTGGAAGCTTCGGAGCTCTACCCTGATGTTAAATATAGCAGCATGGATGAGTACCTTAATCAGTTTGTCTGATCGTCGAAGCTTACTGTTCTTGGGGATTTGATTTGTCACATCAGCTTGGATGCACAAATGGTAATAGTATATTGTTTCTCACGAACCTAGTGGGAAACGTCGCTCTCATTGATTATCTCATGGCACTGTACAACCTCCAGATATTAAGACATACTATGAATACTGAATAAGTGCTCATCTGTGCTGTATGCTTAGAGAAGTTACTTCTGTTTTGGAGGTGCTATGTGTTCAGGGGCTAGCTAACAAATAAAAAAAGGACGAGGGTTTATGGTGTCGTGCCAAAAGCCTATCCCGAATTTGGGTAAAACCTAATTGACTTAATTAGACAAATTGAAAGTACACGGACTTAATTGGAGGATCGGAAAAAGTAGAGGGGTGAAAAGTATAAATCTTCCGTTTTTATTCTCGTAGTGGAGCATTGTTGATGCACAATTTTGAAATCAAGTAATTTACATGTCCTCGAAGATCTCCTCGGAATCTAAAATCGAGGTTTACTTAGCAGATTTTATATATATATATAAAGTCAGCAAGGATGATGTTTTACCGACCAAAAAAACAAGGATGATGTTTTTGTTGCCACTTGGTGAAGGGTAAGCTTAAAGAATAGCAAGTTAGAACCCATTGATGAATACCTCGCGGTGTTGGATTATCCTTAATGATTTGAGGACTGTTATGGGCATGGAACAAGCAAGAAGAAAGAGAGGCATGCACAATAAATTTGGACACCTTGCGAACCAATTTTTTACTAAACGTTGAGAGTGAAGACTCATATCCTTTCCTAAACAAGAGAGTCCAATAAGGCGGTGTCTACATACTACCGTGTTAACTTCACATATTAGGTAAATTGCAATTTCAAATTTCATATGGATGATTTAAACATTAAATCTTTTCCATTTAATGATAAAGAGACTATCTTACTACTTGCTTAATATATGTGCATTGAACTCACTCTTTAGTAGCGGAATCAATCTAAAAACCTCAGTCTCATTTTTTTAAAGAACTCATGAATTTGAAAACATAGAAATCTTATGTTCCCTGAAAAATCATAAAGAGTACTCTTAGGATTTGTTTGGTAACACATCCGTTCCGGAGAACAATTTCTTTTTAGAAATAGTCTTTTTCTATTTCTATTCCTTGAGACAATTTCTCAATAAAAGAATACGTTTGATAACTATGTAAAATTTCTATTCTCGGAATGGAAAAATAATAGGAATGTGTTTGATACGATTCATAGTAATATAAAATTTCTTTTAATTTTTTCCTATTCTTCTTTATTGTTGCCAATCGCCGACCATTGCTATCGCCAGCCCCGGCCGTTGATCATCGCTGCCCATTGCCAACCCCCGCCGGCGATGATTAGAGGCAACGGGTGGCGGGTGGCGTTGTTGGTGGTCGTCAGTGGCCGGCGGCGACAACGGCGGTCGGCGGCGACATGCCGGCCACCCGCAATGGTCGACTGATGGCAAGCAGCAAAAGGGGGTGGCGGCTAGCAAATAAGAAAAAAAAAAAGAAGAAAAGAAAAGAGAAAATAACTTATTTCTAAAAATTGTTCTTGGGAACAAGAATCTACTTTTTTTCTACTTCTTATTTTTATTCTAAATCATTCATTGGTCACTTTTTATTTTAGGAAATAGAAAAATTAATTGACGTTACCAAACGGATTTATATACTTTTTTTGTTTCGAAAATAAAAAAACAGAAATTGAGAGAAACAAAAACGTTACCAAACAGTGCCTTGATCGACACTGCCTTTGGAAAGAATTTAGTGCACCTCAAAGCAATCATTTAGCGATATGAAACGTCTTGATACCATGCAAGCGCATGCATGTCAAATAGCTCATTGCCCTTTCATACCAATTTCACTTACCTTTTCCTCAAAACAATCATTTAACGGTCGTCATGATTCCAAGCAAGCACATGCGTGAGGAATAACTTATTGTCCTTTCATACCATTTTCACTTTTCATATGATATAAAAAGAACTATTTCAACTTCTTCCTTAATATTTACATGAAAAATCATTGTAAGTTAGAATAGTCTAGTATCAATCGAGAAACAAAACCATAATAATAAAATTAATTAGAATCTCCAGTCCTTCAAAATTAAGATTCCTCAAATCTTTAGCACCATCCAAACTTAAACGTGGAATTTCTTATTTTTGGTAAGTCAAATTTTCTTTTTTTCACAATAATTTGAATTATCTCTCAAACTTGACAAAATCTTTATTGAAGTACTTTATATTACATTTTCTTCTGTTTCTATTAGTCCACTTTGCGTGCACTTCTTTTCCAGCTAATGGCGATATCAAGAAAAACCAGTTCACATAAAAAGACATTTTCGCCCCTCTGAAATCAAAATCAGATGATGATTCATCTCGGAGCCTGCCAACACGCCAGCAGCTATGGTCCAAGACCGAGCAAGTTCGCCGGGAAAATCCATGCTGCCGCTGGGACGAACCTTCAATGGCCAAGAAGAACAAACTCCTGGTGATCAGAGGCACTGGATATCTCGGAAGGTTCAAAGTTTAAGCGAGCGCTAAGTCCGTCGACCCTCTCGCTAAAGGGGCTGCTCTCCTTGATCCCACCAAGGCCAACATCGCCCAAGGTTTCAAGAGCTCAGGCGTAAATTTTTTTTTTCATGTGAGCATCGAGGCGATTGTGTGAGTAGGTATTACTGTGCAATTACGTTCGTTTTCCACATCTACTTGAATCCTATGTTGTATAGGATTCTGCTTCCCAGGGTCCTAGTATGAAACGTCGCTTTCGCTGATCATCTCCTAGCACGTGCAGCTTCCAAATAGGAGGACATACTAGGATCATTCAATATGTGCAGCATCTATGCGGTGGTTGAAGAAGTTACTTCCGTTTTGGAGTTGATAATGGGTTTTATGGGCCAAGCTTAAAGAAAGACATTGGATTTCTCTATTCATGTATTTGTTTTAAATCTATTACGGTATTAATAGCTTGTTATGGATCATAAAAAAAAATTAATAATTAATAATTGTTGTAAGATTCACTCTAAGAATTTACAACTTACAGTATACCGTTACTCTCATAATGACCCAAAAAATGTCATGCGAGCAAAACCCTTCTATATTTTATACGTTCTATGTCGCCGGTGTGGGTATTGAATTGGAGCTACTAATCCTCGTCTTATACTAAAAGATCATCATGCTTTAAGCTCCGTTTGTTTCGCGAAAATTAAATTATTTGGAAAAAAAAATTCTAAAAATGATCGCTTGTTTCACTTATAAAATAAATGGATGAAAAATATTTTTATCATTCACAAAATTTTTTTAATATAATTTATTATTGATAATAAAAATATTTTTCATCGACCGATTATTTTAAACTATACAAGTAATTACTTTTTAGAAAAATATTTCTAACATTATTTATTTTTCGCGAAATAAACAAAATCGAATAGTTTTCCATGCCTAAATGGTCCCTAGGCAACTATTGTGATGAAAGCAAATACTTTTTATATGTCCACGAAAATCTCAAGGAAATTGAAACTTTGGGTTTCCTTAGCCGAAGAAATCTACTGTTGCGAGTTGATTATGGATAAACTTAGAAGATTAACAAGTTTAAGGACTCTCATGGGCGGCGAACAAGGCAATACAAAGAAAAGAAAAGAAAAGGGCAAATGCTTGATGAAGCTGGAACAAATCTCGAACTAGAATCCTGTCTCCACGCCCGATCATTCGTGGATATCGGTCTTGACTAAATGAATCCTTCCGTACTCTGCATGCCGCCGCCGCCAGCGTGGACTCTTGGGTCCTTCTCTTTTCGAGAAACCGCAGTGCGGTGCGATGTCGTCTTGACTCTTCAAACGAAGACTTGCTTTGTTTAGTGAAAACTTCGACATGTCTAAGAAAGATGTTTTGTACTGAAATCATTTTTAGCTATCGTTTGGTCATTAACTTGAAAATGATTCCCTCTCTTAAGGGTAGAGAAAAATTTCCTCATTATTTACCGTAGGTTTTTTGATAGAATTAATAATACTAAAATTTCCAAACTAGTGTAGTTGTGATAAATTTACCATCCGTTAGTTTTTATTAAATTTTACTGTTAAATTGCTAAGTTAGATGGCATAAATAGTCGACAGATATACCAATTTTGGAGTTTTACTTTCTGTTATCAATTTGTGTTTTTTCATGGCATTGATTCAATTTAACGAAAATTAACAGGGGATTAATTTATCATAAATGTACTAGATTAAGGTTTTTGGTGGTCAAAAAATTAGTTTAGGATAAATTTGTCGCATATGTATCAATTTTGAGTTTTTGATGGTTGAAAAATTAGTTTTAGGTAAATTTATCATAGGTAAACCAATTTAGAGACGTTTTATGCGGAAATCATTTTTAGTTCTCATTTGGTCATTAACTTTAAAATGATTTCCTCTCTTTGAGAATAGAGAAAAGTTTCCTTGTTTTTGAGCATGGATGTTTTCCTTCATTGTAAATGATTTTTCGATAATCAATCCATTTTCGGTAACTAAGCAGGTAAAAATATCAAAAAAAAATTGTATGAAACCCTTTTTGGCTAAAAAAACACTCAAAAGATAAGCCATTTCAATTTCGAAAAGGTGATCTAAACATTAAATCTTTCGCATTTAATGATAAAGAGATTATCATTTATATATGTCTACATCGTGCTCCCTATTCAATCAATGAACCAATCTAATAATTTACCTCTCCTTTCTTCAAGAAGTTTTGAATTATTTATAAGATAATCTTTTCTTGGCCAAAAAGTTACAAAATTAATTTATGTGATTGACTCTACAGGAAAAAAGAGTTTGCACCTGAAAACAATCATATATGGATTATGGAACTCCATGATATATATATGCAAATGCATGTCAAGCAGCTCATTGCCCTCTCATACCATTTTTTCTTATTATTTCACATGATAAAGTACACCTAAAAGGCAGCCTCAACTTCTTTGTTATCAATTACATTGAATATTATGGTAAATTATAATAGTATAATATCAATTAAAAAAGCAAGCTATAGTTTAAATTAAATAATATTTCTAACACTTCAAAATTAAGATTACTTAAATTTCAAACACCATCCAAACTTTAATTTAGATTTTCATATTTTTGGCAAGTTAAGTTGTAATGTCTACAGTTTTAGCCCATGAGAAATGGCTATAAAATCGGTGTGCCCCAAGGACCACTCCAAGGATCACTTGCGATGGATCACGGACTAGTCACGAATCGGTCATGGATCAGCTTAGCGACCTTGCCACCCGGCCATGTGCCAGGCCATAAGCCCGGCCTTATGCTAGGCCATGAGCTGGCCTTAAGCCAAATTAGCCTGGCCCTATGTCCGGCCAACTCTGGCCATGCGCTAGCCAGGATAGGCCATTGAACTAGCCACGTCGGTCAGGCTTGGCTACATCCCGCCTCGACCAGTTGTGAATTAGCCACAAACCTCAACTCGAACGGTGCAATTGATTGTGGATGAACATGAAAAGCTCTCACACAATAATCTTGGCACTTCCATCAGTTTCCTTCTCATGTTTACAAAATGTTCTTTGGAAGTTAGTCCATAAATGAAGAGAATGACTCATCAACTTAAGTGGTAAGGAACTTGGGTGGCAAGGAAGAGGATTTGGTCATGATTACATATGACAACTTAAGTAGCAAGTTACTTGAGAAACAAGAAACATGTGACTAAATCCAAAGCCGATTATAACTAAATCTTAGGTAACTCATATAGGAATGAGTTGTCATTCAATTAGCAAGATAGGGGTTTAACTTGAAGAACAAGTAATCTCATTATGTTTTTTGGAAGTTAGTAACTGAATAAAAGGGATGACTCACATGTCCAAGTGGCGAGAAATGAGTTCAACTTGGAGAACAAATAGTCTAACATGCGACAAAAATCCAAGCCTTATGATGACACCAAATCTAAGCAATTAATGAAGAGAACGAGTCATAAGCTTGGGTGTCCTTATAGAAATGAGGTTATCATTACATTAAGATATCGTCTTGGAGAGCAAGTTTAGCCAAGTTATTATTGAAAGATGACTCATGACATAGGTGGCCTAATGAGAAGAATGGCAAGTGCTCTTCTAGGGCCTTAGGACGCCATTTCATCAAGGTAGGCGTGCCACCTCTTCATGATAATTTCTTCATTAAGGTGATGACTTATGGCTAAGTGACCAATAAGAGACACTTTTAGGACTTTAATCATTTCTATAGGCTATTAGGGCGCCATCTCTCCTAATTAGCCTTGCCACCTAAAGAAGTTATTAGATCATTTGGAAAAGGCAATCATTGAGGTTTTGCCTATAAATAAAAGCACCAACCCTTGATTTCCCCACCTTGGCTCATTTCTTCCACCTCTCCTCTCTTGCACGCCCCTCCCCCCTCTCTCTCGACCATTCCCTCTCTCGCCATTCACCCCTCATCAATTTGCCATCGCTTGGCCATTGGCCACCACCTGGATAAGTCGTAAGTGAAATCTCTAACCTTCATCTAGGGCAATGTGCTGCGTTGTTGGGCTTGGCTGTGTTCTCATCCGTGCTTAGTTGTGTGCATGTTGATGGTTGTTTGTATGGTTTGCTCATGTCCTTGTAGTTATAACTTATAAGTAGAATTTCTAACCCTTAATTAGAGCGATGCGTTACGTTGTTGGATTTAGTTATGTGCTCACCCGTGTGTGGTCGTGTGCATGATGAGGATTGATTTTGTATGGTTTGCTCATGTCTTGCATTCATAAGTACAATCACGCCACGAGTCACGGATGAGTCTTACTCGGTTTTGGAATCGATGTTGAGGCGTGACAGACTAAACCTTGCTTGGCCTTAGATCGGCATTGAGGCATGTCAATTTGAGCCTCACTTGGCTTTGGGTCGGCGCTTGAGCATGTCAATTCGAGCCACGAGTCACATGTCATGCTCAGCATAGTAGTAAAGTAACAATGTTATAGGTCATGACGCACGCACGCACTTGTATGAGCACGCTTTCGGACCTTGTTTGCACCAGCTAAAATTAAAGATAATAAATCGATTTGTGCGATGTAGAACATGTGATCACCTAATGAAATATAAGAACTGTTGCCACTTGAGGTAACGACGATGACCCCACGCCAATGGGATGTTGTCGCCCAATGAGATGGTGACAATACCTCGTTCATGAGAATGAGATGTCCTCACGCCAACAAGATGTCTCTTTAATGAGAACGATATGCCTCTATGCCAAGAGGATGCCTCATTCATGAGAACAGGATACCTTGATTGAGTCAAAAAGTCCTTGAAAATATGAGATGCTTAGCTTGATGGTCGAATGCCTCGCTTGATGTTGGAATCCCCTAAAAGTATGGGAAGAATCGTTTGAGACAGTTAATGAACCTTTGTGCATGTTGTTGTGTGTTGTTTGATAAGTTTGAGGTAGATCATACATTGATGATAAGCCAAAATTGATCACATGCATATAATTAAGGTATAGCAAAGGAATTGTTATTGATTTGCCATCGATGTTGTAGTGCAAGTAATGTTCGCATGCTAGATTCGATGACAAGCTGTCCTCTTAGATGAGGATTAGTGACTTCACTTGTTGAGTCATTGACTCACTCTTTTATCTTTCAGACTTGTAGGTATGGATACCAATTTTGGAGCTTCAACTTCCATAGAGGAGATAGGGATACCTCAAGCTTATGCAGATATATATAGCATGGTGGAAAAATATATGTTCGGTAGAGAAAGGGCTTGTAATATATTAATGTAATATAAAAGTAGTACGTTTGTGGTGTCTTTTCCTGGCTGTTGTTTGTTGTGTTGTCTTAGAGATCATTGATGGACACGCTTCCACATGCTCATGCATTGATGATAAGCCAAAATTGATAACATGCATATAATTAAGGTATAGCAAAGGAATTGTTATTGATTTGCCATCGATGTTATAGTGCAAGTAATGTTCGCATGCTAGATTCGATGACAAGCTGTCCTCTTATATGAGGATTAGTGAATTCACTTGTTGAGTCATTGACTCACTCTTTTATCTTTCAGACTTGTAGGTATGGATACCAATTTTGGAGCTTCGACTTCCATAGAGGAGATAGGGATACCTCAAGCTTATGCAGATAGATAAAGCATGGTGGAAAAAGATATGTTCTGTAGAGAAAAGGGCTTGTAATATATTAATGTAATATAGAAGTAGTACGTTTGTGGTGTCTTTTCCTGGCTGTTGTTTCTTATGTTGTCTTAGAGATCATTGATGGACACGCTTCCACATGCTCCTACCTAGGACGTCGCATATGCTCCTACCTAGGACGTCGCATCAATAATCCCTCGTCAGATTGTTACATAAGCTTTTTTAAAATTACAGAAATATAAATCATCCCTCAAGCTAGACAATATTGTGATTAAAGTAATTTAAATATGATTTTCTTCCTTTTTTTTAAAGACTAGCAATACAAAAAACTCTAACATCTACATGCGTGTCGTATGTACCGAAAATTAATTTTAGATTGCAAAAAATCCTACACCGTTACACTCAAGTCACTTCTATCGCAATTTTTTCCTAATTTATGATATAAAAAATTAATTTGTGGTAAATATAGCACTAATAAATCCGTTTGAGAATTTTATATAGATAAAAATAATTAATTTAAGATAAATGTAACAGCGCACTATTTTCCCGTGAAGGATCAGATCGAGGGAAGTCAATTCGCTGGAAATACAATTTCACAGAAAAGACGCTTATGCCCTTCTGGAATCAAAATATAAATGGGCTTCCGTGCGAAGGACCTCCTCATTTTAGCGCGCTCTCTCCCTTTCTTACAAGCAGCTGGAAGCAGAGTCGCTCAGGAGACCGAGCGAGCTCGCCGGAGAAAATCCACCGACTCCGCCGTGAAAAGCCACTCCGAGATGGCGGAGAAGAGCAAAGTCCTGGTGATCGGAGTGACCGGACTCATCGGAAAGTTCGTCGTGGAAGCGAGTGCTAAGTCCGGTCACCCTACCTTCGCTCTCCTGGCACCGCCGTCCACTCCGTCCGACCCTGCCGAGGCCGACCTCGTCGAAGGTTTCAAGAGCTTAGGCGTCCGTGTGGTTCAGGTGAGAAGCTATGCCCTTGCGATCGCGTTCGTTCCCGACATCTGGTCCTGCTTCGAGGAATCGAAGCCTCGCCTGCCGTTGAATCTTGCTCGTCGTCCTGAGAAATGTCTTCAGCAGTAGAATCGGAGCTGATTTTCGTCTCGATCGAGTTGATAGGAGTCACTTTGCGATTTGGCGTTGTTCATTACTGTTCTGATATTTTGTCTTTGTTCGTGAAAAAGGTGAAATTTTTTGTGACGAATCATCTCAGCTTTCCATGTCGATTCGAACGAGCGCATTTTCAGGCAAATCTTACAGAAACTTCCTTATGTCTTAGCTGTTTATGAGACAGCTATAGCTACGTAGTAGCTGCTCTGACCTGTTGTTCAGATGCCATGGACGAGAATTCTGTGGATAGTGGCTTGTATTTTTTTTATTTGTCGTCGTATTTTTTTCTTGTCTGATAAAGGTATCGAAGTCTTATCTTCGTCGGTTATGAATCCCACTGCCAAACCAGGATTTGTTGATGATTGCCGACTTCATCGATTGTTGGTTCATGCTCTTGGTCCTTTGATTCTCAGGGAGATATAAACGATCCGGATACTATGTTGACTGCGATCAGGAAGGTCGATGTGGTGGTATCTACCGTTGAGACATCAATAGAGGACCAATACAAGATTGTTGCTGCCATTACAATGGTCGGAAATATAAAGGTGGCGCTGTTTCGAATGATTTTGTCCTCGTAATCATTGTTTGTTTAGCATTTGACTGATGATACACGTTGTGTTAGCTTAATTCTTTCCTTCCGGTATAAGTGGATCACCTTCTCCTTGCGAGCTTCGTTTTGATGAAATAGGATGCATTGACTTACATATCTGTAGACTTCACATCTTTTGGTCATGACTTTCTGTAGAAGTCTTCGATGAAATTTAAGAATAACTATTTCACATCCAAGTGTAGCCCAGTGTTCATATTGCGCTGCCCACATACTCCTGGAGGCTTCATATGTATATATATCCAAAACCTGTGTTTGGGTTTCCTGTAGGTCGGCGAAAAAAACACATGTTTCGAGCACTCAATATGGACTATGGACGTGTATCCGAGCTGTTCGATCATGAATTCGCAGGGAACATGAACTAGTTTAACCTTGAAATGGTCTTTTTCAGGAGTATTATTTTTGCATATATGTTCCCCAGCCCTACTTACTGGGATAGTACTTAGTAGTAATTGTTGTTGCTTCGGGTGGTAAACTGTCAACGATGAGTGGAACTCAGCATGCTCCCAAAAGGCAATACACTTACCTGATATCTTATCACTTGTGAAAGTGCGATCCAAGTAAGCAGCATATTTGCATATTTTATACTCGACAGAGTTATCCGGCTGCTGCCTTACATTGGAATCTTCACTTTCTATTTCTTCTATTTTTCTAATAGCACTTGGGGTAGAATTTGCTTAATCGCTGGATCTGTTTTCTCACTTATGGTCATATTTTACTCTGTTATAGCAACATATTGACCCAAAAAAAAAAGTACTTCATTCTCATATAAGTTTGTTTTGTTTTATTTTGCCAGAACTCGTATAATTTTGTTGGATAAGGGGAATGTGCTCTAAATTTTCGTTGCTTTCCAATAGAAATGTTTCTTCTGATTTGGTTATTTTTCTTTTTAGAGATTCTTGCCTTCAGTGTTTGGAAGTCATGTGGATCGTGCCCATGCTGTGGAGCCAGCAAGAACTTTTTATGCTGCTTACTATACCGATATTCTCCGCCTTCTTGAAGAACAGGGAATCCCGTATACCTATGTGTCTTGTAACTTTCTTGCAGGTTGGCACCGTTCGACATTGGCACAGCCTGGGGCTACAGCTCCCTCTAGAGATAAAGTTGTCATCTTAGGGGATGGTAATGCAAAAGGTAAGAAGCAATTCGTTGAAATACGTATCCTGACTGCTCAGGATTTTGCTGTACAATTTTTATGATTTAATTACGGGAGTGTTGAGATTGAGAGCAGTTCCTCAAGCTTGAGAATTTTGAGGCAACTCCCTATCTAGAGATGTCGGGCTTTTTACATCCATTAGTCTTGACTTCTGGAGACTAATAAATGATATGAAAGTGATGTTGGTTATCTTGGCACAATACCTCCTGGTTAGCATATTAAGAAGGTTATCTTTATGTATCTGGTTGAGAAAAGAACATATGGATGCATTCATCTCTGATGAATCTTTATTTCAAGAGAGTTCTTTAAATGTGAGCCGAAAGTAACTCTAGGAAAATCGAAGTTTTTGTGATATATTAATTAGCCAAATACTAAAATTCTCCCTGTCAATATACAGTGGTGTTTAACAGAGAGGATGACATTGGCACCTATACCATCAAAGCCATGGATGATCCAAGGACCTTGAACAAAATTCTGTACATCAAACCTCCTGCCAACACCTACTCGATGAATGATCTCGTGTCTTTGTGGGAGAGAAAGATTGGCAAGACCCTGGAGAGGGTTTATATTCCAGAGGAGCAACTTCTGAAGCAAATTCGAGGTCACAGATGCGTTACTATTAGATTTAAGCACGTGGAAATTGTCTCTATCCTCTACTTGACATCGATTGGTCTATTTGTCCGCTCATATTGCAGATGCGAAATCTCCAGACGATCTAAGGTGGGCCATATCCCATTCTATTTTCGTGAAAGGAGACCAAACTAACTTCGAGATTGAGCCGTCGTTTGGAGTGGAAGCTTCGGAGCTGTACCCCGACGTCAAATACACCACCGTGGATGAGTACCTTAATCAGTTTGTCTGATTGTCGAAACTTACTGGGCTTGGGGATTTGATTTCTCACATCAGCTTGGATATAGAAATGATAATGGTATACCGCTTCTTACGAACCTAGTGGGAGACGTCGCTCTCATTGATCATCTCATGGCACTGTACAACCTCCTAATATTAGGACATACTATGAATACTGAATGTGTTTCATCTGTGTCGTGTGCTTGGAGAAGTTACTTCTGTTTTGGAGTTGCCGTGGGTTTAGGGGCTAGCTAATAAATAAAAAAAGTGTGACATCCGAATTTTCGCCGGACCTCGAGTACGTAACGGTTCGTGATAGGTCGACGAATTTGTTGTCGGACTGCGTCGTTGGCGCCACTTTCGGCTGCCGTTTCATCATTTCCATCACCAGACCAAGACATCACGTTTCGTGATGGTCTTATAACGTACCCTCGTAATCACGTCTTTGCCGCGTCGAGACGATCCGATTTTCGTGTAGTTTATCGTCTCGTCGAAAATCTTCTTACGTAACTCGCGAGACCAGCCCCTTCCACATTTGTACCTTCCTAAAGCAAACCTTTCATGCAAGCACCCGACGTCTTCATGCACACGTCCAATGTTGCCAACTACAAAGGAAATTGTTAACCCCAAGCAGTCTCGCAAATCAACCGAGCTGAAGACCCGTAGCATGCAATGGCCATGCGTACGTCCGCGGCCCTTTCTTCATGCAGAAATGAAGACGTGCACGCCGGTATTGTTCTCTCCATTTGCTGCCAACGTGACACCACTTAGTTGACTCAAGTAGTCAACTAAGTGAAGCCCCACGCCCATGCATGCTCGTGAAGAATTCATGCAGCTATGTCCACGCATTCAAGGACTGCCCGTGATGATGTCACGCTCCTTTGATGGTCAACAAAAGAGGGAATGTTGACCGAGAAGAACCAAATGGCAGCCACGTTGCTCCTTCACCGTCGACCAGCAAATGAAGACGCGCATTCCATTGAGTTGTCCCCTTCAACGACGGCCACCGAGACCTTGCTTAATTGACCAATGCAGGAAAATACGTCCGTGCATGAGGAAAGGGAAGTGCTGGCCAGAATTCTCGGTGGAAGTCCACGTCTTCCCCACCCGTCTCTGCCTCCTGCTGCCACCGGGATCCTCTTTGTTGACTCATGAAGTCAACTAACAGAAGGTGGGCTTCTCTTCAGCTGGACAGCGAAGCCGAGGATCTCGACCAAGCGGAAGCCACGCAGCAGCTCCTCTTGCGCTGGCAAGAGAAGACCCGGATGAAGGCCCACGTCTTCTCCACCCGGCTCCGCCTCTTGCCGCCACCGCACCTACATGTGTTGACTAAACTAGTCAATCAAAAGAGGAACAAAACCGGTCATGGACGTGAGAAGACAGAAGACTCGAGAACGAAACCGCGAGCGAGAGAGAGAGGAAGAGGGGGATCGTTCCTCCTTGCCGCGCACGTAGCCGCCGTCCACCGCTGTGCCGATTCAGCCGTCTCGACCGTGCCCGCAGCAGCCGCACCACCCGCCACCAACCTCTCGCGCCGCTGTAGGCCCGAGTTTCGGTCGCCGTCACGTCGTTGTTACCGTGAACCGGTTTTTGCGCTAAACCGGTGAGTTTATGCACTATACTGGCTAATAATGTTTAAGTGGTGATTAGATTTATTTAAGTGTAATTAGTTTAATTATTAAATATTTTTCCGGAAATTAGGCCGGGGTGGTCGGTGATCAAAATTTCGTGCTGATTGCAATGATGTAGTTAATTTCTACAATCGAGTATTAAATTGTGAAAATTTGAGTGCTGATTGGAAATTTGGTCAATTATTCCAAAAATTGTAAATTTTGATATTTATTCAGAAAATTCCGGGTGTCGGGTTTTAAACATCGAAAATGGTTTTATATACTATATAAACCAGTGGGATTTTGAAAAGAAGGTTATGAATTTTCCGGGTCCAATCTGACCGAGTACCCACACATGACTATTTTTCATCGGAAGTTTTTAATACGAAGAAAATAAGCCAAGAACACTATTTTAATTGAGGCATTTGAGTACAATGCACGGTGTCCTGGGCCGAGATTGATTGGTCGTGTGTTGGTTAAGAGAACCCGTCCCCGAACTGTGTCGGATGGACGTTACCCTTTATGGGATACCCATTTATTGGGATTTGGGTCGCAGTAGAGGCTGGACCTATACTCCTTCGAGAGACGTAACCGTGCTCAATGGGGGTGAAACGATGCCTGGTTACGCCAATAGACCGCCGAACTTCAAGTAGGCCGTGCCCTAGAGCGGGCGTAATTATCAATTGGAACGCGTGTTGAGTGAAATATTTGCGCCGGATTATGGGACAAAATTATGTGACATGGAATGGGACGTGTCATAACGATTTGGTCCTATAATCAGGACTCCTGTGCTGATTTGAGAATTAAGTGTGGCGTTCCAGTTGTTGGAGCTTAATTATTGCTCATATCGGTATGACTATCTGTGATATAAACTGTACTGACTTGCAGGATGGATCTAAGGCAAGATAAGTCCTCTATACCAAATGCGTGATTGTGTGGTTAGGACGCCTCTAGGCGTATTATCCTCTTAATCGGGGTTTAGAGCGCGGACTTGCTGAGACATTGTCTCACTGGTTATTGAATAACCATTTTCAGGTCCTTAGAAGGTGGTCGTGGAGGACCAAGGCCCCGAAGTCTGAGGAGGAGGAGTATGGAGGATCGGCGGATGTGTCCTGTTAGTATGTCATAGGACAACCTCTTTTGAGAGTCGACCTTCTTGTAGGCTTTTGACTAGACTCGTTTTGTACTTGAATCTCGTTGTTCATAAAAGTGTGCTTTTGTGAATTGATGTCCTGCTTTTCTATCTCGAGATGATTACTGTCAGGGAATTTATTTTCGCTTCTGCATGTGCTTAAAAATGAATGAGTCGGCGACTCGTCCTGGGAAATCGCAAATTTTATCGACCAGAAAGGGATGGGCACGCGCTCAAGGTTCGGGGCGTGACAAAAAGACAAGGGCTAAGGGGCTATCATGCCAAAAGCCTAACCCAAATTTGGGTCAAACCTAATTGACTTCTCAATCCATAGAAGACTTGATTAGACAAGTCGAAACTACAGGGACTTAGGTGCATTTGGTTCAGCATTTCCAAGAGGCTTTCAGCCTCCAAAGCCCATTGAGCCCATTGAGCCCATTGAGCCCATTGAGGAAACGTTGGACTGTTTGGCAATCATTTTGAAGTAGCTTTCAAGTGAAAGTCAGCATTGGGAAGGCTGAAAGCCCAATGCTAGTAGGGACTAGTTTTGAGCTTTCAGCATTTGGCCAAATGCTGAAACTTATTTTTTTTTTACAAAACTATCTTCACTCATTCTTCAAATTTCTGATTTTGCTCTCGTTATTATTGTTTTAAATGCCAAAATAATGCTAAAAAAGTCAAATATATATAAAGGCTAAAAAAATTAAATATATTTTGGTTTTTTTAAAATTATTTATATATTTGATTTTTTTAGCATTATTGTCAAAATTTGTATTTAAAAAGTTGCATATTAAAAAAACTAATATTAATCACCCAAAGAGCTTTTCAAATGTGTTTTCTACCAAACGGCATTTCTTTCAAAGTTGCTTCTCAAAGTATAGTTTATCAAACGACCTTTGCATTTGCCTAAAGTCCTTTAGGCTAAACTGCTTTACATTTTCTCAATGGGCTCTCAAAATGCTGAACCAAACGCACCCTTAATTAGAGAATCGGCAAAAGTAAAGGATGAAAAGTATAATTTTCCTTTTTTAAAAAAATTATGTATGTATTCGATTTTTTTTAGTATTATTGTCAAAATTTATATTTAAAAACTTGCATACATTATTTTTTTCAATTTTAAACAAATAAAATTTAAAAAAAAACTAATATTAATCACCTAAAGAGCTTTTCAAATGTGTTTTCTACCAAAGAGCATTTCTTTCAAAATTGCTTCTCAAAGTATAGTTTACCAAACGGCTTTTGCATTTGCCTAAAGTCCTTTAGGCTAAACTGCTTTAGGCTGCGTTTGGTTTAGCATTTGCAATGAGCTTTGAGTTCAATGCAAATGCTGAAAGCCCAAAGCTATTTGGAGAAATGTAATTGTGTTTGGTAAAAAATATTTGCAAATGGACTCTGAGTTAAATGTGCGTTTGGTAAAGAAAATTTTCGCAATGGGCTTTGATGGGTATATATATATTTCTTTTATTTTATTTTCTTTTATTTTCTTTTCTTTTTTTTATAGAAAATTGAACTAAACCCTTCGCTGGATCGGCGAAAGGCTACGGCCGCCGGCGAGCGATCGCGTCGGCGGCCATTGGCTGAGGTCGCTCGAGGTCGGCGACCTCAGGACAAAGGGTCGTGCGACCCGGCCAAGGGCCGCCGGAGGTCGCCCGACCTCGGGCGACTCTCGGCGAGGGTCGCGCGACCCAACCGAGGGCCGCCGGAGGCCCCAGGTCAAGCGACCTCAGCCCGACGGCCGCCGGCACCAGATCTAGCTCGCCGGCGGTCGCGACCCTTCGTTGGACACGAGAAAGGATGCCTCCTTTTTCAATTAAAAATAAATAAACAAGGGCAAAGTCAGAAATATGAAAAATTAGTGAGGGTAATTTTGGAAGAGAAAATAATTTCAACATTCTGCCGAATGCTGAAAGCCCAAAGCTAGTCTCTATTAGCTTTGGGCTTTCAGCATTTTGAAGGCAAGTTGAAAGCTGAAAGCTAGCAAAAAAATTGAACCAAACGGTCCAACATTTCCCAAGGGACTTTCAGGGTTGAAAGCTCCTTGGAAATGCTGAACCAAACGTAGCCTTACATTTTCCCAATGGGCTTTCAAAATGCTGAACCAAACGCACCCTTAATTAGAGAATCGGCAAAAGTAAAGGATGAAAAGTATAATTTTCCTTTTCTATTCTTGCAATGGAGCATATAAAGCCAAACCAAAGTTGATGCTCATTTTTCTGAAATCAAATATTTTATATGTCCTCTAAGATTTCCTCGGAATTGAGATGAGGTTTACTTGGCAGATTACTTGTTAAAGTCTGCAAAGATGATATTTATGTTACCAGTTGATGAAGGGTGAGAGAATAGCAAGTTAAAACCGATCGATGAACAAATCTCACAATGTAGGATTATCCTTGATGCTATCAGGACTGTTATAGACTTATAGTGTTATGGGCGTGGAACAAGCAAGAAGAAAGAGAGGCGTGCTCAATGAATCTGGACACCTCGCGAACCAAATTCTTTACCAGCCAAAGTCGGCACGGACTCGTGTCCTTTTCTAAACGAGAAAGCCTGAAAAGGCATTGTCTACATAGTACCATGTTAACTTCACAAATTAGGTAAAATGCAATTTCAAATTTTGTATGGATGATCTAAGCATGAAGTCTTTTCCGTTTAATGATAAAGAGACTATCTTATAATTTGCTTAATTTATTTATATCGAGCTCACACTTTTATGAAGGAATCAATCTAACAAGGTAACTTTCCTTTTTTCAAAAATTCGTGAATTTGAAAACATAGAAATCTTATGTTACCCAAAATAATAAAAAGAGTAATCTCATAATCAATGTAATACGTCAAGATACCATGCAAGCACATGCACGTCGAGTACCTCATTGCCCTTTCCAACCATATTCGCTTCTCTTTTATATGATAAAAAAATGGTTCCAACTTCTTCCTTAATTTTTGCATGACAAATCATTGTACGTTACAATAGTCTAACATCGATCGAGACACACAATCACAATATTAAAATTAATTAGAATCTCCAACGTTCAAAATTAGGATTTACTTAAATCTAGCACAATCCAAACTTAAATGTAGATTTTCTTATTTTTGGTGAGTTGAGTTTTCTTAATTCACAATAATTCAAATCGTCTCCCCTCGAACTAGACAAACCTTTTATTAAAGTACCTGATATAAGATTTCGTTCTGTTTCTATTCGTCCACTTTGCATGTCCTTCTGTCCCACCTAATGATAAGATCAAGAAAAATCAAGTGGCTGAAAAGACAATGCATTGAAGAGAGAATCCGTTGAAAAGACAATTGTGCCCTTCCACAACCAAAATAAATAAAATTAATATTCTAAAAAAATCCGAATGTTATACACTTATAATAAATTTAATCAAAGCTACGTTTTTTACTATCAAAAAATTTAAATTGATTCACCTTTAATATATTAATCCCAAATTAATATATTTATGATAAATTTACCCTATTATCAAATTTAGTAATTTGATTATATGTGATAGTTGAATGATGTATCGATTTGAGATTTTACTCTCCATATTTCATAATTGTATAATTTTTGTGATTTTTTGTGATATTAATTCAATTTAATTGATGGTGGGCCAGACGTAAAGAAGAAGAAAAGAAGAATTTCGGGTCTAAACCAAAAATCCAACCTCACACTCAGCATCATCTTTTATATGACTTAGAGCGAGATTCTAAAGAAATAAACTAGAAAAAATTTCAGCAGATAAATCAACTAAATTGACATTAACTTCTTTCTAATAACAAATTACCTGGGCTCCACCAAAAAGCATGTTATTAGCAACTTCCAGGGATGGCCCTGTCCAACTGGTCCACTGACATCATAGCTTGCACCATTCTAGATATTCCATACCTACAATCCATACCTACAAGAGATACAAGAGAATGCAATAAATTAAAGCTAGCTCACTAATTCAATATTCGCCAAAGAAAATTATAACAAAGGACAAAGGAGACTCAGGCAACCACTCACCTTAACAGCATTAGGCATGCCGACAAACACCCAAGACATCTAGTCAGGTGAATTCAGCGAGTTCAATTTCTAGAGAGAGGGGTGACTTGTCAACGGATAAAAACCCTCAAAAGCCCCAAGAAAAAGTATGCCATTACTGGATATCAGGCAACTGTGTGAAAGGCAATGTGTGTCCTTTCTTGCATTGTGCAAATGGCAGAAACTAATCTGTAAATAGTACCTTTTTATACCCCTCAAGCTTAGCCAACAGGGCAAAATCAACACCGTGAAATTAGAACATGCATTGCCCTTCACAAAGTTGCCCGATATCCAGAATGGCATACTTTTAAGCCAGACAAGCAATGATATTTCAACATCTCAATTAGTACAAGACAGAAACAAATTGGAGTTTAATAAAACAAGCTATGCAACTAAGTGTTCTCCAGCTATAGTCTTGGATATAAGAGAACCAAAACGGCAACATGGCAAAATCAACACCGTGAAACCACAAATGAAAGAAAGGACTCGCATTGCCTTTCACACAGTTGCCTGATATCCAGTAATGGCATACTTTGTCTCGGAGCTTTTGAGAATTTTTATCTGTTGACGAATCACCTCTCTCTCTAGAAGTTGAACTCGCCAAATTCACCAGACTAGATTCAGGGCCCTTCACAGGGCAATCCTCTGGCATATAACTTGACTGCTTTGCAGCTCGATGGTAAACATTATGTGGAAGAGATGCATCGCGCAAAAACCCGCGGGGATTCCGGTTGCACTCCCCTTCTAAACCAGTAAGTGCAAACTTCACGGCTCGTTGGTGCTGTTCGAAGCTGATTATAGTGAGGAGCTGATTTCTGTGGCCTACCCACAGTACTCCTTGCAGTCTCATCCATGCTATTATACAGAAGTACAGAGAATCAATCACTGAACTCAATGATCAAAGCCCCGAGGTCCACTTTAGTCAGCACTCCCAAGCATTTCAGTTCCTCCATCACCAACAACATGGATAAAAAATAAAGAACAATCGACCGATCCAGAGAATGCAAAACTGACATCAAAAGCCCTCGACCCACGATTCCCTTTCCCATCTCCTTCAATTCCAACCATACCAAATTCGCCCAGAAGCATGATGACTGAAAACCCAGAAGCCGGACTAGAACACCAAACGAACGACAACATTCGTACCACAATGTCGCATCGTCGGAGCCCATTCCAGTTCCAAACTCGCCATCCCCGTAACAGCCCCCTCAAAATCAAGGTACCAAACGCCCCCCGATCCTTTCAGGCCGGAAGGGTTTAAACCCCAGTTCCTTCGCCATCAAGAAAGCTAACGATCCCCGCCGGCGACTACCGAACGCAGGCCCCACGGCCGTCGCCCTCGCCGTCGCCGGCGGACGCGCAGCTTCTACAAAACCCTCCGACGGCGAGCGGGAGATCGTCATCGTCGAAGGAAGATCAAACCCTAACGGAATGCTTCCTCAGCTACTTCGCTAGGAACCGCATGCAGAGAGCGTCGAAAAGAGAAGCAGGCGAACCTGGAGATTTTCTCGTAATTATCGCGTCGAAGGAAATAAATATAAGGGAATAATTACCGAAATGACCTCGAATGTTGGTTCAATATATGAGGCGCTTTTTAAATTTTTAATTTGTTCAACAACATAATTATCATTTCCCTAATTTCTCGATCCTTTCGCCCAAGCTTAATGGCTTCCCAACAAGGTAATCCAAAATCTTTCTTTGATTTATTTGTTCTTATCTTTATCTTGAGTACTATTGAATTGGGGTATTGTGACATTATTGTCAATCATCTATGTTTGCACTATTATGATTATCTTAACATATTTGTATTACCGTAAAATTTGGACGGTGAAAGTTGAAAGTCGAAACGACTTTTGGATGCAATAAGAAGTACTAACCATAATGGGAGATTATTGATTTTGCGAAATAGTTTAACTTAGTTTTCTACAATCTACCGAAAAAACCCTTTAATGTAGTCAAAGCTCACGTTTGCGACGATCGGTCTTCCGAGCCCATGACGGTGTCTACTCATAACTCAATTCACAAATTATTTATAAATCACATTGTAAACTACGGTTCCTATTTTGCAAACCATTACCTTTTCATGCAATCATGTTGCAGTTTTCTGACTCATCGGTAGTTCGCGGCATTGACAGATAAGGTTTCCATGTCAAGTATGAGGACAAGAAACCTTGGCATGCAATTCAAATTGCCATTTTTCGGATCCATGGAAGAGATGGGGATCGAGGTACCACTTCCATAGTTTCCTAGCACTCCTCCATATTGCCTTACACATTCTTAAGTCAGTCCACAAGCAGGAGGGAGATTCTACCATGTTTTTCTTACTCAAAAACCTGGAGAAAGATTGAATAAAGGCGTCCAGGAACAGTACATGTGCCGTTTCAGATGGTAAAAGTTCAAATAAGAGCACACATTCATCGTCATTAACTCGAGAATTTAATGCCTTCGTCGTCCGCAGAAGTACCCTTGAAAATCACCAGCTTCCCCTTGTGTTCTAGTAGTTTCAAAGCTCGCATGAGGATGACGCGATCCACGCCTTGAAGATCTAGCAGAAAAAAAGAAACCCCACTGAAGTTGCAGCCGACCCTAATGAGTTGCCAAACCATGATTCACTTAAGCTTGAATGATACTTCCTACCAAGACGAGAGGATAAGAGGAGAAATACTTTAAGAAAGAGAGGAAATTTTTCAGGAGAGCTTGTGATTAGCATTATCTGACCGCAGGACTTGGAGTGAAAAAACAGCTCATTTTTCTTCCAAGTCGAATTCAATAGCAACCATATTTTACCTAATGTGCAAGTCTTGGAATTTTCTTTTAGAACATGCAAAGGTACTTTACCTGTCCCCCGAGATTCAGGCCCAGTACGTATTTCCTCAACCGTTGTCACAGAGTCCTCCAGCCCATTATCTTTCACCTAATCAAACAAGGGTGGTGAGCGCACTTCTCCTAACTTAACAAGCTTCAAATTGTACTGAAGCTCTGACTAACTCACAAAATTTAATATAATATCAGCCCAGTCTTGAATGCGGTGCCAGAGAATGAGACACTTCCTATGCCCTTTGTCCAACCATTCTGCACGTCCTGCTAGATGAGGAAGGTAATTAATGGTCTCCCATACAATATGATATTACTAAATCAGTATATAGCATTAAACCAAACAGAAAACAGAAAAGAAATAATTTATGAACTACTCCCACCTTCAGAAACTAAGGCAGCAAGGAATGCTTCCCTTGCTTCATGAGTAAGAGATCCTGCACTACCAGAGTGACGAGTAAAAACACGTATGTTGTTAGGTAGACAAAGCATTAGTGATCTCAGACCAACAACAATGTGAGAGGAACAGGGGAAGGTGCAAACCAATGCAATAGCTAAAAAAGATTGCATGGCATAAGGAAATCAATTCAGTGCAAAGGACTGGTAGACTCATCAGGACATACACGCATACTAATATGTGACCAACTATGAAATTGTTTGGGAGTGATGTCAGACCTAGTGTTGTTCAGAAACATGGGCAGGTGGACAAAAGGCAAGGATATGAAGGGTGATCAACCAGTGAATTGGGGCAGATGGACACGATAATTCCTGATTAGCATACATAGATTCCTTGTTCCATAAGAGAGAGAATGGAATCTCAACACTAAACACCAGGACACGGAAATTTTTTCATGATGATACCTGCTTTTCAAGTACCTTCTGCTGTGACCACAAAAAAAAAAAAAAAAGTACCTTCTGCCAGCCAGCATGCTCTTGGCAAAGCACAAGGTAACACAGCCCTAGGTTCGCAGAAATAAGCAAAAGAAGTATTTAACACATAAATTGATGAAAAGGCCCTTACTCTCAATCGCAGGATTTGAAAAAAGTGGAAAATCTTCTTCCAATCCAATCAGAAATATCTTTTGCGTTTTACAGAAATCAAGGATCAGTTCCTTCCAGAGTTGCACTTGCTTCTCTCGAGTGTCCCTTACTGGCTGCAAGCTGAAGAAGGTACAGCCAAGTTGTGAGCCATATGAATTCCCACTAATAAATGATAAGGAGATGAAAATTTTTGGCAATGGAACTATGAAGACTACCAAAACAACCGATGCCAGAATGAGATAATTTGCAGCTAACTACAGTAAAGCTGAAGAAGGTACAGCTAAAGTAATCCTTCATATGCACCATTGACACTTCATTTCTTTTTGAAAAAAGAAAAAAGCAGATGCTGACTGAGATAATTTGCAGCCGACTTGCATCAACAACCTTTTTTAGACAACACCTAGCAGATAAAAAAGCAGTAGACGCAGATATTGTGCACTGGCAGAGATGGCAATTTGTGACATTTTTGTTTCGTATGGCTTACGCATTCGCACACCAAATAGAAAACCAATTCTGCTGCAGCACACATTTGCCCTTTCACTTAAAGAAGACGGTTCAAAAGAAACTAGTTTTGGCAAACAACCACTAGTCACACCAAAGCTATATGCCTTGAATCCTAAAATCTCACTAATAATTCAATGGGCACATGTAAGATACTTTAAAGATTATGACATGAGCTAAAAAATGGTCTCAATGCTGATCAGAACAGATTCAGGCAGCTGGCCCACAAAGACTGGAAGCTATTTAACCACACAAACTGACAAAAAAATTTCTTGTCAATGCTCATTAAAAAAAATACCCATTGGTCATACCATAAAATTCTTAAGGGGCTAAGTTATCTTCCAGACCAAAAACTTTTTTCTCAAAGAATCGACAGGGGAAAAGCCCTATCTTGCCTACAACACCATTGGAAACAGAAAAACAGAGTATTGATAGAAGCAGGGACCTAAAACAGTGCCACAGACCAAAAACAACCCTTTCCAGGGTTTTGGTTGTAACACAGGCTGCACTTCAGCGCTGATAAACTAAGCCGAAACAATGTGCTCTTTGGTAGATGATGTATAGATAAATAGAAGGGCTCAATAATGACCATTGCATATAGTTTCAGAAAACTATTGACTCTTGTATATCAGGTTATTGATGCTAATTAAATTACAAGAAGTGCGTCCTAACAACTAACAGAATAAGTGATACAACATTAACCTTCCCATCAGTAAAGGAAATGCAAGGAGTTTAAGTCATTACGTGAAATAAGGAGGGTAATTGAAGAATGGAGGCAATTTGAAATTGCCCAGCGTCTGCATCTCTTCCAATATTCAGAGAGTCAATTTTTGTTGCAAATCTGTCATCAAACCTGACAAAAGAACAGGATTAGCTCCAGCTACTTTTTTATCATAATCATTCCTAGAACATTGCATAACACAACTAATTTCGAGATTTAACTATCTATTTAGCCACTACAAACTGGATATTCAAATCAAATCACAAGTCTCTGTTAAAGCAATTGATGTAGAATGACGAGATTATAAAAATTGATGAAATAATGCCATATTACTGCTCCAGATCAGAACGTAAGATGTGATCTGACAGTAGAGGAACACAAAAATCAAGGACAGATAAGGCTAAGTTATCTCGATAGCATACGAATGATCCTCTCTCTCTTTCACAAAAAAAAAAAATTCTTCTTTTCATAGCTCACAACTCGCAAGCTACATCCACGATTACAAGAAGGCTAAAGTAGCTCAAGAGGTTCAATTCTCAATCAGCTCAAACAGCTCGAACTCAATACGAACTTGTGCACAGCTGAGTAGAACACGAGTAACCATGAATCGCGAGCTCGACGAACTTGCATCCCTTTCCCTCACATTAAAGCTCCGAGATTTACAAACGACTCAGGGATGCCGCCGGAACCAATCAGGCTCGTCCCCTACCGGGAAAGGCTCATCACTTTGCACAACGCCAATCAAGTCGCCAGATATCTCCAAGATAATCCAAATCAATTACTGGAATTCCCCTCTTCTTCCCCTCTATTTCGATCAGCGGATGGAGGTAAAGTAGAATACCGTCACTGCCACTGCCACTGCCACTGATGGTCCGTGCGAACCGCGCGGAAGAGAGGAACCTCGCAACGCCCGTAGATTTCCTCCACAAGCTCGACACTTTCCTGCATACCCACGAGCCGCAAGCTCGCAGCTTCGCGCTTCTCGTCTTCCTAAACCGACTCCTCGCGTTGAGCCAAAAACCAACGAAATCAAACCTCCGATGAACTCCGTCCCGCCCGAATCGACAACCTAGGACGGAGTGATCGAAAAGACTCGAAAGCGAGCTCGAAATGTCCCAAATCACCAACTACCCACCGCGCAGAACACGACGATCGAATCGAATTGAGAGCGAGCGAGAGGGTCCGGAGCGAAGGACGGAAAGAGAGAGAGAGAGAGAGAGTACCTGCTTCGAATCGCGCTTCAATGTCGCTCGACGCAAGCTTCCGTCGATCCGGCTGCTGGAGCACCGCGGAAGAGGAGGAAGGAAGAGGAAGGAGAGAGTCAAAGCGAAATTCGTTGACTCTAGGACTGGGCTTGGATTTGGGCCGGTCGGGCTCTCCAAGTTTAAAAGACTGTATACAGGCCCAGTGGGCCCACATCTGTGCAAACAGAGGGCCCAAGAGAACGAAAATTGCAAAGATGATGTTTTGAAAATTGCATAAAAAGAAAACTATGTTGGCGTTAGCCAAATCGGACGAAATTAATGAAGTGGCTTGACCGCATAAATATGGCAAATTTGAAGATTTGGTTGCACCGTGTAAAAATTTTAGGACTTGGTTATACATTTATAATAAGTTTTAAGATATCTTATACACATATTATAATTATTAAGTAAGTATATATGTGTTTGTTCTTTTGAATATAAATTTGGTGTGAAAGTTTTGATCATGCTTTTCAGGTCGCTATGATGCAACTATAAGAATAATGGGAGAACTAAGAATCCTAAGAAGATAAGGATCGAGAGTTCATCTCTATTTAATCTCCTGTGGAGTTTTTGCAAGTGCTGATATCCATCTTTTGATTCCAATTAGGAAACATGGTCAAGTCGAGACCCATGATAGGTGCGGTTGTTCAATCCTATGTCCAACAAGGAGGTATAACAGAGACATCAACCTTCATGCCACTCCTATAAAAACCTTGATTCAAGTCTCTTGTATTTCATGTCATTGTTGCTCAACTCTGTCATATGGAAGCAGAATATCACATCTAATCACGGGAGAGTGACAAAATTTATTCATAGTTCCACATTATTTGTATCATCAAATTGGATGGAATTTGTGTGAGTGTAACTAATGCGTGCGAGCATACAATGTATGTGGTCATCAGCTATTGCCTACCCAAATTGGCTATGGACATGGTGATTTCTCCCAAGTATTAAAGAATGAGAAATAAAAGACAAAGACATTCAAAAAAGGTGAACGGAGATCCAAGTCAAAAAACAACCGCTGGGAGAGATCCCTCGGTCAACTTTGGCTAGAGGGCTCTTGCATTTTTATTAGTGCTACCGGACCAGAAATCTTCGGCATTTATATGGTACCAAGGCACAAATATTTTTTTATTAATTAATTATTTTAAGTAATATAAATAATTATTTTTGAAAAACTATTTTTCAAATCACTTATTTTTCGTGAATCAAATAGACCCTTAATATAGTTGTGAACGAATTTTAATTCAATAATTTGTATTTTAAAAAACTATAAACTGTTGTAATTTGACGATGCATATCAAACCCTCTTTAGAAACTGCTCATTTCTTTTATGGCTAAGGTTACCGTAACAAATCTATATCAAACAATTGTCCAAAATACAAAAGCGCAATGTTCAAACTTAACTTGAATTTTTCGATGACAGTAAAGAAATAATGGATCCATGGTCACGCCAAGTAAAGAAATCAAGTTGGTAATTTCGACATTAGAATTTAAAGAAATAGGAGAAAGATGAGGCCGAAAGGAGGCATATTAATTCACATGCAGAACAAGAACCGAGATGGTAGGTAGCCCAGTGTGTACCAGCATTCAGCACCGAAATTCTCGTCCAAGAATCATGCCCATCAACCGTCGCCTTCGCTGACAACATCGAGTGTCAACGGATCTCATCTCGCAGGTGGTCTCTCTCTCTCTCTCTCTCTCTCTATCACTCTGTGGGTTGGGGGTCCTGGGCCCGGCTGTAAAGTGGTAAAGTTTCGTGCTTTAATTGCAGTTAGCTGCAGGGGGGAGTGGCATCCGCTTGGGAAACTCCGCTTCAAGAAGTTCCTCAGAGCGGCAGAGCGAGAGAGGGTGAGGAAAGAGACGGAGGAAGAGGACAATGGCAGTGTAAGAGCTCTTGAGTCCCCATCTGATTTGCTTTGATCCTAGCTGTTATTGGGTTTGCTGAATTATACCCATCTGCGGACCTCGGTTGCTTATGCTGGTTCTGCTTTGATTTGGTGATGAAAAGCTAAGAACTCGAAGAAAGATCGACCCTTGGATAGTGGGTTTTTGTCTGAAATTGTTTCTTGTTTACCATTCAATGGAAAGTTGTATACTTTCTTTTGTCTGCTTCATATGATGTTTTCTTGTTTTGCGGGTCAATGGATAATAATGTTGGGTTCGACTATGTGGACGGTAATCGTTCATGAATCACACTAGAAGCTTCATTTTCAAGGAGGGATTGATGCTTGATTCTGATATTTTGATATGTGGTAATCAGTGTTGCCTCAGCTCCTGGGAAGGTCTTGATGACCGGCGGGTATCTTGTTTTGGAGAGGCCAAATGCAGGGATTGTTCTTAGCACGAATGCTCGATTCTATGCAATTGTGAAACCTCTTTGCGAAGAAGTCAAACCCGACAGCTGGGCATGGGTGCGTGATTTCGGAACTCTTATCTGTTAATGTTTGATTGCTGCTGTTTCTGTCGCTTGAATATTCTTTTGGAAAATATTTTTTTTTGAATAAATAGAATTAGTCATTTGAGCTTTCTATTGTGAACCTGTTGCAAGTTATTCTATTTCCATCAACAAATATTTCCTTAATCTTCTGAGGCACTTTAAATTTTTGTTAGCAGTTCCTTAAAATTAAGGTTTGTCCATTTCGATACACTAGTGGTGGGAATCATCTACTGGAGACTCAAGTTTTGAATGGATCTGCTTTGTTGATTGTGAATAGCTGGAGTGAGATGCACCTAGGCCATATTGGCAAGATGTTTGATCAGCTGATGTTATGGATAGTCTTTCTCACTACAATCTGCCACAAGACCTTCCAGCAATAATTGTAATGCAAAGGGTCTTTAGATTTGATCTAAGAATGTTTCAGGGATTTTGTAGAATCCAGCAGAGTCCATTAGATTAGATCATTCATTCCCCTGCAAAACTTTTCTTGTATGAAGTTGAACATTGCATCTTCTTCCAGGTATGGACAGATGTCAAGTTAACATCTCCTCAGTTGCTTAGAGAAAGCAATTACAAGTTGTCGTTGAAGAATCTGACTCTCCAGATGGTCTCTTCAAGGTAGATTTTTATCACCTTTTATATCATTTAGGGACAAAACTATAACTTTTAGGATGAGCGAACTGTGTATAGGGATTTTATTAAACAGAGTATAACTCAGCTGCTTGAAATCTCAGCGACTCCGGGAACCCGTTCGTGGAACACGCTGTGCAGTATGCTGTGGCAGCTGCACATGCAAAATTTGACAAGAACAAAAAAGATGAGCTTCACAAACTACTGTTGCAAGGTACTGTTCAATGCGCATATGCCTCTATGCCTTTTGCAGATGGAAGTTTGACATTTTAATAATGTCTATTGTTAGTTTTGCAGGGCTTGATATTACAATAATAGGCTGCAATGACTTCTACTCATACCGGAATCAGGTAATAAAATACATCTATGGTTGCTTTAACTTCATTTTTCTTTCATTTGATGTCCCAGCAATGCTTTTGGATGCTGGCAGATTGTTTGTTCTTGTAAAGTTCCAGATGAATTTTTCTTTAAGCATTTGATGGATTTCTTTGAGGCCCAACAGCATTTGCATCCAAAAAATGAGAATTTGGGGAACATAAATGTGGATACGTTAAAAGATTTTGTTCTAAAGTTCTATTTTTGGGTTCAGTTCTCTTTTATGACTCGAGAACGTGATTGGAATCTATTCTTATATTAGATTGAAGCTCAAGGATTACCTTTGGCACCGGAGTCATTAGCTGCTGCTCTTCGTCCTTTTGCGTTGATTACCTTCAATGCAGAGAACTCAGATGGAGAATGTAAACCAGAAGTTGCAAAAACTGGACTTGGTTCTTCTGCAGCCATGACTTCTGCCGTGGTTGCTGCTTTACTTCATTACTTTGGTGCTGTTAACCTTTCTCACTTGTCGACGGATTCCTCGGACCTTGATGTTGTGCATAAGATCGCCCAAAGTGCTCACTGCATAGCTCAAGGGAAAGTTGGCAGTGGTTTTGATGTCAGCTCTGCTGTATATGGGAGTCAGCGCTATGTCCGGTTTTCACCAGATGTGCTTTCTTCTGCTCAGGTATCCCTCCCTCGCCTCATATTGGCCTTGCCTCCCTCATGCCAATAACCTAGAAAATAGATAAGATGTTGGTTCATTTGATTGCCAGTCAAGGCCTACGGAGGAATAAATCACATTTTTGTTTTTTAAGTCCGACTATATTGATGTTTGGAGGATAAAGCTAGAGGATTTGTTTATTGGTTGTCATCTTCTGCAGCTGTAGAAAAGTTAGCATGGGCTTCCCAGTGGTTTAGCATATGAGATTGATTTACCAAATTTTGAGTCTCACACTAAAAAGTTACATGAACCCAGATTTTTGAGACTATGCGTTGAGAAGAAAGTTGGCTTCCTGGTGAATAACTGCCACATTCCCTTATACTTTGGGTCTATAACATGCGCATAAGTATTACAATTGAGTTTTAGATATCGAAGCTTATATAGGTTGATGAAGAGGTGAATGTCTCATAAGTTTCCTGCACTTAAAAAGTGGTGAAGTCACTTTGTTTCTCCTTGCTTTAATTATGATTTATGCAACATAAATGGACTCTTAACATTCTGTTCCATTTGATGGCCAGAACAACTTCTTCACCAATCCAATTCTTATAAATATGCATGGTAATTGGTTCTTAGAGACATGATTCAATTTTGCAGCTGATATATTGGGTGCAGATCGTAATGTTTGCATGTATAGGCTGAGTTTAGGTGTTATTGATTGCCTATAGTTGAGCGGTGTAAGATTGTAATGTCTTCAACTAAACTTGTTCTTGAATGGCTCTTCAGCTTCAGATGGTTGAATAAGTTGTATTAACATCCTTAATGTTGGTTGCAATATTTCAAAGTGAATCAGAATATTTAGTTTATTCTGATTAAATGATATCCTGAATTAGGCTTTCTGAAAGTTGGACTTGCTTGTTTATGTGGGTCAACTGGGCACGTGTTGCCTTACATTGATGTATCTTTGAGAACAAGGGTTGCCTGATTGTGTATGTCCAAGGTTCGGTTATACATTCTATGGTCAAATTGCTTTTTTTTCACAATTCTCAAATTGTATAACTGAAAAACACAATTTGCATATGGAGGTAAAAAGGTTAGTTTTCCATTAGTCTCTGCATTCCTTCTTCTTTTTCTTTTTTTTTTTTTTATTTTGGCCAAATGGTCTTTGCATTACTTGGATAAGTAAATTGGGACTCCATATGAATTATAACGTATCATAATGCTCTATGACATGTCCATGAAGGATGTCATGAACTTCATGTTTTCATTTTAGACAAATTTTTTTATTGAGTGCCAGGTTGCTGTCAAAGGAATGCCTCTAGATGATGTCATTGTTGACATCTTGAATGGAAAGTGGGACCATGAGAGGACCAGGTTCTCCTTGCCGCCATTAATGTCACTTGTAAGCATTCTCTCCTTCTCCATTTGATGCTAATGATAGTCCAGTGCTTTCAAATTAAACAGAAGATGGATAGGTGAGAATTAAATCTGTTGCCAAATGCCATATAACAGTTACCGAAATTTGTTGCCCTGATTTCTTCGAAAATTTACAAGCCAATTGTAAAAATTGGTAACACTTTTAACCTGTGCCTTGGGCTTCAATTTGCCAGGCCCGTGTTATGACCTTTTCTGTACTACTTCTTGCATTGTTAATGGAATGGTTGTGTTGAGACTTGACGGCATGAATAACTACCCACTGGAAAGCAAGAAACAAATTATGGATATGTTTGGAAAGCTTTACCCTTCACTATTTTCTTTCTATTAGTTGCTCGGAGAACCAGGAACAGGAGGCTTCGTCCACCCCATCCATGGTAGGAGCTGTGAAGAAGTGGCAAAAATCTGATCCCCAAAATGCCCGAGAGATGTGGACAAAGTTGTCAGAATCGAATTCAACTCTGGAGAGACAGTTTAACTTGTTGAGCAAATTAGCAGAGGAAAGTTGGGACATATATAAACATACTATAGACAGATGCAGCCCACTTAAGGCAGACAAGGTACTTTTCTGAGACAGATTTCCCTCTCTTGAGGTGAAATTGATGACAAATATGATCTACCTATGTGATGTTTTCTAAGAAATTTGGTGAAAAATCGCTTTTAGTTTTCTTTTATTTGAATTATTGATGACTAGTCATTCGTCCAGCATTTAGAGCGTGCCCGATCTTTGTTGTATTCGGTATCCTTTATTACAGGAGGCTTTTTTAAGGAAGAGAGTAAATTTTGTTTATGCTTCTTTTTGTGGATGATGAGAAAAGCTTTTATTCTTCCCTGCAATATCTCAACTTTATGTGCTGCAATTTTGCCCACTTTTTAGTCCTAGGAATCCAACCAATCATGGTGCAGGACGCTTTTTCTCATAAGATTTGAAGTATTTATGGAAATATGAGTTACAGATTATAGACTGTGGTGGTATGAGGTGGTCAGTAGAACTTTTAGAGTTTAATATTTAGCTTGCACAAAATAGGAGAAGTAGAATTGTGGACTCACCAGTATCCTGTAAATATCTTGTGTGTAATGTCTGTATGATTTTATTTGTTTTCTTCCTGGGAAGCTCTATGGCCTTCCAAGTATTTTTGTGAGCCTTTGAAGCAGAGCAGGAGTAAGGCACTTGTGTATTATAGAGTGGGTGTCATCTTGTTAAGATGTCAGAACAATCTTGTGCTTTCCCCACATATTACGGGCACTGTATTCTAGAGATACAAACTTCATACAGGGATTTATCCTTGGGCATAAGCATAGGTGACATGAACTTCATTAGTGTTCAAATGTCTAATATTTTGTCCTAATGCTTTCCAAAATTAAACAGATTTTTTGGTTTTGAATGCTAACTTGCTAGTCATTTACCCAACAAAATTTAGGCCATCTAATATAATAAAGGGAAGCCGTCTTTAGAAGGAACATTTTCTGCAGTGAGTTAAGGATATTTGTGCAGGCAACATGAGACCTCGTTCTCTTGTTCAGAAGAAGAATATTTTATGCTGCTCAAGCTTTTCTTTGTTAAATAGAGATCTTTCTTATATATTATTTCCTCATATCGCTGGTGTCAACACGATCTGACAAGCTTTACAAACAGTGGATAGAACTTGGAACCGAGCCAAGAGAAGAAGCTGTCGTCAAAGCTCTGTTGGGAGCAAGAGATGCTATGCTTGGGATCAGGAATCTTATGCGGTTGATGGGTCAGGCTGCTGGTGTTCCTGTAGGTTCTCTCTGTCACTGAATATCATATAACGTTGGCAAAATCAATCATATATGCGTATGTTAAAAATTTCTGCTGTTGTTACTAAGATTGTGGATATGTACTTGCGTTTGGAAATTTTGGATGACACTGCAGTAATTAGCATCTCATGCGGATGGTATATTTCTGTGCTGATTATGCAGCGTACTGTCTATACCAAAGAATAAAACCTTTTAGTAGGACGTCAAACTTTTTCTGTCTTACGCATGCTAAACAGTTGAAAAAGGATTTATGGTAGCTCCAAAATGAAGAGAATGTGTTTCGTGCCCATATTTCCTCATGTCCAACTCTATTCATTTTGATTACTACCGTTTAAATTATCTTGCATATATCTAAAGAAAGATGTTGCCTTTAGATGGGGTTATTTATTCATAATTTGTTGATATTTGATTCATCGTCTGAGGAATGAATGAAACACTGCTTTTTACAACGTACTAAATATTGCTGCCCCACTGTTGTAAACTTACGATCATGTTTCCCAAGAAAATTTGTCATTGGATGGTTTAGATTCTTCTCCAAGAAAAAATTTAAAAATTTCTGATTTGATCCTTCGCTCATGTTTCTCGATCACTTACAAAATTGCTTCCTTTTTTGGTTTACAGATAGAACCTGAATCACAGACTCGGCTTTTAGATGCTACTATGGCCATGGAAGGAGTTTTGCTGGCTGGGGTTCCTGGAGCAGGCGGGTTTGATGCAATCTTTGCCATTACTTTGGGAGATTCTAACCAAAATCTTGTCAATGCATGGAGTTCGCTCAATGTCTTGGCTTTATTAGTCAGGGAAGATCCTAGGGGAGTATCATTAGAAGCAGGTGACCCAAGAACTGCAGAAATTACATCAAATGTTTCTTCTGTTCGCATTGAGTAGCCCATCTTTTTCTTTTTCCCTTTCTTCTATGCTGGAATTACGATTGTCATTCAAAAAGCTAATGGCTATTGTGTTTCGATATTTGGGGTTGGAAGCAAGCATTGTATTTCGATGTAGATGAATAATCTTAATGTTTAAGACATATTGACTGGCAAAAGAAATAATTAAAAAAAAAAAGTTTGTTGTTTCATCATTTTCCGGGCCCATCGCTAGTATCCTTTTCATCTGTACTGCTGCTATCCGTTGTTTTGACTTTAAATTTCTGCTCTAGGAAAAACTAAATGGTTAAGAGTATGTACGCCATGATGCATCCCTTTGGATATATTGGGAAAATTGTAGTTCCAGTGATGAGCATATATGGTTCTCATTAGCCAGAGACTTTGCATAAGCCTACAGTTAGAGGCAATCTAGATTTCCAGGCTATAGTATTTGGCTGTTCGAATGAATCTTTTTCCTCCCTTTTGTCATTTATAAAATTGAGTGCGCAGGACAAGGAAGAAGATAGTTTGCATAATGTTCTTTAAGTGAGTTTAAAGAATCAAGACAGCCGAAGAGAGGCAATCTAAATAATAATTTGAACTCCCCCATGGATGTCCCCACTTTCACTTCACTTTGTCCCTGTATTTTTCTATTTCAACCATGTTAGAATGTTATATCTCCCACTAAGATCAAGGAATTGTATGCTAGACAATTTCTCAATAGATGCTATTCCTAATCATGAAATTAAATGTACCTGGAGATCAGAACATTTACAACAATTTTAACTCACCAGAAGTCATTACAAGAGCACGTTCCATCTCTAAAATGGTGGAACCGGTTTCGATCCCTTACAGTAATTTCCCTTTCATATATCAATGAGATGTACTTTGTGTAAGTGTGACAGTCACTACACATCCTGAGGTTTCTGGTGACTCTGATTGGAGAACCTCGAGATGTATTTAACAGTGCAAAAGCTATTGCTAGCTTCTGGCTGTGACCTCTGAGTCTCTGCCTCTTCTCTTCTTCTTGGACATTAAGCAAAACTTGCGAAGTGTCTGGGACATACCCTTCAATTTCAGCTGCCACTCCATTTGGTGAATCATGTCGCAAATGCCGTCGTGATGTGGCCACTTCACATCTTGCGAGAAAAATCTGTATATCTTCCTCTGCACCTCAACTGAGCTAAATCCCGGTGCCTGAGAAATCCCCTTATCGGCCAACTCTGTTCTGACCTGAGAAACATCCTCCCACCTCCCGGTTCTTGCATACATGTACGACAGTAACAGATAGTCGCCGGGATTCTTCGAGTTTGACTGGAGTAGTTCGTTGGCCGCAATTTCTCCTATTTCCAAGTTTTGATGAACTTTGCAAGCACTTAGAAGGCTTCGCCACACAACGTCATTTGGCTTCATGGGCATATTCTTTATGAGGTCATAGGCTTCAATGAGCAACCCTGCTCGACCAAGCAGGTCCACCATGCAGCCGTAGTGCTGAATGGTCGGTTCGACCCCATATTCAGATTTCATCTGCTCGAAAAATTGGAGACCCTCGTCTACAAGGCCGCAATGACTACAAGCGCTCAAGACTCCTACATAGATCACAGCATCTGGCTTCAGGCCTTCCCTGAGCATGTCTGAGAAAAGTTTCAGCGCCTCTCGGCCCTGGCCATGCATTGCTAGACCTGAGATTGCAGCACTATAGCTTAATTGATTTTTGTCTGGCATCTTCTTGAAGAGGCTCACTGCTTCTTGTATGGCCCCACATTTAGCATACATGTTTATTAAGGAAGTCTGTACAATTACATTGAGCGAGCTTATGTTCCTCAGCAACGAACCATGCGCACATTTTCCTAACTGCAGTGCACCCAAGTGAGCACAAGCACAGACCACATTCACCAAAATGCTCTCTTCAGGCTCCCCAAAACCTTCACTGTTCATGTCGCCAAAGAGCATTAAGCACTTGGACCATAGCCCTGAGCTAGCATTTGCTGCTATAATTGCACTCCAAGAAGAAACACTCTTCTGATCCATAGTTTCGAAAACCGCACATGATAATTCTATCTTCTTGCACTTCCCATATAAGTTGATCAAACTGTTTTGCACATAAAAGTCATCATGAAGCCCAAGTTTTAGGATCTGTCCATGAATTTGCATTCCCTCATCAAGTGCCCTTAACAGGGCACCTGCCTTCAGCAGAGCAGGGAATGTGAAATTATCAGGCTCAATCCCTCTCTCAAGCATATCAGCATAAACAAGTACAGCTTCCTCATAATTCATATCCTTAACATGCCCTCTCATCATTGTATTGAATTGGAAAGTACCCGGTTCGCATATTTGGCGAAAGATTGAGCAGGCGTACGCCATGCTTCCCCAAACTGAAAGAGCACAAGTGGCCACAAGATTGCTTGCACAGAAAGAGTTCCAGAACAATCCCCACTTCAGGATTTGTGCATGTGCCTGCTTAAATTCTTCCATGTTCTTACATCTCTTCAACGATGACAAGCACTCTTGCTCCTTCAACTGGAGATTGAACTCGGGTATTTGTTGATGATTTCTTGGTGGAATCGAGACATGGGTGGGTTGGAGATGATCTCTTGGTGGAATCAAGACATTGGTGTGCTGGAGTTGTGTCCTAAAAATCATCCTGATTCATCCACATCATTATAAAACACGAAAGTTTTAACGGGAAACATCAAGATATGAATAAAGAAGGTGAGAAAAGACACGAAGAGGAAGGAGATGGGCCGTGGCGGCCAAACTCCTGAGTCACGCTGAAAATGGCTAACGGGTGTTGAAAGAGTGACCAAAAGAATGACTTGAGAATGGATTCAGATTTCAGAGTCAAAGGAGAAGTGAGCTGATGTTGTGTAATGAAGTGAGAAACTTCTTCCTTTTCCCTGTTGAGCACTATATGGAATTTATTTCCAAGATTGGGGTTGGAATTTCTCATCCATGAGATTGCTGGATGATTGGAGCCGTGAGATTGTGTCAGGGCCCATAAGAAAAGAAGATAATTTGTGGATAGGATAACGTTTTGGAGGGGATGGCTGCATCAGATTCCTCCTCCCAACATCCGGACCTGTAAAATCTTGCCACGTCAACCAACGGATCCATGGTCCATCATTCAACGTGAGCATGCCCGTTTGGTTGGGCTTTGAAAATGGGCTTTGGGACTTTAAAGTCTTTTCGACCAAACGTAAACGTGTTTGGTTTGATTTTTTCAAGCGATTTTAAGAATACATATCTCCAAAAGACTCACATGGCCCTTAGTCCAAAGCAGGTCTAGAGGTCCTTTGGAAATTTGCGTTTTCAGAATGCAAGTTTCAGTTACTGTTCATCATCTCTAGTGGATAAGCCAATCAGAGGCCAATGACCATCAACCAAGGGGTCGCGCGCGCAGGAGACCGCCGCTTGAGGGTCGCCCGACCTTGGCAACTGTCTCCGAACCTCAAGCGACCATTGCATAGGGTCGATCAACCCCAACGACCGTCCGGAGGGCTTAGATCTGTGGCGATTTTAAAAAAAAAATTATAATTTTTTTTTTTTGTTTTACAAATGGCCAAACTTAAAAAAATATAAATTTTATTTTTTTGTTTTACAAATTCAAATTTTACCAAACGTTATTTGTATTTCAGAAAATCCAATTTACCCAAAGGTATTTACATTTTTGTAAATGCATTCCTCAAAAGCCAAATCAAACGGCCCATGTCACTGAGCTTTAATTTAAACTTGGCAGACCATATCGATTACTTTTTACCGCAAAAATGATTGAAGCTCTTGACCATTTTTACTTCTGTGAGCCCTGCGATTATGTCTGCAAGATAAGACCATGGAATAACACCCACAACTTATCTGGGCAATACTCGCATGCGCTCGCTACATGTGAGCTGAGGCTACATCGACCATTAGATCATGAGGGATCCCGCTCGAGGCCAATGCAATCGAACGGGCGGAGCTAGGAGAGCTCGTGTGCAGCACCGAGACTACGAGGCCAACTTCACAGGATTAGTGACATCAAGCAGCATCTGAAAGAGCTTCACAGTGGATAAAATGAGTAACAACAGTTGTTACTTCTGACTGAACTTGATAATGTGCTTGCCACTTTGCTAGATCTCCAACGTTTGCGAAGGGTGGGCTCATGTCACAGATGGGCCTAACGGAGGCTGCTATGAGGAAAAAGTTGTTATCTAGGCCCGCATCGACCCGGAGTTCCATAGAAAGTTTTTAGGTTTCTAAAATGTAGTTTTTAAAATTGGTGCGTGAAACCGACCTAACCGAACCATTTGACAATCTAATCTTTTATAAGTTCGATCAAGACTATCGATCTGCTTTATTCATATGACTTTCTTGTTCCCTTGTGAGAGATATGATATTGGCATCATGTTGGTTTGGCAACTCTAAACATGTGATTAGCATGTTGACCAAGGCAACAATGAAGGCACTAGCCTTAAGGTCAAAACACAATAAATCTTCTTATGAATGTGATTACAGCATGCAGGGCACCCAACATTTTTTTATTTGTTTTATCGCACATGCCAAGTTTGAAATACCAAGAAAACCATGAGGGCATGGCTGTCATATTCTCCACCGTCCCAAGATTTGATCCATAGATCCCAAATCTGTCATGAACAATCAAAACCCCTTCCTTCCTCCCAAAGCTCCTGTCCTCTGCCCCATGTCTTTCTTTGAGTACCTTTCTAGCTAGGCCTGCAAAAGTGTCCGAGAAAGCAACACCTGGGTCTCTTGTCCTAAGTAGATGTTGGGGTTTAGATTCAAGGCAGCGTTGGCAGCAGGCCCCAACAACGGCAACAACAGTTCCCAGTTGGAACAGGTGAGTTTGGTCAACAAGACCACCTATTAATAATAGTCAAAGGAAAAACTAATAAAAAAGGACACAACCACAACATGAGGCCTCTCGTTAATAGATCTGCTATGGCCCATCGGTAGGAAACGAGAGCAATAATTCAACTGCAACACTAACAGGGTCAGTCTCCGAAAGCTTAGGTATGGAGAGGACTGCAGAGCTGTGGAGCCCAAACAGCATTTATCACGGTCGTACATCAGAGCAGCCATTGGTGGCCCTTGATTGGTGAAATGATCCAGCGGTCTTCGATTGATGCCGGCTTGAAGAAGAAATATTCAACTTGTGATTTATATCAGAAGTATATAATATTTCATCTCTCTCTCTCTCTCTCTCTCTCTCTCTATTTCTGTACCGCAAGTTCGTGCAGATCTACTGTGGGTTTGCTGCACTGTGGGGGTGCTGTTTAGGATGACTGGAATTGGAAACTGTTTATTTATACACATATAGATAGCTACATATGTTTATACCGGAATGAATCTAAATAATATTAGAATTTATTTTCAAGTATAGTCTCGTACTTTCCAATTTGCAATTTTATCATCCTGACTTTTGATTTGATAGTTTCTTTCATAACTTCTTTTTGATGTAAAATTTGATATTGAAACTTTCTATCCATTCATTTTTTTGACCTAACTTTCCATCTTGTAACTTGTCTTGACAATGACGTTCAAAAATTAGGCAATGACTCCTAATCATTAGAATTGTGTGTAAATAGGTCCCTTTTTTTTTTTTTGTCTATTTTTGTACTTGCTACGGATCTTTTTAACGGTGTATATTACTCAAACTCGATGCAATTCTTTTTGAGTCTGCGGCAAGCCTATGTAGGTAAAGCATTTGATTAAGCCAAACCAAACTTTGAAAAGTACTCGACTTAAAAAGCTTATTGAGAAAAAAAAAAAAAGAAGAAAAGAGAGGGGAATGAAAATTAGATGTGTGCATCTAAGTGCTTAAGACACAACATAAACATAAGAAAAAGTTAAAATTATCATAAGCATAAGAATCGCACAACATTTATGATTTACGAAACTGACAACATAAAAGAGGTAGTTGGTGCTGGTTGTATCTTTCTTGTGGGTTGTTCCCTTGTCCCTTTTACATCGGATCCCCTTCACTTTTGCCTTGGCTAAAAGTGTAGGTTATGGATCCGTTCTTTTATACATTGGCATTCTCGTTTATATTATTATTACATTTACCAAAAAAAAAAAAAAGAGGTAGTTCATTAAAAGATGATGGAACCAAATACACTTAGTATTAAAGATATCTATGATAATTCCGATGATTTTCTATATATCTTAAGATTAAGTGAATACCTATCACAATTGTACATATCTTAATTAACATGTTATCCTATTTAGTCATTTCATAATAATTTATACGTAAACTGATGTGATCTTCATCATAATTTATCGAAATATACCCAATTATTCCCTTTCGCGTGTCTTTCTCAATTCTTGAAACTCTTCGGATGGTATGGATATAGGATTCATTTATTAAGGGTCCTACGTTCTGTGTTGACTGATGATGTCCCAGGATGGATGCCCCATAGCCTATTCCCCAAGAACAAAAAGACCTTTCCCTTTCTTCCTACGTTCCAACATATTACCTCTAGAGAAAAAAAAACAGCATATCTTGGTCGCGAGCTGGTTTCTCTCTCTCTCTCTCTTCTCCCCTCATCATCATCATCATCATCATCACTGTTCCAATTCAACTTGTATCTTGATGGGCTCCAAACCGTGGACCCCACCTCCCTCCCTCTCTCTCTTCTCTCTCTCTGAAATGAAGCTCTGTTCTCGTTGATTGGTGGGTTCCTGCACTGAACCCACTAATAGGTCCGGTGGTGGACGTGTGCGCGTGTGCGCTCTGCTTTTGTTGCACCGCACCAAGCACCAGCTCCCTGCTCTTGCTTTACCGAGCTCAAAAAGCTCTCTCTCTCTCTCTCTCTCTCTCTCTCTAACCCTCTGAGGAAGCTGCTTGCACAGCCGCAGAAAGCAAGAAGAACCCGCTTCTCTTTCTCTTACTAGGATTCGTGGGTTGTGCGTGATGTGATTTTTCGAGCTCCGATTCGCTCTCCCGCTTTGTCCCTTTCCACTCGGGTACTCTCTCTCTCTCTCTCTAGAGTCGAAAGCTTTCGCCTTTTCTCGAAAGGGCATTTTTTCCCGTGTACCCTTTTCTTTCTTGATTATTCTTTCGAGGGAGGAAAGACGCTTAATAGTAAGCGAAGCATCTTTTGTTCGAAATTCTCTTGTTCCGCCTTTTTCCAGTGGTGGGTCTTCGGTCCCATCTCGCCTCCGCTGTTTACGATTCTGCTCTTGCGTTTTTTCTCCCTTTTTGGACCCCCAATTCTTTTCAACGCCCGGACTGTTCAAGAAGTTGAAAAAAATGTGATCTTCACTCGGACGCGTCAAACTTGTCGTTCTAATCACTGAATACTTTGCTTTTATGGGTTTTCTATGTGTGGGATAGGATTTCGTGCTTGAAGTCTCTCGCTGTCGTTTCCGGTATGAATTTGACTTTTCTTCGGCGTTGTTAATCTCGGGAGATGTCATTTTCAGGTTCGAGGCCGGTGTTGTCTGGCTTTTGTTTATGGGTGTGTGGGCTTAGCGAAGAAGGTCATGTTGGACTGAGAAAGGTTTGAAAATTTCTGGGTTTGACACGAGCTCCTGCGTGTGTGGTTCGTGATTTGATTTGTTCAAATTCGAAGGCTTTCAAAGCGGGTGAGCTTTTATGACTGACTGGTCTGATTGCGGCTTGCTTCATGATTGTCTCGAGATTTTAGTTGTGACCCTCATCAGCAAACGCCGAGCTGAGCACGAGGAAGAGTAGTTTTGTGGCAGCTACTTTCTCCTGAATGTTTTAGGACTTTGCAAGGCATTTGGTCCTTTTATTGTGGTGGCGATATCTTGTTCGTGCGTAGAAATACTTGTGTTGGCTTTTCTGCTCTGGACATCATAGTTGGGATGTGGTGTTTGGTTTAGTTTGTGGAGTAATGGATGAGAAGGAAGGAGAAAACTGGAAGGAAATGGTGAGGAAGATCCTTCCACCAGGAGCCTCCCTGCCTGACGATGCTACCAATCTTGATTACTCTATCGCCATGGAGTACGAGGGTCCGCCGGTGGCTTATGAGGTTCCTAGGATCGAACCAGTTGATCTGAACCCTCGGCTGATACCTACAGCAGAACCCTTTTCGGAATCACAGAGAAGCGATGCTAATGCAGGGCCTCCGGTTGTTGAACCGATCTCACTTCCGGTTTCTCGCATTGCCAATGTCATGAGCTCTCCTGTCCAAAGTCCAAGGGTATCGGCAAGTACGGAATCGGTAGTTTCTGTATTGCAGCAGCCCGACTCTTCCTCGGCTTCGCCTTGTGGTTCTCCTCATTACAACAATGGCCTGCTGGATGAACTTCCTAATCAGTTAGTTAGGAGAGCACCAGTGGTAACTTTTAATACTGAAGATAGATCGGAGCAGAAAGAGGTCGATGGGGAGGAGCCTAACTTTTCGGAGTATGTTGCAGTTTCTAAAGAGAGAAAGAAAAAGAAGAAGAAGACAAAAGTATGCTACAGATGTGGAAAAGGCAAGTGGGAGACTAAGGAGTCGTGCCTTGTTTGTGGTGCTAAGTACTGCAGCAATTGTGTGCTTAGGGCAATGGGTTCAATGCCGGAAGGGCGTAAATGCGTGACTTGCATTGGTGAACCAATTGATGAGTCCAAGCGCTTCAAATTGGGTAAACATTCTAGAGTCCTATCTCGGTTGCTTAGTCCTTTGGAAGTAAAGCAGATTATGAAAGCTGAAAAAGAATGCGCATCGAATCAGCTCCGGCCAGAGCAGCTGAGTGTGAATGGATGCCCTTTGAAGCCAGAGGAAATGGCAGAATTAATCGGGTGCCCTTTGCCTCCACGAAAGTTGAAACCAGGAAAATATTGGTATGACAAGGAATCTGGTCTCTGGGGGAAGGTAGGATCAGCATTGCCACACTTTTTTTTCTGCTTGTGATTTCACTTCGTTTCTCACTATTTTGTTATGCTTGTGAGTTCACTTCGTATCTCACTATTTTGTTATGCTTTTGATTTCACTTCGTTTCTTGGTGTCTGAGTTATGGGTCAGCTTAGATAAATGCAATGCCAATCTCTTTATTAGTTGCATGTGTCAATTTTACAGGAAGGAGAAAAGCCAGATAGTATCATTAGTTCAAATCTGAATTTCACAGGGAAGCTTAGGCCGGATGCAAGCAAGGGAAATACTGAAGTCTATATGAATGGGCGAGAAATAACGAAACTTGAACTGAGGGTACTTAAGGTAAACTGTTGGCCCCCATTGCAAAAGTTTATTTTATAGCTTCTTTCTAGCCTCTGTTTTGAAAATTAATCCCCAGTTGTAGAAGTATGCTGCTATTTAGTGTCCTTAACTTTTATGGTAGTGCATTTCTTTTAGGCTTTTTCAATCTGTGCTGGAGTGCTTCATGTTCCTCATTATGTTGCTAACTTAAATCCATTATAGCTGGCGAGTGTCCAATGTCCACGGGACACACATTTTTGGGTCTATGATGATGGTCGTTATGAGGAGGAAGGTCAGAACAATATCAGGGGAAACATTTGGGAAAAGGTATTTGATGTAATGTTATCTATGGAAATCTCTTGTTGTTGTGGATTGCTTTAGAGAGTATTTTTTTAACTGGTGTCGATTTGCTCTATCCTACTTAGGCATCGACAAGATTTGTCTGCACCTTGTTCTCTTTACCTGTGCCCCATGGCCAACCACACGGATTGCGTGATGAAGCGAGCAATTATACTACTATTCCAAATTATCTGGAGCAGAAGAAGTTACAGAAGATTCTTTTACTTGGACTTCAGGGATCTGGAACGAGCACTATCTTTAAGCAGGTAAAGCTGTACCCTTTAACAAGAACGGTTTCAAATGCTGCAATGGTGCATTTTCTCATAGGTGGGGATTTGTCACTCTGATTTGTCCCTGATGAGATCTCTTCTTTGTACTGACTTTCATTCATTTTGCACAGGCTAAGTTTCTTTATGGAAACAAGTTCAATGCAGATGAACTGCAAGAAATTAAGTTGATGATCCAAAGCAACTTGTACAGATACCTTAGCATTTTGCTCGATGGCAGAGAGCGCTTCGAAGAAGAAGCCCTGTCTAGGATGAGAAATCTAAATTCCCACGATCAAGCTACTGAAGCAGGTAAACTACGCAGTCTCTCAGTATATTTTCCCTGTATGTGCATTCTGTACCACTGAGAAAATAATCAGCTAATTAGTCCATGTTTGGGAGTTTTGATTGTAAGCATTTTCTTGACTAATATTTGTTAAATTAAGTTGGATGGGATTATCATTGCTCTTTGGTATTGTGTAACAGGAAGAACATCCTCATATATCTATAGGAGTTGCAGATGTGCTCAATAAAGTGAACCTTTATTTTAAGGAACTCTGGTTTATGCAAAGCAGTTTTATTATTCTATTGATAGGTTCTATATTGTTTTTAATGGCATTGGGGATACTTTTAGAAGTAGTCAAGACTGAACACGTTGCAAAAAAGATGCGAATTAATTGTCCGACCATCTTGCATGATTTGAACTTTACTTTGAAATATATAGTATTAAAATCCTCAACTGAATTTCTGGTACCTGCAGCCATTCTGTGGGAAGGGCACCTTAACTAGCACTAAAAAAGTTGTAATAATTATCATGCTCATACTTTCTAAAAGATACTTCCTGCAGTTCGCACCTTTATGAGGTATCTAGATTACATCATTTCGATCTTAGATGTAGTAAATTGCCTTGCTTTATTGCATTAACGTGTTAAAAATAGAACCATCTCTTGCAGGCAGAGGCGTTTCGTCAGCTGTAGATGCTCCCTGTGTTTTTTCCATTAACCCTAGGTTGAAGCATTTCTCCGACTGGCTTCTGGACATCATAGCTACCGGAGATCTTGATGCTTTCTTCCCCGCAGCAACACGTGAGTACGCTCCATTGGTTGAAGAGTTGTGGAGGGATCGCGCAATACAGGAGACATATCGGAGAAGGAATGAGCTTCATTTCCTTCCTGATGTTGCAGAGTTCTTCCTGAGCCGGGTATGCGCCCTCTCTACGTAGGCTTTCCTAGTTCAGCATTCCTTGGACAAAATAAACAAATTTTCGACAAATAGTCTTGCCTGATTTCTATTAAATTTTTTTTGCAGACAACAGGTAAATCTATTTATGTTATTCTGTCCCAACACCGGTTACGATGTTGTCTGATGTGTATCAAACAATTTTGTGGAGATGCAATTCAAATTGGTGGAATGTTTACAGCTTATTTTTGTGTTCTGTGTCAACATGTCAAGTGGCACTGAGCATTGCTTGATGTTGATAGGTTGAGAGGCTTTGTCTGCTGTTCATTCTATGTGGCTATGCATGCCTGCTGCCTTCTGTTTCTGCAAATTCAGTCATGATGATTTATTTCCTTCCAGGCTGTTGAGGTGTCAAGCAATGAATATGAACCTTCAGAGCGAGATATAGTATATGCAGAAGGTGTCAGCCAAGGAAACGGTTTAGCCTTCATGGAGTTCTCATTTGATGATCGTAGCCCAATGTCTGAAACATACACGGATAATCTCGATCCTCCGCCCCAACCTTTGACCAAGTAATTATATTTTACCATTCCATATGCCCATGTTTTTTTTTTTTTGGTAAGTGCCATATGCCCATGTTTACAATGGCTATAATTTAAAAGCACAATTGAGTCTGAGCATTCACTCTGTAGGAAAATTAGCAGACCCCTTTCTTGTTCTGGTAAACAACATGTCCACCACCAGTAAATTTTTCAAATGCACATTTCTGAATTTATACTATCACTATATGATTCTTCTCTGGGAGGCCAATTTCTAAGAATTTTCGGACTTCACATTTTCGATGCAGATACCAGCTCATAAGGGTAAATGCAAAGGGGATGAATGAGGGATGCAAATGGGTTGAGATGTTCGAAGACGTGCGAGTGTTGGTCTTCTGTGTCGCCCTCAGTGACTATGATAAGATGTTGCTTGCTACAGACAGCAGCGGCAGTGGCGCACTACTTAAGAACAAGATGATGCAAAGCAAGGAACTCTTTGAGACTGTCGTGAGACAGCCTTGCTTTAAGGAAACACCCTTTGTGCTGATATTGAACAAATATGACCTCTTCGAGGATAAGGTCAACCGTGTATCGTTTAGTTCCTGTGAGTGGTTTAACGATTTCAGCCCCGTGCAGCCCCACAACAATAACCAGTCATTGGCCCAACAAGCTTATTACTACGTCGCGATGAAGTTCAAAGACCTCTATGCTTCCATCACTGGCCGTAAGCTTTTCGTGTGCCAAGCTAGAGCAAGGGATCGAGTAACTGTTGATGAGTCGTTCAAGTATATAAGGGAGGTTCTCAAGTGGGATGAGGAGAGAGATGAAAACTATTATGGCGGGCAGGAGGATTCGTTTTACAGTACAGACATGAGCTCTTCACCATACATTAGGCAAGAGTAATACGAGGACTTATCTGAGATTCAGAGCAAGTGTAAAGTAGACATGAAACGGGAGGTGAGCGTATGAATTATTGTGTTTTATGTTGTAAACAACACTGGTTTTGATTGACAAAAGAATAGCAAGTTTGTAAGTCTCGAGACTTCACTTCAGGTTCTTGGTTGATTGTAGTACAATAGAGAATGCAGATCACCGAAACTGTCTTCGAGCAGGAGTCGTCAGAATGGGGTGTTGCTCGCATTTCTAGTCCTTTTCTTTATTTTTTTCGTATTTGTCCCTTTATTTTTCAAAAATACCCTAGGGGAATGTATATGTCAAGAAGAGACTCAAGCAAGAGTATTTTTAGCTGAGGGAATGCCCCTTTCTTTCCTTTCTTTTCCTGCCTTATAAAATCTCGGATCTTCCTCCTCTGTAGTTCTATTATACATAGTAGCCTGTAGTTCTTCACTGTGCTTTTAATTCCAATTGCTCAGTAGTTTGCTATTACCTTGCGGTCTATTCTCCAGCTAAGTGTCCTTGCCTTACTTAGAATCTCCACAAGGCAAACGGGTTTGAGCAGTTTCTAAAGTACTGGTTGGCTGGTATTATGCCACTGAACGGATCCAAAATTTCAAGCAGGGTGTCGCCAACACCCTTGTTGGGGGGTTATGAACAGCTTCAAAAAGATGCTAAATAGAATAGATAGTTGGTTGTATTGACCTATTTTCGCAATAATAGGTTGTTCCACAGCAGGATTAACTGCATTTTATAGGTTTTGAATCTATTTACTTACTTTTGAGGGACATTTTAATGTTTATTTTTAAAATTACAATGGTCAAAAAAGTAGTTCCTGCTATTCATTATCTCTATTGGGAAAAGAAGTGCCAAAAATGATTAAAAATCATTTTTGTTTATTAAGTTTATTGACAATGAATAATATTGAAAGGGCTTCTTTTTTTTCGAATAAGACATATCAAATGGAAAAATACAGGATAAGCCCTTTGTCAATTGCTGATAGCTGGGGAAATTTTCGATCGTGAAAAACTCAAGGCCATGGAGCATGCAGCTGTGTACAATGGCAACGCCTAAGTGCCCTAAGACGCACAAGCAATGCACGCGCACGAGAGCGAGTCCTTGATATTGAATTTGCTGAAACCCAAATCTTCAATCACTAAGAATTCAAGGCCATGGACCATGCAGATACATATGGTGGCATGATATGCCCCAAGAAGCACGAACAATGCACTTCGGGGCCGCGAGAGTGAGGCAAATGGCACATTGAATTCCATGTCCATTTGAAAAATATAACGAGCAAATCATACATATGACACGGATCAAATCAGGAATATCGAATGAGATTCTCCTTGCATATTCTGCTGTCTTTAGCAAGTAAATGATTGTCTTTAGCCTAATAACTAAGTCTGCGATCGATTGCTGAATATTTTCACCCAAAGCAAATGAGACAGCCACTTCCAATGAAAAATGATTTAAGAAAAATTAGGGACACAGAAGGAAGTCCTAATATGGACCAAGCACCCAACTGCCTCACACTTGTCTCTTTTCTTTCACCTCCTTTTGCTTCGTTGTTGGCACATTTAGTCATGGGATGTTACTATTGGCGGAGAGGAAAGCAACATAAGACTACACAGCGACAAGGTCAGGTGTTTCCGCTTCAACGGATAACAAAGCAGTGTGTACTTTACCCAGCCAACCATCCAACCGATCTCGCAAGGATGTAACTTGCGAAATGCCCAGAACTCTTGGTTGGACCCAGGAAACATGCACTGTTCCCTCTACTTGATCAATTAGACCCTCGATAAGATGAACCTGTATTGACATAACCTTAGTTAAATATAACTGAATGAACGGGCAAAAAACAGTCTTTCAGAAAAAAATGACAAGGTACAAGAAAACGATGCAATCCTCTTGGACTTTGGGATTAACCAAAATTGAAGAGATGTAGGAAAGAACAAAAGATCTTCACTGCCCATGTATCTGCAGGATCAGACCAATGAGAAAAAGAAAGGCTCTTTTATGCTCTCTTAACTAGGAATAAAGTTTCCACCTATCCATAAGATTATCAAGTATTCATTTTTTGAATCATCTAAACCACCAATCTATTCAGATGGAGTTCATTCTGTCTTAAAGCTTCATGTGTACAGCTGCACCATAAGGCCAAGTCAAACGATAGCCTAATGAACTCAAAACTAGAAAAGGCTCATATACACAGCCATAATAATGATCACGTCCAATCTTCTCATCAATGACATAGAACAGCCTGCCAAATAAGATGTTACAGAATGACACAACCACCAAGAGAGATACAAAAGAATTGTGAAGACTTACAGAAAGGCTCTTCATGAGAAGGTGCTCAACATCAGCTACACAAAGCTTTGTGCATTCAGCAATAACACTCAGAGGAATTGTCCTATCTTCTGATGCACGGCTGCAAGGATAAGATTGTATACTTTATACGGGGAGGAATTTATGCTTATAATGCAAAATATGAAAGACTAAGTATGACAGAAATGGAGATAGGAAAAAGAATAGGAAGCGGGACCTGAATATGATTTCCATTAGGCAGAGAATGTTGATTTTCTCCAGTAGTTTTGTCTCATTTTCAACCAAACCAGGCTGTGCATTGAGAGCAGCATTGTGTACACGACATAGTTCTTGGTAGCGTTGCAAATTACCAGCATTAAATGCCTCGAGAATATAGTACATCCACTCAACATTTGTTCCCACGAGGCTCTTTATCTGTCAAATTTGTTAAAATCAAGATATAACATGATGAAAAAATAATAACTAAAAAAAAAATAAAAAAATGAAACAACTAATGGCAAATTGGAAAGGACCACGTAACCAAAAAGCAAGTTATGCTTTAAGTTGCTTTGTAGAAAATGTGTCATCAACATAGTATTAACAGCTACGCAGTGAACATGTGTTATGAATGTGCCTCAAGCAAAACTAGGGAAATTGTTATGTACTTGGTTAAGTTAATGAGACCTACCACTAAGACTTTGATGCTGAAACTAGTACAGACAGAAACCCTAAAGAGATTTATAACCTTTTTGGCAAAGTACTTACAATAGGATGCGATAACAGCTCACCGAAGTTGTATATGTCGTCTCCCAGTAGTGCAGATAGAGATAAATCAAATGCCAAATCCTAATAAAGAAGGATGTGTCAGAAACTAATTCTCATAAACTGCTATTACAGAAAACCAAATGAAATATAAGCATCAGTGATTCAGCATCAGAAACAAAAGAAGAATCTGCAATCCCTCTTCTTCTCTGAGGTCATTTCCAACTTCTTGATGACAACCTCAACATGAAACATTCCTGAACTTTAACTGCCACGAAAGTCTTAAAAAATATTTACTTCCACCAAGCAGTTTAATTCAGAATCTATACACTTTCAATTGAAATTAAGGTTAAAGACAAATGGACATTCATTTTACTGGAAGTCCATTCGACATAGTTTATGATAGTAAACATAACGCTGCGAAGTCCCACTAAAAGTCTAAAAGGAGAGCAACAGCTATACACAAACACACAAACTGAATTACTTGAACGGAAAGTGAGGTTTGGTGGCAAGGCAATATACAGACTACATGAATTAAATGCTAATACGTAGAGTAATCATCCCATTCCACCAGTTACTATTTCTCCAACCAAGGAAACATCCAATTTACCAGAACCAAGAGAAAAAGAACAACAGTTTCATGAAAAAACTGAACCATCATTGAGAATTGACAACACATAAAATGCATTTAAAATGTAAGCTTGACGTACGATTGGGAACAGCGTCCTCTCTAGAAAGTGGCTTTACAGATTATGATGCAGTTGTAAACCAAGTACCTGTTTAAATGCATCCGAAAGAGATTCCACTGAGGTATATGCCAAATAGAGGAGAGCATTTTTATAGAACTCCGCATATTCCTTTCGAACTTTGTGATATTGTGATGAAAGCCAATAGTAGCTGGCATATACAGATGGATCTATGTCAGTCATGCTATCAAGAGTGCTCTTTCCTTCGTCCAAAAGTTTTTTACACTCCTTTTGCTCCTCATCAAGCTTGAACGTAGCTATCTGCATCTTAATGTAGACGATAGGCTCTTCCACACGCTGCTCTTTGGTAGTTTGAAGCTTCTCTATAATCCCTTCGAGATAACTAATGGAAGCTTGTTTCTCTGAATACTTCCTAGAGACTACTACAGCGAAATGGGCAAGCTTGAGCAGATTAATTTTGGTCTCAAAGTCAGTGATGAAATTATGATACAACTGTATCAACAAATCACCAGCCTGAAAGTCAGCAAAAGCAAAAACAAAGGTTATAGGATGCTTAACAAGCATCGATCCAAGCATAACCAATCGTTATGAGTAAAAACATTGTGTAACTAACTAATGCCAAGAAGTTAAAATAACTTGCCAAGATGGAATGTGTTGCATACCTATATCAGACAAGGCTAGACCAAGAAAAAATTACAGCTAAAAATCGAAACACGTCAACAATGCTGATGATATTACTTTAGTCTGTTAAAGTCAGCCATAGTGCCCCAGGCCCCCTATATGGGAATGGACAAAACAAATCCTAGTCCACATTTTAGAAAACTTGCTGCACACTAACCATCAAAACAGATATTACAAAGACTTACCTTATTCTACCATGCAAATTCATGAAGGAGCAAGAGAGAGACAGTAAGGGAGGAGGGACAGTGCAGGGGGCGCCCCATTCCTGGTCCCACCACCATCACTAGCTTAATTTCTTTTACACTTAGACACCAATTATATTAGTCATCTATTAGTATCAAGACAAAAAGGAAATAATGCCTACTTGTACTATTAACAAATGCAACATTCCATAATAATTCATTTCTACTATGTTTAACCAGTGATCATCAGAAAAGTAAGCTATAACATTGTCATTAACTTTCTGTCAAAAACATTATAGTGAATAGGGCACATTCTACTTGTATCATATTTGGCCCCTCTAAACAGATCTATTCAAGAAATCAAGGGAGAGAGGGAGGGAGAGAGAGAGAGAGAGAGGAGGGAGGGAGGGGGAGTAGGGTCTTGACAGACTACTGATGCTTATCAAATTATCTAGAAAAGAACTATGTGACAGACTACGCAATGACTTATATGAGAAATGCATAGTAAGCACAAACCTTAATGGCGATCACGATCCACCACCAGGACAACATGTTAGAATGACTAAACAATTTAAAGTGACCACGAGAAACATTGGGTCTGCAGCCACTAAGTAATCTCCACACCCTTGCTTAAAACAACCCACAGAGATCTCAATCTGGAGATACCCTCGCAATTAACTCCCCCCTAAACTTCCTTGATTTCAGGAAACTTTAGCAGGTTACTTATTTGGTACTGTTAAATACTTTCCCAAAAATCAGAATATAATTTCCTCATGGAACCTCAGAACTGGCTTAGACAATCCCCTTTAGTCATCAGCTTAACATCAACAATTGACATATGGAAAAACTCGCCTTGGTCGCTAGCTACATTGTTGAAGAACTGCCATCCTAACAAACACGGACTTGAGCAAACTTGAACAGAAGGAAAACGACTTTACAGGCCACCTTCTCCCTCCCTCCCTCCCTCCCTCCCTCCCTTTTCTTTCTACCCCTACCCGTTTCAAATTCAATGCGAATGTAACGCCTTCCAATTCCCCAAAAGGGGCTCGACCGCAGCACAGAGTCAGAGCCACCTCGGTCAACAACATTCAAGGAAATTCCCCGCAACCAGAAAACGTCGGAACTTCTCACGATCCACATTTCTCCACCACCAAACAATAGGACAACGATTAAAGCACCAACTTTCCATCTCGCTATGGGATGAAAAGGCCTCTCCCACAACCCTAATTGCTAAATCGATCAGCTACAAGACCACAATTTCCCAACCGCGGGAGGCCAAAACAGATAAAGCGTCACACCAGGGCCTCCCCCAAAACGCCTCAATTCCCGATCCGGCGCGGAAACGAATCAAAACCCAGTTCTCAAAATCACGAAAGAAGATTGCCCAGATAGAGAGAGAGACCGGGCGACCTGAGAAACGGCGAGAGCGACGAACTGCTCAAGCTTGAGAGTGAGCTGGTGCCAGAGCTTCTTCTGGTAGAGATCCGCCAGCGAGGTGTACCACTCCGCCATCTCCGGGTACTCGCTGCGCAGCGTGTTCAGGTACTCCAACGCCGCCATGGCCGCTGCTCCGAGAGAGAGAGAGAGAGAGAGAGAGAGAGAGGAGGCCTCGTACGCAAGCAAAGCAAAGGAGGAGTTGGAGAGAGAAAACGAAGAACGCCCAGTCTGTCCCCTTGCGTCTTGGGGTTGTTTTGTCTTGGGGAGAAAGAAAAGAATCGCCCCGATTCCGAATAGGGGAAAACCGGTATTCTTTTTAATTCTTTATTTTTTTTTTCTCCTCTCTCTCCTTTTTCACCTTGCTCTAGCCGGTTGCTGGCCAATGGCGAGCTGGCCTCATCGTTGTTGGACTCGGGTAAGCTCGCCCAGCCAGTAGCGAGGGCTTGCCTCGCCTAGCGACAATAAGGCGAGCTCACTATTGGATAGCCAACTAACCGTCCCCTCTAGCCGATCGTTGAAGTAAGAGGAAGAAGTTAGAAGGAAAAAAAAAGATAAAATAAAAATTGGGATATGTTCAGTAGAAGTCCTAAAACTTGTGCAAAAAGTGCGATGAGTTAAAACTTACAAAGAGTTGAATCAGTCCTAAAACTTGTCCAGGAAAGTGCAATTGAGTCAGTCCTCAAAGAGTTCAATCAGTCCTAAAACTCAGGAAAGTGCGATTGAGTCAAAAAAACTTACAAAGAGTTGAATCAAGTCACAAAACTTGTCTAAAAGTGCAATTAAGTCCTAAAGTTAACACCGTTAAGAAAGTTAACGGAAATTGCCGACGTGGCCGACGTGGCGCCGACGTCATATTTGAAATGATTTTTTTTTTTTTCAAATGGCTTTTTAAAATTATTTTTATTAAAAATCTTTAAAAATTAGATTAAAAAATAAAAGGAAAATCTAAATTTATTTTAAAAAAAAAATTGTTCAAAAAAAAAAAAAAAATTGTTCAAAAAAAAAAAAAAGGGCGGTGGACTTCGCCGCCTGGGCGGGTGGCCCTCCCGATCGGCCTCGTCGGCCCTCGCTCGGGGCCGGCGAGCCTTGCCCGGATCTCGCGAGCCTCGCCGCCCGGAGCGGGGCCGACGAGGCCTCGCCCTCAGTCCGGCGAGCCTCGCCGACACGGGGGCCGGCGACCGTCGCCCGCCCGGGCGAGGCCTCGTCGGCCCTCGCTCGGGGCCGGCGAGGCTCCCAGGATCCGGCGAGCCTCGCCGACCTGGCGAGCGGCCGTCGCCCCCTGGGCGGCGGAGGCCTCGTCGCCCTCGCTCGGGGCCGGCGAGGCTCGCCGGATCTCGGCGAGGCTCCCTAGATTTGGCGAGCCTCGCCGGCCCCGAGCGAGGGCCGACGAGGCCTCGCCTGGGCGGCGGCGACAATCGCTCGGCCCCGGGCGAGGGACGGCGACCGTCGCCCGCCCCAGGTGAGGCCTCGTCGGCCCTCGCTCGGGGCGACGAGGCCTCGCCCGGGGGGCAACGGTCGCCGGCCCTGGCGAGGGACGGCGACCGTCGCCCGCCCTCGGAGGGCCTTGTCGGCCCTCGCTCGGCCGACGAGGCCTCGCCCGGGGGCAACGGTCGGCCCCCTCCGGTGATGGGCGGGCGGCGGAAGTCCACCGCCCTTTTTTTTTTTTTTTTTTTTGAACAATTTTTTTTCTAAATAAATTTAGATTTTTCTTTTTTAAATAAATTTAGATTTTCCTTTTTAGTTTTTAATCTAATTTTTAAAGATTTTGAATAAAAAATAATTTTAAAAAGCCATTTGAAAAATAAAAAATCATTTCAAATATGACGTCAACGCCACGTCAGCAATTTCTATTAACTTTCTTAACGGTGTTAACTTTAGGACTTAATTGCACATTTTAGACAAGTTTTAGGACTTGATTGAACTCTTTATAAGTTTTAGGACTCAATTGCACTTTCTGGACAAGTTTTAGGACTTGATTGAACTCTTTGTAAGTTTTAGGACTCAATTGCACTTTCTGCACGAGTTTTAGGACTTCTACTGAACATATCCCATAAAAATTTAAAGAAATTAAATATTATTAAAAATTGTTCGCCGGTGTTTGCCAACATCCATTTCAGTGTCAGCTGGTCAAATTTGGCCGATGGATTGAATTAACATAATTATAAAAGATTTATAACTAAATTTAAAAAAAATTCGAATCGAACTGAAAAAATTATAATAGATTTAGGACTTTATAATTTTCCCCATTTATCTAACGTGACTTTCCATATTTTTTATTTGTTTCATTAATTTACGCAATAAGATAAATACGAATGTATTCGTTATCTTTCGTTCCACAATAGAAGTAACATTTTGAACAAAGCGTCGTGTAAGTTAAAAGGAAGAACAGCCTAAAAACATTTCTAAAAATGGATTTCTAAGGAGGAAAATGGCCTTCGACTCTTTTTTTTTTTTTTTTTTTTTTTTTTTTTTTTTACAGTAATTGAGGATTTCACCACGGGCCTCCCGTGCCCGGATGGCACCGGAGGCCCGGTTCCTATACCTCGGGAGAAACTAGCCCAGCATCTCATCGTCAGGGCCCCCACTTAAATCGTTAACAATTGCGGGTTTTGAACCCTCGACCTTGACGATAAATGAGAGACTCTCAACCTCGGCCTTCGACTCCTTTGAGCCTCATTAAAAAGAAGAATTCTGTCTTTAGTTCAAATGAGCTCGGACCAAATCAAATTATAACCTATAGACACGGCATGGCTCAAGTCCTTTTCACGATGTTCCCTTCTCATTCGCTCGCACTTCAAATGTGAACGCACTCTAAAAACCAATTACGGGGTAGTGTAACCAATAATATCACCTCCGTCACATTATTGCCTACTAATTTTTCTTTTTGAGATTTTTTTTTAACTCGATCGACTCGTTTCTCTACAGGATAATGACACATTGTGCATCACTTTAATCAATCGGGCAGGGTTGGATTCTGAGCTTAGAAGTCCCTGTCGATGCTTGCTTATGATTTCGAAATCAGTGAAATTCTTTTCGTAAGATGACAAGACCTAGAAAGGTCGCAGCCTCTATAGGAGCCAGCTGGAGCTCCAAAAGGAAACTGCTCGCGCCTAGCTCACCGTTATAAATAATTAAGTAATTTTATAAATAATTAAGTAATTCTTATGGGCAGAGCTATGCTTGGCTAGGCTTTGAACTTGACCTTAATGAGCGAGTCAGGATTTTTAACTAGATAGCCTTATACAAATCTACTCAAAAGGTTAAAGGCCCATTGGGCTTAATTCGAGTCCATGGGCCGCTGTGTTTAGGGTCTTTACCCTTTTCTTGTCAATTTTATTTTTTCTCTATTTTATAAAATATTTCATATTTATGCCGTGGACTCAACTACTTCCCACGCGTGCACGCAAATTTTTACTATCATTTTCTGTCTTTTACTTATCATGTAAGAGATTTGAATTTTGACCTTATTAAAAAGCTTGAACTTATAAGTGTGTGTTTGACAACTTGTCAAATAGTAAAAATTTATATTTTTTATTTCAAATAATAGATTTGGAACAGAAATTCGTTTGGTAAATTTTTTATTCTTAGAAATGGATTTTTAGTAGAATTGAGAAATAAAAAAGTCTACTCTTTGTTCCTGAGAATAGTTCCATGATCAAACCAACCCATTTTTTTTCTTCTTTCTTTTCTTCTTATTATTTTTCCTTCTCTCTTTTTCTTCGACTATTGCCACCATCCATTGTCGCAGATCGCCAACAACTAGTTGGGCGAGGTTCGATGAGCTCGCAAAAGGCTCGCCCAACCACCAACAATGCTCAACCTAGCTAAATTTGGCTGTCGTTGGCCAGGCGGGCGTCGCCCAAGCCTCCCCTAGCCACTGGTGAACCTCACCTGGCTGGGCAAGGCTCGATTGAGCTTGCCCAACTGCCGCGGGACTTGACCTCATCAGGCCACCATGAGGTTAACGTTGTCTAGCCAAGACGAGGCCGACCTTGTAGTGGTCTGGCAAGGTTAAGCCTAACCGATAGTTGGGCAAGCTCAGTCTCACCAGATTTGGGCAAGGCCGCTTGCCCAACCAGAAAGGTTGCCAACCCTCGTTTGGCCTATCGCTGGTCATCTCAAGGTCGACAATCGACCATAGCTTGAAGAAGAAGATGAGAAAGAAATAAAGAAAAAAGAAATAAAATTATTACAAAAATTAAAAGAAAGTGATTTGGATTAAAAATTTTGAGAACGGACTAAATGCAATTTTATTTCAGAATGGAAATTTTGAATAGTTATCAAATGACTGAAAATACTTAAAAATTATCCATTGGAACATAATAAAAAGTAATTATTTCTAATCAAAAATTGTTTTTAAGAACAAAATGGTTATCAAATATATCCCTAAATGGATCGAGAGGATATAAAATTAGAGGAAATGGGGTGACAAAGAAGAAGATTTGGTGGCTCGCCATTCGGTCAATTATTAGAAAATTCTTTGGTTAATTATTTTCTATGAACAAATTGGTTTTTTAAGGAATTGTGGAGGCAAAATTTATTATTGGCACAATACAACAATTAGAACCCCATTTACCTTCTCAATTATATATTTCCAAACTTTAGTTTTAAGTTAAAGTTCAGCTTACATGTGAAGGGGAGTGTTAGAATATTTAAATATTAACATCACACATTTATTTAATAATTTAAATTTTTAAAACAATTGACAATGTCTCATGAGATCTCACAATTTGTTCGATAAAGAGTAAAGATAGATATTAAACTTTTGAGATCGTGCAACATTTTCTAAAAGTGAAACTTATTTACTCTTTTTGTATAAAGGGTAAAATAAATATTAAACTTTTGAGTTCATGCAACATTTTTTAAAGTGAAACTTATTTACTCTGTTAGCTAGATATGACGAGTATTTTTTGTAATTCAGTACAAGTAGATGCCTCGACTAAGATTCAACTACATTTCTATATTATATAGGGTAATCAAAGAATGTCAATAAATCAAACATCACTGAACTTGACTTTCAATTAGAAAATGAGCACGACTTGCTTCGACTTCAGTTCGGCATCAAGTGATCCCAAGATCCGAGTCCAAGATCCGAGACCCAGGACGGGATCGACGTGACTGAGTTCGTGTCTCAAGGCTCATGTTCAATTTCAAGACTTGACGGTGGCAACGACGTGAAGCATGTCGACCTAGCTTCGAGTTGGGGCTCGCAGTGTTAGCGGCCGAGGCAGAGGCATGGCCGCGCGGGCTTGGGTTCGATGGTCGGGGCTGGCGGTCGATTGCCCATTATGCACAGTGCAGTTGCTAGCGGGAGGCGACAGCAGCGGAGACAAAGGGACAAGTGAAATTGGGAGATTCCTATAAAGTGTTTTAATGGTGGGTCTAGAATAATATTTGGGAAAAGCCTTTATATAAAGGCAAATGACTTTAGCCCGTGTTTATGAAAAGTAAATATTGTTTGGTAAATTATAATTAAAAAAGTGCATTTGAAAGCAATTTTAAGAGAAACGTCCTATATAAGAGACACATTTAAAAAATCTATTGGTGTGACCATGTATTATTTTGGCCGTTTCCGGTCCTGAGTGCTCAGCAATGTGTTTGGCTGGCATTTTGATGAAGTTGAGTAATGCTTAGTTGGGAATTGGGATCAAGCAAGAAACAGATTTGGAGGTCTCTTATTAATCCTCCATGGATTAGTTTGTATATACTATTTACTTTAATGTTGCCATAGCAAAATTACTAGTTTTCCTCATCCTCAATCAATGTTAAGAAACTGATATCTCCAGGAGCACCGGTCAAAAGACTCGAAACTCAACGAAAGCACCCCCAATCTAGTGACTAAATGAAAATAACCAAGTTTTGACAACCATATCTTGAAACGAAATATTATGTTAGCGATAATAAGAAAATGAGAGAGTAGCTCAAATGGTTCCCAAACTTTGGTGTAATGTATAATGAACATTTTTCAAATGGGTTCCCATAATTGTTATTTGATTTACACACCAAAGAGGCTCCTCTCTGATCACGGGGTTCTTCTCCACTACATGGTAGCTCCCTCTCGGTTTGACAGCAGCGAAGCTGTTTTGAATCGTATCATCCTTAGCAAGCCTCCTTAAAATTCCGTCTCCTTGTTAACCTCTCTCAGCCACTCTTGACCCCTGTCTCCACATCCTGGGTTGCATTGCCCAAACCTCTAATCCCCTATTTTCTTCTGTTTCCTTGTGTCGTATCTCCCATTTTAATAGCATTTTGAAACCCTAATTTCAGCAAGATAAGTTTATTTGTCCCTTTGCAACCACGGTTAAATATTCTTCTCGAATCTTCCCCAAAAACCCTAATTATCGAGATTCCTCTCCCCGAACAAACCTTCTGGCCGAATCTCTCTTTTCGCCCCTAGCCCTTTTAAATATCACCCTTTCTCCTTCGCTTATAAGTACCTTTCGTTCGGCTTTCTTGTCCCCCTTGTTGGGCTTTTCGCTACTCTCCTTTGGAATAGGCTCGGTGGTTCTTTTGAACTCGGATCGTCTTGGAGCTTGTCATCGTACTTGGTCGAGGGGAGCAAAGGCTACCAGTTTGATCCTCATACTTGGTCGAATCTTTGAGGTAGCCCTCTTCTTTCCTGTAATCTATACTAACAAGTGAAGTATGACTGATCAGCTATTTGAGGACAATAGATTAGAGGCGATGTGTAGAAGCTTGGGTAATCTTTGGTCTGAAGATGATATTATAGATGTTAAGGAAGGAATCTCTGAAGAAAAACTGATAGAATGCCGTTTAACTTTGTTCGGAAAACTCTATTCTCGTCCGAATGTGAATTTTCAAGCTTTTCTTAACACGATGAAATGGGCTTGGAAGATGGAGAATGTATCCTACACCGTACTAGAACCGGGGTTCTTTTCATTTTCCTTCAAGTCAGAAGTTGATAAGCAGAGAGTATTAGACACTGGGCTGTGGTCTTTCTCAAGTAATCTACTCGTGCTTCAGTAATGTGATCCAGATGTTCCTGATATATGTTATGATTTCACTCATTGCTCCTTTTGGGTGCACTTGTATGGTCTTCCATTTGGCAGAGTGACAAAAGAGGTTGCCAAAGAAATAGCAGCCAAGGTTGGTGAAGTTATAGATATGAAACTGGAAGCCAAAGGAAACACCACCTATAAGGTTGGCAAAACCAGGGTTAAGCTCAACCTAGGTACCCCCTAAAAACAGGTGTAGTTATTAACCTGTAAAGTAAAAAGTTGTGAATATAATTCAAATATGAGTGACTCTCGCACTATTGCTACTCTTGTGGAAGAATTGGGCATTATACCACGACATGCAAGGAGATACCATATGAAATCACAAGGCTGGAGGAGGACTTACTATGTAACTTTGGGAACTGGCTACGTGCTGAAGTTAGGGAACTTAGCCCTTATGGAAAAGTTTTTTATGGGAAACAAGTTGCACTCCTTGAAGATCCAGATATCGTATCGGAATCACCTCTTCCTGCAGAAACCAATGCAGATCAACATGTGGAAAACGCAAATGAACAGCCTATGTTACCCTTACAATGTTAATAATGTCCGAAGGAGGCTATGAAACAAAAGGCAGATTCTCTCCTCACTTCTCTGGCCATAAACATAAGGGAAGGAAAAGGTACATAGAAGAGAGATAGCAGTTGCCTTGATGAGGAATCTATGATGATTATCTATAACGAACGGTCAAAAGAATAAGATCATGAGCAACAACACCAGACAACAACCGACTGACCCCACAACAGGGGCAAAATCAAAAGCACCAAACTTCCTACATCAAAAAAAGGGAAGCATTTTTGTTCCTATGGAGCACAATCCTCAAAAACTCTAGCATCTTACAAGCTACAACTAGTGGACATTCCTATTATTGAGGAGGAGCATTCCACACACTGTGCTTTGGTGGCTAACCCTAATAAGCCACCGGGGAATCCATGAAATTAATTAGTTGGAATTGTTAGGGTTTGGGCTCACCCTTGACAATCCGTGCTCTAAGGGTTCTTGTGATGGAGGAAAAGCCCAATGTTATCTTTCTAATGGAGACAAAAAAAAAAAAAATTACACACCAAAGATAGTAGCTCAAATGTTCACGAACATTTAATTTATGTAATGTGATTTTTGGATCTTTGCTAATGTGCAATATTATTCCAAATTTTTTAATTTATTCAATATAACTTCCAAAATGATCTAGAGAGAAGTAGATTTCCCACATGGGCTCCCAAAATTGTTCACCAAACACTCTATTATTTGCTCTAAGGGCGTTTAAAGGCCCAAAATACTTTGAGAATGTTCTTCCGAAGTCACCCTTGGCGTCCATTTTGGGGGCTGGGGATGAACCCGCAAGTGAGGGTCAAAAGTTCTTCGAGTCAAAGTCCAAGGCCATATCGCCCAATATTTGCATTAAGCGAAATTTCTCAAAAGCCAGAGCCCTCTTTCTAAATGCAAAGTCGTTCCCTTGAAACTCTCCCAAATGCGCTCTAAGCATGCTCACATGCATCGCCGAATTTACCGACAAGCTCGTGCCTAAAAAGTTCCTTTGATAAACAGGCCATATTCCATATCCACATATCTCATCATATAACATATTCATGCTCATACAACCTCAAAAGACACTAATCATATAATACCAAGACAAAGCACCAACCGTCGGTCCGGAAAGACTTGAACAATCCAAGCTTAATGTCCGGACCGTTTGGACTTGGTCGGGGTCAAACTTTCCATCGAAGCCGACAGAGAAGACTGAAAGTTCGAAGACTAGTTCCCCACGGCCTGGTCCGAACGAAACGAGACCCCACCATCGCTCCGCTAATGTAGCGTCCATTTCGTCAAGATTGGCGACCAACTCCGCCTAAAAAAACCAACCCCACCCACGATCCGGCATCATCCCACCAATTCAAAAGCGCTACAGAAATCATATAAAAGGGATTTCAAATTCGGTGGAATCCAGCCACGAGAGAGAGAGAGAGATAGAGAGAGAGAGAAGCTCAGAACCGTTCCTCGAAATCTCCGAAACCTTTTCCCAGCACGAGCAGAGACAGAGAGGAGGATGGTGCGGTGCAAGACCTTGTTGACGTGCCTCGTCCTCGCGTTCCTCGTCCTCGCCGCCTCCGCCTCGTCGCATCACCCGACCGCCGGAGGGATCCATCGTCACCACCGCCTGCCGCGGAAGCACCGCGCTGGTAGGCCGCACCCGCACCCACATCAGCACTCGCACTGGAGGCACCACGAAGGAAGGCATCGCGGCCATCGGCAGCAGCCCCACCTGGTCGAGCCGGCGGGCGAGGAGCGCGAGCTACGGGCCGGCCGGTCGCCGATGTAGCTTTCTTTTTAGCTTCTTGATGTTCCTGTCATGTGCCTACGGCTCATGGCTGCCGAACTGATTCCCAGCTCGCTGGAGTTGAAGTTCAACATGTAATATTTCCAGTTTGTGTGCCTATTTGTAAAGCGGATCTTGATATCCAAGTGTATCGACGGCAACGGGCCAAGAGGAGGCCGGCGAGGCCGCCGCCCCCCTCGGTTGTTTGATACTTGTTGCAATTTTCAGCATTTATGGAAGAGAAAATTCGAAAATTTGTGCTGGTTTTAACGGCTTTAAGATATATTGTAATTTCTTAGCTCAATGCGGATCTCGTATCAAATTGACCTGCAAACTTAATTTACAAAAGTGATTTGACGGATTATAAATAGAATCACACGAACGGTCTTCTACTTCAAGCCTGGCTTGTCCACCTTGGCCTTCTCTCAAGCTTGCTTAGACCGGTGATCCTTCGTAGAAAGTTCAATATTCTTTGATTAGGGATAAGCCCAAGTAACGAGCTGTCGGCTCGATTGGCTCGAAAGACAAAATGGTAGGTCGGCCAGCACTAAGATGTTTAGGCCCTATTGTCCCGTACTACATTGATTAGCATAGTTCCTAATTGAGTCCGACCAGCATAGCATGTCCAATCTTCCAACTACACCTGGTCAAATTACTTTATAAACTGATTTTTATATTTCCGTACTTATATGAATTATAGTTTTCAACCTGTCACATCTATTCTCTTGATTTATTCATCAAGAGCCTTCTTTTTACGTGACAGTCAAATCCAGATACAAAAATGAATTGAAATTTCAAATCAATGAATAATAAATGGAATCAAATTTGATGAACTATCTAAAATTAAAATTTCTTGACATAGACATACAAAATAAGTGGAAAAGTTGCAAAATAAAAATTTTGAGTAAGATTCATGGTTGAATACAGTGATATATGAATTTCGAGTATATTAAGCCTCACGTATTTTTATTGCATCTCATTGATTCTTTTTAAAAAATGATAATTATAGTTGGATTATAATGTCACAAATGGTAATTTATATAGTTATCAAAATATGATCCATAATATTATTTAGAGGAAATAAAGCCTCTTATTTTTAAGGAATGTCAATAATTTTTTTTAAAGATGTCCTTAATTACTTATTTACAATGAGCCTATGTGTAAATTAATAGTTCTACTAAGTTTGATATCCAAGTGCATCGACGACAACGGGCCAAGAGGAGGCCGGCGAGGCCGCGGCCCCCCTCAATTGTTCAATACTCGTCACAATTTTCAGCAGATATAAATTACAAAAATTCGAAAGTTTATGCTAGTCCTAATGGCTTTTATGATGCCTTGTAATTTCTTAGCTCGATATGGATCTCGTATCAAATTGGCCGGCAAACTTAATTTACAAAAGTGATGCAACAGATTATAAATGGATTCGCACCAACAATTTTTTAGTTGGAGTTGGGCTTGTCCACCTCAGCCCCCTTGGTAATCTTAAATGGAAAGTTTGGTATTTTCTAACTGGCGACAAGCTCGAGTAATGGTTTTTCAGCTCAGTTGACTTGAAAGACAAAATGCGTAGCCTGGCTAGCGCTATCAATTTTCTTTTGAAGCTCGGCTCTCAAACTCACCAATATCTGGTTTTTAAACACATGGGCTCAAAGATATTTAGGCCCTAATGTCTCGTGCTAGACTAACTGACACTGTCCCTAATCAAGTCTAATCGGCCGACCATATCAAATCCTCCAACTAGACTAGGTCAAATTACCTTTTAAACTTTTTCATACTTGTATGACATATTCCAATTGCATCTCATTGATTTTCTTTAAAAAGAAATATATTAAAACCAAAAAGGAAGAAGAAAGTTTACGTGCCATATTAGTAAAGGCGCATTTACAAAAATTTCAAACAGAAATTGATTCCTGAGAAATTGATTTCTCAATTTCTATTTCAAAACGAGAAGCTAAAAATTTTAGCTTTCCGATTTCTTCTTCAAATCTATTTATGAAATGCTTTTCGAAATGAGAAATCAAATCATACGTTAAAAAACGATTGTTTCCAAACCTGTTCCTAAGAGAAACATAGAAATCAAGAAACATAAATTTTATCATGCGCAGCCTTAGTTACCGTTGGATTATAATGTAACAAATGGTAATTTGTATGGTTTTCACTTAATTACTTATTTTACAATGGACAAATGTGTAAATTAATAGTTTTATTAATCTCATATATAAATATACTTTATTCAAAGACAATATTTTCAAAAACATTCTAGACCTTCGAATATTTGGTTTTTTTCCTCAAATACTCATAATTTTTTCTATCAATAATTTGTCAAAATTATTTAACTCATCAGACTTTCAGTAATAAAGTGGTTTTATAAAATCTTTCAAAAATGTCAATATTTTTTTTGTAACCATGCAATGCGCGAGCGCATTTGCTAGTAAATATAATAGACACTATGGAATAAATCGAAAACTAAATCCAAAGGTACGTATATCTACTAAATTGTGAATGTGCCGAATCGGTATGTCAATGGGGAGTCAATTTATGTATTACTCATAACTAAGCTTTGTCCTACTTAATATCTCCTTAGCATTAAAAATATCCAAATAACTTTTATTTGTTTAGTGAAAAATGAATAATTTAAAAATATTTTTTAAAAAATGATTTGTGTGTATCACTTATAAAAAGGGATGAATAAAAATATCTTTTTATTTATGAAATAGATATAAATAATTATTGATGATAAAATTATTTTTTATCGAGCCATAATTTTTCGAAAACTTTTTAAATGATTATTTTTTATCGAAACAAACGAAATCGTACACGAAATAAAGTTTCGCCCATTACCCTCCTCGTTCACCTCGATCCCCCGTCATTTCCTCCACTACATTTTGTCCCCACAGGCCCACCACCGGGGGAGGAAAATAGAAGAAAAAGACAAACCCCAACGAGGCAGAAACCGAAATCAACCGAAATTCCAGGGCCAAACCGTAATTAAAAGCATCTCCTATTTCACCCCTGCTCTGCTTAAACCTCTCTTCAATCTCCCTCTCCTCTCCGTTCACCCTCCCATGGCGACGACGCCGCTGCACGAAGCGCCGGAGCTCGCCGTCCGGAGCCCCGCCGATCGCCGCCGAGCCGCCCGCTGAGGATTCGACGACGATGGAGGAAGAAGGCGAAGGAGGAGGGTTCGAGGAGTGGGACGCCGATTTCCTGGACCAGGTCATCCAGGTCGAGGAGCGCGCCCTCTCCGCCAATCCCTCCCAAATCCATCCCCCGACCCCATCCTCTTCTTCCCTGCCTCCTCCTCCGCCCTGCTACTTGCCCCCTCCGCAGCCGCGCCGGCCTCCGGCGGCGGCGGCGGCGGCCTCCTCCTCCCTCGACTACGCTGCTCCCGTCAGCTACTCGCCTCCCAGGGAGCTCTCACAGAGGCCGCCGAACGGAGCCGCCGCCAGGACCGCGTCCGCATTGCCGTCTTCCTTTCCGTCGTCGGCGCCGAGCTCCGGAAGTTTTAAGGAGCTCGGGATTGAGAGGCTAAAGGTAGGGCTTTTGAGGTGAATATGTTCCGCATTGCTTTCGGTCGGCACGAGCGGCTTGTTTTCATTGTTCTTTCTTTGCGCCTTTTGGTGAGTGATGTTCCGGTTGTCTTTCGATGTAACGCAGAGAGAGCTCGGGTACGTTTCGAAGGAGATCGCCTATCGAGTAAGCTTCTCATCTGTCATTTTTCTCTACGTTCGTGGCCATGTCGTGATAATGTGTTTATAAGATGCATGGTTGTTGGAGTCTTCGAAGATGTTTTGGCTAAGGAATGTCTTTTATTCTTGCGGTTGGATTGCTTTTGGTATTTCCACTCTTTAAAGTTCAGTCTGAAGATAATAATGTCGGCCACCTGGATATTAGTATGTTTCTGCAATGCCATATTGGGCACGTGGTTTAACACGCAACTCTACCAACATAGTATTCAACTGGTCAACGGTTGTCTTTCCCTCTTCTAATTTGGTCCCAAATTAGTTGCACATTCATGAAGATAGCTGAACATCCGTCTTTCAATCATCTTTTCTTGTTTTGTCTTCACTATTCGTTGCCTTTTCTGCAGTCCTACAATACCATGACGAATTTCTTTTATTAGTTGAATAAAGGAGTGTTTTTGGATGAACTCTCAGGAGCCGGAACATGCTAAATTTAGGAAGGAAAGAGGCAAAAAGGGGGAGCAGTCTAAATCTGTATCTTCTCATGATGGGGGGAAACTTGCTGATAATCCCAGTTCAAAGAGAATTGGCTTGTAAGTGAAGCTTTTTTCCTGGTTCCTTAGTCATTGATTTCAAGTCTGATGCTTATGAAGGAGGCAGAGGCAATGAAGGTTGGATAATTTGCTTCTAGCAGCAACAGGAAAAGTATTTGTGATATGGCTTTTCGTATTACTAGCATGCGTGACCCAAAAAACAGTATGAGTTGTGTTTCTTCAGACCTATTCCTCTTTAGTTTTCTGGTGCTTCTTTTTCATGCTTTGATGTGATGAGCAACCGTGATAGCTGAGACAGTTCCTAGTGGATGAGTCTTATTCCTTCAGATCTACATAAGCTGGGCTTCTTGATATATTTGAATAGGAAAGCAGAGTCAACATAAAGGCATTTTTTTTATTGGTCATGGGTAGCATAAATCAAACTACCTTGGAGTATCTGACATGCATGAGTATATTTATGATGCATGCAGCATTCCTGAATATATGCTGCAGCTTAAAATGATCTTGTGACTGCTAATAGTTATTTTTAGAATTTGGTTATCTATATCTGTCTTTTGACTCCTAAAATAACTTTTTGAATGCTCTCTTCATGTCTCCTTCTTTCATTCTCTAATGATTTCACTAGACATTATCTCTACAGAGGTAAACCTCAATTAGTTGCTTCAAATATTGCCAATTGATTTATTTTCTCCACATGCAAATTGCAAACAATATGCAATCTCCAGAAATGGCATATGTTGTCTTTTCCTTTTGGTCAGAACAATATGTAGTCTTGTACTTTCTATAAGTAGCAGAGCTTCTTGAGGATTTCATTGTAAAGACATTGTAAGCATTTGCAAACCAGATGGTTAACAGAGAGTCTTGTTTAGTTGAAATCAAATGACTCTTCACTAGGTGTGTTCTGGTTGTTGTCATGCTTGGTTTGTGAGTCGTGAATGAGAAGCAACACATTGACTGAGAATGAGAAGCAAACGATTGACAGAGAATGCCTTGAAGCGCTTATTACATGATGGTGGTCTGGATAGACATGCATTTTACAATTTTACTCATTTAGGACAATGATAAACTTGGAAAAGTAACTGCTTTGTTGGAGCCTTTATATGGTTGATTTTGAATATTGAGAAATATAAATTTTAAGAAGTCTGATATGGCAGGGACAAGGGAGTGCCTACTTCAGCCAATGTTGTGCTGGAAGTTGAAAATGCAAAATCGTTGAATAATCAGGCTAGGTCTCAGACTAAGATAGGTAGGCATTGATTTATGATGTTTCTTAAATTGGTCCTAAAATTTCTTCTGCAAGGTTATCGTTCTTTGGACACAGGCTTATGACTAATATGCACACTTCTCTGGCAGAATCAACCTCTAAAACCGTTGGAATTCAAACAGATGAAGCTGGTGAAACTACTGGCATTCAGTTCAATAATGATCTATATGCTCATCGTGGTCTCTCTAGGAAGTTGCTATCTGTGTGGAGTCCTTCAGTTGACCAAAATGCTGGAAGAAGTCTTCTTCCAAAGTTGTATGTTGCCTCTCATTCCCTTTTCAGATGCATGGGCATAGATGTATCCTCCAAAATCAAAATAGACTCTTTGGCAGATGGGAGCTCTACTGATTTTTCTTGGTTGTGCCATCCGCATCCTCTCACTGCTTCAGAAGCTGCTAAAATGTCTAAATTTCATTCTGTTTTCACAAAGGTAATGGAATTTACCTGCACATGCTGCATTTTTGTTAAGTTGTGAGCCTATTAACATCCAAGGCCACAAGGATCAATTGGCTGTAGGAGTACATGATTTTTTTTCTTTTTTTTTTTTTTTTGGTTGTTCTATTCTGTTGCAGTATATTTCTTCATATATCGTAAGTAAATGGGAAGATGGTATAGTTCTCAATCAACCTAAAGAAAATAAGGGTGTCAAGGCTGTATTGTGTCCTCAGTCGAGTGTCTGCATAGTCTGTTGTTTCCTCCGTTGGTTCCCAAAAAAAAAAAAAAAAAGGAAGAAAAGGAAAATTCTTCTGGCAAAGATAAATTTGGGTACTGATGTTTGAGGAGGGTTGGAGTAAACATTGACGAGCTTATAAAGAGAGAAATTTAGGCTTTCTTGAGGAGAGACTCTTCATGTGTGACACTTTCTTCTCAAATGCGAAATGATTTTGTTAAGGGCAATGGTAATATATTGAGAAGAGAAGCTTACTAAAGAGTATCTAGTCCATTGCTTGGTCATCCCCAATATTGGGCTTATGACATTTCCCCTAAGCCTCCACAACTTGTTAAAATTATTTCAAAGCCTGAATAGGCAAACAAATATTTCAGTTTTGCCTATATAGGGAGCCACTTGCCTATACAATTGCAAGTTCTTTTACGACATGCCTGGCTTGTGCCTTCCAAATGACTCATTGGGTGGGCATGCAATTTGCAATTATTAGCCTTATGTTGTGGCTTTCTCTGATGTTAGCATGTTATTAGCACTAATAATTTGCCTTGAATGTTGATGTCATCTAACTGTGATGCAGGTTAGCAATGGAGTGTCCCAGTTAGAAGCCTTGATCGAACCCTTGTTTGATCTTTGTCGTTTAGACAATGTAAGTTATGAAGAGTGCTTTGGTGGCGAAGTTTAAATTCGTTCATGATCTAATACTATAGTAAGAATTTACTCTTATTCAAATCTATTAGCAAATGCTGAAGGCAACTATTATTTAATAGCAGCAATGGTAATTCCAAGATAGTCATCTGCTTTAGGAGAATAAAAGTTGAAGGAGGTGCAATATGTAAAGATTGCTTTTTTTCCTTACTTCTTACTTGTTCTGTTCTTTTTTTTTTCCTTGCTTTTCTTTTACAGAGTTGGTCTATCTGAATGCCTCCAACCCATTGTCCTATTGAGTAACTGAAGGTGTATATTTATGAGAACGCTATGTGTAAATGGGTGCAAAATTGAGCGAATGGTTTTTTTGCCTAGGGGCAGTACTCCCTTGGTACCATCTTAATGAAACTTTGTGTAATATTCAAAAAGGAAAAGAATTTGAATAGTGGTTCATAAAATGAATCCAAATTAAGTAAAATTTTTTGAAGCCCCTAAGAGTCTGAATATTCTAGGTAATCTTGTGTGTTTTGATACAAACTCAGATATTTTCTTTCATGATGTCCTGACTTATGAATCTTTGAGGGTAAAAAGTCATGCAAATGCTTCAGGTCGGTGTCCGCACTTTCTTTTGATTTTTTAGGCAAACACATTTTCATTTCCCTTTCATTTCCCACCTTAAAATGCTATTGACTAGGAAGTCCCATATGTTGCTTTATGCCTTCTCAGTCACAGGTTCGGTGATCTTGATTAGTTGTTTTGTCATGTATGTTGTCCCTTGTCAGCTCAGGGATGAGAAAGGTTGATTGTGATGCTTCTTTCTTGATTCTTGTTTATCTGTTACGATAAGGAACATGATTTGCTTAATAGGAGTTAATACCTTCTTGGCTATGCATTTTTCAGCTACCTCCTTTATTTCCCATTTTCTTTCTGGCTGAAGTTGAATTTATCCCCAGATGCATATTATTAATTTATATTATGTTGGGTGACCTTTTCTCCTGGGTACAGGTCAATATTGTACATAGGTCCCTCTGTATACTGCACATGATTCTGAAGCATCTATGTAGCGAGGAAAGGAAATGTGGGAAAGGTATATAATTGATTGTTCTCATGAATTAATTTTATTTCAGTTCTCTGAATAATAGCATCTTCAATTTTTAACATCAGATGTTTGCTTTTTCTTTTCTGTCATGAAGTATTTTATCTGCGTTCATTTATATCCTTGAGGAACTTGAGCAATGACTGCCAATAAAAGCAGATTTGAGTAGTGGATGAGCTCTGGAAAACTTGAAGTTCATTCATGAACACTAAATAAATGCATTTTTCTGGCATAACATTGACAAAGGTCATTTCCTTAGGCATTCTTTCCTTTATCGTATCTGTTGAGCTGTAAATAGATATTATATTGTTGTAAATACATAGGATTTTTTAGGAGGTTTTTATTCTGATTTGATTCTGATCAAATCCCACACATCATGGGATTATAGTTGTTAACCCACAAATCGTGGGATTTTAGTTTTTCTCCTTTTTTAAATCTCTTTCCTTTATTTTTTGTTTGTTAGGATTTATCTGTGTATTAGTCTATAAATACAGCATTGTAAAGCACCAGAAGATATGAATGAGAATAGCAATTTCTCTCCATCTAAAATTTCACATGGTATCAGAGCCCTAGGCTAGATTCCTGAATTTAAAATTGCAGTCTTCATTGCTGCGTTCTTTTTCAGCCTTCGTTGCTGTCTATTATTCTCCAGAAACAGATTTCTGGATTTCAATTGCAGTCTTCATTGCTGCACTATTGCCCTTGTTCTCTTCTTAAAATTCACTCTCCAAAATGGCCACATCCAAAGCCACAAATCCTACCATGAACCAATCTGAGGAGGTCGCCTCAACACACATGACAGGTGATCTTCAAAATATCAGGCCAACATATAGATTGAATGAGAAGAACTACCTCAAGTGGTCACAATTTGTCAAGACGTATCTAAAAGGGAAAGGAAAACTCAGCCATTTACTTGGGACAGGACCCAAGAAAGGAGATCCTGATTTTGATGCGTGGGATGAGGCTGATTCCATGATCATGTCATGGTTATGGAATTCCATGGAACCAGCCATAAGCGACACTTGTATGTTTCTACCAACCGCAAAGGAGATCTGGGATTCCGTTCGTCGGACGTACTCAAAGGCTCGTGATGCAGCCCAGGTGTATGAAATTAAGGTGAAAACCAGTGGGACAAAGCAAGGAGGTAAGACTGTTACCGAGTATGCTAATTCTCTGCAGAACCTATGGCAGGAACTCGATCATTATCGAGTATTTCAGATGCGGTGTCCAGATGATGCGGCCATTCTAAAGAGTTTTATTGAAAAGGATCGCGTCTACGATTTCTTAGCCGGGCTTAATTCTGAATTTGACCAAGTCAGAATTCAAATACTTGGCAAGGAGGAAGTGCCATCATTGGAGGAAACAATTTCCTTGATTCGGGCGGAAGAAAGCCGTCGATCCGTCATGCTAGAACCACAAGCTGTAGAAGGGTCGGCCTTTACAACTAGAAAGGTTGATGAAAAGGGTGACTTGCCAAGGAGAGACAATCGGGACAGCTTGTGGTGTGCCTACTGCAAGAAGCCCAGACATACAAAAGAACAATGCTGGAAATTGAATGGCAGGCCAACTACTTCAGGCCGAGAGTGGGTGAATCGGGCAACACAACCAAGACCTCGGGTCCACCTAACTGAGAAAGCTGGTCAAGAAGAAGTTCAGGAGAAAGAAACCTTCAGCAATGAAGAAATTGAGAAATTAAGAGGTTTGTTAGGGTCTCTTAATAAACCTTCTGGTGCATGCTCACTAGCACTCTCAGGTAATTCATGGGTTATTGATTCAGGGTCTACCGACCACATGACTCACACCTCATCCCATTTCAACACTTATACACCTTGTCCTAGCAATAAGAAGATTATTGTGGCAAATGGGTCTCTTGCTACTGTTGCAGGGGTTGGAAATGTTCCTATCACACCTGATCTTGTCCTTAAAGATGTTCTTCATGTCCCTAAACTATCTGCCAGTCTTATCTCAATACAGAAACTCACAAAAGATCTTCATTGTCAAGCTGTTTTTTACCCATCTTACTGTGTTTTTCAGGATCGGGACTCGGAGAGGAGGATTGGACTTGCTAAGGAACAAAATGGGCTGTACTACCTTGAGACACCTCTCACTACAAGAAGAATCATGAATAATCTGTCTCTGTCATTTCTTAGTACTTCAAATAAAGAAGCAATTTGGCTTCATCATTTTCGTTTTGGTCATCCGTCCTTTCAAGTCTTGAGCATTATGTTCCCATCCTTGTTTAAAGATCTGAATATTAAAGACTTCCATTGTGATGTTTGTGAATTAGCCAAACATAATCGTGTACCATTTCCTATTAGCAATCACCGTAGTTCTAATCCTTTTGACTTAATCCACAGTGACATTTGGGGACCTTCCACGATTCCAAACATCTCTGGAGCTCGCTGGTTTGTCACTCTAATTGATGATTGCTCTAGGATCACGTGGACTTTCTTACTCAAACATAAATCTGATGTGAGTAACATTATTCCTTCGTTTCATTCCATGATTCAAACTCAATTTGGGGTCAAGATCAAGGTCTTTCGGTCGGATAATGGTAGAGAATACTTTAATCAAGTGATGTCCCCTTATTTTCAAAAGGAAGGCATTATCCATGAGTCATCTTGTGTGAATACACCACAACAAAACGGGGTTGCTGAAAGGAAAATGGCCATCTCCTTAACACAACTCGTGCCTTATTGTTTCACGGACAAGTTCCTAAAGCATATTGGGGAGAAGCTGTTCTTACAGCTACACACATGATCAATAGACTACCCTCACGTACATTAGACCACAAGACCCCTATGGAAGTTTTTTCTCAGTTCTATCCTCACCTTCGTACATCTAATGGTCTTACACCTCGTGTCTTTGGTTGCACTTCCTATGTCCACATTCATCATCATCAACGAGGAAAGTTAGATCCTCGTGCAATCAAATGTGTATTTCTTGGTTACTCACAAACACAAAAAGGCTATAAATGTTACCATCCTCCTTCTAAAAAATTCTATCTCTCTGCAGATGTCACTTTTGCTGAAAATAAACCCTATTTCTCACAATCTTATCTTCAAGGGGATTTTTCAGTCATGGAAGATAAGGACCTTGGTGTCATTGATAACTTAGATTTATCGTCTAATGTCCCTATCAACCAAAACTCGTCAACTAGTCCCACACACCAACCTGTCTCTGTTCCTATTCCCACTAGTCCAACTCATATTTATGATTCTAAGAGATTTTCTCAGGTGTATTCAAGGAGGACAGCCATTCCAACACAAGAGCAGGTCCAAAATTCCACTCCGGGTACTGTTAATGAAAACACAGTAAGTTCTGAATCTCCTTTGGATGAACAGCTTAGTAATACACCTGAGAGTGATCTTGATTTACCTATTGCTGTAAGAAAAGGGACTAGAGAGTGTACCAAGAAACCGATATATCCACTATCAAATTATGTGTCCCTTAATAGGTTATCATCATCATACAGAAATTTTATTGTGAGTTTAAACACAATTGCTGTTCCTAACACCTTGTCTGAAGCGCTGTCAAAAGAGGAATGGAGGAATGCCATGAAAGAAGAGATGGAAGCACTCGAAAAAAATAAAACATGGGAAATTGTTGAAAGGCCAAGGGGGAAAAATCTAGTTGGTTGCAAGTGGGTATTCACTGTAAAGTACAAGGCAGATGGCTCTCTGGAGAGGTACAAGGCAAGATTGGTTGCGAAGGGTTACACTCAAACATATGGAGTGGATTACCAGGAAACATTTGCACCGGTGGCTAAAATGAATACTGTAAGAATTTTATTGTCTTTAGCTACTCATTTTGATTGGGAACTTCAACAATATGATGTAAAGAATGCGTTTTTACACGGAGATTTGGAAGAGGAAATCTACATGAGCATACCACCTGGTTTTGAAGGAAAGGAAACAACAGAAAAGGTTTGTAGACTTAAGAAAGCATTATACGGGCTCAAACAATCACCTAGAGCCTGGTTTGGACGGTTTGCTAGAGTCATGAAGGCATCCGGGTATAAACAAAGCCAGGGAGATCATACAATGTTCATAAAACACTCGGACTTAGGGGGAGTTACAGCATTGTTGGTGTATGTTGATGACATAATAGTCACAGGCAATGATGAAAGGGAGAAACAGCGGCTGAAACAGTGCTTGATTAAGGAATTTGAAATAAAGGAGTTAGGGAAGCTACGGTATTTTCTGGGAATTGAGGTTTCGTACTCCAGGCAAGGGGTCCTTATTTCACAACGAAAGTATGTGACAGATCTTTTGGAAGAAACTGGGAAGCTTGGTTGTAAACCAGTAGCTACTCCAATTGAGCCAAACCAGAGGCTAACAGAAGCAAAAGAGGAGGCAGCAGTGGATCGAGAAATGTATCAGCGATTAGTGGGAAAATTAATTTATCTTACTCATACTCGACCAGATATCTCCTATGCTGTCAGCTTGATTAGTCAATTCATGCATAATCCAAAGGAATCACATCTACAGGCTGTTCAACGAGTCCTACACTACTTAAAAGGTAGTCCAGGAAAGGGAATACTTTTCAAGAGAAGCCCAAATCTCAAGCTCGAGGCTTATACAGATGCGGATTATGCAGGTTCAATAGTTGACAGGAGGTCTACAACTGGTTATTGTACCTTCCTTGGAGGTAATTTGGTAACTTGGAGGAGTAAAAAACAAAATGTGGTGGCAAGATCAAGTGCAGAATCTGAGTTTAGGGCAGCGGCTCAAGGAATATGTGAGTTATTATGGATCAAGATCATTCTTGATGACTTGAAGATTGAGTGGCAGAGTCCTATGGAGTTATTTTGTGACAATAAGTCTGCAATTAATATTGCTCATAATCCTGTGCAGCATGACAGGACAAAACATATTGAGATTGATAGGCACTTTATCAAGGAGAAACTTGAAGAAGGGTTGATTTGTTTGTCTTATGTTCCTTCAGGACAGCAAGTGGCAGATGTCTTGACCAAAGGGCTTAATGGTGGAAGTTTTCATGAGCTAATTTCCAAGCTGGGAATGGAAGATATCTATTCACCAGCTTGAGGGGGAGTGTTGAGCTGTAAATAGATATTATATTGTTGTAAATACATAGGATTTTTTAGGAGGTTTTTATTCTGATTTGATTCTGATCAAATCCCACACATCATGGGATTATAGTTGTTAACCCACAAATCGTGGGATTTTAGTTTTTCTCCTTTTTTAAATCTCTTTCCTTTATTTTTTGTTTGTTAGGATTTATCTGTGTATTAGTCTATAAATACAGCATTGTAAAGCACCAGAAGATATGAATGAGAATAGCAATTTCTCTCCATCTAAAATTTCACAGTATCAATAGTGTTTCCGTGATGCTGTTTGCTGATTCTATGCATGTTTTAAGATGGTATCATTTTAGTAATTTGATGGAGGGTAGAATCATGTATTTGCTTGTGCTTTTTAATACTTACTTATTCATTTCATAATAAACCCATGGAATTACTGGCCTATCTAACTTATATGTTATTTCCACCATGAAATTGTTTCATTTACTGATAAGAAAAATTTGTGGTGAGAATACCTCTTTGTGTAGTATATGAGTGTTGACATTGAGTAAGTATTTTATGGGACAAATGCACCACGGAGCAGTGATTATGTGGTGTAATCAACCAATTACTATTGCCGGTGTGATATGGATCTCATCTTATCAGTGCATGTGGGTATGTGTCTCATGTTTTAATTGGTTCGCTAAACCATGTCTAACTGCTATGTGGTGTATCCCTCATATAAAATGCCTTGTCATGATTGGTGCCAAAGATGCCATGTACTTTGATGTTATGTTAACTCTGTTTAATTAGGTAATATCTAGATGCTTATGAGCTTTAATTTGATTTTTCCAGTGCACTCTACTCAGGGAAAATATCACAGTAGAGGGACTTCTATCCAAGAAGAGTTTTTCGTGCATACGTGAATGTGGAAGTGGAATCAGTGGACACCCTCTTTCTGTGAATTGGGATGAGAGATCTCCCACTGTCTATGGTTCACATGGCTTAGGCTCTTCTGATCCAGAAATCAAGTTGACGAAGAGTCATAGCATGCTGTTGTTCTCCTTTCAAGACTGGGTTTCTATTACTGAACTTATGTGTCAACTTGTCCAGAAGAACACTGAAGAATGTATAAGGGTAGAGGCTGTCTCCATCATGAATTTGATTCTGCTACGGGGCAGTGCTTATGAGGACAGGGAAAAGTAAGCGCTGATTGCACCTGCCAGTTAAAATTAGAACAATTTAGGATGAGCAACTTAAATACTGCGAAAGAAAAAGATGAGCAATTTTTTTGACTCTTTTCAAACTTGATTTAATTGACTTATATTTATCAGGTTCGGATGTCCACTGGTTCTTGAAAGCATTTCGACACTTCTAAAGAAGGAATCTGGATTATGTGTCCAAGAGCAAGCATTACATCTGCTGTTCCTTCTATTAAATAGTATGTGAAGTTTATGTGAACTTTTCCTTTTGAATTTCATTCTATGAGCATAGTTTGCTGGGACTTAAGAGATCAGATTGAGGTTAATTAGCAATGTTACCTTATTCATGGACCTTGAAAGTGGGCCTTGGTAGATGTGCTTCTTGCTAGCATAAGCTCATAATCCTCATGATTTAAGTTTCTATCATTATCTGTAGGTCCAAAAATCTTGGAGATGTTCTTCTGCGGTTTTAAAAATAGGGAATGTGCTTCCTCTATGGATGGCAACGAGGACAAAAACATGACAATTTTTGGAGGATCTGATGTCATTCTTGAGGGCTTGGCAGATTGTTTATCTTCTAGGGGAAGTGGCATACAAGTAAGGATTGTTCTTCATGTGTTCATGCGTTCTTGTGTTCTGCTGTTGCTTTGATGGACATTGATATCATATGATAATTAGCCAAAAGCTTATTTCTTGTTTTTGTCAATATATATTTTAAGCTAGCATTTCTACTAATGATAGTTTGAACAAAATCATCTCTTCATTGGAATTCCACTTAATGTCCACTTGTAGGACTTGAAACTTCAAAGAAGAGCAACAATTCTTCTGGCATTTTTAGCCTCATCTGGAACAACTGGCTTTGAAATCCTTATGAATCACAAGCTATCCAATGGAGCGAATTTCCTTATGTTGATTTTGCAAGCTTTGATATCAGAGATGGATGTGGAAGCTGGAGGCCCTAATGAGGTACCAGATATCTTGAAAGAAAGGTACTTGATTATGACCAGCATCTTGACATCTTTTTGGCTCTACTTCCTTTGCACTTAGCTTGATTTATTAGGCTGCTGTAGCAATTCCCTGAAGAATATACCAAAGATGATATTTGTTGTGAAACATTGCTACTTCAATTTCTTGCCTCTTTAGTTTGATCTTTAGGGCCTCTCTCCTGAATTCTCTAAAAGCCAGTAAGAAATATTTTATTGAACAAATTTTTGGGGAAAGGTGACAAATCCTGCTGCATGCCAGTACAAGAATGACGTATTTCTGTAAGTGGCTTCACCAACTGTAGTCTGTACCATGACAAAACTAGCTAAAGATATTGCAAGGTTCTACAGTTTACACAAACAGTATGCTGGATGCAGTACTCTTCCTTTTAGCTCTTCTTTAGTTGATGATTCATTTGTTAGATAGTTAAATTTAACACCCAGTCATATGGCATTGCTATTATCTGTGAAATTTGAAGGTGCTTGTGCTTGCATTTATTTTCAGCATGTTATTCTTGAAATTCCAGTTGATTATCAGTTCTGTAACATCCCCATTGAGGTCTTTGCTATTGACTTTGGCTTTGTTTGTTTCGTGGAAAATGAGTGATTTGAAATTTTTTTCCAAAAATAATTACTTGTATCACTTGAAATAACTAGTTAATGGAAATATTTTCATTATTGACAACAACTTATGTCTAAACATTGTCATGGATGATGAAGATATTTTCGTCCATTCATTTTTATGATTGGTAAAAGGCGATTATTTTTTGCGAAAATATATTCTAAATTATTCATTTTCCGTAAAACAAGCGGAGCCTGAGTTTATCTTGCCTTCCTTTCTTGGGCACTTACCTGTCCCATTTCTCAGGAGCTTACTGATGCGGGAAGCTTTGATATTTCTCAACCGACTTGTGTCCAACCCTGCATATTCTGCTGCTAGCTTACAAATGTTGACAAACAGCAGAGATATGGCCAGCTTGACCGTTAATGTAGCAAACCGGATGTCGCAAAGAAATATTAGGATTATGCAGCTAGACAGTATGCATAGACAGATGAGGGAATCTGAGGTTGTTGAATTGGGAAGAGCATTTAAACGAAGAGTTTATGCTTATTTAGGCGATCATGTATCATAAAAGCCCTCAAATAACTAAGTGTTATGAAAATTTTGATGGCATCAGCATTTACTGAAGCCAGCTGAAAAAATGAGCAAGCAAGGGCCCCTGCTCACCTTTTTGGGATGATGGATGGCATTAGATGGGGATTTTTGGCACACTTGAAGTGGAGCATAATCAAGGCGAACAATTTTGCCGCTGGGAGAATTATACCATGAAATTGCTGAAGTGAAAGCTGAGGTTTTGGTCGGTTCAAGATTCCAGCTTTTGTTCATATGCTCCGAAGGATATGGCTCATCGGTTTATGTAATTGGGCTCTATAAAAGCTGTCGGAAATGTAATTATCCCCGACAATGTAATGGAGAACATTTTTTTGCATGGCGGGAAGTTGTGGAATCAATAAGAATGATTTTGTATGCGACACGGATTGTTCATGCTGAAATTTTCATAACCGACTTAATTATATTTTTTCCAACTACACGTGTTCTAAAGTGGCTAGATGGTATGGTCTTGTCTGACAGCATTTTCAACATAAAACCCTCAGCGAAAATGACGGGAGCCTTAGCGGGAAGTTTTTGTGCTGTTCTTTCAAGCCGATCCAGGAGCTCTTTGGCATCATTATATCGTTGAGACCAGTCCTGATGTGGATGCGTAGATGGTATGGTCTTGTCTGACAGCGTTTTCAACATAAAACCCCTCAGCGAAAAGGACGGGAGCCTTAGCGGGAAGTTTTTGTGCTGTTCTTTCAAGCCGATCCAGGAGCTCTTTGGCATCATTATATCGTTGAGACCAGTCCTGATGTGGATGCGTAGATGGTATGGTCTTGTCTGACAGCGTTTTCAACATAAAACCCCTCAGCGAAAAGGACGGGAGCCTTAGCGGGAAGTTTTTGTGCTGTTCTTTCAAACCGATCCAGGAGCTCTTTGGCATCATTATATCGTTGAGACCAGTCCTGATGTGGATGCGTCTGCAATACTTTTCAAGTAACAGCATGCTGTTGAAGATGTTGCAAAATATGTAGGAAATGAAAGTAATTTCCTGATGGAAGAGCGTTTCCTCTCCACCAATATTCCACTCTTATGTGAATAGATATTTGTATGGCGAAGGAAATTGACAGTGGTATCTTTCGTCTCACTCCTTGCCCATTCAGTATGGATCCTCCTCCTCCTAGTCGGCGCTTATTGTCAGTTGTCACTGCCTGCCTCTGTTCCTTTTGAGCGCAAAGTCCTGGAACATCCGACTCATGGTTGAAGTTGTTTGAGTTTTACTTTGTCTGTTTGTCTGTTTCGCGGAAAATTTCTTTTCAAAATCCGTTTTTCTTATTTTCTGACATTTGAATCACTTGGGAAAATAAAGTTAATGGAAGACCTATAGTTAAATTTAGGAAAATTTTTCCTCTTTTAAAAATCAGAAATTATTTTCCAAAAAAAGGACTAGACATCGACATTTAGACTGTAGACCGTAACTCTTGAAAATGCAAACCCAAATGCCTGTCCCTGGGTCCTCAGTAGTTGGGCCCATATCCCAGAAGCTGAATGTGGGTCCAACAGGCTTGGACCGAGTCTTTTGAGGCTGGACCACTCTAGCCCGTCCTAGAAGCCGAACTGGGGTCCAAAAGGCTAGTATCCAGCCTTTCGAGGCTGGGACCACCCGGGCCCGTCCCAGTACAAAAGGCCAGGACCGGGTCTTTTGAGGTCGGACTTGAGACAGCGGTGCCCATGCCCGAAGTACCTAGCTCCAATGTCCAAGTCATGGCAGTTGACCCTAGGTTTACTATGGCTGGGCTTGAGATATGGTGCTTGTGCCTGGTCCTTGGGGGCTATTTTTGGTACCTGACTCTAGTGTCTAGGTCCTTGGCGGCCATGCCAAGGTAAATGGCTCCCGCACTAAAGTGACAAAGGCTTGGGCTCAAGTCCATTAAGGTTGGACCCAAATCTCTGGAGGTTGAGTTCAAGACATTGGTGCTTGTGCCAAGGTCTTCTGTGGCCAGGCCTTGGTACTCGACTTCAACGTCTAGATAAGAGGCACCCAGCTTAGGACCTGGATGCATGTGCTCAATCTTGGGTAGGCATGCTCAAGTACTTGGTTCACATGCCCATGTCACTCACACCTAGGCCTAAGTCTATAATGGTTGGGCCTAGATCTTTTGAGGCTGGGTACTAAACCCCGATATTTGTTACTTGATTCCCATCTGCAATGCTTGGTATCCAACTCCTGCACTCAAGTCACTAGCACTGGGGCTTGTGTCTCTTGTGGTTGGGCCTTGGACCTCGGGACCCATGTCTAGGTGCTAGCTACCACATCAAAGTCACAGTTGCTCAAGTCTAGGTCCATCGAGGCTTGGCTCGGGTGCACAAAAGCAAAGCCCAAGTCCATAGAAGTTGGGCTTGGGAACTTGGCATCGAAAAATAATTTTTAGAAGTGTTAAATTTTACACGAAACAAATAGAGCATTAAAGTTGTTGTTCGTTGTTCGTTGCGAGAGAGAGAGAGAGGCCGATGGCTAGGCGAGCCCAACTCGAGCCTCCCCCGGCCACAAGCGAGCCTCAGCCTTGCCAGTGGCCAAGTGGGCCTCCCTTGGCCATCGGCCAGCCTTGCCTAGTTGGGCGAGCTCGGCCTTACTTAGATTTGGGCAAGGCTTTTCACCTAGTCAAGGCTTGATCGAGTCTCACCTAGTCGTTAGTGGGCGAGGCTCTTTGCCTAGCCAAGGCTCAACCAAGTCTCACCTAGACGTCGGCGGTAATCAGCCGATGAGGCATGACCTCGCCGGGGGCTGGCGACACTTTGACGAGGTCGTTGGCCCTCATTTGGCTAGTCATTGGTCATCCCGAGGTTGGTGATCGGTGTAAGCTTGAAGAAGAAGAGAAAGAAAAGAAAAAAAAAAAAAGAAAAAAAGAAAAAAAAAAAAAATTATTAAAAAATTAAAAGAAAATGTCTAGTCCCTGAATTTTTATCTAATGTTCAATTTCATCCCCGGGCTTTTGATTTGCTCAATTTGGTCCATGAACTTTCATTTAATATTCAATTTCATCATTGAGATTTAGATTTGCTCAATTTGGTTCTTGATTTTTATCTAATATTCCATCTAGTCCCTAATTATTTGAAAATTGACCAATTTCTTTTTTTTAAATACCAAATTATTTTTTTATAAATAAAAAAATTTTTACCAAACTTGATTTTTTTTTTGGTCGAAAAAATACCACATTTATACAAAGTAATAAATGTCAATATTTTTTTCCTTTCTCCATATTAAAAACAAATGGAAAAAGGGACAATAATAATAAACAAAGGTGAATCTTATATTTTGATTTCTTTTTTGTATATGCAAATTACTTGAATAATTTACAAAGCCCATCAATCAATTTTTCCCTTTTCGGTGAAGTCCATAAAAAATCGATTGATGGGATTTGTACATTATTCAAGTAATTTGCATATAAAAAAAAGAAATCAAAATGCAAGATTCACCTTTATTTATTATTACTATCCCTTTTTCCATTTGTTTTTAATGGAGAAAGGATAGAAATATTGACTTTTGTTACTTTGCATAAATGTGGTATTTTTTCAACAAAAAAAAAACCAGCTTGTTATTTTTTTTATTTATAAAAAAACAGTTTGGTATTAAAAAAAAGGGAAAATTGATTAATTTTTAAATAGTTAGGGACTAGATGGCACATTAGATGAAAGTTCAGAGATCAAATTAAGCAAATCGAAAGCTCAATGATGAAATTGAATATTAAATGAAAGTTCAGGGACCAAATTGAACAAATTAAAAGCTCATGATGAAATTGAACATTAGATGAAAGTTCGGGGGAAAACTGTTGGTTGTTATTGTTCATCATGCGCAAGTAATTTTAGAATTCGTTTCAAGCAAATCTCAAGTCCAAATCGAGTTTTAGATATTATACAACTTTACAACACTCTAAACTATCGAACTCCTAATTTCTTAGCTCAACAACCTCTGAATTGGATTCAAATTTGAGCCCTCATTTTGAATACTACTCTAATAGGATGAACAAAGGCCTCTTATATCTTTATCGGACATTGTAAATCTAAATAAATCCAGCTTGACAGTCTTCCGTGTTGTGTGCTCCTTTTCCTTTTCTTTCTTTCCTTCTGGTTTCCTTTCCTTTTCTCTTTTCGTGCGTGCTCTTAAATACTGCTCCCCATTTTTTGACCAAGTCAAAGGCTATATGCCTTTTTTTTTTGGTCGGGCAGAGGCTGTATGCCTTTTGATCAAGTCAAATATTACACAACATGCTTTTAAAGTTCTATCACAAAGCATCAACGATTTTCTAGAATTGCAGTCAATTCAATCAAACTGCGTCCCAGGCTCAGCCACTCATTTCAAGCATGGAGGAAATTCAACGCTTCTCTCCCACAGTGTCTTGGTGAGCAGGGCGTCCCATCCCCCACATCTCCGGTATCCGTAATATACTTCTGGCAATTGGGCCACTTTCAGGTAACAATCATCGTCTTGACCATCTTGCTTGAGTTTCTTCACAAACTCATCAGACATGTCAATGAACTGCAGCACTGTCAGCTTTTCCAGGTGCTCAACACCCGATGGAAGCTCCTCCATTAGCTTACAATTCGCAATAATCAACTTCTCAAGACAAGACATTGATCCCTTCTCCACTTCCACGCATTTGAGTTTGTCCAAACAAATGAGGCCCAGAAACTGTAGCTTCAGAAAGTTGTTGGCATTGAAACGCAGCTTGGTTCCTTCATAAGCCTGAATCAAGTATAGACGCACAAGATTGGGCAAATTCCCCAGAGACGACAGTGGATTATCCTTGACGTGACTACATCTCAGATGCAATACCATTAGGCTATCAAGAGATGGTATCCAACGTGGTAATGCCTCCAGACGTCCTGTCAAGTGGATTCTCTGGAGAATTGGAGGCGGAGCAGAGAGCTGTTGTAGATCAATAATCTCATTTTCGTCCACTGAAGTTACAGATATTGCTTGAAGCTTTGTTAATTTTTCGATCGACGAGCATAATTACTGTGCATCTTCTCTTCTCAACTTCAAGATGCCTAACCTGTTCAATTGTTTCAACTTTCCTATCTCTCTCATTAAGCTGCTGTTTCTGTCGCCACCTGCTTCTATGGAGCAGAGCTTTTGCAGGGACTGTAGAGACCCTATTTCTTCTGGGGACTTGAAACCGTACTTACACCATGAGTACGGTGTGTCTGAATAACGATATACGAGTAGATGGCGAAGTCGTTGGAGCTTCAAGATTGCAACTGGCAATTCTGTGACATACGTGTGTTTAAGGTCGAGGGTCTCCAGGTTTTGAAGGTTCCCTATGGAATTTGGAACAGTTCTCACATTGGTGTACCTGAAGCTTAGATATTTCAGGCAGCGCCACTCAGCAAGTTTAGCTGGGAACCTTGTCAAAGGAGCAGCTTGCAAGTCCAGAACAGTGAGTAGTCTCATTTCACTACCTAGAACAGCATCCATGGAAGATCTCTCTGCCCCAAACATGTGTAATGAACGGAGTTGAGACAATGACCTTTTCTGTTGTATAGCTTGTGGGCTGTTTTGTATAGGTAGGCCACGAACTTTGTCTGGCCAATTAGGCTGTTTTTCTATGGCTGTTTCTGCAAAGCCTTGGTTGCTTGACTTTGAAGTAATAATATCCACCAGAAGATCATGGATACGGCAAAACTTCATCCTTTCATCGTATGTTGTAACAGCCACCCCTATCAGGCTTCTGTTCAGGAGCTCACTGAAGTACATTTGGGCTACTTCTTCTACTGTCACGCCGTCTTTCATGTCTACAAATCCTTCTGCAATCCATAATCGAAATATTGTCCCACAGTCAATGATGTAACCCTTGGGAAATACGCTTAAGTGCAAGAAGCAGGGCTTCAAGTAGTATGGCAGGTCATCAAAACTAAGTGAAAGGACTCTCTTCAGGGTTTTGAACTTGTCGTTGCAATTGATTTCAGTACAAAGACTGCGAAGTACCAAATCCCATTCATCCTTTCTTCTTGTGTCTTTTGAAACCAAAACACCAGTGATAGCCACAATGGCAAGTGGTAATCCCTCACACTTTCTCAGAATAAGCCCACAGGTCTCCTCTAGGTGAGGAGGGCACAAGTTCCCCTGAAATGTTTTAGAGCAGAAAAGCTTCCATGACTCTTCAGCTGACAGTGGCTCCATCTTGTAAACCATACCCCTGAATTCCGCGGATGAGGTATGTGCTAAATCGGAATTCCTGGATGTGATGATTATTCTGCTGCCACAGGTGTTGTTAGGCAATGCATGTTTGATGGCATCCCAATCATTTATGCGCCACGCATCATCTACAACAACTAGGTACCTTACCTTTTGTAGGAAGTCCTTGATAATCGTCTTCTGGCGTAACCTGTCCTTGTTGTCTTCTACTGGAGGAACTGGTTCTTCGGTCTCCCTCATAATTTGTCCAAACATGCCTTGAAGGATCTCTTCTATATTTGGAGATTGAGAAAGAGTTATCCAAGCACGTACCATAAAATATTTCTTCACTTCTGGATCTTCGTAAACTTGCTTCACTAATGTAGTTTTCCCCAGTCCTCCCATCCCCACGACTGAGATTACTTGCCGAGTGGAAGCGCCCTCAATCAGCCAGCCGACCAGGTTTTTTGTCGGTTCACTGATGCCTACCAGCTCAGCTTTGTCTAAAAGAAGAGCATTCCCTCGCTGGTCCTGCCATGTGTCGTCTGGGTTACTAGAGCCATAGCGATGTTCGACTTTATTTAATTTGTCTCGGACTCTCCAGTGTCCATCGTAGATGCTTTTGATTCTGGAGTTGATGGATTTCATCTCCGAAGCAATTCGGTATCGAGCTTTCATGTTCTTGATACAGCAGGACAACTTGGATAGAAGACCGGGAATACCAATTCCATGATCATGCGCAAGGAGAAGTTTGAACTCATCAAGAGCGTCTTCAGTGTCATATGCGATTTCTCTCAGGTGCTTCACCCAAACTTTGACTTCCTCGTCACTCTCTTCCAGGGAATCTGCAATCCTCAGGAATGCCCTGACGTACTCCAATTGCCTCTTCACTAAAGTAACTTCTTCCTCGGCACCTCCCAATAGAACCCCATTCTCTAGAAAGTCCTTGAGCTTGCCAAGTAGACAGTTTACTGCGATTTCTGCCATTCTCTATTTTGCAGATATCAAAGTTCTGGAGAATACACTAGCTGGTATTGTCACACCACAAAATCATCAAAAATGGAGATGACACAGCCGTCATTTTACCCAAAGGACACCGTTTCAAACCACAAAAATTCAATTCTCAAAAAAATCCCATTGTCAAATATCACTCTTGTACTACCTATCGCTAGCTGAGAAACCTGAAAAAGATTATAAAATAGAGGGGTGAACAATCAAAGTTCAATGAGTAGTGCATCTTTTCTAAGCAGATCAAACAATACCATGCATATTTACAAAACCAAATCACAACTCTTTTAACCTAAATCCAGAATATAACAAACATACAATAAAAGAATAAGTTACATATGCTTTAACATATTTATTTCACAATAATATCAAAACAAACATCAATGGTCCAATCTATTTATCAATTTCATTAATTCACACGCCAATGGTCCATTCCATTGGTTAATCTCATGTCACACATCAAGGGTTTATTCCATTGATTCATTTCATAGGAAATCACATGTTGATGGTCCATTCCAATGACTAATTTCAAATCACACGTCGATGGTCCATTTCATCGACTAAACTCAAATCATATGTCAATGGTCTATTTCATCAACTAAACTCATATAACATGTTAATGGTCCACTCCATTGACTAATCTATTGCTCAATATCAAATTATGATCACAATATAACGCCTAGTGACAAGGCGACCAAGATTCTCCCTTGGCAAGGTCTTCACTTATTATTAGCTGGTGGGTTGGTCCATAAGGATATCCTAGACTAATATGTGCATACCCACAAGCCTCTCCTCGAGCTCATAGTAATATTGAGCATCGACACAGATCTACAACAACCTCCACAATTCACAAAGCCAAACCAAAATATATATCATAAATTGTTTTCACAAATCAAAACGCATAATCTTTCTGTAATCCAGCTCATTCACTAGAAATATTTTTCGTAAAACATTTCTCAAATCATTTCAAGACTCGTTTCATAAATCGGTCAAATCAAATGCATGTCATAAAGAATTTCACAAATCGATATACATAACATTCCATAATCCATGCTCAAAGAGCTTTTTGTAAAAAGGTTTTGCAAACCCAAAATACATAATATTTCTCAATTTCATTCCTCAAACAAAATATATTTTTCCACTAACCATTTCTTACACAATTCACAAATACCAAAATGTAGTAAATGCTCAATTTAAATTTTATGCAACAAACATGCTTATTTATATTTCATATCATATCAAATCTTTATCATTTTGAAAACATGACTGTATAAATTCTTAGAATAGATAGCACAACTTACCAAAATATGCCCCAAACCAAATAACAAGGCTCACTCGAATCGATGAACTCGCATTCTTATCATATAAGTGGGAAATATCATCAAAACTAAGTAGAACGCTATCTCAACTAACGACTTGATTAAATTATACTTATATTTGATAAAAAAGACACCTACGCACTAACAAATCACATACATTGCAAGGCTTGAGCGCAAAACTTGGTCACGTTATAACTTTTTCCACCGAAACATTCCTATAGTCAATAGAAAACACTTTCAACATACTACAAGGACCGGAACTTGACCCTTCCAAAATCAAGCCGAAAACCGACAAAATACGGCCCCAAAATCCTAGATGCGCACTATTCATCATGCGCGAGAAACTTCAAAATTTTGTTTTGGGCAAATTGTAACCTCAAATCAAGATCTGTAAAATCATACAGTTTCACAACACCCTAAACTATCCTTTCTATATAAATACGCAGCTCAATGACTCAAAAATTGAATTTTGCTGCATGAATCTATAATAATTCCAAATTTCGAGCCCTAAGTCCAAAACTACTCCGATTGAACGAACGGGAGGTGAGAGTGCTTGCCGAGCGTTGCGATATGCAATCGAATCAGCTTGGTGAGGCTCCTATGGTAAAAGCCTTTTTCTCTTTTTCCTTCTTCTCCTTCTTCTTTCTTTCCTTTCTTTCCCTTGCACGAGCTCTCTGGTCGTGCCTCTCTCTCTCACTCTTTCCTTCTTTTCCCTTTTATCTCCTCATTTTTCTTCTCTCTCTCTCTCTCTCTTCTTTTTCTTCCTCTCTACTAAAGACTCTTGGTCTTTCTCCTTCTTCTTTCTCTTTCTTCTTTGACTGTTCAGCCTTCTCTCTCTTTTGTATTTTTATCATGCAATCTAAATGATATGATATGTCATAGAATCTTTTTTGTATTTTTCTATTAATTAAAATTAGCAATTCTGTTGCAATACTAGATGGTCTCCTGTAGCTTAGTGCTTCCAGTGGCTGGGTTTTGGTGTGGAATTGGTCAAGTATCTGACGTCTAGCTGTTCCATCAGTTCATGGCTGTTTGGTCATGATGTACACCCGCTTAACAAATAAAAAACCCTTACACTTTTTGTCTAGGCTAAGTTGAAAATGACATTTCAATATCTTTTAGTATTATTGCATGCTACTTAATTTGATTGGTTTGTGTCTTAACATACCTAATTCTGTGAATTTTTTATTAAATTGATGTTTAACTTTTCAGATGACATAATAGGAAAATTACTTAATTTCCAATCCACTATTGTTTTATATCCAGGAAGCTTATCGGAAACTTCTGATATGGTTCTAATCAAAATTCTTAAGTACTAGACGAGTTCACTGCAAGTACTGAATATTGTCAAGATTAATATTAATGACAGCTGACATTTTCTTGAATGGCTATTGGCATCGGCATGCTATCAATTTCAGATGATTGTTTCCGGGGAAAGTTAATGAACATTTGCAGTCAACTATTTTGTTTCAGAACACCATTGTTTTAAAAGCTTTCAAAAGCTTGCTTCATTGAGTAAAAGAATCGGTCAGGGGTTTATGGTAACGAATCAACTTAACTTCACACAAGACTTTATAGTGGACAAGACTTTTGAATTGTCACCTCTTCAGAAGCTCAGGCAAAAAGAAGTTATTGGTATTCACCTAGCAATTTCTGTGCAACTTCTTGTTGGAGTTAGTGTTGTCATGAAAGCTTAAGAAGATCAAGCGACTCATTGCTGAGATGCTAGTAACGTTCATTACTGCTGAGAAAGTGGAAATTAGTTTCACCAACTATGACGGGACCAGCAACTGAGGTCATATACTTGTAATCTTCCTCGTGCACTTCTTTGATTCCTCCATGGCTTCATGCTAATAGAAACATCATTCAGTGACACTCACACAGAGATCTTATATGTCTGCCTTCGAGCAAATTTCTAGGCTCTAGTCTCTGATAAAGTAGATTTCTTGCCCTTCCAGGTAAGCAAAAAATAGACCAAGTCTCAATGGCTGTTGTCTAAGGGCATGTGTCCACGCGCTTGCTATATAAATGAGCTGAATTGTAGTCAGTGTGCCTTGGAAAAATATTAATGTGATTTGTTTATATATTTGATGTTCTTCTAATGTCGTAAATTAGTGCACTTCACTTAATTTAATACCTTGCAAAAATGACTTTTCTGTTTATAGTATACTTAAAAATCCTTAGACAACAATTTGCGAAACAAATTTCGTCTCCATGGCTGATGACGGTAGCTTTAGCAACAAAGGGGCATCAGCAGGTACCTTGATGATTATTAAATTGATGGCACCCTTCTGGATAAGTTTAAGAAGTAGTCACCGGTGTGTCATGCGGGGTCGATTCGGATGAGGAGAGGCGGTCAAAGCTCCTCCACTGAGCTCTATTATATGGCGGCGATAATTTATTCGTTAGGATAAGAAATCCTCAATCTGAATCACTGTGGAGGCATCACTACTAAGCAGTCCCAGCTCTCAAGACCAACTTCATTTTAATTGGTCCTTCCAGTTTATCAGGCACTTACTGTTAGGAGATTGCAGATTGTTACTACTTTGTTTCTGTCACACCCCAAAACTACAAGGAATGGGGATGACATGGCCAACCTTCCATGAATTATGTATATCTCAAGCTATATATATATATACATATCAAATAACTAACAAGTTTGTTGCAACATTAGAGTTTCTATAATCCACCAAAAAGAAATATACATTTAGAACTCAACCAGTCCAACCATTAGCAAAGATTATATACACCACTTTCTTAAACCATACCCAAAACAGAACTCCCAAAAGTTTTCCAAAAGCGCTCTCGTCTTACTAGTTGCTAACCCTGGGACCTGAAAACATGGAAGATGAATGGAATAAGCAACCATAGCTTAGTGAGTAGTATATATTATAAAAGCATATCAAGCTTCCGCATTACACATTTAAAACTCAAGGCATGACTCATTATTGCCAAACAAAATATGATAACTTGCAAGAACAAAATGTGTTAAATGTTACCTTAACCTAGCTATATCAAATAGCCAAATTTTCCATTCATCCATAACAATAAAACCAGCATGAACTCATCCTATCTCATATCAATGGTTCATTCCACACTCAATATCCAAACTCAAGGCTCTAGAGGTGACTCCCACGAAATTGCGTTATCGTGTAGCACTTAGCCCTCGACCACATATAGCAATAGTACAAGGCCCTAGAGGTGGCTCCCACGAAATTACGTTATCATGTAGCACTTAGTCCTTTACTATGCATGTCAGTATTACAAGGCCCTAGAGGTGACTCCCATGTGACTCAAGTCGCCATGTAGCACTTAGCCCTTGACTACAAGGCTCTAGAGGTGACTCACACGAAATTTCGTTGTCGTGTAGCACTTAGTCATTTACTACCACACATTTGATTTCCTCAACATAACACATATCATGTTTCATTAGTCATCATATAACCACATAAATCGATTGTACCAAAACAACATACATAACCCTTCAAGAGAGGTTTGTCGAATCACCTCACAATAACTCAAAATTACCGAGCACTATATCCATCAATATATAACAAATAGGTCCTCATTTCCTCACAAGTATATGTCGGTTAATCTTACCTTAGTACATGAGTTACACAAAACCAAAGATGACATTAGTACTACTCACCTGGGGATGCCCCAAAATCAAATAATGTGTGTGTTATTTGATCCTTCGATCTCACGATCCTACCAAATGAGCGAGAATCAACATTAAGTTTAGGTAGCACGCCACATCAACCACGAAATGGCTATATTATGCCTAAATGTTAACAAAACGACTTCTATGCGCTAATAAATTGCATACCCAAAATAATTATTCAAGCCGTTTGTAACACGACACTTGAGTGTAAAACTTAGTTACACTATAACTTTCTCTATCGAACCCCGTTATTAACATACTTATAGTCAATAGAGAGCGCTTCTATCATACTACAATAATCCCAACTTGACCGTCCCAAAATCAAACCGAAAATTAACAAAATAAGGGCTCGAAACTGCTGGACGCACACTGTTCACTGTGCGCGGGAAACTTCAAAATTTTGTTTCGAGCAAACCGTAAGTTCAAATCACGATCGGTAAAATCCCACGGCTCCACAACACCCTAAACTATCATTTCTACAAAAATACGCGGCTCAACGACTCCAAAATTGGACTTCACCGCTCTATTTTCTAAATATTTCGAATTGGAGCCCTAAACCCGTAAATTTCTTCGATTGGACGAATAATGGGCCTAATCTCTTACCGGGTGCCGCGTTATAAAGTTGAACCGGCTTGGCGAGGCATCCGTGGTATGCACGTGCCAAAAACCCTTTCTTCTTTTCCCCCATCTTCTTCTTCTTCTTCTTTTTCTTTTTCTCTCCTTTTTTGGTCGAGGGAGCTCTCTGCTGTCCTTTTTAACCGAGCCCTCCCCTCCCTTCCTTTTTACTTTTTTGACTTTTCAACTTATCTTTCTTTTTCTTCTTTTGGGCCCCACCAACCAAATATTACAGTTTCTGCAGAAGAGGTGGACATCTTGTGTGATCCTTCCATGAATTGTGTAGTGGATAGAATCAGAGTGATGGGATTCTAAGGCCCCGCATGGAACATTTCTTTTTTTTTTCCGCTCCCTTAACATAAATAAAAAAAAAGTATTTCCGGTTTTGAATAAAAGAACGTGTTTGCAGTAACGTTTGTTAGGAAATAAAAAATGAGTAGAAACACATTTGGTAAATTTTTATTCTTTTTTTGTTTCTTTTAATTTTTTAATATTTTAATTTTATTTTCCATTTTTCCTTTCTTTTTTATTTTTTTCTTCTTTCGGCGGCCCTCGCCCGACTCACGGCGAGGCTTGCCGTGGTTGGGCGTGGCTCGGCCTCGCGGATCCGGGCGAGCCCAAGCTCACCCCGACCAAGGCGAGGCTCGGCGTCGCCGCGCGGCGGCGAGGCCGAGCCTCGCGCCCGCCGTCGGAGCCGAGCACCTGCGCCCGGCCCGCAGCTCGACGCCGCCCGAAGCCCGCAGCTCGACGCCGTCCCCGATCCCGGGCCTCTAGTGCCGCGCCGCCGCACCGTCCTCCGGAGCCCCTCGCCGGAACCCTAGCCGAAGATCTCCCTCGAGCGAGGCCGAGCCTTGCCATGGTCGGGCGAGCTCGGCCTCACAGGGCGCAGGCGAGGCTCGGCCTCGCCGGGGCCGGCGACGCTCCGGCGAGGTCGCCGACCCTCGACGGCGTCGCAGCCCTCGACGGCCGGCCGCCGCCATGGCCGAGGCCTGGCGACCGGCCAAAGAAAAAAAAAGAAGAAAAAAGAAGAAGAAAAGAGAAGAGAGAGAAGAAGAGAAGCGTTTCTTTTTTGGCTTTGAAGAAGTGTTTTTTTCTTCAGAAACAACTTTTTGTGTTTTTTTTTTGCTCCAATTTTGTTCCGGGAACAAAAAACAAAAAAAAGAACAGAAACGCAACCAAACGTTGCTTGCTTTTTTGTTCCCGGAACAAAAAAGTACAGAAGTGTTCTAAACGTTTTTTAGAAACGTTTCCATGCACGCCCTAAGTGAACATACTGTCAAATTTCTTCCTTGAATATGAATCTGGAAATGTGCCTGCTTAGGACACAGCCATTATCGGCCCTTTCAGTCTTGTTGGCTGATTAGTCTAGGCTTTTGAGAAGGCCTTCCTGGTTTTTTACCTTGTTTATACAGTAACAAAAAGAAAGGAGCACATAGATAGACGGACTAGGCTCCTCTTCTGTCGACTAGGCTTGCCTGCTTCTCGCACCATCTTCTAGTAAAGGCACGCTGTACGCTGTGGTACCGAACACGGACCAGTATTGGAAGGTTGAACAGTATATTTTGCATGTTCCACTTGCCATCAATTATTTTTGATGTTGCATGAATCATTACCTTATTTACCATATCATGAAAATTCTGGATTTATTATGAAAATTCTGGATTTAATTGGATCTTTTAAGTCAATGATAAATAAGGTTATTAAAAAAATTGAAAATTTAAGAACTGAATTTTAATGGTTGGTGGTGTTAACATAAAGATTTGTTTGATGATTATTAGAAATTAATAGTTAAATATTATTAAGCTCATACAAAACATGAGACACTGATCATTATTGGAAGGTTTTAGAAATATATTTGGCAAGTTTTTACTTGTCATCAATTAGTTTTTCTATTTATTGAATTAACTCCCTTATTTATCATATTAAGTGAATTTTTGACTTAATTGACTCAATTAAGTCAATGCTCATAAAAGGAAAAGTACATCACAAGTGTCATTACTTTTATACGGTACTCACATGGGTGCGGTAACTTATTTCTATCAATTATATGCCACATTAGTTAAAAATTGTTCACTTGATCGCCATAGGCAATTTGTGTGGCCAAAAGATCTGACATGGCATCAAGCATCAATTTAATACAAATTGGCCATTGTGTCTTGCCGCTGAAATGAAGTCAACAAAATAGAGCGTACATAACGTCCTTTTGGCCCAAATCAACGAATTGGGCTGAATCACCTGAATAGAGGAATTAGGACAAAATTAAAGTTGTTCTCAGTGTTTTGAATGATTCAAATCGGTCTTCTCCACAATTTATACTTGAGCGTGCATTCCCTCTGTGTATCTCTCCAACAATCATTCAGTTTATGATGAAATAGATAGGGGAAGTTCATCGTCTGTTTCGGTGTTAGTGACCATTTTGATTTAGCGGATTTGGCGATCGACGAGCTCATCTTTCTCCTAGGAAGCGGTTCATTCGTTGGTGGCCAGATCCGTCTTGAAAGAGAAAGCTACTTGATTATGACCAGCACCTTGATGTTTTTTGGCTCTGCTTCTTCCTCGGCACCTCTGAATAGAACCCCGTTTTCTCTAAAGTCCTTGAGCTTGTCAAGGAGGTAGTTCACTGCAATTTCCGCCATGCTCTATTTTGCGTATATCGAAGTTCTGGAGAATGCACTAGCTGGTATCCTCTAACATAGTGCTCCCACAGGCTGGGGGTTTGGTGTGGAAATGGTCAAGCTTCTGATGTCTAGTCATCCATCAGTTCATGGCTGTTTGGTTATTATGCAAACCTGCTTAACAAATTAAAAAACCGCACACTCTTGTCTTAGTAAGTTGAAAATAACCATTATTGATATCTTTTAGTAGGATTGCGTGCTACTTAAGTCGCTTGGTTTGTGTACAAATATACCTGATTCTCTGAAACTTTTATTAAGATTGTTGTTTAACTTTTCAAAGGTAATGACAAGAAAATTATTTTCCAATTCACTCATGTTTTATATTCGCAAACTTCTGATGTGGTTCTAATCAATTTTTTTCTTTACTGGGCAAGTTCACTGCAAGTGCTGAATATACTTTTATACTAATGTTCATGAGAGTGACTTTTTCCTGAATGGTCAAGATTCCTGTTACTAGACAAGTTCACTGCAAGTACTGAATATATTTTTCTACTAATGTCAGTGGGAGTGACTTTTTCCTAAATGGTCAGAGTTCCTGTTTACTAGGCAAGTTCACTGCAAGTACTGAATATATTTTCATACTGATGATAATGAAAGTGACTTTTTGCTGAATGGCTATCGGCTGGCCATTGATTTTCGATAATTGTATCCAGTGAAAGTTACTGAACATTTGCAGGCAAACTATTCTGTTTCAGGATACCATTGTGTTTAAGCTTCCTGAACCTTGCTTCATTGAGTAAAAGAATCGGTCAGGGCTTTATGGATATGAAGCAACCTAACTTCGTACAAAGCTTCAAAACGGACAAGACTTGAACTGAAACCTCCTTAGAAGCTCAGGCAAGAAGAAGTTATTGGTATTCTCCGAGCAATTTCTGGGCAACTCCTTGTTGGAGTTAGTGCTGTCGTGAAGGCGTAAGAGGATCATGTGATTTATTGCTGAGATACTCGTGAAGTTCATTGTTTCTGAGGAAAGGGAGACTAGTTCACCTACTATGCTACACAAGCAACTGAGGCCATATGCTTAAAATTTTCAACGTGCTCTCTTCTTTGATTCTTCCATGGCTTCATTCTAATAGAAACATCATTCAGTGACCAGCATGCAGAGATTTTACATGTCTACCTTCAAGCGAATTTCTAGGATCTAGTCTCCAATGAACTAGATTTCTTGCCCTTCCCAGACAAGTGAGAAATAGACCATGCCCTAACTGATCGTTGCTAACATTAGCACCATCGGTCACGACGACCTCGAGCTGACTTCCCACGCCGATGAACTTGCTCTGCTGCCTGGGCCACAGGCCGGGGGTGAAAAGGCTATCCCATGAGGATGAGAAAGCTACTTTTACCAGCACCAATCTTCTGAATGAACGTGCTATACCGGAAAAATAATAATAATAATAAAACAATTCCAAGACACGTTCTGAGTCACTCATAACTCCGTGTATTCGCAATGTCTACCGTTTTGTACCTTCTTTACCGTTTCCTTCTTGGCATTTTATCGAACATTCGGTGGACGTACTTGTGATGAAAAGTAGGACACTCCATGTTCAAACCTCTGCGAACATGCTTTGCCTGATCAGGGACGGCTGGCTTTGAAATCCTTACGAATCACAAGCTATCCAATGGAGCGAACTTCCTTATGTTGAGCTTGCAAGCATTGATATCAGATATGGATGGGGAAGCAGGAGGTCCTACTGAGCCACAAGAAATCTTTAAAGAAAGGTACTTGATTATGGTTGAGACCTGTCCTGTTGTGGAACGTTCGCCCAGTAATTTGGAAGTAACATCTTGCTGTTGAAGATGTTGCAAAATACGAAGGAAATGAATGCAATTTCTTGATGGAAGAGCTTTTCCTCTCCATCTAGATTCCGCCGTTGTGTGAATGGGCATTTGTATGGCCAGAGAAATTGACAGTGGTCACTTTCGTCTCACTCCTTGCCGATTCAATATGGATCCTCTTTCTAGTTGGTGCTTATTGTCGGTTGTCACTGCCTTCCTCGAGTTCTTTTTGGGCGCAAAATCCTAAAACATACGATTCATGGTTGAAGTTGTCGTTTTACTTTGCCTCCATCAAGATACCAAGCACCCGGGCCTGAGATCCCAATGTAGGCGCCCGAGTCTTGGGCAGCCATGCCTGTCAGGCTGTCACACGTGGGCTGGGGTTCGTAAAGGCCGGGTCTAGGTCCTTGGAGGCTGGGTGCAAGACCCTGGTATCTGTGTTGGGGTTCCTGGCGGCAGTGCTCAAGTACCCGACTCTTGTGGCTGGGTCAATGGCACTCAGGCCTGTGTCTCTCGAGGCTGGGCCCCTAGACCCCGGTGCCCTTGCTTGGGTACTTGACCATCATGTTCAAGTCATCGATGCTCCGGTTTGGGTCCGTTGAGGCTTGGCCCAGGTCTACAAATGCCAAGCTTGGGTCCACAGAGGCTTGGTTCATTTTTTACGAACAAATGAGTGAAGGAAATTTTTTTCAGAAATGTCAAAATTTTTTGATATAAAAAAAAAAAAGTTACTGTCCATTGAGGTTGAGGAGGGGGTGGGGAGGGTGGGAGAGGGAGAGAGAGAAGAGGATGTTTATGGAAAAAGCATGAGAGAGAGAGAGAGAGGATGTTTATGGAAAAAAGCATGTAAGTTCCCGGAAAACAAAACTTTGGACCTTCACCAGAAGTCTCGTATGCTAAAATTCCTGGCATGGGGACGTTATACGATTAACGGAACCGCAAGAGACTTGTCGTGGTCAAGGCAGCAAAAGCCATTTTTAAAGAGGAAAACATGGGAAAGTGTCTTCACTGACTTGTAGAAGAGCAATGTTGAGACCGTTCGGGGGACTGAAACTGTAACACCCCAGGTGGCGCATCGGATGCTTCACAAGTAGGACTCTTAACAACCTGATACGCACCATTTGGGCCTAGCCCGCAAAAGTAATACTCAAATAATCATGTACGGTGGTGACAAACATCTAAATGGTTTCTCATAATAGCAGAATTTCATCTCAAATCTGCATACACTTCAAGAAGTTCAAAGGTGTATATACACCATCACTTGACCCTTCTCTTCTGTGAGGAAAAGGGACGTTGCAGAATATTGCAAACACTTGCTATTCTGGGAATTGAAATTTTAGATAGTTACCAAACAGCCTAAAATTCTTAAAAATTATTTCAAGGAATAGAATAAAAAACCATCATTTCCGATCAGAAATTGTTCTTGAGAACAAAAACGTTACCAAACGAGCTCTAAATGTCATTTACAGACCCATAATAACCCTACACTATGCTTTTAAACTATTATCACTACCTGACAAGGATTTTCTAGCATTACTGTCATTCAATCGCGAATGCCTTGCAAAAAGTATTATACAGCCTAGGCTCAGACAGTCATTTCAAGCATGGAGGAAATTCAACGCTCCTCACACAAATGCCTTGGTGAGCACGACTTCCCATCCACCACCTCTCCGGTAACCGTAATATACTTCTGGAACATGGGCCAATTTCAAGTAACAATCGTCTTGTCCATCTGGCATAAGTTTCTTCACAAACTCATCAGGCATGTCAACAAACTTCATCACTTTCAGCTTTTCCAGGTGCTCGATACCGGATGGAAGCTTCTTCAATAACTTACAACTCTCAATAATCAACTCCTCAAGACAAGGCATGGATCCCTTTTCCACTTTTACGCATTTGAGTTTGTCTAAAGGACCAAGGATCAGAAACCTTAGCTTCATAAAGTCGTAGGCTTTGAAACACAGCTTGGTTCCTTCATAAGCCTGAAGCAAGGCGAGATGCACAAGATTAGGCAATTTCCCAAGAGATGGCAGAGGATTATCCTTTAGCTGACTACATCTCAGATACAATACCATTAGGCTATCAAGAGATAAAATCCAATCTGGTAACGCCTCAAGATGTCCTGTCAAGTAGACTCTCTGGAGAAATGGTGGTGGAGAAGAGAGGGGTTGCAGATCAATAATCTCATGTTCATCCACTGAATTTACAGATAATGCTTGAAGCTTGGTCAACTTTTCAATGGACAAGCACAGTTCCCTTGCATCTTCTTTTCTCAACTTCACGATGCCTAACCTATTCAATTGTTTCAATTTTCCAAGCTCCCTCATTAAGCTGCTGTTTCTCTCACTACCTGCTTCTATGTAGCAGAGCTTTTGTAGGGACTGTAGAGTCCCTATTCCATCTGGGAACTTGAAGCCATACTTAAACCATGAGTAGGCTGTGTTTGCATAATGATATACGAGTAGATGACGAAGTTGTCGAAGCTTCAAAATCACAACTGGCAATTCTGTGACATATGTGTGTTTAAGTTCTAGGGTCTCTAGGTTTTGAAGGTTCCCTATGGAATACGGAACAGTTCTCACCTTGCTGTACCTGAAACTTAGATATCTCAGGCAGCACCACTCGGCAACTTGAGCTGGGAACCTTGTCAGAGAAGCTCTTTGCAAATCCAAAACAGTGAGCAGTCTCATATCACTACCTAGAGCAGCATCCATGGAAGATCTCTCTACCCCAAACAGATATAAAGAACGTAGTCGAGACAATGACCTTTTCTGTTGGGTAGCTTGCAGGCTGTTCTGTATTGACAGGCGACGAACTTTATCTGGCCATTTATAATGTTTTTCTATTGCTGTTTCTGCAAAGCCTTGGTTAGTCGACTTTGAAGTAATGATATCCAGAAGAAAATCATGGATACGGCAATCCTGGATCCTTCCATCGCCAGCTTTAACAGCTACCTCTATCAGGTTTCTGTTCAGGAGCTCACATAGGTAGCCCTGGGCTGCTTCTTCTACTGTCATGCCTTCTTTCTTGTCTACAAATCCTTCTGCGATCCATAATCGAATCAATCTCCCACAGCTAATGAGGTAATCCCTGGGAAACACGCTCAAGTGCAGGAAACAGGACTTCAAGTAGTATGGGAGGTCATCAAAACTAAGTGAAAGGACTCTCTTCAAGGTTCTGAGTTTGTCATTGGAATCTATTTCAGTACGGAGACTTCGATGAACCAGATCCCATTCAGCCTTTTTTCTCGTGTCTTTTGAAACCAAAACACCACTGATGGCCACAAGAGCAAGTGGCAATCCCTCGCACTTTCTTAGAATAAGCCTACAGGTCTCCTCTAGATGAGGAGGGCAGGAGTTCCCCCGAAATGTCTTTGCACAGAAAAGCTTCCATGACTCTTCAGCTGGCAGTGGCTCCATCTTGTAAACCATCCCTCTGAATTCCCCGCATGAGGTATTTGCTAAATCAGAATTCCTAGATGTGATAATTATTCTGCTGCCACAGTTGTTATTGGGCAATGCATGTTTTATCACATCCCATTCATTTATATGCCACGCGTCATCTACAACAATCAGGTACCTTGCTTTTTGTAGCAAGTCCTTGATAATAATCTTCTGACATAATCTATCCATGTTGTCCTGTAGAGGAGGACCTTTTGCTTGGGTCTCCCTCATAATTTGTTGAACCATGCCTTGGAGGAGCTCTTCTATATTTGGAGATTGAGAAAGAGTTATCCAAGCACGTATCATGAAATGTTTCTTCACTTCTGGATCTTCGTAAACTTGCTTCACTAATGTAGTTTTCCCCAGTCCTCCCATCCCCACGACTGAGATTACTTCCCGTGTGGAAGTGTCCTCAATCAGCCAGCCAACCAGCTTTTTTGTCGGTTCACTGATGCCCACGAGCTCAGCTTTGTCTAAAAGAAGGGCATTCCCACGCTGGTCCTGCCATGTGTCGTCTGGCTTACTAGAGCCAAAGCGGTGTTCGACTTTATTTAATTTGTCTCGGATTCTCCAGTGTCCATCAAATGTGTTTTTGATTCTGGAGTTGATGGATTTCATCTCCGAAGCAATTCTGTACCGACCTTTCATGTTCTTGATACAACAGGACATCTTGGAGAGAAGACTGCGAAAACCAATTCCATGATCATGCACCAGGAGAAGTTTCAACTCATCGATAGCATCTTCAGTGTCATATGCGATTTCTCTCAGCTGCTTCACCCAAACTTTGACTTCCTCGTCACTCTCTTCCAGGGAATCTGCAACCCTCAGGAATGCCCTGACGTACTCCAATTGTCTCTTAACTAAAGTAGCTTCTTCCTCGCAACTTCCCAATAGAACCCCACTCTCTAGAAAGTCCTTAAGCTTGTCAAGTAGGTAGTTTACTGCAATTTCTGCCATGCTCTGGTTTGCATATATCGAGGTTCTGGAGAATACACTAGCTGATATCCTCTAACATAGTACTTCCATAGGTTGGGGGTTTGGTGTGGAAATGGTGAAGCTTCTGATGTCTAGTCATCCATCAGTCATGGCTGTTTGGTCATGATGCACACCCGCTTAACAAATTAAAAAACCTTACACTGTGTCTTTACTAAGTTGAAAATAACCATTATTGATATCTTTTAGTATGATTATGCAGTACTTAATTTGCTTGATTTTTGTATTAATATACCTAATTCTGGTGAAACTTTTATTAAGATCGTTGTTTAACTTTTCAAAGGAAATGATAAGAAAGTTAATTTTTTTCCAATTCGCTCATGTTTTACACTCGAAAACTTCTGATATGGTCATAATCAAAATTTTTGTTTACATGGCAAGTTCGCTGCAAGTGCTGATTATACTTTTATACTAATGTTAATGAGAGTGACTTTTTCTTGAATGGTCAAGATCTTCTACCAGTCAAGTTCGCTGCTAGTGCTGAATATATTTTTATAATAATGTTGCTGAGGGAGTGACTTATTCCTGAATGGTCGAAGTTCCTACTCACTAGGCAAGTTCACTGCAAGTACTGAATAAATTGTTCATACTAATGTTAATGAGAGTGACATTTTCCCTGAATGACTATTGGCCAGCTATTGATAATTTTTTCCAGTGACAGTTACTGAAAATTTGCAGGCAAATTATTCTGTTTCAGATTACCATAAATTAGTGGGCTAACTGCTCTATTTCAGAAAACCATTGTGTTAAAGCTTTCCGAAGCTTGCTTTGTTGAGTAAAAGAATTGGCCAGGGCTTTATGGATATGAAGCAACTTAACTTTGTACAAAGCTTCAAAACAGATGAGACTTATGAACTGAAACCTCCTCAGAAGCTAAGGCAAAAAGAAGTTATTGGTATTCACCTAGCAATTTCTGGGCTATTTCTTGTTTGAGTTAGTGTTGTCATGAAGGCTTAAGAGGGAGATACTTGTAAAGTCCATTATCACCGAGGAAAGGGGGACTAGTTCGAATGCTAGACAAGCAACTGAGCTCATAGCCTTTAAATTTTCATTGTGCTCTTCTTTGATCCTTCCATGGCTTCATGCTAATAGGAACATCATTCAGTGAACATCATTCGGTGACACTAGGGCAGAGATCCTTATATGTCTAGTTTCAAGCTAATTTCTGGGCTCTAGTCTCTATTTAAGTAGATTTCTTACCTTCCCAGCCAAGTGAGAAATAGACAAAGCCCTAAACGATTGCCGCTAACATTAGCACCACTGTGGCCGCAATGACCTTGAGCCGGCTTCCTGCCCTGACGAAGTTGCTCTGCTGTCGGGCCCCAGGCTGGGGGTGAAAAGGCTATCCCATGAGGATGAGAAAGCTACTTTTACCAGCACCAATCTCCTGAATGAACACGAAAAAGCTTTTAAAAAATAAAAAAACCATTCCAAGACACATGTTCTGAGTCACTCATACTTTGTGCATTCGTAACGTCTGCTGTTCTGTACCTTATTTTCCTCCCCTGCTTGGCATTTGATCAAACCTTTGGAAAACGGACTAGTGAGGAAAAGTAGGACACTCCATATTCAACCCCCTGCGAACTTCCATTTGTTGCTTAGCCTCATCTGGAACAACTGGTTTTGAAAACCTTATGTTGATCTTGCAAGCATTGACATCAGAGACGGATGTGGAAGCAGGAGGCCCTACTGAGCCACCAGAAATCTTGAAAGAAAGGTAATTGATTACAACCAGCATCTCTTGATATCTTTTTGCCTCCACTTCTTCCATTGCACGTAGCTTGATTTATTGGTTTATTTTAGCGATTCCCTGTAGAATATGTCAAAGATGATATTTGTCGTGACATTGCTACTTCAGACATTGCTACTTCAATTTTCTAGAACGCAACATATTTTTATCGAACAAATTTTCGGGGAAAGGCGACAAGTCTTGCGGCATGCTGGTACAAGAATGACGGATCTTCTGTAGGTGGCTTCACTAACGTGACAAAATTAGCTGAGTGTGCATTTGACAGCGATTCTATCTCGAAGAATAATTTTTTATTAAAAATATTTTTTTAATTTTATTTTTGAAATAATTTCTAAAAAAAAATGCGTTTGATAAATATACAAATTTTTTATTCTTAAGATAAAAATGTGTTTGATAAATTTTATTAAATTTTTTATTTTGTTTATTTTAAATTTTTAATATTTTTTTTTTTTTTTTTCTTTTCTTTCTTCTTCTTTTTCTTCTTTATGGTCGGTCACTCCGCCACAACGATGGTTGGCCGACAAGCTAGGTAAGGTCCATGAGCTTGTTGGAGTCTTGCCAGGTTAGAGTGAGGTCGGGCGAGCTCGCTGGAGCCTCGCTTGGCCATTGTGAGGCTTGAGTTGACAAGCCTCATTGTGGCTCAGTGGCACTCCAACGAGGTCATTAGCCATGGTCATTGCCGGCGATCGGCCAAAAGGAAGAAGAAGAGTAAAATGAAAAAGAAGAAGAGGAAAAAAGAAGGAAAGATTTTTGGAATTGTTTTGGGGAAAAAAATTAAATTTTTTATTTTGTTCCAATTTTTTTGAAAATAAAAAAAGAATTTTTTTGCTTCTAGAAATAAAAAAAAATTATCAAACGTTCTAAATATATTTTTTTGTTTTCGAGAGCAAAAAAAAAATCATTTTCTTAGGAGTGTTACCAAAATAAAAAATTATCAAATGGATTACAAAACAGTATGCTGGATAAAGTACTCTTCCTTTTAGTTCTTCTTTATCGGATGATTATTATTATTATTATTTTTTGGTCCGAAATATGTACTTTTCATTGATAATTTGAAGAAAAGAAACTCACTAGCGGAGTCTAATCACATAGCAGTTCTTTTAGGGCCTGGGCCAACCAATTCAGAGGAAGGGCTTTCTTTCTATGGGTCTTTTCTACCCATTAGCCACATGATTTGTGGCCCCATTACAATGGGTTATCTTTAAATAAGGGAAAAGAAGACTCAACTCATGTTCTTCTTTTATTAAACGCCGTTCTTCCCTCGGCAGCAACTGAACAGAAGATTTCACGCTTTTAGCTAAAGCTAAGGCAGTCTTCTTTTATCGGATGATTATTTGTTAGATAGTTAAATTTAACACCTTAGGCATACGGTGATGCCGTTACCTTTGAGAGTTGAAGGTGCTTTTGCTTGCATTTATCTTCAGCATTTTATTTGTGAAATATGTAACATCCCGGGTCCCACTGTGTGATATTGTCCGCTTTGGACACTGAGTCCTCACGGTTTTAAAACGCGTCACACAATTAAAGGAACCCAAGCCTTATAAAGGCTTCCAGGAACCCCTCCCTAAGCGATGTGGGACAAGAGGGAGAGGAATCCCTTCCCCTTCCCTTGCATGCGTCCGAGGACCGGAGGCGCGGACGCACCGCCATCCTCCTCCCCGCGCACCGCCGCTCGGGTCGTCACACTCTCCCCCTTGGGAGCACAGCGTCCTCGCTGTGGTCCCACACGCGGTCAGGAGTCGGCTCGATACCATTTGTAACATCCCGGGTCCCATCAGATATTGTCCGCTTTGGACACCGAGTCCTCACGGTTTTAAAACGCGTCACACAATTAAAGGAACCCAAGCCTTATAAAGGCTTCCAGAACCCCTCCCTAAGCGATGTGGGACAAGAGGGAGAGGAATCCTTCCCCTTCCCTTGCGCGCGTCCGAGGACCGGGAGGCGCGGACGCACCGCCATCCCTCCTCCTCCGCACACCGCCGCTCGGGTCGTCACACTCTCCCCCTTGGGAGCACAGCGTCTCGCTGTGGTCCCACACGCTGTCGGGAGTCGGCTCTGATACCATTTGTAACATCCCGGGTCCCACTGTGTGATATTGTCCGTTTTGGACACTGAGTCCTCACGGTTTTAAAACGCGTCACACAATTAAAGGAACCCAAGCCTTATAAAGGCTTCCAGGAACCCCTCCCTAAGCGATGTGGGACAAGAGGGAGAGGAATCCCTTCCCCTTCCCTTGCGCGCGTCCAAGGACCGGAGGCGTGGACGCACCGCCATCCCTCCTCCCCGCGCACCGCCGCTCGGGTCGTCACAAAATACTAGTTGATTATTAGTCTTGTGACATCCCCTATCGGGGTTTTTGCCCGTTGACTTTGGCTTCATTTATTTTGAGAAAAAAAGTAATTTGGAAAATATTTTTTTAAAAAATAATCATTAATATTGTTGGAAATAATTAGTCAATGGAAATATTTTCATTTTCACGATAATTTATGTCTAAACATTGTCATGGATGATGATGATTTTTTTGTACATTCATTTTTATGAGTGATATGAATGATCATTTTTGAAAAAATTATATTTCATATCACTTATTTTCCTTGAAAGAAGTGGAGCCTTAGTTTCTCTTGCCTTCTGTTCTCATGCGCTAATCTGTACTATTTCTCAGGAGCTTACTGATGCGGAAGCTTTGATATTTCTCAACCGACTTGTGTCCAACCCTGTGTATTCTGCTGCTAGCTTACAGATGTTGACAAACAGCAGAGATTTAGTCAGCTTGACCATTAACGTAGCTAACCGGGTGTCTGAAAGAAACATTAGGATTATGCAGCTAGACAGCATGCACAGGCAGATGGGGGAATCTGTGGTCGTTGAATTGGGATGAGCATTTAAACGAAGAGTTTATGCTTATTTAGGTGATCATGTAGTGTAAGAGCCCTCGAATAATTGAGTGTCGTAAAAATTTTGATGGCATCAGCATCTATTGAAGCCAGCTGAAAAAATGAGCAAGCCAGGGCCGCTGCTCACCTTTTTTGGGATGATGGATGTATTAGATGGGGAGTTTTAGCTCACTTAAGTGGAGCATAATCAAGGTGGACAGTTTTGGCGCTGAAAGGATTACACCCTGAACCACTGAAATAGTAGAAGCTGAAGTTCTGGTCGGCTCAAGATTCCAGCTTTCGTTCTTATGCTCCGAGGTGAGTGGCTAATCGGTTTATGCAATTTGGCTATTATAAAAGCTGTCGGAAATGCAATTATCCCAACAATTGTAATCGAGAACATTTTTCGGCATGCTGGAAAGTTTTGTCATCAATAAGAATGATTTCAACATAAAACTATGGTGCTATTCTTAAACGCAGATCTAGGAACTTCTCAGCATCTTTATATTGTTGACTTTAGTCCTGTTGTGAGACGCGTCTGCCCAATACTTTGGAAGTAACAGCATGCGGTTGAAGATGTTGCCAAATATATAGGAATATTCATTTTGATGGCCAAGGAAGTAGATTGTGGTCACTTTCGTTTCACTTCATGCTGATTCAATTTGGATCCTCCTCCTAATCGGTGCTTGTTGTCTATTGTGATTGCCTGCCTCCAGTTCATTTTGAGTGCAAAATCTGGGAACATTCGGTTCATGGTTGAAGTTGTTCAAGTTTCACTTAAAATTGCTGAAAGGATATTGTAACGCTATGGAAAAAGCATGAAGTTCAAGGGAAACATGACCTAGGACCTTCACCAGAAGTCTCATACGCTAAAATTCCAGGCATAGGGACAGTACACGACTAATACGACTGTAAGAGACTTGTCATGGTAAGGCAGCAAAAACCATTTTGAAGTCTCTACCCGAAATGAAATTCCGTGGAGAACTCCAGGAGCATTGGCCTTTGTTTGAAACCAAAACTGCGAAGATGGGATAAACGAGGAAAACATGGGAAAGTGTCTTCGCTGACTTGTAGAAGAGCAAAGGACTCCAGGGTGTGAAACTTTCCTTTTTCTTTGCCAACTGAGGACGCCATCACGAGAAGAGCAATGTTGAGACTGTTCGGTGGACGAAAGCGACTCTAATTGCAATCTCCATGTCTCAAGAGGTCTTCTTGAGTGATTCATAAGTAAGATTGCAATGCCATTAGATGTTCCAATAGGGCCAAGCTTACAAAAGGAATACTCAAGTAATCATATAAGTTGGTGATAAACATTTAATAGGTTTCTCACAAGAGCAGAGTTTCATCTTAAATCTGCATATGCTCCAAGAAGTTCAAAGTGAATATACACCATCCCCCTAAGACCCTTCTCTTATCCAAGGAAAACGGACGTTGCACAATGATGCGAGCCAGCCGCTAATTGTCATTTACAGACCCATAGAAACCTTGGACTACGTGTTTAAATTTTTATCACGAAGAAACAACTATTTTCTATGATTAGTCATTCAATGACTCATACCTTTTGAGAAGTATTACAAGCGTTCTAGGTTCAGCTGCTCATTTTGAGCATGGAGGAAATTCAACACTCCTCATACAAATGCCTTGGTGAGCACGACACCCCATTCCCCATCTCTCCGGTAACCATAATATACTTCTGGAACATGGGCCACTTTCAGGTAATCATCATCCTGTCCATCCCGCCTAAGTTTCTTCACTAACTCATCAGGCATGTCAATAAACTTCAGCACTTCCAGCTTTTCCAGGTGGTCAATACCGGATGGAAGCTTCTCCATTAGCTTACAACTCTCCATAGTCAAATCCTCAAGACAAGGCATTGATCTCTTCTCCACTTCCACACGCTTGAGTCTTTCAAATGGACCAAGGACCAGAATCCGCAGCTTCATGAAGTTGTTGGCTTTGAAACGCAACTTGGTTCCTTCATAAGCCTGAAGCAACTTGAGACGCACAAGATTAGGCAAATTCCCGAGAGACGACAGTGGATTATCCTTTAGCCGACTATATCGCAGCTCCAATACCATTAGGCTATCAAGAGATGATATCCAATGTGGTAATGCTTCCAGACATCCTGCCAAGTTTATTCTCTGGAGAAATGGAGGTGGAGAAGAGAGGGTTTGTAGATCAACCGTCTCATTTTCATTGATTGAAGTTACAGATATTGATTGAAGCTTGGTTAATTTTTCAATCGATGAGCACAATTCCCTTCCATGTTCTTTTCTCAACTTCAAGATGGCTAACTTATTCAATTGTTTCAACTTTCCAAGCTCTGTCATTAAGCTGCTGTTTCTTTCGTCACCAGCTTCTATGTAGTAGAGCTTTTGCAGGAACTGTAGAGCCACCATTTCTTCTGGGAACTTGAAGCCATACTTAAACCATGGGTAACGTATTTTTCTACGCTGTAATATGATTAGATGGCGAAGTCGTTGGAGCTTCAAGATAAAGACTGGCAATTCTGTGACATATGTATGTTTAAGGTCTAGGGTCTCTAGGTTTTGAAGCTTCCCTATGGAATTTGGAACAGTTCTCACCTTGCTGCCCCTGAAACTTAGATATCTAAGGAAGCACCACTCGGAAAATTGAGCTGGGAACCTTGTTAAAGAAGGAGTTTGCAAGTCCAGAACGGTGAGCAATCTCATTTCACTACCTAGAACAGCATCCGTGTAAGATCTCTCTACCCCAAACATGTATAAAGAACGGAGTTGAGACAGTGACCTTTTCTGCTGGATAGATTGCAGGCTGTTCTGTATAGATAGGCGACGAACTTTGTCTGGCCATTTATGATGTTTTTCTATGGCTATTTCTGCAAAGCCTTGGGTGCTCGACTTTGAAGTAATAATATCCAGCAGAATATCATGGACACGGCAATACTCGATCCTTCCATCGATTGTTTTAATAGCCATCTCTACTAGACTTCTGTTCACGAGCTCATTTAAGTAGTTGCAGGCTAATTCTTCTTCTGTCATGCCTTCTTTCTTGTCTACAAATCCTTCTGCAATCCAAAATCGAAGTAATCTCCCACGCTTAATGAGGTGACCCCTGGGAAATACACTCAAGTGCAAGAAACAGGACTTCAAGTAGTATGGCAGGTCATCAAAACTAAGTGAAAGGACTCTCTTCAAGGCTTTGAATTTGTCGTTGCAATCGATTTCAGTACGAAGACTGCGATGAACTAGATCCCATTCATTCTTTTTTCTCGTGTCTTTTGAAACCAAAACACCACTGATGGCCACAATAGCAAGTGGCAATCCTTCGCACTTTCTTAGAATAAGCCTACAGGTCTCCTCTAGATGAGGAGGGCATGAGTTTCCCTGAAAAGTCTTTGCGCAGAAAAGCTTCCGTGACTCTTCAGCTGGCAGTGGCCCCATCTTGTAAACCATCCCTCTGAATTCCCCACATGAAGTATATGCCAAATCAGAATTCCTGGATGTGATGATTATTCGGCTGCCACAGTTGTTGTTAGGCAATGCATGTTTGATCGCATCCCAATCATTTATGTGCCACGCATCATCTATGATGATCAGGTACCTTGCATTTTGTAGCAGGTCCTTGATAATCATCTTCTGGCATAATCTGTCCACGTTGTCCTCCAGAGGAGGAACTGGTTCTTGGGTATTTCTCATAATTTGTCGAACCATGCCTTGAAGGAGCTCTTCTATGTTTGGAGATTGAGAAAGAGTCATCCAAGCACGGATCATGAAATGTTTCTTCACTTCTGGATCTTCATAAACTTGCTTGACTAACGTAGTTTTCCCCAGTCCTCCCATCCCCACGACTGAGATAACTTCCCGCGTGGAAACGCCCTCAGTCAACCAGCCGACCAGCCTTTTTGTCGGTTCAGTGATGCCCACGAGCTCAGCTTTGTCTAAAAGAAGGGCATTGCCTCGCTGGTCCTGCCATGAGTCGTCTGGCTTACTAGAGCCATAACGATGTTCGACTTTTAATTTGTCTCGGATTCTCCAGTGTCCATCATATATGTTTCTGATTCTGGAGTTGATGGATTTCATCTCCGAAACAATTCGGTAACGACCTTTCATGTTCTTGATACAGCAGGACATCTTGGAGAGAAGACCGGGAAATCCAATTCCATGATCATGCGCCAGGAGAAGTTTGAACTCATCAAGAGAGTCTTCAGTGTCATATGCGATTTCTCTCAGCTGCTTCACCCAAACTTTGACTTCCTCATCACTATCTTCCAGGGAATCTGAAATCCTCAGGAGTGCCCTTACGTACTCCAATTGTCTCTTCACTAAAGTAACTTCTTCCTCAGCACCGCTCAATAGAACCCCATTCTCTAGAAAGTCCTTGAGCTTGTCAACAAGGTAGTTTACTGCAATATCTGCCATGCTCTATTTTGCATATATCGAAGTTCTGGAGAATACACTAGCTGGTATTCTCTCACATAGTGCGTCCACAGGCTGGGGGTTTGGTGTGGAAATGGTCAAGCTCCTGATATCTAGTCATCCATCAACTCATGGCTGTTTGGTCATGATGCACGCCCGCTTAACAAATTAAGAAACCTTACACGCTTTGTCTTGATTGTCACACCCGAATCCAAAAAGAACAGGGGATGACACGGTTGTCCTTCCACACGAAAAATGCAGCCTCAACCACCACTGACAAACTGATCAAAATGTAGATTATAAGCAAGCGGTTGTTCCAACATCAAAGTTTTTTTTTTTTTTTTGGTAAGGTAAAAGATATATTAACTTTTGACCAACAACTATATAGCAACGGTTCTCAGCACCAAAAACTTACACTCATAATGACAATCATGTCATAACGAGTGGAAGGGTGTCGAGAAAAATGGAAACACAAACAGCCAAACAACGGCAAGCAAACAGCCAAACAGCGGCATCAAGTAGCCAAACTATTCCAACATCAAAGTTTCTAAATTGAAACATCAAAGAATACTTACATCTCAAAACTTAACTAAATGAGTATCAACTCAAGAAATCATACAACTAGCTTAGCTCATACCTAGAATCATACTACCAAAAGTTCCCTATTGGTAGTACTCTCGCCTCACTTGCCGCTAACCACTAACCTGAAAAATATGAAAGATAAGTGGAATGAATATATGGCCTAATGTGTAGTGCATCTCTTCTAAATAGATTGAATAGCCACTCTGCACGTTTATAAGATAATAACAAAACTTAATAATCCCAAATCCAATTGGTAACATACGTACAACTTCAAATATAAGTTATTTACTTACAGCAAATATTCGCGCATATAAGGCCAAAATGAACAATGAAATACGAGGTCACAAGAATGGCAAAATAGCAAAATACTCAGTTATTTTCAAATACCACAGTTCATATACATACAATACCAAAAGCTTGTAATATTTTTCCACAAAACTCTACACATATTAGAAATCCTCAGTATGGTATGTACATGGTCAAGAACAAGTTTTATTTTTTCAATGAAGCTATATCAATATTTAAAATACTCATTTTCTCAGTAATATCAAAACATATGATCAATGGTTCAGTCCATTGACCAATTTCAAATCATATGTCAATAGTCTAATCCATTGACCAAACTTGTATGACATCACATCTCAATGCCCAATGAGAAGGCTTCCACATGACTTGAGTTGCCGTATAGCATTTACTCTTTAACTACAAGACTTTAGAGGTGGTTCCTATGAAATTACATTATCATATAACATTTAATCCTTCACCAGTCCATATCACAGTTGGTTTCACAAACCAAAATATAGCATTTCACCAATCAATTCTTTCCACAAAACCAATCCAGAATCGGTATCATAAATTAGTTTCACATACCAAATCAAATTATCTTTCATAAACTATATTCAAAGTTGATGTAATTCTTTCACAAAAAGGTTTTGCGAACCCAAAATATATTACATTTCCCAACTCCGTTCATCAAAAAATATATTTATTTATTTATTTATTTTACAATACATTTCTCACACTATTTCAGAATTCATTTCATAAACCGGTAACCTTTTGAAATGTCTTTTATTAAACGTTTCCCAAATTATTTTAGAACTCATTCCATAAATCGGTTCTAATGTAATTTATATCTATAAACTTTCACAACACCTTCCATAATACGTTTTGTAAAACATTTGTAAATAATCGAGAAGTGGTAATTGCTCGATCCAACTTTTTATGCAATAACCACGCTATTTCGTGTCTCATACTATACATAATCTATATTGCTTTCCATATATGAATTTATAAACTCAAAGAAAAGATAGCACCACTCACCTCGGAATGTTGAAAACCAACAGCACTCAATTGAATGAGTCAATCTCGTAATTATAACAATTAAATGATAATTAACATCAAAATTGAGTAAAATACTATAAGAATTACGAAACAATAATACTAAGTCTAAAGGGAAAAGTACAAAAAAGTTATAAACTTATTACATTGATATCAATTCAGTCCTAAACCTTTTAATTGAACCAATTTAATTTTAAACTTTTTCACATTGGTATCAATTTAATCATCCTGGCCAATTTTGATCGACTAGCATTGGCGTGGACATCGGTAGGCGAGCGAACACTAACATGGCAATTTAAAAAAATTATTATTTTCAAAATTCTTATTAATTTTTTTTTTTTTTTTACTTTTCCTCTTCTTACTCTTGGCTTCTGGCAAAGCTTGACCTCGCCCAAGGCCGCAAGCAAGGCAATTTTGCCTAGATTTGGGCGAGGCTAGCCCCAACAATGGCCTAGCCACCTTTGCCTGTGGCTAGGCCTTGGTGAGGCTGGCCTCCCCTAGATTTGGGTGAGGCCTGCCTTACTCGGGCAAAGCCGCCTCTCCTGTGGCCCTGGGTGGGGTTGGGCGACGGTTGCGTGACCGATGAGCCATTGGAGGCTTGTTGGCCACCGTAGGAGAAGAAGCCAAGAGAAAGAAGAGAAAAGGGGAAAAGAAGAAAAAAGAAAAAATTTATTTAAAAATTGCCACGTCAAGCGTTCACCAGCGATCGGCATCCATGTTAGCGCGCCAGCCAATTAAAATTAGTTGGAAGGATTTAATTATTATCAATATTAAAATGTTTAGAACTAAATTGGTCCAATTAAAAGGTTTATGATTGAATTGGTACTAATGCCATATATTTAGGATTTTTTTGGTATTTTTCCCTAGGTTTTTTTTTTTTTTGGTCAGTCCTACTCTAGTCCTACTCTACACTCACTCGCAGACTTGTGCTCTGCCTCTTGCAGGGCGTGGGAGTCGCAACCCACTCTCGAAACTTACGCGTCCCTACCCTCATCCCCCGAGAAGGTGGGGATTTGAACCCTCACCTCCCCTTCCATGTTGGAAGGGTGGCTACTGGGCGAACCCCCAGTGGTTATATTTTTCCCTAGGTTTAAATGATAGCAAAATGACTCCTACACCTTAACAAAACTTTCAACCGAAGTAGATATTCAAAGTTATTTACAACGTGGTTTCACGCGATAACTCTCTTTGTTGAACCCCATTTCAAGTGAGCTGACCGTCCAAAGAAAGATTTGAAGACATTAGAAGACCATAACCTAACTGACTCAAAATTGAGCCAAAAGTCGACAAAATTTGGCCCAAAAGCTGCTGCTTATGCACCGTTCATCATGCATGGAAAACTTTGAAAATTTATTTTGGGCATGTAAACTCAAATCAAGTTTCGTAAAATGCTATAACTCTAAAACACCCTAAACTATCAATCCCCTATAATTTCTTAGCTTAACAATTCCTAAATCAGACCTCACAATTCCAATTTCAATTAATTCCGAATTTGAGCACTAATTCCGAAAATCACTCCGATTAAACGAACAAAGAGCTTAAATTCTTACCCAACTTTGCAATTCAGAGTTGAATCAGTTTGTCGGGTGTCCAAATTGTAAACCCTTCCCTTTCTTCTTCTTCTTCTTCTTTCACAGTTGAATCAGTTTGTCAGGTGATTGAATTGTAAACCCTTCCTCTTCTTCTTATATTTATATACTAACTCTGCGAAACTTTCTTTAAGATATTTCTGATATGGTTCATATCAAATTTGTTTTACTAATCAAGTTCATTGCAAGTGCTGAAAATACTTTTATACTAATGAAAATGAGACTGATATTTTCCTGAATAGTCAAGATTCCTGTTGCTAGGCAAGTTCAATGCAAGCACTAAATACATTTTTATACTAATATGACTGAGTGTGACTGAGTGTGACTTTTTCCTTGGTAGTCAAAATTTCCGGTTTACTGGGCAAGTTCGCCGCAAGTACCGAATATATTTTCATATTAATCTTAAAGTGACGTTTTCCTGAATGGCCACCAGCCAGCTATTGATTTTAGATAATTGTTTCCGGTGAAAGTTATCGAACATTTGCGGGCAAACTATTCTGTTTCAGAATACCATTGTGTTAGAGCTTCTGAAGATTGCTTCATTGAGAAAGGACAAATTAATTTCATACAGAGCTTCAAACGGACAAGACTTATGGACTGCAACCTCCTCGGAAGCTCAGGCAAAAAGAAGTTATTGGTATTCACCTAGCAATTTCTGTCCAACTTCTTGTTGGTGTTAATGTTGCCATGATGGCGTCAGAAGACCGAGTGGTTCGTTGCTCATATACAAGTAATGTCCATTATTTCTGAGAAAGTGGGGATTAATTCACCCACCATGACTAGACGAGCAACTGAGGTCATGTACTTAAAAGTTTAATTGTACTTAAAAGTTTTATACTAATGTGACTGAGCGTGACTGAGCGTGACTGAGCGTGACTTTTTCGTTGGTAGTCAAAATTTCCGGTTTACTGGGCAAGTTCGCCACAAGTACCGAATATATTTTCATATTAATCTTAAAGTGACGTTTTCCTGAATGGCCACTAGCCAGCTATTGATTTTAGATAATTGTTTCCAGTGAAAGTTATTGAACATTTGCGGGAAAACTATTCTGTTTGAGAATACCATTGCTTCATTGAGAAAGGACAAATTAATTTCATACAGAGCTTCAAACGGACAAGACTTATGGGCTGCAACCTCCTCGGAAGCTCAGGCAAAAAGAAGTTATTGGTATTCACCTAGCAATTTCTGTCCAACTTCTTGTTGGTGTTAATGTTGCCATGATGGCGTCAGAAGACCGAGTGGTTCGTTGCTCATATACAAGTAATATCCATTATTTCTGAGAAAGTGGAGATTAATTCACCCACCATGACTAGACGAGCAACTGAGGTCATGTACTTAAAAGTTTAATTGTACTTAAAAGTTTTATACTAATGTGACTGAGGTCATATACTTAAAAGTTTAATTGTACTTAAAAGTTTTATACTAATGTGACTGAGCGTGACTGAGCGTGACTTTTTCCTTGGTAGTCAAAATTTCCGGTTTACTGGGCAAGTTCGCCGCAAGTACCAAATATATTTTCATATTAATCTTAAAGTGACTTTTCCTGAATGGCTACCGGCCAGCTATTGATTTTAGAAAATTGTTTCCGGTGAAAGTTACTGAACATTTGCGGGCAAACTATTCTGTTTCAGAATACCATTGTGTTAAAGCTTCTAAAGCTTGCTTCATTGAGAAAGGACAAATTAACTTCATACAGAGCTTTATAACGGACAAGACTTATGGACTGCAACCTCCCGGAAGCTCAGGCAAAAAGAAGTTATTGGTCTTCACCTATCAATTTCTGTCAAACTTCCTGTTGGTGTTAATGTTGCCATGATGGCGTCAGAAGACCAAGTGGTTCGTTGCTCAGATACAAGTAAATGTCCATTATTTCTGAGAATTCTGAGAAAGTGGAGATTAATTCCCCCACCATGACTAGACGAGCAACTGAGGTCATGTACTTACAAGTTTTATTGTGCTTTTCTTTGATTCTTCTATAGCTTCATGCTAATAGAAACATCATTCAGTGGCACTGATACTGAGATTTTTATATGTCTACCCTTCAAGCAATCTAGGCTCCTGTATCTGATAAAGTAGAGTTCTTGCCCTCCCCAGACAAGTGAGAAATAGAGCAGGTCTAACTACGACGAGGGCTCTCGTTACGTCTAGGGGCATGTGTCGACACATTTGCTACATAAATAAGGTGAACTGTCATGGGTGTGCCTTGGAAAATTATAAATGCAATTTAATATATTTTAATTTCTTGTAACGTCATAAATCACTTTACTTCACTCAATTTTCTATCTTGGCAAAATGAGTATTTTGTTTATAGCATACGCAAGAGTCCCCAAAAAACTTATGAAACCAGCTCCTCGACAGAGCTCTATCTTGGAGTGATAAGTTTCAGAATAAGTAGGTTCTAGATCCAAGGACCATGAACCTACCCAAACAGAACAGGTTTTAGGATTTTGGAATTGAGAATCGAACTGACTACCTTTGAAACTTTCTAACTTTTCCAGGTTCAAAACCCATCCCCCAACATATCTATCGTTTTGTAAAATTTAGGAACCGAATCAATCAAAGTCAATTCTCCAATTTTTCACCAAGAACCTCCGATCTGAAGGTCGTAACTTACTTGTTAGGATCCGAAATCCTCAAACTGAATCACTGTGGAGGCATCACGAAGCAGCAGCACCAGCTCTCAACATTAACTTCATTTCAATTGGTCCTTCCAATTTCTCATGCACTTCCCATTAGAAGATTGCAAATCGTAACAACCTTTTTCCTGCAAGAAAAGTTGGACATCTTGTGTAATCATCCAATCAATTCTGCAGTGTATAGAATCACAATGATGGGATTGTAAGCAAGCATGTTGTCGGATTCCCTCTTCGAATATGGATTTGAAAATGTGCCTGCTTAAGACATCCATCATTGACCCTTTCAGTCTTGTTGGCTCATTAGTTTTAGACTTTGAGATTTCAGACGCACCTCCATCTGATATGTGACGAGTTTGCTTGAAAAGGATTTGGTCCGTCTTACAGTTTGAGACGTATGCTCTTGGTTATTTCAAATTGGTCCTTGAATCTTGTTCTTCTTTCAAAAAGCACCCCAGCTGTGAATTTCGTATACATTCCTTATTTGGTATGACTCTCGACGAGCCTGCTCTTCTATTGACTAGGCTTCCCTTCTTCCTTGCACCGTCTTCTCATAATGGTACGTTGTGTTCTCTAATATAGAACAGTGTTTATTATTGGAAGGTTAAACAATATGTTTCGCAAGCTTTGCCATCAATTTTTTTTTCTATTGAATGAAATGAGTAATCCCTCCCTTTCTTACCATATAAAGTAAAGTTTAGGCTTAATTGTATCTATTAAGTCAATGCTAAATAAGGTTATCATAAAAGTGAAATTCAACTACTGAATTTGAAGTGTAGATGATACTAAGTGTAGAAAATAACAATAAAAACTTGTTTGAATATAATTAAAATTCAATAGTTGAATATTTCTAATTTCTTAGAAAACATATGACGATAATCATTATTGGGAAAAGTACTAAAAAAAGTGCTAAATTTATTGCATCGGTATCAATTCATTCTTAAACTTTTTCATATTATTACCAATTTAGTTCATCCAATTTAGGCCTGAAATTGCTAATGTGGACACCGGCAATCCTATGTGACATGAATGGTGCTGACGTGGACAAATTTGATAATTTTTCAATATTTTCATTTTAAAATTTTTTTTTTGTACACTATAGGCTGGCGAGATCGCCGGCTATAGCTGAGGGCTTTCGCACCCTTGTCGAGATCCAAGCAGAGGTCCTCGCCTAGATCCAGGCAAGGGTTGTGATGCCCTCGTTTGGTTTGGGTGAGGCATTGGGGCCCTTGCCCACCATGACTGAGGGCCTTTGTGCCCTCGCCTATGGCCAACAAGGGCGTGGAGGGCCTTGCGTGTGGCTGGTGAGGTTTGCGATGCCCTTCCCTGGTCTAGGGGAGCACACGGAGGCCCTTGCTTAGACTACTCTGTGGAAGGCGATGGTTGGCTGGTAAGGGTAAAGAAAAAAAAAAAAAAAGAAAAGAAAAGAAAAGAGAGGAAAATATTAAAAAATTCTAAAAATATTAAAAATTATAAAAAAGATTTTCACATTAGCTCCGACCGTATCACGTAGGACTACTCAAGTCCATGTTAGCAATTTCCTATCTAAATTGGCTAGATAGACTTGGATTGATATCAATGTAAAAATATTTAGGACTAAATTGATACTTATGCAATATGTTTATGACTTTTTTAGTAGTATTCCTGATATTATTGGTTAGTTTTAGAACATTTGGCACGATTCTTTTTGTCATCAACAATTTTTTAGTCGCATCAATTAAGTAACATCTTCCTTACTAATCATGCGAAGTGAATTATTGACTTAATTGAGAATTTAAGTCAATACTAATTTTCAATTTTCAACACTTGACAGAATTATAAAATATGCCTTAACTGCAATTTTCAACACTTGCGATTATGAAACACACAGGACATTGTCAAAAAAAGCTCACAAAGCGCTTGTTAAGCAATCAAAAAAGATCCGACCAAAAAAAAAAAAAAAAGCAATCAAAAAGAAAATATACAATTTTTAATGGTCTAATCGTTCTCTTGATATGCATTATCAATGCTTCCACGATCGACATTTTCCTCATTAAATATGATTAAAAACTGTCTAAGGGGTAGAGATGATAATAGGATGGGCTGACTTTCGAGCAAGAATAATTAGCGATTTGGCACTTTCAAAGTGGCAAAAATAATTTGAGACACTACATGGACAAGCATCGAATGTTGGAGAGGCAAATTCAAAGGTTGCTCTATAGGATTGTAGGCAGATGATGGTAGCTACAGCCCTGAAATTTAAGTGAACTTTTGAGAACGAGTTCTAGTCTGATTCAGTTCAAACTATCCAGGGAACATTCTATAGATAAGTTTAAGGGGGTAATTAAGCTAACAAAGGTTGCAAAGCCATAGTTGCAAGAGCTGAAGGCTAACATCAGAAACATCTCAAACCTGGATTAAGCAATTAAATAGCAGGAGAATTGAATCTTCCGGCGGTGATAATGCTTTTGAATAATAGTTAATAACATGTTGAATCTTGAATGTTTTTACTTACGCCAGTCTTTGAATACCTATAATGGGCCTCAAGGGATCAGGACAGAGTTGAACCCCTCTTATTGTAATTATAATAATCTACGCGGCTGAAATTTTCATGATACCGACGAAAAAACAATACTACGTAAAATGAGAACAAAGTAATATGCTCCTGTACATGTTCTAGGTTTTAGGGATCACACAATAGAGGGAGAGCGACAGCAATCACAAAAAGACTACATCTTTACTAAATGGCTTACTAAAACTGTAAAACATTACATACGACCTCCATATATAGAACATCAAAAATACAGCTGAGATCCTAACTGCCTTAATTAATATCACCAAACAGCTAACTCCAAACATTACTACCATATTTTTGACATCTCCTAGATGTCATTTACAGACAGACTCGCAGTCACAACTACCTTACCATACCTTGGCATTTACAATTAATAAGTCACAAACATTTGGCAGACCCACATATATTCACTTATCTAGTACATTCGCTTCCAACATGGTGGGAACTTATTGCTCCTCATGCTGGTGCCTTGGGTGGTGGCACCATCTCTTTGCGCTGATCTCTCGATTAACTGGACGTCCCAACCCTCGTTCTCTTCAATTTAAAGGTTTCAACCCTTATTAACTACTTTCTTCATTCTCTTCAATTTAAGTCATTAAGGTGCATTTTCCTTTTGATGGCATTAAAACTATTTCAAGTAGATATTTTTAAAAGCTTTATTTATTATGAGAACAATCTAATATAGCATTGATGCCAAAACCTATCATGATTTTTCTATATAAACATACTAAACATCCTTTCTAATGCATTTGAGACATAAGGCAAAATATACTCACATAGTAAGTGTGACAACCCTCAACTCATACTAAGTTTCAAGATTTTGTCATTTGGTGCACAAGGAGGCACTTTTTCAAGATACTAACCATCTTGGTAGTACTCTAATCTGAGCACGCAATATTGGAGTCTCTTATGAGTTAATTCCAATTTGACATATAATCTCTTCTTTGTTCGGCATGCAATTTATTTCCTTTTTTATCCCTTCGCTATCCTAGAATTATGTCAGAAGCCATTTCTTGTCGAGGCCCTCCCGCCCCGCCTCGCGTCGCCCGATCAGTCATTGCCCTCATTAGACCGGGTTATTGTAGTAAGGATCACATGATAATTGGAAAGGGCACACCCATACTAGCTTGTACCCTATTTTCTAGGAATGAAGAGGAAAGATTCTTTTTGAAGAGAGAGAAACTTTGCTTGAAGGTCTGTGGAGTAATATAATGTAAGACCTTGGGTTCGCCATTGTACACATGACACTAAGTTCTCATAGTTATTGTTCTTCTTAGGGTAACCTATACTACCACAATAAAACGTATTTGTATAGTTAGAGAGCTTAGAATCTTATAAGCTAGTTCAGGACTCCCTCCCTAGGTGATGTAGGATAGGAGACATGCGCTTGGCCTCACTTGCATATTGCCGGGGCGCAGTCTCTCCTGCCATCTCTCCATACTGTCTCGGCTCTGGGTCGTCACATTCTCCACCCTTTACGGCATAGTGCCATCACTGTGGCCCCATAGATTGTGGGAGTCGGCTGTAATATCACCTGTAAGACCCTAGGGCACTATACACATGTTGTCCGCTTCGAATACTAAGTTCTTACAGTTTTGTTCTTTTCATGGTAGCTCATGCTATTCCAAGAAAATGTGTATGTACAATTAGAGAATCTAAAACCTTATTAGCTAGCCCCGGACTCCCTCCTAAGCGATGTGGGATAGGAGACATACACTTAGCCCCTCTCGCATACTGCCAAGGCGCAGCCTCCCCTACCATCCCTTTGTACCACCTTGGGTTTGAGTTGTCACATGTAATATCTAAGCATTTTGCATCATGCCTTCTCTTTTTCAGTTGATTCAAAGAAAGAGCGGTTTAAATATAAATTTTCTATATGCTCAACTTTTCAACATCCTGTCTCAATCCACTTAGGCACTATTCCCAAATTTATTAAAGAGTATCTTTCAATTAGGGTTGTACTAACTCAGACTCCAACATATATGGACTCTAGCTTCCTATGACAATCCTGGCTGTGAGGATTCACCTAAATCAATTTTGGTCTCCTTTGGAGAGTATTTCTACTATCCTAATACATATTCGCCCCTAACAATTTTCTGGTGAAGAAATGTGGTAAAAAAATTGACTCCTCTAATATATTTTTCATGCCAAAATCTAATATTGATAAAATCCATTGCCCACTAGCAAATATTGAGGAAATTGTCCAATAAGTCTATAACACATTGCATGGATACTAATTTAGTTTCAAACATTTCAATTTTGCTAATTTAGCTCTAAGTCTTTTCGTGAAATTTCAATTGAGTCATTTTGAGTAATTTTCGCTTGAAATCACTAATGTGACAATGTGCCGTTTAGGATAGCCGTTACTGACTAGATCTCTACTTTAGTGATTTCTAGCGAAAATTTGGCCAAAGGAACTATATTGGAATTTCACACAAAAGTTCATGTTTAAATTAGCAAAATTGAAAATTTATCATTAAATTAGCATTTGTATAATAGGTTTATGATTGATTTAGTAATTTTCCAGGCAAATATTCGCTTACACATTTAGTTTTTTATATCATAAAGCAGAACATCTTTTGCAATTATTCTAGGTTCTTCTTTTGGGATTTATGATGACCTCCAACTAACATAATCTGCAATCTTACTTAATAAATTACTCTCTCCAATTTCTCTGTCTTACTTTCTCTTTCTGATTCTCATTGGTTTTTTATTCCTTTACCTTCATCTACGGTGAGTTTCCATAATCTGTTGACTAATTTTTGCTTCAAATAATCTGATTTGGTTCCTAACTTGAAGTCCGGTTCTTTTGTTGGTACCTTGATATCAACTGGTGATTCTAGTTTCTTCTCTTCTGGTCTCTTGCCCAATTTTATTTCCTTTCTGTTAAGAACAAATTACCATATTTGTTGTATTCTATTACTGATCAACTTCTTCTAAAGTAGCAGGTCTATTCCATTCTTCTTTCTTGCCACTCACCTCATGTGGTGATGCTGTGGTGCTCTGTCATAATTTTTGTCCATTCGCAAGAGGATGGATTGATCTCTGAAGCTATGCATTTATTGTAGTATAAGTTGTATAATGATCTTCTATGTTTTGTATGCTTCCTTGTTTAACTCTAGGCAAAGCCGATCAAATAATTTATGTTGTATAATTGTTGTGATTTATCTCACTATTTTAGATGAGAATTTCCTCTGTCAGACAAACAAAATACAACAAAATGACTATACGAATGTATGTCAACTTAAAAGAAATTTTTAATGGGCAACACCATAATTCTGGATATGGTCGTAGTCGTGCATGAACCCATAGAAGCTTCCCTTGGCACTTTCGGAGTTTGTCAAACCGTCCATCTTATCTTCTCCTGTTGTTGCGTGTGCTCCATGGAAACCATCTCAATAATTGATTAAATAATGTGCAAAAATTAAGCTCGGCAACATGTTAGGTATAGCATTAAATAAGAACCCAATCTTTACGTCTGCTAAAGAAAAATGGTAGATCTTTACACTTTATGATGCCCAGAAAAGCAAGTTCACTTGTCCGACTATATGTAAATATGACCGGACTATTTCTGTTTTGGATTATTAATAAGTTAGTTTAATAAACTTTTTTCCAACATATTTCTGATTGTTGGTTTGTGGGCATCACTCACACACAAAAGTAAATATATATATGTGGGCAATATACATGATTGTAACCCATTACTCAAAAGATTGGCTGGAAGAAAATATGACTTATTCCCTGTAAAATAAATTAAGATGATATTTGTGCTGAGACATTGCCACTTCAATTTCCTTGGCTCTTTAGTCTAGTCTTTAGGGCCTCTCCCCTGAATTCTGGAGAAGCCAGTAAGCAACATATTATTGAAAAATCTTACGGGAAAGGTAAAGAGTCCCACTCCATGTCAGTACAAGAGTAATATGTTTCTACAAGCCTCCACATAAACTGTGGCCTATTTTAGTATATTTAAATATTAAATCACAGCTTTATTTAACAGCTTACTTTTAGAATAGTTACCAGTGATCATATGAAATTTCAGGCGGTTCTGAGTCCAAATAATCTTGATAGACCCTATTTGCGTTCCTAGTTATATATTTCAATGCTTTAATCTTGGCCAAAGTTTAGCCTATGTGTAAGGGGAAGTTTTTCGAACAGCTTAAGAACAGTACGCAAGATGCAGTACCCATGTCCTTTTAACGCTTCTCTATCAGATGATTCTTTGCTAGATAGTCAAATTTAATACCTTAGTCACATGGCAGTGCCATTATCTTTGGTAATTGAAGGTACTTGTGCTTGCATTTATTGTCAGCCTGTTGTTCTTGAAATACCAGTTGATTATGAGTGCTTTAAAATCCCTAGGGGGGTCCTTGCTATCGACTTGGTCTCTTGCCTTCCTTTCTCCTGCACTAACTCGTACTATTTCTCAGGAACTTTCTTTGATGTCATTCAACCGGCTTGTACCCAACCCTGCTTATTCTGCTCCTAGCTTACAAATGTTAACAAATAGCAGAGATACGGCCAGCTTGACCGTTAATGTAGCAAACCGGATGTCCCAAAGAAATATTGGGTTTATGCGGCTCGACGAAATTCATAGGCAGATGAGGGTATCTGAGGTCGTTGAATTGGCAAGAGCATTTAAATGAAGAGTTCGTGTTTATGTTGGCGATCATGTTTCATAAGAGCCCTTATACATCCCGGTGTTTCGTAAATTTTGATGGCATCGGCATTTTTGAAGCTAGCCGGAAAAACTGAGCAAGCAAGGGTCCCTGCTTACTGTTTTGGCATAATGGTGCAGTAGATGGGGAGTTTTGGCACACTGAAGTGCAGCATAATCAGGGAGGACAATTTTCACGCTGAGAGGATTATACCTTGAAACAGCTGAAGTAGATGCCTATTAGGTTTTGGTCGCTTCAAGATTCCTGCTTTTGTTCTTATGCTCCGAACCGTGTGGCTGGTGAGCTTATGTAATTTTCCTATAAAATGGTAACAGATGAGGCCAACAAGAAAAACCCAGCCCATGTTTCCCAAAGCCCAAGCTTAACACATTATTTTGTTAGCCTTAGCCCAAATAAATTAAAAAGATCTTCTTTTCTTTCCACAAACTTCGTGAATGACAAGAATAAGAGGAAACGAAGGCAAAAGAGAGGAGAGAGAAAGCTTGCGCGTACACGCCACGGTACCTCGTCAAGCGGGATTAACTTCATTTAGTAGTGCTTGTGACTGAACTCATTGTTTGTCTAATTTGGAGTAATTTCGAGGTTAAAATTAATTCCAAAGTATGGTTGATTGAAGTGGACTTTTAAAGTTTCGCATGTGATTTACGCATAATGGACAAAAACGAATGTTCCCCATGAAGGAATTTCTTCATCAGTGCGTAGGAGACAATTGATCGATGAATAAACGTAGTTAGTTGAGTAGTTCATTAGATTAGTGTTGTACTTTGAATTTTGATGTCATTTTTTGATATTTCTTGAAATATGCATATACTCCAAGAAGTTCAAGGCTGAATATACGCCATCTCCCTTGACCCTTCTCTTCTCTGAGGAAAAGGCATGTTGCAGAATAATGCAAACCAGATGCGGAATGTCATTTACAGACCCATAGCAACCTTAGACAATGCGTTTTAACTTTTATCACAAAGTAACTACTTTCTAGAGTTACAATCATTCAATCCTCATACCTTGTGAGAACTATTATACTGGATTCTAGGCTCAGCGGCTTCTTTCAACCATGGAGGAAATTCAATGTGGAGAACCTGAGAGTGTGGTGGGGATGGCAAGGGAGGCTGCGCCAATGGGTAACCTAAGAAGTTAAGCACATGTCTTTTGTTTCACATCGCTTGAGAGAGAGTCCTGGGTTAGTTTATAAGGTTTGAGTTCTCTGTTCTGCGTAACGCGTTTTAAAGCAGTGTGGGCCGAAGGTCCAAAGAAGACAGTATTACACATGGCGACCATGAGGGATGGTAGGATGGCAACGGAGGCAACTCAAGAAGCTAAGCACCTGTCTCTTGTCCTACATCGCTTAGATGAGGAGTCTTAAGCTAGTTTATAAGGCTTAACACGTTTTAAATCAAGCCATGATGGCCGAAGTCCCAAAATAGACAATATTACATAGTGGTAGCCCTGGGATCCTTACATTTAACGTTCCTTGTACTGATAAGACGACTTCTCATCTTCTATTTTTCGGCCAACCATAATATACTCTTGGAAAATGTGCCACTTGTGGACAATCATGGTCTCTTCCATCTCCCATTAGTTTCTTCACTAACTCATTGGGCATGTCAATGCACTTCAGCACTTTCAGCTTTTCCAAGGTGCCCAATACCAGATGGAGCTTTCTCCAGTACCTTTCAATCCTCAATAATCAACTCCGCAAAACAAGGCATTGATCCCTTCTCCACTTCCACGCATTTGAGTTTGTCAAAAGTACCAAGGCCCAGAACCTCTAGCTTCACGAAGGCTGCTGCTTTAAAATGCAACCTGGTTCCTTAATAAGCTTGAAGCAACTTGAGATGCACAAGATTAGGCAAATTCTCTAGAGACCACAGTGGATTATCCTTTGGCTGACCCCACGACAGGCGCAATACCATTAGGCTATCAAGAGATGATATGCAACGTGGTGATGCCTCCAGACGTCCTGTCAAGTAGATTCTCTGGAGAAATGGAAGGGGATAAGTGAGGGGTTGTAGATCAATAATCTCATATTGCTTCAAGCTTGATTAATTTTTCAATCGACGAGCATAATTCCCTTCCATATTCTTTAGCCAACTTCAAGATGCCTAGCCTATTCAATTCTTTCAACTTTCCAAGCTCTCTAATTAAGCTGCCGTTTCTCTTGTCAACTGCTTCTATGAAGCAGAGCTTTTGCAGGGACTGCAGAGCCCCTATTTCTTTTGGGGACTCGAAGCCATACTTGGACCCCGAGTAACTTCTGTCTCCATAACCATGTATGAGTAAATGACGAAGTTGTTGGTGCTTCAAGAACTCAACAGGCAATTTCGTGACAAATGTCTGTTTGAGGTCCAAGGTATCAAGGTTTTGAAGCTTCACTATGGAATTTTTGCTTTTCCTGAAATTAGATATCTTAGGTAGAACCACTCAGCAGCTTGAGCTGGGAACCTTGTCAAAGAAGCTGTTCCCAAGTCCGGAACAGTGAGCAGTCTCAATTCACTACCTAGAACAGCATCCATGGAAGATCTCTCTTCCCCAAACATGTATGAAGATTGTAGTTAAGACAATGACCTTTTCTGTTGCATGGCTTCCAAGCTGGTCTGTATAGATGGATGATGAATTTTATCGACCATTTTTGATGTTCTATTATGGCTGTTTCTGCGAAGCCATGGTTGCTCAAATTTGAAGTGATAATATACAGCCAAAAATCATGGATACGACGATACTTGATCCTTCCATCGCTTGTTTTAACCGGGACCTCTAGCAGGCTTCCATTCGGGAGCTCGTTTAAGTAGTCCTGGGCTACTTCTTCCACCGTCATGCCTTCTTTCTTGTCTACAAATCCTTCTGCAATCCATAATTGAATTAATCTCCGACAGTTAATGAGGTAAACCTTGGGAAACACACTCAACTGCGATAAACAGGACTTAAAGTAGTATGGCAGGTCATCAAGACTAAGTGAAAGGACTCTCTTCAAGGTTCTGAATTTGTTGTTGCAGTTGATTTCAGTACAAAGACTGTGACGTACCAGATCCCATTCAGCCTTTTTTCTTGTTTCTGCCAAAATACCAGTGATGGCCACAAAAGCAAGAAGCAACCCTTGCACAATTATCAGAATTCCCGTATCAATTCTTGTAGGTTTTAGAGATCACACAACAGGAGAACGAGAGCAATTAAAAGACTACATTTTTATTGAATGGCTCACAAGAACCTTACATACGAGCTTTATTTATAGAGCATCGAGGGGCACAACTAAAACGCTAATTGCCATATCTAATATTTTTAAACAGCTAACTCCGAACAATACAAACATATTTTTGATGCCTCCTAAATGGCATCTAGAGACAGGCTCGCAGTCACAGCTACCTTGCAAGAAATTTACAACTGTGGGTTCTCATGGCTCCTCGTGCTCGTGCCTTGAACGGGCACTGATCTTATCTCTCTGAAGTGATCTCTCAATTAACTGGACATCCCAACCGCCATCTCTCCAGTAGCCAAAATATACATGTGGAACATGCGCAACTTTCTGATACTCATCATCTTGTCCACCTTGCACAAGCTTCTTGATGAGCTCATCCGGCATATCGAAAATTTCCAGCACTTTCAGCTTTGTCAGGTGTTCAATGCCTGATGGAAGCTTCTCCAATAACTTGCAACGCTGAATGATAAACTTCTCAAGATAAGGCATTGCTCCCTTCTCCACATCTATGCACCTGAGTTCGTCGAAATGATCAAGACCCAGAGTCCTTAGCTTCTTGAAGGCTTTTGCTTCAAAGCACAATGAGCTTCCTTCATAAACCTGAAGCAACTCGAGATGCATAAGATTTGGCAGATTTTTGAGAGAAACGAGAGGGTCATCCTTTAAGCGACTGTGCCTCAGGTGCAATTTCGTCAGGCTAATGAGAGAGGGTAGCCAGTGTGGTAAAGCCCCCAAGCGTCCTCTCAAGTAGATTCTCTGAAGGAATGAAGGTGGACTAGAGAGGTGCTGCAGATCAATAATCTCATCATCATCAACAGAAGCTACAGATATTGCTCGAAGCCTGGTTAGTTTGGAGATCGACAAGCACAAATCCCTTCCATCTTCTTTTCTAAGTTTCAAAATGGCTAACCTATCCAGTTGTATCAACATTCCAAGTTCCCTAATCACACTGTTCCTACTCTCGTCATCTGCCTCTATGTAGCAGAGCTTCTGAAGGGATTGCAAAGCCCCTATTCCCCTAAAACCCTAAAGCCGAATTTGAAGGATGAATAGGATATATTCTTGTAACTATAAACAAGGAGATGACGAAGTCGTCGAAGTTTCAAGATCTCAAAAGGCAGCTCAGTGACTTTAGTGTGTTTAAGGTCTAGAGTCTCTAAGTTTTGAAGCTTCCCGATAGAACTTGGTATTGTACTCACCTCAGTGAACCTGAAACTTAGATACTTTAGATAACACCAATCAGCAACTTGAGCAGGGAACCTTGTTAATGGAGCCGCTTGCAAATCCAAAACATTCAGTAGTTTCATATCACTAGCTAGAACCTCATTCATAAATGATCTCTCTATCCCAAACGTATATAAAGAACGAAGTCGAGACCATGACAAGTTCTTTTGCAGAGCTTGAAGGGTGTTCTGTATTGACAGGTGACGGACTTTATCTGGCCATTCATGATTTTCTTCTTTGGATATTTCTGCAAAGCCCTGATCAATTGACTTTGAAGTGATAATGTCCCGCAGAAAATCATGGATGCGACAATACTTGACCCTTCCATCACTTCGTTTAGAAGCCACCTCTATCAGGCTTCTGTTCAACAGCTCCACGAAGTATTCCTTAGCAACTTCTTCCAGGGTCTTTCCTTCTTTCTTTTCCACAAAACCTTCTGCGACCCATAACCGCATCAGTCTCCTACGATTAATGGGGCAACCCTCAGGAAATAAACTTAAGTGCATAAAGCAGGATTTTAGGTAGTATGGCAGATCATTAAAGCTAAGGGAAAGAACTCTCTTCAAGTTTTTAAGTTTGTCGTTGCAGTCGATCTCAATATGAAGACTGCGACGAACCATTTCCCATTCATAGATCCTCCATCTGTCCTTTGAGGCCAGAACACCGCTGATGGCCACGATTGCCAGTGGAAGTCCTTCACACTTTCTCAAAATGTACTTACATATCTCTTCCAGGTGGGAAGGGCATGAGTTCCCCTGAAATGTCTTCCTACAGAAAAGCTCCCACGACTGTTCCGGATTGAGCGGCTCCATCTTTTTTTCCTGCCCATTGAACTCCTTGCAGGAGGTAGACGCCAGATCTGCATTCCGGGTAGTGATGATCACCCGGCTTCCATGACCATTGGTAGGAAAGGCATGCTTGATCGCATCCCATTCGTTTATGTGCCATATGTCATCGAGGACAATCAGGTACCTCCTCCTCTGAAGCAAGTCCTTGATGATCATCTTCAGCCAGTGGCTAGTCATAGTGTTGGCTCCATGAGGGACCGGTTTCCTGTTCACCCTTATAATCTGATCAAGCATGTCTTGGAGGACCTCTTCAATCTTCGGGGACCGACAGAGAGTGATCCAAGCATGCACTGTGAAATGCTCTTTCACAGCAGGGTCTTCGAAGACTTGCCTCACCAGAGTGGTTTTGCCCAACCCTCCCATTCCCACGATGGAGATGACCTCACGCCTGAGACCCCAGTCAAGTAACTGCCCAACCAGCTCGTTTTTTGGTTGCTCAATTCCCACTAGGTCAGTTTTGTCTAGGAGAACGGCATTGCCTCGGTGGTCCTGCCATGTGTCATTCGTGACAGTCAAGCTCAGATCTTGTTGAGCCCTGCTGAATTTGTGCAACAGCTTTTGGTACCCATCACATATACCCTTTACTCTGGAGTTGATGCGCCCTATCTCAGACGTGACACGGTATCGAGCCTTCAGGTTCTTGATACAGCAGGACATCCTGCTGATGAGGCCAGTGAACCCAACTACATGATCATGTCTCAGGACCAGTGAGAACTCATCAAGTGCATCCGCCATATCATAGGCTGTGTTTCTCAACTGCTTCACCCACACTTTGACTTCGTCATCAGTTTCCTCGAGGGAATCTGCAACCCTGAGGGAGCCCCGGACACGCTCGAATTCTACTTTCACTGAGAGAGCTTCTTCTCGAGCATTCGTCAGGCACCTCACCTCATTCTCAAAGAATTGTGTGAGCTTGTTGAGTAGGAAACTCACTGGGCTCTCTGCCATGCCTCTAGTCTGGTGAGGCTTTTGGTCCTAAAGGTTTTAGACTAAGGTTAGAAAGGTGGTTTTAGACGTTTCAAAAGTTAAGGCTTTTCATAGTGTCTGAAATTGAGTCTTATATAGCTGCTTTCCGTGGAATCCATGTCTGCTAAGCACATTGCACAAGTTTTGGTTTAGATTGCCTCTGAATTTTGCATGATCCTGTTAAATATTTTTGCCTTTGACAGCAAGCAGTTCAATTGTCTTGTTTCATGTAGAAAAGTCTTCAAGTATGTTTAGTACTTTATTCTTTAGTAGTCTTACGTTATCCAAAAAGATAAACCGAAATTTCTTAATTTGTCAGCAGAAATAACTTGTATAATGCTGTCTGAATATTATATATCTAATGTGAAATCACAGGAAGTTTCGAAGGAACTTTCCTGTTTTATTTTGTTGGAGTAGATTCTTATCTGCATCCGGGAACGGTGACTTTAGATGTGCTTGTCGTTAGTCCACAATCATGTCATTTTCTCTGGGTAGCTTATCGAAATATATTTGAGATACCAGTCCCTGCTCTTAAATTTTATTGAAAAATTTGCATTGCAAGGTAAAAGAGTTGACTTTTGACTGATATTGATGGAGCAAACTTTCAATCCATTCAGAATATCATGATGGCCAAGGATAATCCATCTGTCCATCAACTGTTAAGTGAAATTCGACGGCTAATCACTGAGTATCACAAAAACCAAATTTATTTTTTGACCAGGTTACATGAAGAAAATTCAAGCAACAATTCATTGCTAGCAAGTAGAAGAGATCATCAACTACAGTAAGGGGACGAATGAGCAACTGAGCTCAGATCTTTCGTCAATTCCACCGTACACTGCTCTTATTTTTTTTTTTTATGGCATTACCCTACTGAATCATCAAATACGAAATGGTCAAGATTGCACATACACAACTTGTTCATATTAAATAGCGATATATATATATATGTCGGAGAAGTGGACCAAATTTGAGAGGAAAGCGACACTTATTGAACTAAAAAAGGACTATCATTACGGCTGAAGCGATCAAGCAAAATAAAGTGAAGAGTCGCATATGAGTCATTAAGGACAGATGGCATTAAAATATAGAATGACATCAACAAAACCTTTATAAAATACCTAATTATGGCGCCTTTTAGATGAGAATAGAGTGGTTGTCAGAGTCTATTATATAGAGTTGATTAGGATTCCACGCGGAGGAAACGCTGGCTTTGACAAGCCACTATTCCAAGTCTGGACGTGAACCCCCTCCCGACAAGTTTTGAAGAATATGCAACTAATATAACAACCACTTGTTACATCCAAATTGTTAGGCCACTGTCTCTAATCAAACTTCTTGTTTACTAGCCAAGTTCTCTGCAAGTGCTGCATATATTTTCATATTATTGTTGATAAGAGAGACATTTACTGAATGGCTATTGGCATAGGCCGGCTATCAATTTCAGGTAATTGTTTCCAGTGAAAGTGACTGAACATCTGCAGGCAACTATTTTGTTTCAGAATACTAAAGGTTTTCTAAAGCTTGCTTATCGTCAAATAAAAAAATCAGCATACAGAACTTTATAGTGGGACAAGACTTTTGAACTGTCGCCTCCGCAGAAGCTCAGAGGATAAGAAGTTGTCGGTATTCACCTAGCAATTTCTGTGCAACTTCTTGTTGGAGTTGCTGTTGTCATGCAGGCGTAAGAACATCAAGTGGAGTATTGCTAAGATATTGTCATTTTTTTTTTACCTAGGGAATCTCGTACCACCGGTAGTCGGTGAGTAAATCCTAGAGTAACGCTAGCGGATGACTTACTACCCCGGCATCACACTTAAGACACCAAGCGCCTTCACTGAGTTTCGAACCCCTCACCTTTGGATAAAAATCAATGGAGCTCTTATTCAGCGGAGCTACCATGGCCGATGGTGTATTGCTAAGATATTGTTAATGTCCATTATACTTGAGAAAGTGGAGATTAGTTCACCTACCACCTATCAATTTCTTAGGACCTCACCACCGCTTGCCTACGTGGTCTAATTGGATAAGTGCTCCCATGATCATTTGCGAGAGGAGAGGAGTTCGAATCCCGCTGGCTGCACGGGATCTTAAGTGCGATGTCGGGGTGGTGAATCCTCCGCTAGCGTCGCCCCAGGATTTACTCCCGTTACCTTGGCCTGTCGGGCTGTCCGTGGTACGGTGTGCGGGGTTTCCTGGGTCATCAAAAAAAAAAAAAAAAAACTTCTCAGGACCTCAAGCTGAATGATCCTCCCCGATCCTGGAAATTACCCGATCAGCACAATCTGTGAACTGAACAACCTCCAAGCTTGTACAAGCAGTCCATCTCCATAACTCTATCCTATCTCGGCAACGAGCCAGTTCTTCAACCCCTACACGCCTCCATATTTCGGGATACCACTATTACCTACAAGTCTGCACAATTTCTTCCGTTCTAACAGTTTCCATTACCATTAGTATTTTACTGGAAAGTACAAGATCAACATTTTCTTTTTGGGCCAAAACGCACAAGATCAACCGGTTACATTTTCTCAGTTGAATGAGAGGAAACCAAGCGTCTTTACTTGATGACATCATCGAAAAGTCCAATGGACCGTTTCTTCCTAGGAAACTGGGGCGAAATTAATCTAAAATGGTTCTAAATAAGTAGGTGAGGTCACATGCTTAGAAACTTCATAGTTCCCTTTTTAATTAATATTTCTGTGCCTTACAAGATTTGCATCATCATTGAATAAACTAATAAGAGAATTCCCTATCCAACTTCCCAATAAAAAACTCCGGCGTTGGTCCCAAGAAAGCTCTTGCCCTTGTACAGTCGAGGTAACCAGACCAAGTCCGAGGTACAAGTTACAACAACAAATCAGAGAATGGAAAAGGACGTTGATTACAACTGAGCTACTAAACTATGAGCAAATTGTCACACTCAATCATCAATCACTAGTGAGGTGAAACTTTAGAAACAGGGTCCACCGATGGATTTTTAAGAAAAATTTGGAGTGTTCAAGACTTCACCACCATAATGATGGTGACCCATTTCGTCGTCTTAAACAATTATTAAGAGCCACTCCTTATTTAGGTCATTTGTCCTGGTGATAACTCTCCAACCTTGTTGGACTAGGTCGTTACAATAATAAATTAAAAATCTCTGAATTTCCAGTGATCTTCCAAAATGAGATTGATCGGTGATGGCCACGTCTAGACTTGACCATTCCAAGTGCCAGCGGATCCGGATGGTTGTAGTTAACAAATGCAAAATAATTTCGTCCTAGTTGCATGGTTGCCTGGGGCGTACACGCTTACTCGAAGCAAAAATTAGTTGTTTTCGTGACGTCAAGCGTAATTAATTTAACGAAACCCGTGAAAAATATTAAACTACATTATCTTAGACAGATTTAGCGTAAACCTTTGGACGCATCTTAAAAATCTGAACCAACGCCATTGAGGCAAATCTACTCTGATGCCACTAAAATTCCAAAGGCTGGAGGTTTGGTATGGAAATGTTCAACTTCTGATGTCCAGTCATTCCGCCTGTTACCCTATAGAATTCTCATTTTTTATCTAAAAATTCTCAATTTAAGGTTTAATCTCAAATCTGTCCTAAATTTCTTTTTGTATAAAAAAATCACAAATTTTAACTCTAATTCCAGATCTTCTCCCTTAAGCCCTCCGTCCAAAAGTTGTCGTTAGTCGTCCCTAATTTCCCTAATTTCATATCAAAAGATGGTTTCATTTTGAAGATAATTTTTCATGTCACCTTGCCGACATGGATATCCTACCAATGGGGAAATGCTATGTTAAATAACTAATGACGATTTTTGGATTGAGGGTTAACAAGGGTAAATTTGAGATTAGATTGAAAGTTAATAATATCTTTTAGACAAAGAAAAGCTCGAGACAAATTTGAGATTTGAGTTAAATGTTTGCAATTTTGTTTGGACAAAAATTATTCAGGACATATTTGAGACTGGACCTAAATTTCAGGGTTTTTTAGACAAAAAAATTTGGGCCAATATTGAAACTAAATCTAAAGTTGGGATCTTTTCTGGCAAAAAAACGTTCGGGACAGAATTGAGATTAAATCTAAAATTGGGGCTTTTTTAGGGAATTAGGCCCTAATCATTCCATTAGTGTATGGCTGTTTGTTTATGATGCACACGCGCTTTAACAAATTAAAAATCCTTGTACTCTTTGTCTTGGCTAAGTTGAAAGTGACAAGCATTGAAATCTTTTAGTATGATTGCATGCTCCTTTAATTTGCTTGGTTCGTGTATTAACATACCTAACTCTGTGAATTTTTTTATTGAATTGTTGTTTAACTTTTCAAAGGAACTGATGGGGAAACATAAGTAATTTCCAATCCCCTCTTGTCTTATATCTGCAGAAACTTCCCGGAAACTTGTTGGATACTTCTGATGTAGTTCTAATCAAAATTCTTGTTTACTAGGCAAGTTCATGGCAAGTGCTGAATATATTTTCATATTAATGTTAATGAGAGCGACATTTTCTCAAATGGCTATCGCCATCGGCCAGCTATTAATTTCAAATAATGGTGTTTGGCGAAAGTTACCAAACATTTGCAGTCACCTATTCTGTTTCACTATACCATTGTTTTAATAGCTTTCTAAAGCATGCTTCGTTGAATAAGAGAGTCGGTCGAGGGTTTGTGGTAATGAATCAACTTAACTTCACACAGAACTTTATAGCGGACAAGACTTTTGAACTCTCACCTCCTCAGAAGCTCAAGGCAAAAAGAAGTTATTGGTATTAACCTAGCAATATCTGTGCAATTTCTGAGAAAGTGGAGACTAGTTCACGTTCACCTACTATGACTAGACAAGCAACTGCGGTCATATACTTAATACAGAGATTTTTAAATGTCTACCTCGAAGCGATCTAGGCTCTAGTATCTGATAAAGTAGATTTCTTGCCCTCCCCAGCCAAGTGAGAAATAGGCCCAGTCCAAGTACGACAAGGGCTCCCGTTACGTCTAGGGGCATGTGTCCAAGCAATTGCTACATAAATGACGTGAACTGTTATTGATGTGCCTTGGGAAATTATTGATGTGATTTAACATATCTTAATGTTCTTCTAACGTTGTAAATCACTGTACTTCACTCAATTTACTATCTTGCAAAAATGAGTATTTTGTTTATAGTATACGTAAGGGTCCCTTTAACAATTTGTGAAACCATTTCATGTCAATCGCTTGTGACATTAACTTAAAAAAGAGGGGCATCAATAGATACCGTGACAATATTAAACTGATCACAGCCTTCTGGATAAGTTTAAGTCGTCATTGGTGCGTCAAGTGGGGACAGTTTGAAATGAGAGGGCGGTAAAAACTCCTTCACTGAGCTCTATGGGATGATAAGTTTCAGGATGGGCAGTTTCTAAACTAAGGAATTTGGAACCTATCCTATCGTACTCATTTCATGAATTTGGGAATCGAGAATCGAACCGATTCCCTTAAGAATTGGCTTGGAATTGAACCAGTTGAGTCCCTGATTGACTCGGAACTCAAGCCTAATTTTAAGTAGTATGACTATATTATGAGGAAAACATATTCATGTGATAATCTGCGGCATGGTGGTTAAAGCCTCCCAACATATTAATCTCTTTGTAAAAATTGGGAATCGAACCAGTCAGGGTCAACTCTTTAATTTTTCTCCCATCAACAATCATTATTGGAAGGCCAAACGATATAATTGGAAACCTTCTACTTGTCATCAGTCAATTTTTTTTTTTTTTTTTTTCATATGTTGAATGGATCAAGTTACCCCACCCTTACTTACCATGTCACATGAATTTTGGACTTAATTGAATCTTTTAAACCAATGCTAAATAAGATTATCAAAAAGTGGAAACATAAGTACTGATTTCAGTGTGGATAATATTAAGTGTTGAAAATGACAACAAAATGTTTTTTTTTTGACAACTAAAAATTAATAGTTGAATATTATAAATTTCTCACAAAACATAAGACAGTGATCATTATTAGTAGGTTTTAGCAATATATTTGGGAAGATTGTACTAGCCATCAATTATTTTTCCGATGGAATGAATTAATTAACCCCTCCCTTAATTACCATATTAAGTAAAATATCGACTTGATTGAGTCTTTTTAAGTCAATACTAATTAAGGTTATCAAATAAAAATCTCGTTAGGCATTTGAGTTTTCTATTTTCAACGCTTAATTGAATTGTGACATATGCCTCAAGTGAACTGAAAATATTAATTTTCGGCATTTGCGGTTATGAAACACACCTTTACTAGTTAGGATCCTGCTATAAGAAGCCCCCTAAATACTTGTTAAGCAACTGAATAAGAGAAATTTACAATTTTCCATATGCTTATTATGTTGGTGATACGCATAATCAATGCTTTCAAGATAAATTATTTCATTATTGGACGGGCTGACTTTTGAGCCAGCATTTGAGACTTGGCACTTTAAAAGTAGCAAAATTAATTTAAGACACTACATGGACAAGCGTCGAATATTGGACATTCAAATTCATAGTTCGCCCTATAGGATTCTCTAGTATCAAGAGCAAGCAGATGATGGTAACTACCAAGAACACCCGGAGAACACTCTGTCGATAGTTCAAGGATATAATTTTTTTAACCAGGTTTATCATACAAAAATTGACCTGATCTCCCTTTCATGCAATCAAGGAAAACATGAGACTTGACATTGGCCAGAAAGTTCAGTTCTGCAAGAAAACCACTCATACCCGGTAGCTTACTACAGAAAAGCCGTAGCTGCAAGAGCTGAAGGCCAGCATCAGAGACATCTCAAACCTGGAGTAAGCATTATATAGCAGGAGCATTAAATCTTCCGGTGGTGAAATCGCTTTTCAATAAGAACTCATAACAGGTTGAATCTTGACCGGTCTGCCTGAGCCAATCTTTGGATACATATAGTGAGCCTTACGAGATCGGGACAGGGTTGAATCCCTCTTATTGTAATTCTAATTATCCTACTCCGATGAAATTTCCTGACACCGATGAAAAAGGGACATCGTAAAACGAGAACAAAGTAATTAGTTCCAGTACATGGTTTAGGTTTCAGGGATCACACAACAGAGGAAGAGCGAGAGCAATTACAGAAGACTACATATTTACTGAATGGCTTACTAAAACATCACGTACGAGCCCCATTCATACAGCATTAAGAGACACAATTCAAACCCTTATTGCCTTATCTAATATCACCAAATAGCTACCTCCAAATAGTATTAACATAGTTTTGACTGCTCCTAAATGTCATTTACAGACAAGACTCGCAGCCACAGCAACCTTACTATACATTCACATTTACGAGTCATCAGTCACAAACACTCCGTAGACTCACAGTTATTCACTAATATGGTACATTCACTTCCAACATGGTGGGAACTCGTCGCTCCTCATGCTAGTGCCTTGGGTGGAAGCAACATCTCTGTGCACGGATCTCTCGATTAACTGGACGTCCCAACCCTCATCTCTCCAGTAGCCATAATATATTTCTGGAACACGTGCAACTTTCTGAAAGTCATCATCTTGTCCACCTTGCACAAGCTTCTTGACGAGCTCATCTGGCATATCGAAAATCTCCAGCACTTTCAGCCTTGTCAGGTGTTCAATACCTGATGGAAGCTTCTTTAGTAACTTGCAACGCTGAATGATAAGCTTCTCAAGAAAAGGCATTGCTCCCTTCTCCACTTCTACGCACCTGAGTTCGTCAAAATAATCAAGACCCAGAGTCCTCAGCTTCTTAAAGGTTTTTTCTTTAAAGCACAACGAGCTTCCCTCGTAAACCTGAAGCAACTCAAGATGCACAAGATTGGGCAGATTTTGGAGAGACACTAGAGGATCATCCTTTAGGCGACTGCCCCTCAGGTGCAGTTTCATCAGGCTACTGAGAGAGGGTAGCCAGTGTGGTAAAGCCCCTAGGCGTCCTCTCAAGTAGATTCTCTGAAGGAATGAAGGTGGACTAGAGAGGTGTTGCAGATCAATAATTTCATCGTCATCAACAGAAGCTATAGATATCGCTCGAAGTCGGGTTAGTTTGGAGATTGACAAGCACAAATCCCTTCCGTCTTCTTTTCTAAGTTTCAGAATGGCCAACCTATCCAGTTGTGTCAACATTCCAAGTTCTCTTATCACACTGCTGCTATTCTCATCATTTGCCTCTAAGTAACAGAGCTTTTGAAGGGATTGCAAAGCCCCTATTCCCCTAAGGGCCTTAAAGCCGAATTTGGAGGATGAATAGGACACATTCTTGTAGCGATAAACAAGGAGATGATGAAGCCGTTGGAGTTTCAAGATCTCAACAGGCAATTCGGTGACATTTGTGTGTTTAAGGTCTAGAGTCTCCAAGTTTTGAAGCTTCCCAATAGAACTTGGAATTGTACTCACCTCAGTGAACCTGAAACTTAGATATCTCAGATAACACCAATCAGCAACTTGAGCGGGGAACCTTGTCAAAGGAGCCGTTTGCATATCCAAAACAGTGAGCAGTTTCATATCACTAGCTAAAACTGAATTCATTAATGATTTATCTACCCCAAATATATATAAAGAGCGAAGTTGAGATAAGGACCAGTTCCATGGCAGAGTTTGCAGGGTGTTCTGTATTGACAGTCGACGGACTTTGTCTGGCCATTCACGATTTTCTCCTTTTGCTATTTCTGCAAAGCCCTGATCGGTTGACCTTGTAGTGATAATGTCCCGCAGAAAATCATGGATGCGGCAAGTCTTGACCCTTCCATCACTTCGTTTAGAAGCCACCTCAATCAGGCTTCTGTTCAACAGCTCCGTGAAGTAGTCCTTAGCAACTTGTTCAAGGGTCTTTCCTTCTTTCTTTTCAACAAATCCTTCTGCAACCCATAACCGAATCAGTCTCCTACGCTTGATGGGGTGACCCTCCGGAAATAAACTTAAGTGCAAGAAGCAGGCTTTCAAGTAGTAAGGCAGATCATTAAAGCTAAGGGAAAGAACTCTCTTCAAGTTTTTGAGTTTGTCGTTGCAGTCAATCTCACTACGAAGACTGCGACAAACCAATTCCCATTCATCTATCCTGTGCCTGTCTTTTGTAGCCAAAACACCACTGATAGCCACTATAGCAAGCGGCAGTCCTTCACACTTCCTCAAAATAAACTCACAGGACTCCTTTAGATGGGAAGGGCAAGAATTCACCTGAAATGTCTTCTTGCAGAAAAGCTTCCATGAGTGTTTAACTGGCAGAGGCTCCATCTTGTAGACCTTCCCCTTGAATTCTCGGCAGGAGGTGTATGCTAGATCAGCATTCCGGGTTGTGATGATTATTCGGCTGCCGCACGTGTTGTTAGACAGTGCATGTTTGACAGCATCCCATTCGTCAATCCTCCATGTGTCATCTAGAACAACCAAATACCTCATTCTCTGTAGCAAGTCCTTGATTATCATCTTCAGCCAGTATATATTCGTGGTCTCCGCACCAGAAGGAATTGGTTTTCTGATCACTCTCATAATTTGCCGAAGCATGTCGTGGAGGAGCTCTCCTATATTTGGCGAGCCAGAGAAAGTGATCCTAGTACATACTGTGAAATGTTTCTTCACCTCTGGATCTTCATAAACTTGATTTACCAGTGTGGTTTTGCCCAATCCTCCCATCCCAACGACAGAGATAACTTGACGCTTAGAAGTGCCCTCAACCAGCCACCCAATCAGCTGCTTCTTCGGCTCTTCAATGCCCACAAGCTCAGTTTTGTCTAAAAAGAAGGCATTATCTTGGTGTTCTTGCCATGTGTCGTCAGAGTAATTGAAGCCTGGGCAATGTTCAGCTTTACTAAACTTGTAGCGTAGCCTCTGGTGTCCATCACATACGCGTTTGATTCTGGAGTCGATGTTCTGTATCTCCATAATGGTTCGAGATCGAGCTTTCATGTTCTTTACACAGCAAGATATCTTAGAGAGAAGACCAACAAACCCAACCCCATGATCATGTGCCGAGAGAAGTTTGAACTTGTCGAGAGCATCTTCAGTGTCATATGCAATCTCCCTTAGCTGCTTTACCCATACTTTGACTTCCTCATCGCTCTCTTCCAGGGAATCTGCGACCCTCAGGTACGCCCTTATGCATTCAAACTGTCCTCTCACTGAGCTAACAACTTCCTCAGCATCTCTGAAGATTTGCACTTCATTCTCCAGAGAATTTGTGAGCTTGTCAATAACGAAGTTTACAGCAGCTTCTGTCATGCTCTAATGGTGCATGTGGAGAAGTTGAGGATTATAAATCTGCCAGTATCCTTTACATAGTGGCTCCAAAAGTTGGGGAGTCCAATGTGGAAATGGTAAAGCATATGATGTCCATGCTGAATTTTATGTTTTGTGTATCTTTCCTGATGGTCCACATCTGCTATAGACTTGAGCAAACTATAATATTTAGTCATTTTCCGAACGCAGTAATTGTTATTCATTCCTACCATGGGCTATTTAATTTGTTCGATTTTTGTAGAAATACCTCTTAATGGTGAGAATTTCTCAATGTCTCAATCTTTCTTATGAAGTAACGTAGAACTTGTCATGTAACACCCCAAATCTCACAAGAATAGGGGTAATGACATGGCCGTTCTTCCACCTGAAGGATGCAGTAATCACCCAAAACAAACTCCCAAAATTCCCCTCGTGATAATGCTCTTACTCTAACGACCACTAACTAAGGGACCTGAAAAAGAAGAAAGATGAATGGTATGAGTAACCACAATCCAGTGAATAGTGCATATATCTTGTAGAAAACTATAACAAACTTACAATAAGATAATAAGTTATATATGCTTCAAACACCTATATTTATAATAGGAATATACATTTCACAATAATATCAAGACAAATATTAAAAGTCGAGCCAATTGATTAATCTCGTCAAAATCACATGCCAATGGTCAATTCTGTTAGTCAAACTCGTATAACATCATACACCATTGGTCCATTCCGTTGGCCAATCTTCTGCTCAAATATCAACATGGCCTGGCATAATGCCCTATGGCAATAAGACCAACTTTTTCCTATTGGCAAGGTCTCCGCCTATATTGTTGGTGGTTAGCCCACATGGATATCTCAAACTAGTATGCATATACCCACAAGTCTCTTATTAGGCTCACATCATTATTGAGTATCAACACCAATTCACAACATCTTCCACAATCTACAAAACCAAATCCAAAAACCATTTCATATAACAAAATACGTTTTCCAAACTTTTTTAAACTTCATTTCGTAAACCAGTTTACAAATCAGTATATAACCTTTCATAAATTAGGTTCACGAATCCAACATATAACCTTTTGTAGCGTCTCATCGAGATAGAGATAGGAAAAAGATAGATTTTTGTCGTTTGTGGATCACTTGGATAAATGCAATAATTTGCAGAATAGAGTATCCTATAGCTATAGTAGATTAATACACAATCTGTACAAGAGACAGTTGCTTCTTAATCGTAAAATACTTGCACAAATAGCTATATTAAATAGGAATTGTCTTTATATGATTTCTAATGAGATTAGATCATAAAATAAAAAGGAAATTGTAAGGAATTTGTTAGAACATTCGGCAAACCTTTTACAAGTACAAAATCGTGGTAAATGCTCAATCCAAATTTTATGTAATAAAACATGCTTTTAATGATATATTGAATCTATATGACTTTCAACACATGAATTCATAAATTCAAAGAAGAGATGGCACCGCTCACTTGGAAATGCCCAAACCAAACAACGTGTAGCTAAACAACCCGACAATCTTGTAATCCTATCAATTTAAGCGAGAATCAATGTTGAAACCAAGGAAAACACTACCTCAACTACAAAATGGCTTAACTACACCTAAACAATGACAAAAAGACTCCTACACGCTAACAAATTATTAGCTCGAAGTGATTATTCAAACCTCAACACAATGTTAAACTCGGTCTTGAAATCCTAAAATTTTGCTTGACTAAATTGTTGCTTAAAATCAAACTCCATCAAATCGCATGGCTCTTAAATGGCATGATCCACCATTCTCATGAAATCTCGAAACTCCAATTCTGAAAACTATCCTAATTGGATGAACGAGGAGTATGAGCACTTACCAGAAGTTGTGATTCACAATCAAATCGGCTTGGTAAGGTCCACGTAATATGTACGTGAAAATCCTTTCTCTTTTCCCCTTTCTTCTTTCCTTCCTTTCTTTCCCTGTTTTTCGGTCGTGGTCTGCTTTTGTTGACTTTTCAACCCATTTTCTCCTTTTTTTATTCTTTTTTTTACTTCTGACTTGTTGACCGGCGCCATTGCATCAAATAACTGGATTTGCACTAACACTTTTGGGTTTTGGAAACATTTGACCAGGTTCTAATAAAAATCACTGACTAGGCAGCCCACTGCAGGTTTTGAAGAAAATGTCATGCCGATGTTGCTGGAGTATACTATTTAAGCATTTCCATGAAGGCTCGCTGTGAGTTCGTAATATTTTTTGTAGTCAAGTTAATTGAATCTATCTTGTGGGCTATCGCTGTTTCAGCTGTGCATATCGATGCAGTGAAGACTTTCTCAAGCTTGCATTAGGTATAAGTTTGGCATGAGGTTAGGTTTGAGCTGATGAAACAATTTAAGATCAGGTCATATGTAAAAAATTGATGGTGAAGACTTCACAACAATCAATCTTTTCAGGACCTCAAGTTGAATGATCCTCCCCCTGAAACAGGAGGTGACCCAATCAGCACAATCTATGAACCGAACAACCTCCAAGCTTGTACAAGTTACACCATCTCCACAAATGCTCTCCGCCCCGTCTTGGCAACAAGCCAGTTCCTCAACCACTATCCGCCTCCACAATTCGGGATACAACATTTACCTACAAATCTCTGCACAATTTCTTCCGTTCAACAGTTTCCACTGCCATTAGCATTTCGCTGGAAATTACATGATCAAGTGGTTACTTCTTTTGGTTGATTGACAGGAATTCAATCGTCTTTACTTGAAGACATCCATTAAACCGTTGCTTGATGGGAAATTGGGGGGAAATTCATCTAAAATGGTTATAAATAAGTAACTGAGGTCACATACTTGAAATTTAACAGTTTTCCATTTAATTTATCAGTGCCTTATGAGATTCGATCGTCATTGAATAGGCTAATAACAGGATTCTCCATCAAACTTCCTAACAAATACTTGGTTTTGGTCTCCAAGAAAGCTCTTGTTCTTGTACAGTCGAGAGAACTGGACCAAGCCTGAGTGGGACAACAACGTATCAAAAATGGAAAAGGACATTGATTATACGACTGAGCTACTAAAATATAAGCAAATTGTCACACTGCCTCGTCATCACTAGCAACATAAAACTTTAAAAACTGGGTCACACCATTACAGCTTTAAGAAACATTAGAGTATTGACGAATGCATCGCCATCTATTCGGTGGAGTTGATTTGGATCCCATGAGGATGAAAAAGCTACTTTTACCAGCACTAATCCACTGATTCAACGCACCATGCCCGAAACAAGAAAACAATTCCAAGGCGCATGTGCTGAGTCACTCATACCTTTGAATTTACAATGTCTTCCATTTTGTACCTTCTTTTTGGCCTCCCAATTGGCATTTTATCAGACACTTGGTGGACATATTTGCAAGGAAAAGAAGGGCCCTCCAATTTAAAACCCTGCTAGAATCTCAAAGAATGAATTCTTCCAAGATTCAAGACTTAAAAAGAGTGTGTCTATCAAAATTAGATTCACGGCGACTTTTGAAAATGAACTTGATCGGCAATGGCAACATCTAGACTTGACCATTCCCATCTTCAAAGGATTTGGATGATCATCCTTAACAAATGCAAGCAAACTTCCTCCCGGTTACCTGGTTGCCTGAGACGTACACGTTACTCAAATCATATACTATATCTCCTTTCCCGCTATGTGCGTAATCACTTTTAGACAAAAACCCAAAAAAAATTTTGAACTATGTTCTCATGGAAGATACCTCTAAATCTAGGGAAAGAAGAAATACTTCAATTTCATGTGGCACCGGAAGAGATAAAATTACCAAAGGAATATATTCCATCGTATTCAAAAGTTGGTATAAGATTTTTCCTTCCAAATGATAGCATTACCGCTTTCTCTTTGCATGATTTTACTTGTCAAGTATCTTTGGACCATTCACAAACATGTCATAGTTATGCATTTCATATTATGAAGCATTTCTCCATTCCTTTCTTTAGTAGAAGTAATATCTCCTACAAAAATGTTTAAAAATGGTAAGTATTAAGGTGTCAACTGCATTTGACTCATTTTGAACATACTACATTCCATCTTCTCCTACTAAATAGGTTTTTTCATTTCCATGAATGACGATCAAATTGGATGGCTGTGAGTTTGCAATAATTTTTTCTAGTCAAGTTTATTTAAACTATTTTACATGCTATCACTACTTGAGGTTGGCATACCGATGCATTGTAGGCTTTAAAAAGCTTGCATTTCTAGGTATAAGTTTGGATGAAGTTAGGTTTAAGTTGATGAAACAACTTAAGATCAGGTCTCATGTTAAAATTTGATGGGCACTTCACAGCAATCCGGGCAACCTCCAAGCTTGTACAAGGAACCCCATCTCACGAATCCGTGCCATCTAGGCAACAAGCCAGTTCCTCTACCACTATACGCCTCCATGATTCAGGATACCACTTTTATTTACAAGTCTCCACAATTTTTGTCGTTCTACAGTTTCCACTGCCATTAGCATTTTGCTGGAAAGTACCAAGATCATTTTTTTTTTTTTTTTGCCATAACATAAAAAATCAATTGGTTACATCGTTTGTTTGATTGCTAGGAAACCAAACGTCTTTGCTTGATGTCATTGTCGAAAAGTCCAATAAACCGTTTCTTTCTAGGAAATCAGGGCGAAATTCATCTAAAATGATTTAAAATAAGTGATTGAGGTCACATAGTTGAAATTCAAAACTTCTCTTTTTAATTTTTGTGTGCTTTACGAGATTGGATCATCATTGTATAAGCTAACAAGCTTCCTAATAAATACATTGGCGTTAGTCTCCAAGAAAGCTCTTTACGCTTGTACAGTCGACAGAACTAGACCAAGTCTGAATGGGACAACAAATCGAAAATGGCAAAGGACCCCTTGTACAGTCAAGAGAACTAGACCTAGTCTGAGTAGGACAACAACAAATCAAAAATGGAAAAGGAAATTAATTACAACCGAGCTACTAAAAAATAAGCAAATTATCATGCTCGATCATTAGTCACTAACGACGTGAGACTTTTAAAACAGGGTCACGCCAATAAATATTCAAAGTGTCTACACTGATAAGAACATGAGTTAGGTGGAGTTAACTTTGATCCAATGAAGATGAGAAAGCTGCTTTTACCAGCACCAATCCACTGAATGAACACGCAATACCTGAAACCAAGGCGCATGTTCCGGGTCACTCATACCTTTGTGTGAATTTACAACGTCTTCCGCTTTGTATCTTCTTTTTCGGCCCAGTTGGCATTTTATCTAACGCTTGGTGGACATACTTTTGAGGAAAAGCAGGGCCCTTCATATTCAAACACCAAACGACAATTTCAAAGGATGAATTCTTCCAAGATTCCAAAAAGTAAATGAATCTGTCTCTTTTAAAATTAGATTCTTGGTAATCCTTGAAATGAGCTTGATCAATGATGGCAACATCTAGACTTGACCATTTCAAACACCAAGGGATTTGTATAATCAATTTAAGAAAAGCAAGATGGTTTCCTCCTAGTTGCAATGTTGCCTGGACGTACACGTCACTCCAAGCAGAAACTATATTGTTCTCACTGTGCGTACGTAAATTAATTTTCGATAAAACCCATGAAAATTCTAAATTATGTGTTTTTTAACAGATTTCACCTAAAATTTTCAAATATCTTAAAATCTCCTAAATGATACCTTGGGATAAATGTACGCTATCGTCACAAACTTCTCTAAGTTCGGTAATATTTCATTGAAACTTCCGATATTGTCCTTTAAATTTTTTTCGTCAAAACTTTTCAATTGTTTAGGATGATTGTCGTTAATGTCAACGATTTCCGCCAAAATTGATTGGAAAGACTATATTAATGATAAAAGATTTAGGACTAAATTAGTAAAAGTGAAAAGTTTAGAGTTGAATTTATTGCCGTACAGTAGGTTCAAGAATTTTTGAACAATTTTCCCTGTGGAAAGTGTGCTTGCTATTCTGATATATTTTTCCTGTAGAAGTTCTCTAGTTAAGTAATCTGTTCAGGAATTTGATCGTGAAAATAAATTACTATAATTGTATTGTTCTATTACGGCATTCATTTTTTTCTAATGTGGCAGATTTCTTATGTTCTTTCTTGCCACTCACTTTATATGGTAATGCTTTCTTGTTCTCTCACCATTTTAATTGAACCACAAGAGAATAAATTGATCTTTGTATATTTCAATCATGGAATAATTTGGTATATTATAAAGTATATTGGAAGTCCTAAAACTTGTCAATAAGGTGTACTTTAGTCCTACAACTTTCAAACATTGAATTAAGTTCTAGAACTTATTACAAAAGTGTAATTGAGTCCTAAAACTTTCAAAAATGCAATCAAGTCTTAAAATTTGTCATATCAAATCAAGTCCTTTTGTCAATTTATTATTTGATAATTTTAGGACTTGATTGTACTTTTGTGAAAAAAATTTTAAGACTTGATTGCATTTTTTAAAAAGTTTTATGACTTAATTGCACATTTTAAAAGTTTTAGGACTTAATTGTACATTTTAAAATTTTTTAGAATTTAACTGCACTTTCATGATAAGTTTGTAGAATTTTAGTGTACTTATCTTATATCTTTTGTTTTACTCCTGGGAGATACCAATAAAAAAATTTCAGTTTTATTTTTAGTTTCGTTATATCTGCATACCAGTATTCTTATAAAAGAACTTTTTTTCTCTCTTGGATCGTATGTTTCCTTCACTGTTTTCTGAAAAGGAATGTTCTTTTAAGACTTTTGTGATTTATTTAAAAGGAAACTATTGATAAACTCATTTGAAATGTCCAATATTTCAAAAACTTAATCTATTATTTCAAATTTGTATAAACGGAGGGGCCATATATTTTGACATCTCCATAGAGAGGCCAATAATAACTTCTATAAAATTAATAATTATCATAAATATGACTTTTTGAAGAGTGTATGTCGACTTAAAAGAAATAATTAATGGGCAATGCTCTAATTCTTTTTATGGTCGTAGTTATTTATTGTCATGACCGAACCAACCCATAGAAGCTTCGTTTGGCTCTTTTGTAGTTTGTCAAACCGTCCGTCTTATCATCTCCTGCCATCGCGTGCTCCATTGAAACCATCTTAATTTACAATAAAATAGATTGATTGATTTGGTAATATTATAATTGCCAACATGTAATTCACCCAATTTGAATTTTTTTTTTTTTAATATTGTTTGTAGTCCTCACATCTGATATGCATATCGTTTTCTCTTTCTTGTGCAGCATCAGGCAGGTCGTTGGGCGGGTTTCCTTAGGATATTGCAGGATTGGTGTCTGTCATCTAAGTTCTAGGACAAGGAGAACGACGGACATCGAGACCTTCGACGTCATTTGGGTGAAGCACTTTGGCCTTTACAGCATCGTCTACAACTAAAATCTACTCGAGGGCCACGTGTCGAAATGTTAACGAGGGTTTTCTATCAATTTCGTGGATCGAAATAAAATATGTGGATACAATAATCTTATCAAAAAAAGTTCAATTTAATTTGAAGAAATGCCACTCAAGAGGATTGCAATAAGTTTCCTTGGTCTTTCGAGTGTCGGTTGCATTCCTGGCAAAACATGTCAAATATCGGGAAACATCCAATCGGCTCAGTAAGGTTACAACTAGTAATAATAATCTAAAGATAGTAATGGTTGAGTACATTGAACAATGAACTTCTCACCAAATTCTGTTTTTTTTTTCAAATTGAAATAGTTTCCTCACGGACTTTGTTTTCTCTATCATACTGGTATGAAGATTTCAGTTGCCATACTCATAATAAGCGTATCGAATTGTGTTAAGTCATGCTTCTAACTTATTTTCCTCAGTTTCTTCATCAACTATTATCCGAGAATGCTTGGAATGACGTTCTCTATTACACGAATTTTTTTTGCTAATCCCTTCACCGTTATCACGTGTGCGGACCCAAGCCCACTCATTTCATTTTATTTATTTATTCAAAATGGAAAGGTCATGGGGGACCAATCTATATAAAGTTGCTCGGCCCAAACCCTGCACAGTGTACGACCGGGCCGTGGGCCCACGTCTGACTTCATGGAAGAAAGCAAACAAGGTTTCAAATTTGTTTTTTTTGTCCTCATTCTCTACGCGGTACATCTCGTCCATTTATTTTTTATATTTTCTTTCTTTTTTTTCGTCCTCTTCTTGACCCTAAGTGTAAACCCCAAAACAAAAACTCCATGGACGATGCAGCCGGCCATGCAAACCAATCTCATTTATGATTGAACTTCACGTGAGAATTGGTGAGAATCCTAGGCAATTTTGTAACATTAGAAAGCTGTGTGATTTCTGCTCATGTGTCTTTTACATCGATGATTTCCTTTATATTCAGTTCAGTTGTGTAAGTTAAACTTTCATTTATCCTGTGAAATTAAAACAAGAGCGATGACTAAAATAACTGATAATTTACACTTATGTGCACCAATGATAATCATAGACTTTTACTCTGCCTCTTTATAAAGCATGGAAGCCGAACCTCACTTTTGAAATTAAACATTCTCACCTCGCCCAATTCCCTTACCATTGGACTGTCTACAAAATGGCTTCTTACCATTATCTGGCCAGTCTTCTTATCCAGTTAATTCCAAGAATTCAACTTCCCCGGGTACATGGTCGATGATCAATTCTATGGTATGATTAGCAGGATGAAGTAGAGAATGCCAAAGTTTATTTACTGCTAGAGATTTCCTAATGAGTTGCAATTGTCTAAACAAGAAACCTTGTTGGCATTGTGCACACAGAAAAGCAATCCGTGAGAAAATGGACACAAGTTAGTATAATAAGGTTGCTTGTTTACAACCTCATCTATCAAAATGCTAGGTGGATCTTTTACCGAACATATGCAGGCCATATATATATGGAGATGATAGTAGGACAACAAGAGACCTGGAGCAAGCAGGTGGAAAATACAGTCTAGGCTGGTGTTAGAACGCTATTACATCTAGTATATCCTCCATTTGTTAGTGAGATTGTGTTTGACACTGATATCCATAAAGGAACAAGTAGACTTATTGTGCTAGGGCCGTAATTTGTATATTAAGGTGGCAATGAATGCAGTATTTTGAGCCTTTCTCATTAACAGCAGTTCTGGATCTTCCCACTGCAATATGCTTTTGAAAACTTCATCTGTTCTTTACCTTCCAAGCAATCTGTAGTCCTGATAAATGTACTTCAGCTTAGTTGTCTATCATAGGTCGATCATCTTTCATTGGCCTAGTTGCCAGCCTCTTGTTATTCTACATTGATGAACATCCATGACGCGAAAGGGGAAGCACATTTCACGAGGATAATATAGTGAACTAGCTGCTTTATTCATGTCACTTACAGGCATAGAAAATTACCTTGCACTAGTATTTACATTTTTTACATGTATCTTGTATCGTCGACATTTGCTATACTTACAATCATACTCTCACTCACGCGTACAAGGCGAACATTATGCACGTACTGTACTCAGATCAGGAAAAGGGGCTCAATCCTTTACTTCCAGCATGGAGGGAACTCACTGCTTCTCATACTAGTGCCTTGGCGAGGAGAGGCGTTGCCCTCGGATGATCTCTCTATTGACTGGACGTCCCAACCTCCATCTCTCCAATATCCATAATAAACTTCTGGAATGCGTGCGACCTTCTGATAATCCTTGTCCTGCTCGTCTTGCACAAATTTCTTGACCAACTCATCGGGCATGTCGAAGAATTCAAGTACTTTGAGCTTGGTCAAATACTCAATGCCTGATGGCAGCTTCTCTAGTAGCTTGCAGCGCTGAATGATCAACTTTTCGAGGCAGGGCATTGCTCCTTCCTCCACTTCCACGGATCTGAGTTCATCAAAATTGTCGAGACCCAGAATTCTCAGCTTCCTAAAACCTTTGGATTTGAAGCATAAGGTCTTTCCTTCATAGACCTGGAGCAACTCGAGATGCACGAGGTTGGGCAAATTTTGCAGTGATATGAGTGGGTCATCCTTCAACCGACTCCATCGTAAGTGCAACTTGACAAGACTATTGAGAGTGGCTAACCAGTTTGGTAGCATCTCGAGACGCCCTCTCAAGTAGATCCTCTGTAGCAATTGGGGTGGAGATGTAAGGTGTTGCAGATCCAATATCTCATCGTCCTCAACCGAAGCCACGGATAATGCACAAAGGTTGGTTAATTTCGCTATTGATGAGCACAAAGCCCTTCCGTCTTCTTTCCTCAACTTCAGGATGCCCACCCTGCTTAACTGCGTCAGCTTCCCAAGCTCTCTCATGAGGATATCATTCCTCTCATCGCTCGCCTCTATGTAGCACAACTTTTCAAGGGACTGCAGAGCCCCAATATCCGTGAGTGCCTTGAAGCCATACTTGTTGTACAAATAGGAAATATTCTCATACCGATACACCAAGAGATGCCGAAGTTTTCTCAGCTTCAAGGTTTCGACAGGCAATCGCGTTACGTTTGTGTACTTAAGATCTAGTGTCTCTAGGTTCTGAAGCCTCCCTATCGAAGAAGGAATTGTTTTAATTTCAGTGTGCCTGAAGCTTAAATATCTTAGGTAGTACCAGTCAACAACTTGAACTGGGAACTTCGACAGAGGTGTTGCTTGCATGTCTAAGACATTAAGCAGTTTAATGTCACATCCTAGGACAAGGTCAATGAATCCCCTGTCTACACCGAACATGTATAGAGAGCGCAGATGAGAAAGTGACCTGTTTTGCTGTGCCGCTTGCAGGCTGTTGTGCAGCGAAAGGCGGCGAACTTTTTCTGGCCACATGTCAGTCTGCTCTTTGGTGATCGTTGCAAAGGTTTGATCTCTCGATTTTGAAGTTATTATTTCCCTCTGGAAATCATGGATGCGGCACAACTTGACCCTTCCATCGGTTGTTGTTTCGGCCACTTGGATGAGGCTTCTGTTCAGGAGCTCGCTGAAGTATTCCTTTGCAACTTCATCAAGTGTCTTGCCTTCTTGTCTCTCGACAAACCCTTCCGCTACCCAGAGCCGGGTCAGTCTCCTGCGCTCGATGAGGTGACCCTCAGGAAATACACTTAAGTGTAAGAAACAGGACTTCAGGTAGTACGGCAAATCGCTGAAACTGAGGGAAAGCACCCTCTTTAAGTTCTTGAGCTTGTCGTTGCCGTCAATCTCGGCGCGAAGGCTGCGACGTACCACATCCCATTCATCGATCCTCTGTTTGTCTTTGGCGGCTAGAACACCACTGATGGCCACGATTGCCAGCGGCAGTCCTTCACACTTTCTCAAAATGTACTTACATATCTCCTCCAGGTGGGAAGGACAAGAGTCCCCCTGAAATGTCTTCTGACAGAAAAGCTTCCACGACTGTTCCGGATCGAGTGGTTCCATATCTTTTAGCAGCCCACTGAACTCCTTGCAGGAGGTAGATGCCAGATCAGCATTCCGGGTTGTAATGATAACTCGGCTTCCGTGACCGTTGTTGGGCAAGGCATGCTTGATTGCGTCCCATTTGTTTATGTGCCATGCATCATCGAGGACGATCAAGTATCTCCTCCTCTGAAGCAGGTCCTTGATGATCATCTTAAGCCAATGGCTATTCATAGTGTTGGCTCCTGGAGGGACTGGTTTCCTGATTACCCTCATGATCTGATCAAGCATGTCTTTGAGGTGCTCTTCGATCTTCGAGGACCGAGAGAGAGTGATCCAAGCATATATTGTAAAATGCTTCTTCACAGCGGGGTCTTCATAGACTTGCTTCACCAGAGTGGTTTTGCCCAACCCTCCCATCCCCACGACGGAGATGACCTCCCGCCTGAGAGCCCCCTTAAGTAACCGCCCGATTAGCTCATTCTTGGGCCGCTCAATGCCCACTAGTTCAGTTTTATCTAGGAGAAGGGCATTGCCTCGGTGGTCCTGCCATGTGTTATCTGTGTTGGTCAAGCTCTGATCTTGTTGAGCCCTACTGAATTTGTGGCGCAGCCTCCGGTGCCCATCGCATATGTCCTTTACTCTGGAGTTGATGTGCTTTATCTCGGACATGATACGGTATCGAGCTTTTAGGTTCCTGATGCAGCAGGACATCCTGCTGATAAGGCCAGTGAATCCTACTCCATGATCATGTCTCAGGATAAGGGAAAACTCGTCGAGCACGTCCTCCATTTCGTAGGCTATGTTTCTCAACTGCTGCACCCACACTTTGACTTCATCGTCACCTTCCTCGAGGGTATCTGCGACCCTGAGGAAGGCCCGCACACGCTCCAATTCTCCTCTCACTGAGAGGGCTTCTTCTTGACCGCCTGTCAGGTGTCGCACCTCGTTCTCAAAGAATTGCGTAAGCTTTGTGAGTAGGTGAGTCACTACGCTCTCTGCCATGCCTCTAGTCTGGTGAGTGGAGGTGAGGTTTTTGGTTTATGTGTTGCCTAGAGGCTTTAGTCTGTGGTTGCAAAAGTTGAGGCTTTTCATAGTCTCTGAAATGTCAAACTGTCAGTACCCAAATCTTACTAAAATGAGGAAGTGACATGGCCGTCCTTTTGCCTCAAAGATGTAGCCTCAAATCACAAATCCAACTCCCAAAATTCCTATCGATAGTTTTCGCTTTAATGGCCACTGATTGAGGGACCTGAAGAGATTGGGAAAGAGAGAAGTGAGCAACTACAACTCACTGAGTAATACATATCTTTTAAACAAATTAAGTACCCACTATACATACATACACACATGTACACATACAAAGCAATACCAGGACTTCATAACCCAAACTTATGATATATAATACATATCGAATCACATATGAGTTGTCTCATTTCAACACAGCTTTGTACAAGAAAGAGATTCTCATTTAAATCCACTATCACAATTTAAGCTTCAATGGTTGAGTCCATTTAAAAACACATACAAATAGTCCAGTCCATCGACTAATCTCAAGTCAAATTTGTATCACACATCAATTATCTATTCTACCGATTAATCTCATAGCACATCACGTCTCAAGCCCCTAAAGGTGACTCCCATGATACCATGTCATCGTGTAACACTTAACCCTTAAATAGTACAAAGCCATAGAAATGGCTCACAGGAAGCTTTGTTATTGTGTAGCACTTTATTCTTGATCAATATATATCAATAGTATAAGGTTTTAAAGTGGCTCTTATGAAATTACATTATTGTTTAGAACTTACCATTTGAGTACAAGGTTCTTGGCTCCCATGAAATTACATTATCGTGTAGTACTTAATCTTCTACCCATCCATATCACAATTAATTTCCCAAGCCTTTCACAAATCAATTCTTTCCATAAAACCAATTCAGAATCCATATCATAAATTGGCTTCACATACCAAATCAAATCACCTTTTATTAACCATACTCAACTCAATGCAATTCTTTCATAAAAATGGTTTCACAAACCCAATCTTCTAACTCCATTCATTAGACAAAATATATATATACACAATATATTTCTCACACCATTTTGGAATTCATTTTATAAACTAATAACATTTCGAAATGTCATTCTCATTAAACTTTTCCTAAATTATCAAAGAATCCATTCCATAAATCTGATCTCATCATAATACACATTTTAAACTTTCATGTCACTTTTCATAAAACGTTTCTCAAACCATTCTCAAATGAATAAAATGTTGTAAATATTCGATCCATTACTCTTGTATTTTAGCCAAATCACAATTTGCACATAATATACCTCATACTTTTCATTTTCAAAATATAAGTTTGCAAATTCAAAATGGAGATAGCACTACTCACCTAGATATGCCCCAAACCAACAATAAAGCTTACTCGATTCAATGAACTCGCATTCCTATCATATAAGTAAGAAATAGCATTAAAACCAAGTAAAACGCTATCTTAAATATGGCTCGGTTAAAGTAAGCTTAACTGTTAATAAAATAATTCTCATGCGTCAACAAATCACTTGCTGAAAGCTACTATTCGAATTTAAACACAACGTGAAACTCGCCCACAAAACCCGAAAATCTCTCTCCAATAGAACTGTTGCTCTAAAACAGTTCTCAACTAACCCAATGGCTCCATGACATCACAAACCTCCATTTTCATGTAATTTCATAGGTTGACAACTCAAAAATCAGGCTACGCAGATCAAATTTTCCAAAATTCTGAATTTTTTCCCCAAATACAAAAACTACTCTAATTGGATGAACAATGGGCATGGGCACTTACCGGATGTGGCGTTATGGAGTTGAATCAGTTTGGCAAGGCCTCGCAGCATGACCTCGCGCTCTCTCTTTTCCCCTCCTCCTCCTTCTCCTCCTCCTCTTCTTCTCCCGAATGTGTGCTCCTGTCCTCCTCTTCCTTTTCCTTGTTCTCTGTATGACTTTTCAACCCTTCCTTCTATATATATATATTGCCCACCACTAACTCAAATATTCATAAACCGCTTAACGTTAGTGAATCTTATATTTATGGCTGCCTTGTGTGGGATCCATGTCTGCTTAGCACATTGTACAAGTTTTGGTTTATTTTAGTGATATCCCTTTTAATTTTTCTTGATTGTGTTAAATATTTGTGCCTTCGACGGCAAGCTATTCAACTTTCTTGTTTCATCCGGAAAGGTCTGCAATAACTTGACCCTGTCTAAACGCGTAATCATGGGAAGTTGCGAAGGAACTTCCGCGTTTTATTTTATTACAGTTCTTATCTGAATACAGAACATTCCTCAGATTTTCTCCATGTAGTTTATTGAAATAAATTTCAGCTACCAACTCCTGCTCGATCACACCATTATGTCGACATGAACTTTTCTTGAAAAACTTGCATTGCAAGGTATAAGAGTTGATTTTGACTAAGATCGATGGAGGAAACTTTCAATCAATTAAGAATATCATAATGTTCAATAATTCATCGAAATCAAGACTACAACACCGGAGGCCAGGACAATTCATCTGTACCCGAACATTCAAATGAAATTCACAAACCTATCACTAAGTATCACAAAAAGCCAAATTTATTTTTTGACCAGGTTACCTGAAGGAAATTCAAGCAACATTTCATAGCTAGGAAGTAGAAGAATTAATTAAATGCAGTAAGGCGACGAACAAGCAAATGACCTCAGATTATTCCCGAACTTCGCTGTACACTTCTCTGAAATTCCCGTGGCAATACCCTACAGTATCATCTCAAATATACGTCTTGTTCTTCTACTGGTGAATAAGAAGGCCTAAATTTGAGAGGAAAAGCAACACTTATCGTATTAAAAAATGGACTATCATCGTATGAAGCAATTAAACAAATAGACAATAGAATGACATCAACTAGATCTTTGTAACAGATAGCATTAATCAATAGAATGGCATCACCTAGATCTTTATGAAACACGAAATTATGGCGCCTTTTCTAGTTTAGATTGGAGTGGCTGTCGCAGTCTATTACGTGGAATCGATGAGGATTCCATGAGGAGGAAAAGTTGGCTTTGTCAAGCGAATATTCCAAGTCAAGACAGGAACTCCCTCCTAACAAGTCTTGAATAACATGCAATTAATTCAATGACCATTTGTCATATCCATATCGTTGGGCCACTGTCTCTTATTTGGTGGAAGTATTTCGCTTTTTGATCAAGTAATAGACCATACAATCAGTTTACTACCAATGATCTTGTATTGCTTTTCTTATGCCCGATCAAGACAAGGGAAGGATTGCATTAGGATGAATTAAGATCAGACTGTCATCGAATCAAATCGAAATTAAAACATCTAACTGACATACACGGTATTCGAATGGGAGGGGCCAAAGATGCACAGGTCGTCATATCCACTTCTTCATGTTGTGCGGAAGCTAAGTGTTTCCGTTTGAGTTATATTTCACGAGTATCGAAATTTGGCCTGGTAAATGAAATTTGATTGTGGACGTAACATGAGTTAGGACATAAGACCGATTGAATCGGGTTGAATACGTTGCTGGAGTTTGAGATTACAGCAGTGTATTGTTCACGGTTTTTTAGTGTGGGCTTGTGACGGAATTAGTTCATCTGTCTATTTCGTTCAACGAGTACCCTTGCTAATGAAAAACAGAAGAACGAGTTCCATCTTACCTCTAATGCATGTATTAACCTTTTTCTGGCCCTGTTTCAGCTTCAGGGAAAATGGACGTGCTGGTGCTGAATCAAAGACTCCTAGAAAGTTTGTCCGTTTGACTGAGCAAAATCAAACGAGCATTTGGGCCTCAAGCGAGGTCCAGTATAGACTTTCAAACGCGGTAAACACATTCTTGCTCATTCAAAGAAGTCAAAACTGAATCTGTCTCTATCGCATAGATAAGGGCCAACCTTTGACCCTTAACTTGATCTTTGATGGCCCCTTTTTGAGACTTTGGCACCAAAAATTGTGGATAACATACTGCTTAAGAAACAGAAAATAATTTCCTTGAAGTTTCATAGCTGCTCTGGAGATAGAGCTTTCTCGTTACTCCAGGAAATTTAGGGGATTTCGTTATCTGCGAATAGCATATCAACTAATTAGGACCAGAACTTCTGTTTTTGATCTACCGCAGGAGAAGAAAGTGATATAGAAGGGTTCATGGACATTTGGTGGTTAAGTTAGTTATCTTGTGTGCTACAATCGATTTGACGGCCATGTGTCGAAAAGTCAACAACGGTTTTCTATCAATTTCGTGGATCGAAGAAAAGAATGTGAATACAATTATCTTTGTTAAGAACAGTTCAATTTAAGTTTCCTTGATCTTTTGGGTGTCGGTTGCATTCCTGGCAAAACATGTCGGGAAACATCCAATCAGCTCAGTAAGATTACATCTAGTAATAATAATCTAAATATAGTATTGCGTGAGTACAATCATGGACAACAAATTGACTTCTCACCTAATTCTCTTCTTTTGAAATTGAAAGCGCTTCCTCACGCTCTTCGTTTGCTCAATCATAGGGACGACATGTGTTATCAACCTAAGACTAACAAGAAGAGATACTTTCCGGAGAGGCAACGAGCTGATCTATGTGCTCACCTTTTAATTGGCATAAAATCACTAAATTATAAAGGGAAGCTATCGGCAATTCTTGTCATGTTGACATGTTTGCTCCAATAAATTGTGCATGTTCAATTTAAGTATTGTTAGAATATTCAAATATTAAAATGAGCTTTTTTTTTTTTTAATATTTTAAACTTTTAGAAGAGTTAGTAGTAATCTTATAAAATTTCTGACAGTATCAAAGAATGAAGTCTAGAGACTTAACACCTAGCTAAGGATAGTCTAATCTACTTGTGGTGGAATGTTAAAATATATAAATATGAAATCATAGTTTAAGGCAAAGTCCAGCCTATATGTGAAGGAAGTATTATAAAAATTAAATATTAAACTGCATATTGTTTTAATAACTAAAATCTTTAGAATTGTTGGCCAATTTTTTTTCAAGTGTTATGAAGATTTCGGTTCTCATACTCATAACAAGCGTATTAAATTGTGTTAGGTCATGCTTTTAACTTATTTTCCTCAGTTTTCTTCGTCATGTTTGGAATGATGCTCTCTATTACTTGATGGATCGACGCAGGTTCCCTCACTGTCGTCACGTGTGTGAACCCAAGCTCACTCATTTCATTTTTTATTTGAAATGGAAATGCCACATGGGACCCAATGTGCGAAAAATTGCCTCGTGCTGGACCCTGCACAGTCTACGACCGGGCCTCACGTCTGACATTTTCAAAGACTGCGAACAAGGTTTCGACATTCTTTTTCGTTTCCCTCTCACATCTTGTCCATTTATCCTGTCTATTTTCTTTCTCTCTTTTTTTCTTTTTCCTCTTCTTGAGGTATCTAAATCTAAACCTCAAAAGAAAAATTCCATGGACGAGGCTGCCGACCATTGAAAATCGATTTCATTTATGATTGAACTTCATATGAGAATTTGTGAGAATCTTAGTTCGTCGTCTTCTTGAGATCCCTAAACCTAAATCCCATAACAAAAAGTCTATGGATGAGGCAGTTGGCCATTGCAAACCGGTCTCATATTTATGATTGAACTTTGCGTGAGAACTCATGAGAATGTTGGTTTGTCCTCTTCTTGAGATCACTAAATCTAAACCCCAAAAAAAAAAAATCCATGGATGAAGCAGCCGGCCATCGCAAACTGATCTCATTTGTTAGTGGACTTTGCGTGAGAACTTGTGGGAATCTTGGTTCGTCCTCTTCTTGAGATCCCTAAATCTAAACCCTAAAACAAAAATTCCATGGATGAGGGAGCCAGCCGTTGAAAACCGGTCTCATTTATGATTGAACTTTGCGTGAGAACTTGTGGGACTCTTGGTTTGTCCTCTTCTTGAGATCCCTAAATCTAGACCCCGAAACAAAAATTCCATGGATGAGGCAATCGGCCATTGCAAACCGATCTCATTTATGATTGAACTACGCGTGAGAACTGGTGAGAATCTTGGTTCATCCTCTTCTAGAGATCCTACATCTAAACTAAAACAAAAATTCCATGGATAGGCAGCCGGGCATTGCAAACCGATCTCATTTATGATTGATCTTTTTGTGAGAACTTGTGAGAATCTTGGCACATCCTCTTCTTGAGATCCCTACATCTAAACCCCAAAACAAAAATTATGTGGATGAGGCAGTTGGCCATTGCAAACTAATGTCATTTATGATTGAACTTTTCATGAGAACTCGTGAGAATCTTGATTCATCCTCTTCTTGAGATCCCTACATCTAAACCCTAAAACGAAAATTCCATGGACAAGGCAGCCGGCCATTGCAGACCATTCTCATTTATGATATTACTTTGCGTGAGAAGTCGTGAGAATCTTGGGCAACTTTCAGGTCTAAACTTACTTGTATATTGACAAATTAAAACAAGAGTGACGATGGAAATAACTAATGATCTACACTTACGAGCACCAACAATGGTTGTAGACTTTCACTCTGCCTCTTTGCAAAGTGTGGGGATCGAACTCCACGCCCAAAATTAAATGTCCTCACCACATCCAAGGGTGTGTTTAGTTCGGCTTTGCAAATGAGCCTTGGGGAAGTACAAATACCTTTGACCTATAGCCCATTGAGGAAATGCAAATTGTGTTTGGTAAAAAATCATCTACAAAGCTACTTTTTCTAAATAGTGTTTGGCAAATAATTTTTTTTTTTCAAAAGGCTTTTGGGTCTAATTTTAAAAACAATAATAATAAAAACCCTCCCATGAAGGGCTAATGCTGCCGATGCTTGTTGGCCGGCGGCCATTGCCCAAGGTCATGCGACCCCTGACAAGGGTCACGTGACCCAGACAGCCAAAGCCTCTTGGCATGGGTTGTCAAACACCTTGGTATTTCCTCAAAGGGCTTTCAAAGCTGAAAGCCCATTGAAAAAACTGAACCAAACACACCAGTCCCTTACTATTGGACCGCATGCTTAATGGCTTATCACCTGTAGTTACAAGAATCCATACATCGCATGGACATGATACTAGTAGTATTGATAATGACAATAACAATAACGACAACATTAAGAATAATAGTAATACTTTAGTCAATTTGTATCGACACGATACCATATCAATGGCGCTAAAATATTGCACCTGTTCGAATGTAAAAAGCGCCTTAGTTTTGTAAAACATATAATTAAGGATATTTGGAGGAAGAAAATAAAAGATTTAAGATTTCTTAAAGTAAGAGGCCCTCACTGTTTTATATAATGGTATAGATAATAGAGATGAAAGGTTTATTAAGTTGTTATATACACATTTAATCCATAGAATAATTAAATTAAGTCAATAATTTTGTGTGGGGACATTTTTGAAGGAAACCAATATCATGAAAAATTCTCAGCTTTGGCACAAAAAAGAAAGAAAAGGGACATAAAGTAGCTGGCAAACAATTATAGTTGGTTTTGATTAAAAATAAATAAATTATAATTGGTGGATCATTTTTAAGCTCTGTTTATTTTGAAAAAAAATAACTATTTTAATTTTTTTTGAAAAAAATAACTATTTTAATTTTTTTTTCCCAAAAATCACTTGTATCATATGATATAATTAGTATATAGAAAATGTTTTGTCTAAGCATTTTTATGGATGAAAAAAAAAAATTATTTATTTACTTATTTTTGTAAGAGATATGAGTGATTATTTTTCAAAAAAGTATTTTTTAAATAACTCATTTTTGACAAAACAAATGGTGACTAAGCAATGTTCATGATAATTCAAATTGCTATAAGTTTTTTTCTGAAGAACACTTCCAAAACTACATACTTCTTGGTCTTTGTCAAAGCACACATCTATCGTCATTTGCTCATTCATAAGAATACTTCACAATAATATATCACACAAATTTGCTGTCTGCGCAATGACGCACCCAAGGTGCACACATCTTGAGTATTATATTCATTCAATTTGCTTTTAACAAAGTTATTTTCAAGAAAAGTGGACAAGTGGAGAGGAAAATTCTTAATCTATTTTCTTGTACAGAAAGTGGCAATTTCGAAATTGAAACAAGTGGGGCAAAAGAAGCATAGGCTCAAGCCCAATCATCCAAACCCTATTCTTAAGCCCATGTAGCTATCAGCCCACTAAATGGTCTAAATGCCCATGTCATTTATTCCGGAGCTGGTTCCGAAGTGCAGAAACGGTGGAGAGAGAAAGAGAAACTGAATTTGCTTTTAAATTCGAAATATCCCCTCACATTCACATTTCTATTGCCTCCTGTTATTTGATCTTGCCACTATTTATTCATTTATTTCTGCTCAATTTGCTAAGAAATAATGTATTATCCGAGTCTCTTGAATGTAAATTGCATGTTGATATTTCTATTAGTTGCTATGTGATCCGTGGATTATACTTTAAGATGCCACATTTTATCTTTATTACTCTATCTAAGACATTTTTGTTGGTGGTCAGCACATGAGAACAAAGCTTAGAACTGATATCTGACTCGAGCCCTCTCTTGAAGTGTACGGCTTTATCTTTATCATTAGCCGCAAAGTTCTTTGCAAATCTACCCATTTGGTTGAAGCGGCCAGTGTACTCTATATAATAGTAGAGTTACCCTGAGATATATACGAACGCACACGAAGTTGCTCCTCATTTTCGCTAGAAAAGAGCAAGGGAAAAACTGAGTGCGAAAAGCCTCAGTAAATTTTCCCAATGAAAAGTTGCATGTTGAACCCAAAAGCTGGTCGAGCTCCCTCCCATCGGCACTTAGCTTCACCTTCTAGGTGGTTGTTGGCAAAGCCAATTTTATGATTCCTTCTGATGGATGCGCCTCTAAATTGGTCTAAAGTATATTGTCTGTCATTCTAGGAGTCAGCGGCTCCACTTCTATTTAATTCCTTCACTTGATGATGCAAATCAATCAACAATTTATAAACTCCGTCTAAATCAGTTCCAATGATACATAGGTGGAAAGGATGAGCAGATGGAACTGCTTGGATCAGGAACCACCTGCACCGATGGTACTATTCGATCCGGTTCCCGATTCTGTGACTGTTTGTTTCAATTTCGAATTCTAGAAAGGGGGAACTGGTCCTACCGGTCCAGTTCCCAATTCCTAGATGGAACCGGACCGGATCTGAAACCAATCACCACTTGGTGGTGGAGCTCATCCTTGCTTCCTACAAGTCAGGACATCAATCATGATAATCCTTTTGTCCCATAGTTGAAGTTGCATCTCAAGAACCTTAAATGGTGTTGGAAGTATTGACTCACTTGTCTTTATTATTGTTACAAAGAATATTGACTCACTAGTCTTTATTATTGTCATGAAGAGAAGCCAGTATGTTTGAGTGAGAACTCAAGATCATCTAGACTTAGGATAAATACATTAAAAGTGTCAAAAGTTACGAACGAAGCTCACTTTAGTATTAAAAGTTTTCGCTGGCTCACTTAAATGCCAACGGCGAGAAAATCTGACTAAGTTGATTACGTAACATTTATAAGTAAAATTATAATATGACTCGGCAATTTTTTAAAAACTCCAATCCACATGGCATGCTTGCCATTGAATTGAACTCTTTTTAAGGATTGGCTTTGATGCTGTTCGATGGAAAAAATTGACTGACAGCCTTGAGGAATAACTACTATCTAGAGGACACAAAGTTGGCCCAAATAGAAAAACGATTACTCTACGCATAGACCACCTTCTCGATGTCTGTGCTTATATTTTTTACTTGAGCATCTTCCTGTTAGATCGTCCCATAAGGTGCTCCACAATGATGCGATTATGGATGGCAGAAGAGTTTACTAAGCATGATCCGGTCTGGGAAAATCCATGGAAAGCTCTGCAAAAGCTATTAAAACATAATGTAATTTGGGGAAAGGAAACAAGTTATGGAAGGGTCAAAACCTGCGGCGTTCACAACCTTCAACATCAACTCATTACTTCCCATTCAAAAGATGAAGAGATTGCGATGATTGTTACCCGCACGGAAAAATGATTGACTGAGAATGTACGGTAGCTGTCCTTTCACAAACTTATACGTGAAATAGATAAGAACACATCGGTCAAACAACTTTGATCCCTTCATTTCTTCGAAGAGGTGTACCCAAAATCCTTGAAAGAATTGTTGGAGAAGGTTGAGAGGCTTAAGGTGCTACATATTCAAAGATGTTTGACCAAGAAGGAAGAAAATCAAGCTTCTTTGAATTCTTTTCCTGAAAAGATTCTCCGGTCGAAAAATCTTAGGTACCTAAGTTTAAGGGTACCAACATAAGGAAAATTCCGTCGGGCATAAAAGATCTTGCAAAACTAGAGACCCTAGATCTCAAAGATACCCTCGTGCATGAGCTTACCAAAAGATATTTTGAAGCTAAATAAACTACTCCATATGTTAGTATACAGGTCTGATAGAAGTCCGGATGGAGGTAGTAACCCAAAGCTTAGTCTGAAGGTCCCATTAGCATTAGGACACTTGAGATCATTGCAAAAACTATGCTTGATGAGTGCGCCAGATAATCGCGCAATTATTCGCGCACCCGCATGTAGGTATGGTTGGGTCTAGCCCCATCCAATCATTCCTTTATGTCCACAAAGAAAACCCCACACTTATCAATTGGCCTGCTTCCTCCTACTTTTCCTATGTGCGACAAGAAAAATGCATTTAGTTTGTATTTTATAAACAAACCTCATGGAGGGGGTGAACAAACAAGAAGACTCGTTTAAACTTGAAGACGCTTTCCAATGAAGGTCGCCCAAAAGCTTCAGCTGGGTTCTCGTCTTGGATGATGCAGGCAAAGAGGATGTGTTCATTTTTCTTAAGAATAAATTAAATGAAACTCGTCCGAGCATGCTTGTCAGAACTCGTGACAAGAGCCTATCTCGTTCCATGTCTAAGCTACGGAGTCCAAACCATCTTATCCACGACTTCGAGCATGTTTTCCTTTCTAAGAATGATTCTCGTTTACTATTTCACCAAAATGTTTCCCGCTACGATATCTGTGAACCTGATTTTAAGTGTATGTTAAGAAGATGCCAATGATTGCCACTCACAATTCTGGCGACGTGTAGGCATTTGGAAGATAATAAAGATGATGGTGTTGCAAGTGACTGTGATGCTGTTCAATGGAAAAACTTGACTAACAGGCTTGAGGAAGAACTACTATCCAGAGGGCACAACGTTGGCCCAAATGGAAAAACGATTACTCTGCGCATGGACCACCTTCTCAATGTCTGTGCTTACATTTTTTACTTGAGCATCTTCCCATTAGATCAGCCCATAAGGTGCTCCACAATGATGCGACTATAGATGGCAGAAGAGTTTACCAAGCATGATCCGGTTTGGTGAAATCCAGGGAAAACTCTGCAAAAGCAATTAAAACATAATGTAATTTGGGGAAAGGAAACAAGTTATGGGAGGGTCAAAACTTGCAGCGATCATAACCTTCAACAACAACTCATTATTTCCCATTCAAAAGATGTAGATATCGCGATGATTGTTACCCACCCGGAAGAAGCATTGCCTGAGAATGTACGGCAGCTGTCCTTTCACAAACCTATACGTGAAATAGATAAGAACACATCCGTCAAATGACTTCGCTCCCTACATTTCTTCAATGAGGTGTACCCAAAATCCATGAAAGAACTGTTGGAGAAAGGTTGAGAGAATTAAGGTGCTACATATTCAAAGATGTTTGATGGAGAAGGAAGAAAATCAAGCTTTTTTGAATTCTTTTCCTGAAAAGATTCTCCGGTCGAAAAATCTTATGCACCTAAGTTTAAGGCATACCAACATAAGGAAAATTCCGTCGGGCATAAAAGATCTTGCACAACTGGAAACCCTGGATCTTAAAGATACCCTCGTGCATGAGCTATCAAAAGATATTTTGAAGCTAGAAAAACTACTCCATATGTTAGTATATAGGTCTGACAGAAGTCCGGATACAGGTAGTAACCCAAAGCTTGGTGTGAAGGTCCCATAAGCATTAGAACACTTGAGATCATTACAAAAACAATACATGATAAGTGCGCCAAATAATCGCGCCAAAATCGCGCAATTATTCGCCCACCCGCGCGCGGGTATGGTGGTGTCTAGCCCCACCCAATCATTCCTTTAAATACATAAAGAAACCCCACACTTATTTATTAGCCCACTTTCTCCCACTTTTCATATGTGGGACAAGGAAAATGCACTTAGTTTGTCTTTTACAAACAAACACCCAACAGACCATGGAGAGGGTGAATAAACAAGAAAACTCAGTTAAATTCGAAGATGCTATCCAACAAAGGCCGCCCGAAAGCTTCAAATGGGTTCTCGTCTTGGATGATGCAGGCAAAGAGGACGTGTTCATTTTCCTCCATAATAAATTAAATGAAACTCGTCTGAGTGTGCTCATCACAACTCGTGACAAGAGCCTATCTCGCTCCATGTCTAGGCTACAGAGACTAAACCATCTTATTCACGACTTCGAGCATGTTTTCCTTTCTGAAAATGATTCTCGTTTACTATTTCACCGAAATATTTCCGGCCAGGATATCCGTGAACCTGATTTTGAGCGTATGTTAAGAAGATGCCAATGATTGCTACTCACAATTCTGGCGACGTGTAGGCATTTGGAAGATAATAAAGATAATGATGTTGCAGGTGACTCTGATGTTGTTCGATGGAAAAAAATTAACTAACAGGCATGAGGAAGAACTACTATCCAGAGGGCACAAAGTTAGCCCAAATGGAAAAACGATTGCTTTGTGCATGGACCACCTTCTCGATGTCCGTGCTTACATTTTTTACTTGAGCATCTTCCCATTAGATTGGCCCATAAGGTGCTCCACAATGATGTGACTATGGATGGCAAAAGAGTTTACTAAGCATGATCTGATTTGGTAAAATCCAGGGAAAACTCTGCAAAAGCAATTAAAACATAATGTAATTTGGGGAAAGGAAACAAGTTATGGGAGGGTCAAAACTTGCAGCGTTCACAACCTTTAACAACAACTCATTATTTCCCATTCAAAAGATGTAGAGATCGCGATGATTGTTACCCGCTCGGAAGAAGGATTGCTTGAGAATGTACAGTAGTTGTCCTTTCACAAACCTATATGTGAAATAGATAAGAACACATCGGTCAAACGACTTCACTCCCTACATTTCTTCGATGAGGTGTACCCAAAATCCTTGAAAAAACTGTTGGAGAAGGTTGAGAGAATTAAGGTGCTACAAATTCAAAGATGTTTGACCGAGAGGGAAGAAAATCAAGTTTCTTTAAATACTTTTCCTGAAAAGATTCTCCGATAAAAAAACCTTACGTACCTAAGTTTAAGGGATACCAACATAAGGAAAATTCTGTCGGGCATAAAAGATCTTGCACAACTGGAGACCCTAGATCTCAAAGATACCCTCGTGCATGAGCTACCAAAAGATATTTTGAAGCTAAAAAAACTGCTCCATATATTAGTATATAGGTCTGACGGAAGTTCGGATGCAGGTCCCATCAGAGTTAGGACCCTTAAAGTCATTGCAAAAACTATGCATGATAAGTGCGCCAAATAATCGCGCAATTATTCGCGCACCTGCACTTGGGTATGGTGGGGTCTAGCCTCACCCAATCATTCCTTTAGATACACAAGAAAAAAAAAAACCCACACTTATTAATTGGCCAATTTCCTCCCACTTTTCCTATGCGGGACAAGAAAAATGCACTTAGTTTGTTTTTTACAAACAAAGCTCCAACAGACCATGGAGGGGGGAACAAACAAGAAGACTCGGTTAAACTCGAAGACACTTTCCAACGAAGGCTGCCCGAAAGCTTCAGCTGGGTTCTCGTCTTGGATGATGCAGGCAAAGAGGATGTGTTCATTTTCCTCTAGAATAAATTAAATAAAAACTCATCATTTGAAGCTAAAAAAACTACTAAGGAAAATTCCGTCGGGCATAAGTTTAAGGAATAAAATTCCGTTGGATATCCGTGAACTTGATTTTAAACTCCTAAGTTTAAGGGAATTCTGTTGGGCATAAAGATCGATCTCAAAGATACCCTCGTGCATGAGCTACCAAACGATATTTTGAAGCAAAAAAGACTACTCCATATGTTAGTATACAGGTCTGACAGAAGTCCAGATGCAAGTAGTAACCCAAAGCTTGGTGTGAAGGTCCCATCAGCATTAGGACACTTGAGATCATTGCAAAAACTATGCATGATAAGTGCGCCAAATAATCGTGCAATTATTCGCGCACCTGCATGCGGGTATGGTGAGATCTAGCCCCACCTAATCATTCCTTTTAAGTACACAAAAAAAACCCCACACTTATTAATTGGCTCACTTCCTTCCACTTCCTCCCACTTTTCCTATATGGGACAAGGAAAATGCACTTAGTTTGTCTTTTACAAACAAACCTCCAACAGACCATGGAGGGGGTGAACAAACAAGAAGACTCGGTTAAACTCGAAGACGCCTTCCAACGAAGGCCACCCGAAAGCTTCAGCTGGGTTCTCGTCTTGGATGATGCATGCAAAGATGATGTGTTCATTTTCCTCTAGAATAAATTAAATGAAACTTGTCAGAGCATGCTTGTCACAACTCATGACAAGAGCCTATCTCACTCCATGTCTGGGCTATAGAGTCCAAACCATCTTATCCACGACTTCGAGCATGTTTTCCTTTCTGAGAATGATTCTCGTTTACTATTTCACCGAAATATTTTTGGCCAAGATATCTGTGAACCTGATTTTGAGCGTATGTTAAGAAGATGCTAAGGATTGCTACTCATAATTCTGGTGACGTGTAGATATTTGGAAGATAATAAAGACGGTGATGTTGTAGGTGACTCTGATGCTGTTCGATTGAAAAAATTGACTGACAAGCTTGAGGAAGAACTACTATCTAGAGGGCACAAAGTTAGCTCAAATGAAAAAACGATTACTCTGCGCATGGACCACCTTCTCGATGTCAGTGCTTATATTTTTTATTTGAGCATCTTCCCGTTAGATAGTCCCATAAGGTGCTCCACAATGATGCGAATATAGATGGCATAAGAGTTTACTAAGCATAATCTAGTCTGGGAAAATCCGGAGAAAATTTTGCAAAAGCTATTAAAACATAATGTAATTTGGGGAAAGGAAACAAGTTATGGGAGGGTCAAAACTTGCGGCGTTCACAGCCTTCAACATGAACTTATTACTTCCCATTCAAAAGATGTAGAGATTGCGATGATTGTTACCCGCCCGAAAGAAGGATTGCCTGAGAATGTACGGTAGCTATCCTTTCACAAACCTATACGTGAAATAGATAAGAACACATCAATCAAATGACTTCGCTCCCTACATTTATTCGAAGAAGTGTACCCAAAATCCTTGAAAGAACTGCTGGAGAAGGTTGAGAGGGTTAAGGTGCTACATATTCAAAGATGTTTGACCGAGAAAGAAGAAAATCAAGCTTCTTTGAATTCTTTTCCTAAAAAGATTCTCCAGTTGAAAAATCTTATGTACCTAAGTTTAAGGGGTATCATCATAAGGAAAATTCCGTTGGACATAAAAGATCTTGCATAACTGGTGACCTTGGATCTCAAAGATACCCTCGTGCATGAGCTACCAAAAGATATTTTGAAGCTAAAACAACTACTCCATATGTTAATATATAGGTGACAGAAGTTCGGATAGAGGTAGTAACCAAAGCTTGGTGTGAAGGTCCCATAAGCATTAGGACACTTGGGATCATTGCAAAAACTATGCATGATAATCGCACAATTATTCGCGCACCTGCACATGGGTATGGTGGGGTCTAGCCCCACCAAATTATTCCTTTAAGTACACAAAGAAAACCCCACACTTATCAATTGGCCCACTTCCTCCCACTTTTCATATGTGGGACAAGGAAAATGCACTTAGTTTGTCGTTTACAAACAAACCTCCAATAGACCATGGAGGGGGTGAACAAACAAGAAGACTCGGTTAAACTCAAAGATGCTTTCCATCAAAGGCCGCCCAAAAGCTTTAGCTAGGTTCTCGTCTTGGATGATGCAGGCAAAGAGGACGTGTTCATTTTCCTCCATAATAAATTAAATGAAACTCGTCTGAGCATGCTTGTCACAACTCGTGATAAGAGCCTATCTCACTTCATGTCTGGGCTACAGAGTCCAAACCATCTTATCCACTACTTCGAGCATGTTTTCCTTTCTAAGAATGATTCTCATTTACTATTTCACCGAAATATTTCCCGCTAGGATATCCATGAACCTGATTTTGAGCGTATGTTAAGAAGATGCCAATGATTGCCACTCACAATTCTGGTGACGTGTAGACATTTGGAAGATAGTAAATGGTTGATAGCTTGCTGAAATTTTTCCTCTTCTCCAATTATCTCTTCATGGTCAGTACCATTTGACCTGGTCATTTTACCGAGCATTATCTTGTCTTATCCTTTCTTTAAGAATGAAAATATTCTATGAGTTTTACTTGAAAACATCTTTAAAAAAGAAATTCCCCAAATTTAACTTATTTTCTCAAAGGAGCTTTAGATTCCTGAAACAATCCCTTCATCCCTAGCAGTAAAAAGCGCCTCCTGACGATCCCGTGCCCATTTGTGGGGGATAAGTACACTAATGGTGCCATAAGTTGTGTACGACGCTTACTTTGGTGCCTAAAGTTTCTGTCGGATCACTTAAGTGCCAAATCGGAGGAAAACAATCACTTTGGTGCCACCGGTGAAAGATTCCGGCCACCGGCGAAAGATTCCGGCCAAAATGATTACGTGGCTATTTAAAAAAAAATAAAAATTGATAGACCTTTAAATGACGTCATTTTGCCATCCTACATGGATGGATTCACGGAAACGACGCCGTTTAGCTCACATGGGGATTAAAATTAGGGTTTCCGCCGCTCGGCCACCGTCGTTCGCCCGTCGTTGCTCAGCCACCGTCGCTTGGCCACCGTCGCTCAGCCACCATTGTAGTTGCTCGACCAGGTGAGCAAGGAGAGACTGAGATTGTTGCAGGAAAAATCGAAAGCGAGGGCGGAGGAGGAAGAGGAAGAAGATGGGTCGAAGGTGTTGCTGGTGCGCTGCTGCTGCTGGTGCGTTGCTGGTGTCGCTGCTGGTGTGTTACCGGTGCTGTTGCTGGTGCCGTTGCTGGTGTGGGTCTTCGAGGAAGAAGAAGACACGAAGACGAGCCTTCCCTCTCTCTCAATTTGGGGATTAGGGTTTCAAAGTTGGGGGAAAGATGCCAAACGGCGTCGTTTTGGTGTTTGGATGCTGACTCAACTCTCTGACAAGCCACGTCGGCTTCAAAAATTAATAAAAAAAGGCCACGTCGGATTTCCGGCCAATTTCGTCGGCGTTGGCACCAAAGTGAGCGTTTTTCAAATTTTTTGGCACTTAAGTGATCCGACGGAAATTTTTGGCATCAAAGTGAGCGCCATACACAACTTATGGCACAATTAGTGTATTTATCCCAATTTGTGGAGATTTAGGGCTTAAGGCTATTTTCAATCTCGGGCTACAAGTAAACATTATGCATTTTTGTGCTTTAGTGCTGTTACTGTGGCTTCTCTAGAGGGGTTGATGGTCCCATTATGTATGAGCACTCTCGGCGCATCGCACATGGGCTTTTGCAAAGGTTGAAGTCAGTGAAAGCTAAATTTTGGCTAGCGGATCGAGAGAGGGAAGCTTTTGCTCGGAGGCCTGATTATTTTAATGGCTTTGTAGTTCACTGCCTCCGATTTCCAGTGTTGGTGTTACCTCAATTGAAGAGCATGGGTTTACCTAGATCGGCAAGGGATCTGTAAGTGGCAGTTTGGAGCTTAGGATGTTTTTATCTGTGATCACATTGTCCAGTGGTGGTGTCTATTTGGGTGCCAATGGTTGGTCGCCTGCCATCATTTCAGGTAGTGTTTGTGTGGGTACATTGTGTTAGGCCTTTTGTGGTTAGTCATCCAAGTACGTCAATGAATAGATTGTGCAAGTAGTTGAACTTGTAGGTACATGAGTCTGAAATGATTGTAATCTCTACTCCAACAATGCAGTACGCTAACCATGCTTGTTTGATGCAACTGGTCTTGTCGGTTGTAAGCTCTCTTCTATATTTTCTGCTGGTTAAAGCATCAATATAGTGATGTGTGTTGGCTGGAACAGGCCAAGCTAGGCCATGCTAATCAATCCAATGGAGAACTTTTGCATTGCATTGTGGTTTTTTGGTCATAAGCCTTATCGACATGCGGACACATAGAGTGTCATAACTTGACAGAAATGGACACTTAAATGCCATAACTTACGAAAGGTACACTTAAGTGCCAAAATTAGAGCAAAATGAATCACTTGAGTGCCAATTTGGCCAAAACGCTGACGTGGCATTTTTCCGGCGAAGCGAGTGCAAAACAACGTCGTTTTGTGGGCTGACGTGGTAAAAAAAAATAATATAAAAATTAATTAAATTAAATTTAAAATTAAATTTAGTTAAAATATGAAAATAATAATAATTTTAAAATTAAATTTAGTTAAAATATTAAAAAATAATACTTTTAAAATTAAAAAAACATTTCACTTTGTTATGTCACATAAAATTAGCGGTTCCTTTTTTCCTTCTCTATGGTAGTAAGCTGTGGAAAACACAATAAGGTTAAGGATTCGTGGTCGTTTGTCTCTTTTATATTTTAGCTAGAAAATTACATTTCAGCTTTTCAGCTAAAATTTAAAGATCATTTAAATTTTCAAATTTTGTGAGAAATTACCTGTGAATTTTTGTGTCGATAGTTGTGTTTTTGAAAGGTTTCTGGTGCTTTAGATTAAATGAGTCAAATGCGGCCGTAGTTTGAAGTAAAAAAGGGAAAATAAAGACTAATTTCAAACAGACAAATAAAATACATACACACAAGCTTTACGGCCCAGGCAAACCTGGCAAGCTGAGTATAACATGATATAACCAAACCAAATTGCCAAACCTAGTGATGCTTAATGTTGTCAAATGATTTTTCTGTTCGAACAGTCAATATCTATCACTGCAGAACCAATTAAGGTGGCAGGACCAGCCCACTAGTATGTGCCATCAATACAAGTAAACAGCAAGGACATAAGCATTTGGGCAAAAGGCAAAAAGTAATACTCTATCAATCAAAATCTGATCTTCCAAGGTCTGCAAAAGCTTTTGACTTAGATCAGCAAGTGTTGTCTGCCATCCTGCAAAAGAGATTTAAACACTCCATTTCGACAGAGAACGGGACTTTGGCAACAACTCTTTGGGAAGTGCAGCTTCCAAGATGCAAGCAAGCTAAGCAGGGCAGCCACTAGCAGATCTAATGAAGCAATGTACTGTAGAAAATTCTTCCAGATTTGCTTTCAAAATGCGCAATGGAAGAACAAAAGCTTGCAACTCGCTAGGACTGGCCAGTCCATGAGAGCAATCTTAGGCACTGTTGTTGGTTAAAGAGAGTACCCTTCTTCTTCTTTTTTTAAAATTTATTGAGATTGAAAGAAGTATATACAGGTTTAGGGTTAAGCCTTATACAATTACATAAATAACTCAGCAGATATTCCATCAGGATCTAGAGATGTTCCACCAAATTCTTATCACTGATAGGCACATGTGAATTCAACCAAATGAGACGATGTCGATTGATTTTAAGTCCTCTACATTTGACCAAATTCCATGCTGTGGCCGAGTTGAATGCCTCATCTATCTTCTAAGTTTAAATCAGGAGATATGCACTGCTGCTAGCCACAAGGAGGTGCAACCATGGGGAGAAAGAAAACCAAAAATGCCACAAGGCGTAGCCATGGGGAGAAGAACACCAAAAATACCACAAGTTGGCATGTGGGGACACATAAGTGCCAAAACTTCTAAAAAGTTCATTTAAATGCCACTTTTTTTTTATTTATTTAAATAGATACTTAATTGCCATATCTGACAAGATTTGCTGAAAATCTAATGTAGCAGTATTTTATTAGTAAAACTGATCTACATGACTTGTCAGGATGTCCACTTAGTAATCATTGTCTAAAAAGACGTCATCCTCCATGTTTCCCCAAATTAATAACCATAAAACGACGTTGTCCACTTCCACGTTGCCGCTGCCCATCGACGAAGGTGCTAATGATAGTTGTCGGCCTTGGGAGAGGGTGGTTGGCTCTTGCTCGGCCCTAAGCAAGGGCCGATGACCTTGCCAGGCTCGAGCTCAGGTGCCCAGATCTAGACAACATTGGCCCTCACTTGAGGCTTTCGATCATTGCCCGGCTAGGGTAAGGCTTCGCCGGCCCCAAGCGAGGGCCAAGGTGACGCTAGTGCTTGCTCAAGGCTATTGAGGCTCACCAAATCTTGGTGAGACATCACCCCTTCGCCCATATTTGGGCGGGTCTCACCAATCCTAGCCCTCGCCCCCGCGGAGTAATGGTTTTTGACATCCTCTAGATCTTGGCAACCGAGCTCGAGCCCGAGGAGGGTTGTCAGGCTAGGCCGGCCACCCTTACCTAGGGCGGGCGATAGTCGCCAATCCCTCCGGTGATGGGCAACGGCGGAAACTCCCACTAGCAAGCCCTCCATTTTTTTTTTTTTGTTTTTTTACAGTTTTATATTTTAAATAAATTTTAGCTTAGCTTTTTTTTTTTGGTTAATCTACTTTAGTAAAATTTGAATAAAAATTAATAAAAATTCCACATGGAAAATATAAATTAATTTAAAAACCACATCATTTAAAATTTTCGCTAAAAAAATCCATGTTAGCTGTTTGGTCAAAAATTTTTGCCATTAACATTTAGGTGTTCTTTTCTTCTCCAATTTCAGTACTTAAGTGTATATTTTGAAAATTTTAGCATTTATGTGTCTCCCGTGCCCAAGTTATAGAACTTGGGTTATTCTGCTGCCCGTAGCCACGTATGTCAACCTTGAGTTGAGGAAGAATTAGAATTGCAAGTTTCGCATCCTTGAAGCATGCTATTAGATCCGTTAGCCATTGTGTCCATCTTGGATTTCCTTGAAGTAATTCGGTATTACCTCATAATATCGGCTTTCTACTCCTTTTGTAAATCAACATAGTCACCAAAACTTGGGGTGCAAAACGTAATTCAGCCAATTTTATTACTTTACGGTTCTCAAATCTGATATAAATAGGTGGCTTACCTCGGGAATTTGCAGAATCGGTGTACTGTCCTCTGTGTTCTCGGTCTAGGAGTACAAGCACATCGAGAGGTTTGACGTCACTTGGCTGAAGCAGTGCCTTTTTAGAGCATTGTTTACGGAGGTCCGAAACCGAGGTTTCAATCCCAAGAGGAGTGGATGTTGAATGTGGAGGGAAGCATACGAAGAAGGCTCGGTTAAGTTCAAGTAGATTGGAGGGTTTTGCGTGCCCAGATCTATGACACTGAGTAGGCAATTAGATACTTCTGTTCCTGCATAACACGGTATGACGTGACAAGGAGTTGTATATTGTATTTCATTATGACTAAGGCGACATCTTCCCTATGCCTGTCGGATGACATGCCATAAACTAATGAGCTTTACTATCTGGCCATTCTTCTTATCCGGTTATTTCCAAAAACTCAACTTCCTTGGGTACGTGGCCGATGATCAATTTAAGGTATGATTAAAAAGATGAAGTGATCAGCAGGTATCTATTGCGAGGAGACTCACAGAAGAGAATGCCAAAGATTTTTATTGCTAGAGATGCCCCAATGAGTCTCAACTGTCAAAACGAGGAACCTTGCTGGCATTAGGCACTCAGAAAAGCAATCCATGAGGGAATGCACACAGATTAGTATAACAAGTTTCTTGTTTACAACTTCAGCTATTAAAATGCTAGGTGGATTGTTTACCGAACATATGCAGGCCATTTAGATTTGGAGATGATAGTAGGATAACAAGAGACCCGGAGCAAGCAGGGGAAAATATTCAGTCAAGGCTGGTGTTAGAGCGCTATTACATCCACTATATCCTCTATCTGTTAGTGAGATTCTGTTTGACACTGATATACACAAAGGAACAAGTAGGATTATTGTGCCAGAGTCGTAATCTGTACATTAAGGTGGCGACGAATGTAAGTATTTTGAGCCTCTCTCATTAACAGCAGCTCCGGATCTTCCCACCGCAATATGCTTTTGAAATGTTATGTGTTCTTTGCCCTCTAAGCAATCTTCAGTCTTGAAAAATGTACTTCAGCTTAATTGTCTATCATAGGTTGATCATCTTTCATTGGCCTAGTTGGGAGCCGCTTGTTATTCTGCATCAATGAACATCCATGATGCTGAAGGTGGAAGAACATTTCAAAAGGATAATATAGTGAATTAGCTGCCTTATTCATGTCATACAAAGGCATAGCAAATTACCTTGCACTAGTATTTACATTTTTTACATGGGCGTTGTATCGTCAACACACGCTATACTTACAGTCACACTCTCACTCACATATACATGGCAAACAATACGCACGTACTATACTCAGATCAGGAAAAGGGGCTCAATCCTTTACTTCCAGCATGGAGGGAACTCACTGCTCCTCATGCTAGTGCCTTGGCGAGGAGAGGCGTCGCCCTTGGACGATCTCTCTATCGATTGGACATCCCAACCTCCATCTCTCCAATATCCATAGTAAATTTCTGGAATGTGTGTGACCTTCCGATAATCCTCATCCTGTTGGCCTCGCACAAATGTCTTCACCAACTCATCGGGCATGTCGAAGAACTCAAGTGCTTTAAGCTTCGTCAGATACTCAATGCCTGACGGCAGCTTCTCCAGTAGCTTGCAGCGCTGAATGATCAACTTTTCGAGGCAGGGCATTGCTCCTTCCTCCACTTCCACGGATCTGAGTTCGTCAAAATTGTCGAGACCCAGAATTCTCAGCTTCCTAAAACCTTTGGATTTGAAGCATAAGGTCTTTCCTTCGTAGACCTGGAGCAGCTCGAGATGCACGAGGTTGGGCAAACTTTGCAGTAATATGAGTGGGTCATCCTTCAGCTGACTCCATCGTAAGTGCAACTTGACAAGACTATTGAGAGTGGCTAACCAGTTTGGTAGCACTTTAAGACGCCCTGTCAAGTAGACCCTCTGTAGTAATTGAGGTGGAGACGTAAGGTGCTGCACATCCAATATCTCGTCATTCTCGATTGAAGCCATGGATATTGCACAGAGGTTGGTTAATTTCGCTATTGATGAGCACAAAGCCCTTCCATCTTCTTTCCTCAACTTCAGGATGCCCAACCTGCTTAACTGCGTCAGCTTCCCGAGCTCTCTCATGATGATGTCATTTCTCTCATCATCCACCTCTATGTAGCACAACTTTTCAAGGGACTGCAGAGCCCCGATCTCCGTGAGTGCCTTGAAGCCATACTTGTTGTACAAATAGGATATATTCTCATACCGATACACCAAGAGATGCCGGAGTTTTTGCAGCTTCAAGATTTCGACAGGCAATCGCGTTACGTTTGTGTACTTAAGATCTAGTGTCTCTAGGTTCTGAAGCCTCCCTATCGAAGTAGGAATTGTTTTAACTTCGGTGTGCCTGAAGCTTAAATATCTTAGGTAGTAGCAGTCAACAACTTGAACTGGGAACCTCGACAAAGGTGTGGCTTGCATGTCTAAGACATTAAGCAGTTTAATGTCACATCCTAGGACAAGGTCAATGAATCCCCTGTCTACACCAAACATGTATAGAGCGCGCAGATGAGAAAGTGACCTGTTTTGCTGTGCAGCTTGCAGGCTATTGTGCAATGAAAGGCGGCGAACTTTATCTGGCCACATGTCGGTCTGCTCTTTGGCGATCATTGCAAAGCTTTGATCACTTGATTTTGAAGTTATTATTTCCCTCTGGAAATCATGTATGCGGCACAACTTGACCCTTCCGTCGGTTGTCGTTTCAGCCACTTGCACTAGGCTTCTGTTCAGGAGCTCGCCAAAGTATTCCTTTGCAACTTCATCAAGCGTCTTGCCTTCTTTTCTCTCGACAAACCCTTCTGCTACCCAGAGCCGGGTCAGTCTCCTGCGCTCGATCAGGTGACCCTCGGGAAATACACTCAAGTGTAAGAAACAGGACTTCAGGTAATATGGCAAATCACTGAAACTGAGGGAAAGCACCCTCTTTAAGTTCTTGAGCTTGTTGTTGCCATCAATCTCGGCACGGAGGCTGCGTCGTACCACATCCCATTCATCGATCCTCCGTTTGTCTTTTGCGGCCAGAACACCACTGATGGCCACGATTGCCAGCGGCAGTCCTTCACACTTTCTCAAAATGTACTTACATATCTCCTCCAGGTGGGAAGGGCAAAAGTTCCCCTGAAATGTCTTCCGACAGAAAAGCTTCCACGACTGTTCTGGATCGAGTGGTTCCATATTTTTGACCAGCCCATAGAATTCCTTGCAGGCGGTAGATGCCAGCTCAGCATTCCGGGTTGTGATGATAACCCGGCTTCCCTGACCGTTGTTGGGCAAGGCATGCTTGACTGCATCCCATTCGTTTATGTACCATGTGTCATCGAGGACGATCAGGTACCTCCTCCTCTGAAGCAGGTCCTTGATGATCATCTTCAGCCAATGGCTGTTCATAGTGTTGGCTCCTGGAGGGACCGGTTTCCTGATCACCCTCATGATCTGATCAAGCATGTCTTTGAGGAGCTCTTCCACCTTGGAGGACCGAGAGAGAGTGATCCAAGCGGACACGGCGAAATGCTTCTTCACGGAGGGATCTTCATAGACTTGCTTCACCAGAGTGGTTTTGCCCAACCCTCCCATTCCCACGACGGAGATGACCTCCCGCCTTTGAGGCCCATCAAGTAACTGCCCAACCAGGTCGTTCTTCGGCTGCTCAATGCCCACTACGTCAGTTTTATCTAGAAGAAGGGCATTACCTCGGTGGTCCTGCCACGTGTTGTCTGCGCCGATCGAGCTGGGACCTTGTTGAGCCCTGCTAAATTTGTAGCGCAGCCTCCGGTGCCCATCGCATATGCCCTTTACTCTGGAGTTGATGCGCTTTATCTCAGACGTGATGCGGTATCGAGCCTTCAGGTTCTTGATGCAGCAGGACATCCTGCTAATGAGGCCGGTGAACCCGACTCCGTGATCATGTCTCAAGACCAGCGAGAACTCGTCGAGCGCGTCCTCCATGTCGTAGGCTGTGTTTCTTAACTGCTTCACCCACACTTTGACTTCCTCATCGCTTTCCTCGAGGGAATCTGCGACCCTGAGGAAGGCTCGGATTCGCTCCAATTCTCCTCTCACTGAGAGGGCTTCTTCTTGAGCGCCTGCCAGGAACCGCACCTCATTCTCAAAGAATTGCGCGAGCTTGTTGAGTAGGTGAGTCACCGGGCTCTCCGCCATGCCTCTAGTCTGGTGGGTGGTGGTGAGGTTTCTGGTTTATGTATCGATAGAGGCTTTAGACTCTGGTTGCAAAAGTTGAGGCTTTTAACGGTGTCTCAACCGTTAAACTGCTTAACTTTAGTGAAACTTATATTTATAGGGTCTTTGTGTGGGATCCATGTCTGCTTAGCACAATGTACAAGTTTTGGGTTATTATAGTGATATCCCTTTTAAATTTGCATGATCCTGTTAAATATTTCTGCTTTCGACAGCAAGCTATTTAAAATTTCTTGCTTCATGGAGAAAAGTCTGCTAAGATTCATAAGATCAATTGCTTAGTACTTTAATCTTTTGTAGTTTCATCTTATCTGAATAAGCTATTTGTCAGCAAAAATAATGTGGATAATGTTTGAATATTATATTTCTAACACAAAATCACGGGAAGTTTCCAAGGAACTTCCGAGTTATATTTTATAGGATTAGTTTCTTATCTGAATCCAGGAACAGCTAGTTTAGATGTGTTTGTTGTGGGTTCACAATCATGTCATCTTCTCCATGTAGCTTATTGATGTATACATATATAAATACCACCACTTCCTGCTTGATCACGGCATTATGTCGACATTAATTTTTCTTGAAAAACTTTCATTGCAAGTTATAGGAGATGACTTTGACTAACATTGATGGAGGAAACTTTCAATCGATTCAAAATATCCTGATGATCAACGGTTCATCAGAATCGAGACTTCAACACCAGAGACCAGGAGAATCCATCCATGCCTGAACATTCTAGTGAAATTCGCGGATCTATCACTGAGTATCACAAAAGCCGAATGTATCTTTTGACCAGGTTACCTTAAGGAAATTCAAGCAAAATTTCATAGCTAGGAAGTAGAAGAATTAAACAAGCAGCAAGGCGATGAACAAGAAAATGAGCTCAGATCATAAGCTAACTTCACTGTACAATCCAACGATTTTTCCATGGCATTACCCTACCGAATCATGCTGAATCATTTCAACTATGAAATGGTCAATAGTGCAAACAAACAACTTGTTTATATAAATCCGACGTGTTAATCTGTAGCGATGTATATCTGTAGTGAAGGAGAAGTGGACAAAATTTGAGAGGAAAAGCGACACTAATCGAATTAAGAACAGGACTATCATTACATATGAAGCAATTTATTAGATAGAGTAAAGAGTCACATTTCGGTCACTAGCGACGGATAGCATTAATTAATAGAATGATGTTGAAATTGCAGAATCATGGCGCCTTTTTTATTAGACTGGAGCGGCCGTCGCTATCTATTATGTGGAGTGATTAGGATTCCATGAAGACGAAAAGCTGGCTTTCTCAAGTCACTGTTCCAAGTTAAGGCACGAACTCCCTCCTTACACGTTTTGTGACATGCACTTAATTGGACAACCATTTGTTACCTCCTTATTGTTAGGTCACTGTCTCTTATTTTAGTGGGTCGATCCAATTATAGACCATACTCTCAATTTTCTATCGATGATCTTGTATTGCTATTCTTATGCCTGATCAAGAAAAGGGAAAGGGAAGGGTTGCAGAAATTATGTGTTACCGTCATTAAATCAAATGAAATCAACACATCTACACATACACAATTTAGTTTGCTGTATCCACTTCTGCAATTTGCTAATCTATGCTTCAACGGTGTCAATTTTTTTTATGTCATGCAGAAATTATGCGTTACCGTTTGAGTTCTATTTCGCTTTTATTGAAGTTTGGCCTCAAGATTTCAGCAATCTACTGTTGACAGTTTTTAAGTCTGGGCTTGTGACAGAATTAGTTCATCTTAAAATTTCGTCCAACGAATACACTAGCTAACGAAAATCAGAAGGACGAATTCCGTTTTACCTCGATGCATGTATTGCATTTGTCATTGTATCGACCTTTCCTATTCCCATGTCCGCATCAGGGAAAATGGAGGTGCTGGTGCTGAATCAATCACTCCCAGAAAGCTTATCCTTTTGACTGGCCAAAGCCAAATGAGCGTTTGGTTCTTAAGCAATTACCTGTGAGACTTTCAAATGTGACGAATACATTCTTGCTCATTCAGAGGATTCAGACAAATCTGTCTCTATTGAACGGATAAGGGCCGACCCTTGACCCTTAACTTGATCTTTGATGGCCCCGTTTGGAGAGCTTAGCCTTTTAACGAGCACCAAGAGGTGTGGATAACTACTATATAAGAAACAAAAGCTAATTTCATTGAAGTTTCATAGCTGTTCTGGAGATAAAGCTTACTCGTTACTCCAGTAGATTCAAGGAATTTCGTTGTCATTTTGCCTGCGAATAGGACATCAACTACTTATACAAGGGTTTGTGCATAGCTGACATATGGTAGTTAAGTTAGTAATCTTGTGTGCTACAATCAATCCAAGGGCTACGTGTCAAAAAGTCAGCAAGGGTTGTCTATCAATATCATCGATCGAAGAAAAATATTTAAATACATATGAACTTGAAAACACCCTGCAATGCTTCATTCAAGGCAAAAGTGCCAAAAAAGTCATAAACCTTTTGCATTTGTGCCAATTTAGTCCTAAACATTTTTTTGGTGCCAATTAAGTCCTAAACATTTTTAAGTTGCGCCAATTCAGTCCTTTTCGGCCAATTTTGGCCGGATTTTGTTGACTGAACGCTGGCCGATTGACATAGCCTGATTGGCGCTGACGTGGACAACTTTTAATAATATTTTAATATTTTTGATTTTTTTTTCTTTTTCTTTTTTTCTTCTCCTCTTCTTCCTCCAGCCGATTGTCGGACCTCGGCGACCAGCCAGAGGTGATGATCGACGAGGTCAAGGTCGACCTCGCCGGCCACCTCGCTAGTGGCCACGAGAGTGGGCTCGTGCCGGGCGGGCAAGCCTTGCCCATGGCCAGCAAGGCTCGACCTCGCCAGATCCGGTGAGGGTGAGCCTCGCCCGCTTGGTGTGAGGCCGCCCTTGAGGCCTGGGCGGCAAGGCTCGCCCTCGCCGGATCTGGCGAGGGTCAAGCCTCACCCATGGCCGGCGAGGGCGAGCAAACCTAGGGAGAGAAGGGAACCCATGGCCGGATCTGGCAAGGATTAGATCTGGAGGATGGAGGATCAGATCTGAGAAGCTGAGGACCCACCGTTGCTGCCCAGTCGTGACCGTCGCTCCCTGCAATCGCCTCCACCCCCCGACACCGTTGCCTTACTGTCCTCGCCAAAAACCCCAAGCCTTGCTGCCCGGGCCTTGAGGGCGGCCTCGCGCCTGGCGGGGAAGGCTCGCCCTCGCCGGCCATGGGCGAGGCTTGCCCTCGTAGCCACTGGCGAGATGCCTGGCGAGGTTGACCTCGACCTCACCGGCTGTTGCCTCTGGCCGGTGGCCAAGGTCTGTCAACCGGCTGGAGGAAGAAGAGGAGAAGAAAAAAAAAAGAAAAATCAAAAATCAAAAATCAAAAAAATCAAAAGAAAAAAGAAAAAAATCAAAAATAAAAAAATAACAATAAAAAATATTAAAATATCATTAAAAGTTGTCCACGTCATGGCTGATCAAGCCACGTCAACCAACTGGCGTCCAGTCAGCAAAATCCGGCCAAAATTAGTTGGAAAGAACTGAATTGGCACAACGTAAAAATGTTCAGGAATTAATTGGCACCAAAAAAAGGTTTATGTCTAAATTGGCACAAATGCAAAAGGTTTAAGACTTTTTTGGCACTTTTCCCCTTCATTCGATGGTGTTCTCACTCTTTCGCCTTCCTAGAAGACCGGAATAGTCACTTCTCGACCTTTCGGGATCCGCTTGGACCTAAGCCACCGTCACGCTGCATATGTACTCAAGGAGTTCCGCTCTAATACTATCTATAACAGCTCAATTCGACCCATTTGGATATGTTGACACCGTAAAATCTTAAGTCCAGAATTTTCCAACTTGATAAGGAGTTTGTTTGCTAATTGACCGAAAAACTACATTATTCATTTTAATATTAGATAAGGATCAAGCAACTTGAAAGGAAGTTATTGATGGATAATACCAACTCTGGATAAGCAGAAATTTACAAGTGGACGGGAATTTCTTCTTTAATTCTCTTTCGAAGTGCAACTGTTTAGATTTATGTTGGTGTGGCATTGTACTTGATAAGAAGTACCGTTCATAATAGCCTACAAATTGGCATTGTGCACTTTGTAATAAAAGTTCCCCGAATCACATATCAATCTGTCATTTTTATCGTGGAACTTTACTTTCAATTTTGCTGTCCATTTCTTCAATTTCCTTCCCCTTTACTCTTCTGTCAAAGCAGATATATATATATATATTTTAACCACACGTCGAAGTAGATTCAATGTAGCCAAAACCAAATTTCTCGCTTAAAATCTGCTACCATGAACTTCAAGAACCCGAGAATGACTGTTTAAGTCGTTCTAGAACTTGACAGTTCTAGTTCCACTATCGATGGCAATTATTTGTTTAACCAGAAGGACTGCTGTTGCATCGAAGTTTTCGATTTGTTTAAGTCAAGCAACAAAACAAATCATACACGGCACACCTGGCATTTTTCTGACCTGTGTAATTTGGCGCAGCCAGGATCAAGCTACGGAAAGAAATATTCAGATGAGACAAATTAAAATGGAAATCAGATACAAATACTTCATTTACTTAGGGTACTCATCACACATAGATTTAACCCTATAAGTCATGCACCTTATTTCGTGGGAACAAGCCTTTACCTTCTCGTAGAAGTCATCTCGTTTTCCCTCATCTATACCAACTTCGATTGAATTATTTTATTTTATTTATTAAGGCTTCATTTGTTTTATATAAAATGAATGATTTAGAATATATTTTCTTAAAAATGATGGTCTGTATTGTTTATAAAAATTAATGAATAAGAAATATCTTTATCATTTGCGAACTAAATTGTTATTGATAATAAAAATAATTTTCATTGACTAATCATTTTAAATGATATAAGTGATTACTTTTAAGAAACAAGAAGTTCAATTTAGTATGCATTTGACCAAAAAGAAAAAAAAAAAAAAAAAACTTAGTATGCAAAAATGACAATCGAGATGATTGAAAGAAGTTTCCATGTCTTTCAAGTGTTGGTTGGATTCTTAGCAAAAATATGTCAAATGTCGAGCAACATCCAATCAGCTCAGTAAGATTACAATTAGTAATAATAATCTAATGATGGTATTGCTGAGTACATTCATGAACAACAAATTGACTCTTCACCTAATTCTGTTTTTTGAAATTGAAATCGCCACCTCACGCTCTTCGTTTGATTTATCGAGGCGATTACATATGTTACTAACCTTAAAACAAATAGAGGAGATACTTTCTGGAGGGGCAACAAGCTGGTCCATGTGCTCTTCCCTTTCAATTGCCATAACATCACTAAATTATAAAGGAAAGATATCATTTGACGGCAATTTCTGTCATGTCGACATGTTTGCTTCAATGAGCATGTTCAATATTAATACCATTAGAATATTTAAGTATTAACCATGCGTTCATCTAATATTTAAATATATCATAAAAAGTTTCATGGTATAAAAGCATGACCTCTTGAGTTCAAATTTTTTGGGACTCCACGCACAATTTAGACTAAAGTTCAGCTTACATATATTGGAGTGTTAAAATATTTAAATATGGAGCTATAGTCTTTGGTCAAATTTCAAATCATATGTGAAGGAAGTATTAAAATATTTAAAAATATTAAATTACGTATTCATCTAACAATACAATCTTTTTTATTGTCAACTCATCAATTAGTATTGGAGGATACTTGGAATGGTGTTCTTTTTTACATGAGAGGGTTAAATACTCCCTGATTGTGCAGACCCAGGCCAATCCTTCCATTTTTTATTTGAAATGAAAATGCCAAGTGCGACTCAATCCATAAAAAGTTGCTCGGGCCGGATCTTGCACGGTACACGACTGAGCCCCATGTTTTTTTTTTTTTTTTTTGGACAAGGACTGAGCCCCATGTTTGACTACATCAAAGACTGTGAACAAAGTTTTAAATTTCTTTTTTGTTTCTGTCAGTCTGCATGATACAATTTGCTCCCTTTTTTTTTTCTTTGGTAGGTACATCTGCGCCCTCTATTTTGTCTCTTTTCTCTCTCGTTCTTTTCTTCTTCCTCTTCTAGAGATTCCTCAATGAAACTACAAAAATCCTCCAATTATTAAACAGTGATAACTTCGGTCATAAATCTTCCAATTACATCAATTTACTCTTAGATCTCTGAATGATTAATTAATTTAGTTCTAAACATTTCAATTATGATAATTTAGTCATAAACTATTTAACAACTTACCAATCTAGTTTTAACCATTTTGACGATTTACTAATTTAATCATTCCAACAAATTTTGATAGGAAATTGCTGATATGACGGTCTAGTCAACGCCGACTACCTATGTGGCACAATTGGCATGCTACGTGGACAAATTTTATAATTTTTTTTTTAAATTTTTCGAATTTTTCCAATAAAATTTAGAAACGCCTTTCATAAAACCTTTCCTAAATCATTCAAAAAGTAGTAAATACATGATCCAACATTTTTTTGCAACAAACATTAGTTTACTTTTGAAATATGAGTTTACAAACTCGGAAAAGAGATAACACTACTTACTTAGGAAAGTTGAAAACCAACCTAAGTTGATGCAATTATATTCATATGAATTAATTGAAAAACACTATAAAAAACCTAGTAATACACTACTCTAAGGAAAGACTACTAATTATGCTCAATTGTTGTTAACGACACCTACAAGCCAACGAAGAAACTTGTTTATAACAAAAATTCATCTTTTTCTATTGCACGTAACTCGAACACGAAAGTTTCAAAATTTGTTTCGATCAAATTATACTTCGAAATCAGCTTTCGTCAAATCCCACAGCTCCACAACGCCACCAATTATTATTTCCATATATATTTATATATCCATAGCTCGACCACACCTCAATTGAACCTCACACTCCAAAATCGATATAATCTAGGATTTATGACCTAACTTCGAGAGATACTCCGATTAAACGAATAATGGGCTTGAATACTTACCCGGTGTTACAATTCGGAGTTGATTCAGCTTGTCTGGAGGTTCAGATTGGCTCCGTGCGAAAATAGTTCCGTTCTCTCCTTTTCCTCTGACAAAAGTCTTGTTCTTTCCTTGGTTTGTCCGCTGAATTCAATGGCGTCATCTCTTGAGGAGGAATAAAATGGATGGGCTTAGGCTTTCAGAGACATGAGCTGGGCTTTGAGCCCATCTATCACAATGCTTATGTCGTCACTTCCCCCTCTTTTTTTTTTTGTTCGAATTGTAAACATATATCATTGCAAAACCAATTAATGACCAATTAATGTGGAAGGACCAGCCGACTAGTGTCTGTCATCAATGCAAGTAAACAGCAAAGAGGTAAGCACTTGGGCAAAAAGCAAAAATCCCTACTCTATCAATCAAAATCTGACTTTGCAAGGTCTGCAAAAAGCTTTTAACTTAGCAATTGTTATTTTCCATACTGCAATAGAGATTCAAATGCAATTCCAAAAAAAAACAGGACATTGGCAACGACTCTTTGAGAAGTGCAGCTTCCAAGATCCAGGCAAGTGAAGCAGGGCAGCCACTAGCAGGTCTGATGAAGCCAAAAAACCGTAGAAAATGCTCCCAGATATGCTTTGAAAAGGTGCAATAGGAGAACGAATGATCTTCTTATTCATTCTCCAGTTTGCATATAACACATATTCCATCAACGCAGCTCAAATTTTTAATCCTATCGAAAGTTTGCAACCTACTAGGACTGGCCAGTCCATAAGAGCAGTCTTAAGCGCATTTGGTTTCAACCAAACGAGGCAATGCCACGAGGCGATGCCAACTGACTTGAAATTCTGTGTGTCTGACCAAATCCCATGCTGCAGCCGCGGTGAACGCCCTATCTGTCTTCTAAGTTCAGGAGATATGCAGCCTAGCCAGCCACAAGGTGCAGCCATGTATGTCAATCCGCTATGAGAGGTCGACCTGTATAAGAATTGCAAGTTCACGTCTGATCAGCCAGTTGTCTGCGTGCTATCAGATCCGTTAGCCATAGCGTCCACCTTGGATTTCCTTTAAGTAATTCAGTCATTACCTCATAATATCAGCTTTCTACTTCTTTCAGAAATCAACATAGTCACCAATATATGCGGAATCCTCTAAATAAGGCAGCATATTGGACACACTTAGTTTGACAATAATCAAAGTAACATCCCAGAATTTTGACAAGAGCAACAATCACGAGTGAAGCAATAAGGCCGGGATCGAGTCTCCATGTGGGACCCGTATACAAACAATCCCATACTGTTTTCCTTTTCTATATGTTTATCCCGTATTATAAATCTCTAATTTCTAAGTTTCATAGAATTAGATTCCAATGTGTAGATCACACAGGAGATCCTTTCTGTCCCAATTAAATGTCAGCTCATAGGGGATGAATTAGTATGGACGGGGACAAAGAATGGGATTTTAATAGTAAAAAATGGCTACAATACACTAGACAAGAAATGTCAGACAAGGCAGCAACCAAACAACCATCCTCCTCCTTCCAAACCCCAGGAGCTCTATGGAACGCTATATGGAATATGCAGACTTTTTCTACATTAGAGATCTTTATACGGAGTATTTGTCAAAATGCCATTCTATGCAATGAGAATCCATGAGAAAAACGTATATTACCTTACCCTATTTGTGACCTGTGTCGAAAGGATGTGGAGACAGCCGAACGTGTCTTTTTGCTCTGCCCTTGGACCACAAAGGTATGGAGAAATCCTGAAATCAAAATAAATTTTTTACACAAGAGATCACTCGAATGGATGCGTGGAAGAAGAAACCCCCAATTTACCCTCCCTTGAAATGGGAGCATATGTCCTCTGGCACATTTGGAAGACTCACAACAATTTCATCTTTCGGGGGAGCAAATCGAAAGCTTGCAACACAGTGGATTTGGCTCTAACTATGCAACAAAGCTTCAAAAAATGGGGCTTTCAAAAAACTAAGGCAGGAAAGAAAAAAGACAAGACCTCATCTTAGATTTGGGTAACTCCGATGGAAGGAATTTTAAAAATCAATGTGGACGGCTAGCTCGGAGAAGGATCGACGGAAGGCGCCACTGTGACATTTGCCGCGACCATGACGGATGGCTCGTCGACGGCTTCACCAAAATCGTTTGAGCGTCCTCTTCAGCTCAATTGGAAACCCTAGCTATCTTGGAAGCCCTCGAGTACGTTGCATGAACAAAACAAGAAGCGGTTTTTGTGAAGTCAGATTGTCTAGATCTAATAAGGCCGCATTTGGTAATGCTTCTGTTCCGGGAACAATTTCTGATCAGAAATAATTCTTTTTTATTCTGTTTCCGAGAACAATTTTTAAGTATTTTAAGTCGTTTGGTAACTATCCAAAATTTCAATTCCCATAATAGAATTATGTTTGGTACCGTACTTAAAATTTCTACTCCAAATCATTTTTTTTTTAATTTTTAAATAAATTTATTACTTTTTCTTTTTTCTTCTTTTACTTTTTTCCTTTCTTTCTCCTATTCTTCTTCTTCAAGTGGCCATTCGTTGGCCTTGAGATGACCAGCGATCGGCTAGACGAGGGTCGGCAACCTCACCGGAGTGTCACCAGCCCTCAGCAAGGCTAGCCCTCATCGGCTGAGCCTGGGTAGGGCTAGCCGAGCCTCACCGGGGTAGGTGAGGCTTGCTTGGCCATTGGCAAGGTTGGGTGAGGTTCAATGAGCTCACCGGAGGCAAGCTCGGCCACCGGCGAGGCTTAGCCTCGCCGGATCTATCGAGGCTAAGCCTCACTGATGGCAAGGGGCGAGCTCATCGAACCTCACCTTAGCCTAGCGAGCTTGCTGGACCGATTGCCGGTGATCGGCGATGGGTGACAGGTAGCGAGCGGCAGATGGCAGACGACAACCATAGTGGTGGCAGATGAAGAAGGAAGAAGAACAAGAAAAAAAGAAAAAAAGAAAAAGAAAATAGAGATTTGATTATAGAATTGTTCTCGGGAATAAGAATCAACTTTTTTATTTTTTAAATTATTGATTTTGTTCCAAATTTACTTCCAAGAACAAAAAAAATAGAAATTTGTTCCTAGGAACAAAAATTTTACCAAACGTATTTCTATTTCAAATCTACTTCTAGAAATAAAAGAATAGAAATTAGCACTATTTGATTGGTTACCAAATACGCCATAAGTACACTAAAATCTGCAGAACTCGGGAAGCACGTGCCCTTATTGCCGAGTGTCCAACTTTGTTGCTGAACCTTCCACGTGTGGGCCTTGCTTATTGCCCAAGAACTGCAAATTCGGTAGCTGACTGGGCGTGCGTCAACATAGGAAAAAATGTCCTCCGCCCAATTGGCTCTCCTCTGCTTTGTATTGACACCCCTCTGCTAGGTTCTGCTAGTTCTTGTCCAGTTATGATATAAATAAAACCTCTGTTTCGACCAAAAATATATATATTACAATTATACTCGAATCACTCTAACACTACAAGTGTTTTCCAAATCCCAATTATACCCATTACCTCATACAGTGTCTATAATTCTTGACTAAATAATTTCTCAATTTCATGAAGCAATTATAAATAAATTATTATCGTGAGAATTTAATTGGCTTTAACACTAATTCCATTTGGATATAATTGTATGAACAAAATCAACGCCAAGCACTCATGTGAAAAACGGGGCTTCAAGACCCTTCACCCTTCAATGTTAACAACGGTGCAAACTGCGACATACATGCAAGCAAAAGCACGCCCTGACGCGGATGAACTGCCATTTCAGTCACGGTCTTTTCCCTCACGGCTTTAAAACGCGTTACACAAATTAGAGGACCGTCGCTTGGGCCGTCACAGTTAGTGTTGATTGTAGAGGACAGGAAATAAAGAAGACTTGGCTAACTACCGAGTGGTTAAAAGGATTTTGCATGCCCAGACATATGACACTAATATGGCAAGCAGATACTTTTGCTCCTGCATGACACGGTATAATATAAAATGGGGTTGTAAGTTGTTTTTCATTATGACTAAGGCAACATTTTCCCTATGCCTGTCAAATGACATGCCATGAGCTAATGAGCTTACCATCTGGCCATTACTCTTATCTAGTTAATTCCGAGAATTCAACTTCCTCAGGTATTTGGCTGATGATCAATTTAATGGTATGATTAGGAAGATGAAGTGATCGGCTGTTATCTGTTGCAGGGAGACTTACACAAGAGAGTGCTAAATGTTTTGATTGCTGGAGATCCTCCAACTAGTTGCAACGATCAGAACAAGGAACCTTGCTGGCAATATACACTCAAGAAAGCAATCTGTTAGGGAATGCAAACAGATTAGTAAAACAAGGTTGCTTGTATACAACCTCAGCTGCCAATATACTAGGTGGATCATTTACTGAACATATGCAGGCCAAATTGATAAGGGGATAAAAGTAGGATAGCTGGATAGCAAAGGACCTGGACCAAGCAGTGGAAAATATTCAGCTTAGGCTGGTGTTAGAACGCTATTGCTTCCAATATATCCTCTATCTGTTAGTGAGATTGTGTCTGACACTCACATACACAGGAACAAGTAGAAGAATTGTGCCAGGGTTTTAATCTGTATATTAAGGTGGCAACGAATGTTAAGTATTTTGAGCCTTTCTCATTAACAGCGGTTCTTGATCTTCCCACTGCAAATGCTTTGGAAACGTTGTCTGTTCTTTCCCCTCTGAGCAATCTGTAGTCTCGATAAATGTACTTCAGTTTAGTTGTCTATCATAGGTTGGTCCATCTTTCATTGGCCTAGTTGCGAGCCTAATGTTATTCTACATTGACAAACACCATGACGCTTAAAGATGGAAGCACATTTGAAGAGGAGAATACAGTGCACTAGCTGCTTCATTCATGTCATTTACAGGCATAGAAAATTACCTTACACTAGTGTCCACATTTTTTACATGTGCATCATATCGTCAACATTTGCTATACTTATAGCCAGACTCCACAGGCACATGGCAAACATTATGCTCATACTATTCTCAGATCAGGAAAAAGGGTTCAATCCATTACTTCCAGCATGGAGGGAATGCACTGCTACTCATGCTAGTGCCTTGGCAAGAAGAGTTGTCGCTCACAGACGATGATCTGACTATGGATTGGACGTCCCACCCCCCATCTGTCCAATATCCATAGTAAACTTCTGGAATGTGTGAGACCTTCTCATAATCCTCGCCCTGCTCATGTCGCACAAACTTCTTGACCAACTCATCGGGCATGTCGAAGAACTCAAGTACTTTGAGCTTGGTCAGATACTCAATGCCTGAGGGCAGCTTCTCCAGTAGCTTGCAGCGCTGAATGATCAACTTTTCGAGGCAGGGCATTGCTCCTTCTTCCACTTCCATGGATCTGAGTTTGTCAAAATTGTCGAGCCCCAGAATTCTCAGCTTCCTAAAACCTTTGGATTTGAAGCATAAGGTGTTTCCTTCATAGACCTGGAGCAGCTCTAGATGCACGAGGTTGGGCAGACTCTGGAGGGATACAAGTGGGTCATCCTTCAGCCGACTCCATCGTAAGTACCGCTTGACAAGACTATTGAGAGTAGCTAACCAGTTTGGGAGCATCTTAAGACGCCCATTCAAGTAGATCCTCTGTAGTAATTGAGGTGGAGACGTAAGGTGTTGCAGATCCAATATCTCATCGTCCTCAACCGAAGCCACAAATATCGAACGGAGGTTGGTTAATTTTGCTATTGATGAGCACAAAGCCCTTCCGTCCTCTTTCCTCAACTTCAGGATGCCCAACCTGCTTAACTGCGTCAACTTCCCGAGCTCCCTCATTATGATGACATTCCTCTTGTCATCCAACTCTATGTAGCATAACTTTTGAAGGGATTGCAGAGCCCCGATCTCTGCAAGTGCCTTGAACCCACACTTGTGGTACAAATAGGATATGCTTTTATACCAATACACCAAGAGATGCCGGAGCTTTTTCAGCTTCAGAATTTCAACAGGCAATTGCGTTACTTTTGTGTGCTTAAGATCTAGTGTCTCTAGGTTCTGAAGCCTCCCTATTGAAGCAGGAATTGTTTTAATTTCGGTATATCTGAAGCTTAGATATCTAAGGTAGAACCAGTCAACAACTTGAACTGGGAACCTTGACAAAGGTGTGGCTTGCAAGTCTAAGACATTGAGCAGCTTAATGTCACATCCTAGGACAATGTCAATGAATTCCCTGTCTACACCGAACATGTATAGAGAGCGCAGATGAGAGAGTGACCTGTTTTGCTGTGCAGCTTGCAGGCTGTTGTGCAATGAAAGGCGGCGAACTTTATCTGGCCACATGTCGGTCTGCTCTTTGGCGATCATTGCAAAGCTTTGATCTCTCACTTTTGAAATTATTATTTCCCTCTGGATATCGTTGATGCGGCAGAAATCGACCCTTCCGTCGGTTGTTGTTCCAGCCACTTGCATTAGGCTTCTCTTCAGGAGCTCATGGAAGTAGTCCTCTGCAACTTCTTCTAGCGTCTTGCCTTCTTTTCTCTCGACCAACCCTTCCGCTACCCAGAGCCGGATCAGTCTCCTGTGCTCGATCAGGTGACCCCCAGGAAATACACTCAAGTGCAAGAAACAGGACTTCAGGTAGTACGGCAAATAACTGAAACTGAGGGAAAGCACCCTCTTCAGGTTCCCAAGCCTATTGTTGCCATCAATCTCGCCACGAAGGCTGCGCCGTACCTCATCCCATGCATCGATCCTTCGTTTGTCTTTCACGATCAAAACACCACTGATGGCCACAATTGCGAGCGGTAGTCCATCACACTTTCTCAAAATGTACTCACACGTCTCCTCCAGGTGGGAAGGGCAAGAGTTCTTCTGAAATGTCTTCAGACAGAAAAGCTTCCACGATTGTTCCGAATCGAGTGGCTCCATATTTTTTACCAGCCCACTGAACTCCTTGCAGGAGGTAGATGCCAGATCGGCATTCCGAGTTGTGATGATAACCCGGCTTCCATGACCGTTGTTGGGCAAGGCATGCTTGACCGCGTCCCATTCATTTATGTACCATGCATCATCAAGGACAATCAGGTACCTCCTCCTCTGAAGCAGGTCCTTGATGATCATCTTCAGCCAATGGCTATTCATAGGGTTGGCTCCTGGAGGGACCGGTTTCCTGATCACCCTCGCGATCTGATAAAGCATGTCTTGTAGGAGCTCTTCAATCTTGGAGTACGAAGAGAGAGTGACCCACGCATATACTGTGAAATGCTTCTTCACGGCAGGGTCTTCATAGACTTGGTTCACCAGAGTGGTTTTGCCCAGCCCTCCCATTCCCACGATGGAGATGACCTCCCGCCTGAGAGCCCCCTCAAGTAACCACTCGACCAGCTCGTTCTTTGGCTGGTCAATGCCCACTGGGTCATACTTATCTAGGACAAGGGCATTAACTCGGTTGTCCTGCCATGGATTGTCTGTGCCGGTCGAGCTCAGATCTTGTTGAGCCCTGCTGAATTTGTGACGCAGCCTCTGGTGCCCATCGCATATGCCTTTTATTCGGGAGACGATGTGCTGTATCTCAGATGTGACACGGTATCGAGCCTTGAGGTTCTTGATGCAGCAGGACATCCTGCTGATAAGACCAGTGAACCCGACTCCATGATCATGTCTCAGGACCAGCAAGAAATCGTCGAGCGCATCCTCCATCTCGTGGGCTATGTTTTTCAACTGCTTCACCCACACTCTGACTTCGTCGTCGCTTTCCTCGAGGGAATCTGCGACCCTGAGGAAGGCCCGGACACGCTCCAATTCTCCTCTCGCTGAGAGGGCTTCTTCTTGACCGCCTGTCAGGTGCCGCACCTCATTCTCAAAGAACTGTGTAAGCTTTGTGAGTAGTTGATTCACTGGGCTCTCTGCCATGCCTCTAGTCTGGTGAGTGGTAGTGAGGATTTTGGTTTATGTGTTGCCTTGAGGCTTTAGGCTGTGATTGCAAAAGTTGATGCTTTTCATAGTCTCTGAACTGTTAAACGTTAGTGAATCTTATATTTGTAGCAGCCTCGTGTGGGATCCATGTCTGCTTAGCACATTGTACAAGTTTTGGTTTATTTAGTCATACCCCTCTTGTTTTTCACATGTTCCTGTAAAATGTTTTTGCCTTTGACAGCAGCTATTCAATTTTCTTGTTTCGTGTGGAAAAGTTGGCAAGTATGTTTAGTATTTTATTCTTTTGTAGTATCATCTTATGTGAATAAGCAAACTAAAATTTCTTAACTGTCAGCAGAAATAACTTGTATAATGCTGTCGAATATTATATATCTACGTCAAAATCACGGGAAGTTCGAAGAAACTTTCTGTTTTATTTTATCCGAGTAGATTCTTATTTGAAACCAGAAGCAGCTAATATAAATGTCCCTCTTGTGAGTTCACAATCATGTCATTTTCTCAGTGTAGTTTACTGAAATATATTTCGGCTACCAACTCCTGCTTGATCATACCATTATGTTGACATAATTTTTTTTTTTTTTTAAACTTGCATTGCAAAGTAGAAGAGCTGATTCTGACTAAGATCAATGGAGGAAAATTTTAATCAATTCAGAATATCATGATGGCCAACAGTTCATTAGAATCAAGACTTCAACACGTCAGGCTAGAATCAAGACTTCAACATTCTGAAAATTTCAATCAATTCAGAAGTTCCTGTAAAATGTTTTTACCATTGACAGCAGCTATTCAATTGTTTTTTCGTGTGGAAAAGTTTGCAAGTATGTTTAGTATTTTATTCTTTTGTAGTATCATCTTAAGTAAATAAGCAAACTAAAATTTCTTAACTGTCAGCAGAAATAACTTGTATAACGCTATTGAATATTATATATCCAAGGCAAAATCATGGGAAATTTGAAGAAACTTTCGTGTTTTATTTTATCCAAGTAGATTCTTATCTGAAACCAGGAACAGCTAAGATAGATGTCCCTGTTGTGAGTTCACAATCATGTCATTTTCTCAGTGTAGTTTATCGAAATATAATTCAGCTACCAACTCTTGCTTGATCATACCGTTATGTTGACATAAATTTTTCTTAAAAAACTTGCATTGCAAAGTATAAGAGCTGATTTTGACAAAGACCGATAGAGGAAAATTTCAATCAGCCTAGAGTTCATCAGAATCAAGACTTCAACACCCGAGGCCAGGACAATCGATCTGTGCTTGAACATTCAAGTGAAATTTGCGGACTTATCGCTGAGTATCGCAAAAGCCAGATTTATTTTTTTCACCAGGTTACCTGAAGGAAATCCAAGCAACATTTCTTCGCTACAGTAAGGCGATGCACAAGCAACTGAGCTCAGGTTTTTCGTGAATTTCACTGTACATTGCTCTGAAGTTTCCATGGCATTTACCCTACTGAATCATCTAATTTACGAAATAGTCAAGATTGCATAAAAATAAATTGTTATATAAATCGTACGTGTAAATCTGTAGTAATATATACGTCCTGTTCTCCTACTGGTGAATAAGTTGACAGGATTTGAGAGGAAAAGCAACATCAATCGAATTGATAAAGGACTACCATTACGTATGAAGCAAATAACCAGATAAAGTAAAGACTCACATTTCGGTCACCAATGACGGTTAGCATTAATTACTAGAATGACATCAACTAAATCTTTATAAAATGCAGAATTATGGCGCCTTTTCGATTAGATTAGAGCGGTTGTCGCTGTATATTATGTGGAGTTGGTTAGGATTCCATGAGGATGAAAAGCTGGTTTTGTCATGCCACTATCCCAAGTCAAGACAGGAACTCCCTCTTTACAAGTCCTGAAAAACATGCAATTAATTTAATAATTATTTGTTATATCCATATTGTTAGGCCACTATATGTTATTTTGGTGAAAGTGTATACTCTCAATTTTTTTTATCGATGATCTTGTATTGTTATACTCGTCCATGTTAGCAATTTCTAACTAAAATTGATAAGATGAACTTAATTGATAAAATATGAAAAGGTGAGTGACTCAATTGTCGCAATTAAAATGTTCATGACTGAATTGACTAATGTGCAATAGGTTTAGGACATTTTATGGTAATTTTTCCTCATAATTCTTGATATGATAGTAGTCAAGCATGAACCCATAGAACTTCATTCGTCTCTTACATCGTTTGTCAAACCCTCTATCTATCTTCCCCAGCTATCGCATGCTCCATGGAAACCATCTTATGATATGCAATACAATAGATTAAATAATGTGCAAAACATTAAGATTGGCGATATGCTATGCATAGCATTAAATAAGTACCTAATCTCTACATCACCCAAAGCAAAGTGGATGATCTCTAACACTTCAAGCAAAATTTTCCAATTAGTCCTAAACATATTATACGAATGTCAATTGGATGGAATATAACTTAATGGTAGAGTATCACCTCGAGGTGGTGGAAGTCATCAATTCAAGCATGATTATCCTAAAACTGATAAGAGTTTTTCTATTTTGAGTTACTTCCTCGCCGTTATTTGCCATGAGATTCTCTTTGGAAAGTTATGCAAAATAAAAAGAATCACTCAAAAAAGACGTCAAAGCAATGAGTTATACCATTTTAAAGTTTTGCCCAATCAATCATCTTTGAACTGCAGAAATAACAAGAGAAAGGTGTTATAATAGCTTTTTTCACACATATTTCCAGTAATTTATTATTTACATTGTAATGTCAATGATTTCTAACAAAAATTGATCATAGGATTATAATGGAATTTTACACAAAGATTTAAGACTGAATAGTAAAATTGAAATGTTGAAAAGTAAATTAATTTTTGTATAATATATTTAGATTTAACGGGATAATTTTTCCTTACATTTTATAATGCCTAAGAAAGTAACGTCCATGTTTGATAAATTACAGCTGCAATATGGGCCATCAAACGTCACTAGTCAGCTCCACTTTCTGTTACTCTGTGAAGGCTACATTTAGGGGTGAGCAGCGGTCTAGGGTCGACCCTGGACCAACCTTAGACCTGCCCAACCCTGTCGGTCCTGGTCCGGTTCCCAAGGGGACTGGGTCGGTCCTTGGTCCTGAAATTCCAGGACCCACACTGTGCGGGTTGGTCCTCGGTCCTAAGAGTTTTGGGTCGGTTCAACCCTGGACCAACCCTGTATATTATATTATATTATATTATATTATATTATATTATATTATATTATATTATTTATAATTCTTTTATATATTCAAACCTAAGTAAAATGTCTGTTATATTATATTTTATTATATTGAGATGTTCTATCATAACATTAATAGTAATTTCAATTTAAAACTTTTGTTGAGTAGTAATTATGTGTCGTTTATTTTGTTTTCAGGTGTTTAGAAGTTCAAGTGAATTAACAAGATGTGAAGTTATATATTCATGATTTATATTAAGTATTTTGAACTTTTTATGGTTTAATTGTATTTTACTAATGAATTTAAGTTGCACTTTACTTTTCAATTTGTGTCAAATGGTAGAAGTTTTTGAAGAGTAGAGTAGTACTGTAGTTGCTACGGTGATTTGCTAGTCAAGTGATGTAAAACTCATTTTTTGGTTGAGTGGACTTTACATGATCAAATGCAAGAAAACGCTTTTGTATATGGTGTTATGAATATTAAAGATAGATGATTACAAGAACTTTCCATCTTGTCCCATATCTCGATGAGCGGTTAGCAAGTACGAAATTTCTATTATTGTGTCATCTTAAATTTGCTAAATATGTATTGGTATTTATAGTTTAGTTGTACAATACCGTATTGTCGATGGATGTGTAATTTGAATTTGTAGGTTTGCTTTTTTAGGGAGTGTAAAAAATAAGACGAAAAAAATTATCGATCGGTCCTGGGTTGACCTTGGAACTGGACCGAACCCATTGGGTCGGTCCGGTCCTTGGTCCTAGGTTCAATAGGGTCGGTCCTCGATCCTAAAAATTGAGGACCGACACTGTACGGGTTGGTCCTAGGGTTAGGGGGTGGCCCGGACCAACCCGGACCATGCTCAGCCCTAGCTACATTTGCCTCCAATCAACTTTCTCCGGCCGTCCATTTGATTAGTACTTTACAAGTTGTGAACTCACGTACATATAAAATTGATTAAATATAAAGGCGGGGCCATTAAAGCCAAATAACCACCCCCCCTCCCCACAAAAAAAAAAAAAGGATTAAAACATCTATTTTTGTACTTTCTTCAATTGTTCAATCTCAATGTTTGGATTTTTTTTCTTTTTTCCAATCCAATAATTAAACTTAAGACAGCGACGTGGGCAACTTCCCTCGCCCATGGACGCAGCAGAAAATCCAGGGGCGTCTCTCTCTCTCTCTCTCTTCAGCACACATAACTGCTTCGGCGATTTATCATTTGGATCCTTCATCCAAACTCAAAATAACTTCTTTTATTCACCTTGAGTTTGAGAGGGTATGTTAGACATATTTAGGATATATTTCTCTTGGTTTACCATATCTTTCTTGATATTGCATATATCTAAGAGATTTTCCATATTATGTATATCTTTGATTGATATATTACCTTAAATAGTCATATAATAAACCCTATAAATAGGATTGTGTGCTCTTTATTATAACATACGGAAATATACAAATTTTACACAATTTTCTCTTCCGCGTTATTTCCTATATGTCTCCTCACTAAAGTAACTTCTTCCTGGGCCTCTCTCCATAATTGAACCCCATTCTCTAGGAAGTCCGTGGGCTTGCCAAGTAGGGCGTTCGCTGCAATTCTGCCATGCTCTGTTTGGCATATGCCGAAGTTCGGTGAATGCACTTGCTGACATCCTCTGACATAGTGCTTGCATAGGCTAGGGGTTTGGTATGGAAATGGTCAAGCTTATGATGTCTAGTCATTTCATCAGTTAATGGCTGTTTGCTCCTGATGCACACCCGCTTAGCAAATTGAAAAGCATTACACTCTTGACTAAGTTGAAAATGACCATCATTGATATCTTTTAGTATGATTGCACGCTACTTAATATGCTTGGTTCGTTTACTAAGATAACTAGTCTGTGAATATTTTATTAAATTTAAGTTTAACAATTCAAAGGAAACGATAGGAAACTTAATTAATTCCTAATCCCCTCTTGTTTTATATCTTGGAAACTTCTCGGAAACTTCTGATATGGTTTTTATTAAAAAACCTTGTTTACTAGGAAAGTTTACTGCAACTGCTAAATATATTTTCATATTGATGTGTTTTTTTTTTTGGTCAATTACGAAAATATCATAAAATGAAATTATAAAAAAAAATGATATTTTCTTATTGATGTTAACGAGAGTGACATTTTCCTAAATGGCTATTGGTTGGCTATTAATTTCAGATAATTGTTTCCGGTGAAAATTACTAAACTTTCGCAGACAGCTATTTTGTTTCAGAATACCATTATATTAAAGCTTTCTAAAGCTTGCTTCATCAAGTAAAAGAATTGGCTAGGGTTTATGGTAATGAAGCAACTTAACTTCATACATAAATTTATAGTGGATCAGAGTTTTGAACAGTCACCTTCACAGAAGCTCAGGCAAGAAGTAAGTTAGTGGCATTCACCTAGCAATTTATGTGCAACTTCTTGTTGATGTTAGCGCTATCACGAAGGTACATGAAGATCAAGTGACTTATTACTGAGAAACTGGTACTCCCCATTATTGCTGAAAAAGGTGACATTAGCTTTAAAAATAGAGGGGCATCGACAGATATCTTGATAGTATTAAATTGATGGCACCCTTCTATGTAACTTAAAGAAGTTGTCATGGGTGTGTCATGCATGATCGATTCAGATAATGAGAGGCGGCAAAAGCTCCTCCACTGAGCGCTATTATCCGTAGATATCTTAAGGAAATAAGTTACTAGTTAGGATCCAAAATCCTCAATCTGACTCACTGTTGTGGCACCCCTCGACGGCCTCCGATCCGTTCCGGGTCGCCACAGTTCGCTTACCTTTCACTTTCCTTATTAACATATCACTATGATACCGTTTCTATTGTAGTGGGTCCATACAACCATGGGGGTTTACATCTTTTATTAACGGTTCCTTGTGCAATTTACATAACGGAAGCATATCCAATAATTCCCTTCCCTACATTCCGAAATCGATGCACACCTACTAAACGTTTTATATAAGTTAAAACCAAACACGTTTATTTACATAGAGCAGATGGACATCTTTAGTCGATACATCAAAATGCCGTAGTTTTCTATACTCGGCTACACTTCAAAAGATGACCGACATCTCCTCCCACAATCGTATGCTTAAGGTCCATCAACTAGTGTTGGCGTCCAAAGGTTCCTTCCTTTACTATCCTTTTCCTTGCGGTCATATCCAACTGCTTAAACCATCTACTAATCTGAAATGTTGGTCCCCAAAAAGGGGTGAGTACAACCACTCAGCAGGTAAAGGAATCCAATAACAACTCAATGCATCATACAAATCATACATGCATTGCAGGCGTAACTTACCTTGCAGCCATGCGCAATACTATCATGCATCATCATGCCTTATCATCATGCATATCATATCATCATATGTCATCATCATCATGCATATCATACCATGGGTGATCATCATATCACATCACATATCATCATCATCATGCATATCATCATGCATATCATCATGCATATCATACCATGGGTGATCATCATCATAATCATCATCATCATCATCATGCATATCATACCATGGGTGATCATCATCATAATCATCATCATCATCATGCATATCATCATGCATATCATACCATGGGTTAATTTTCATCTTTATCTTTAAATTTGATCACCACATCACCCTTCCTCGATTCATCAATTTCATCTCATATTTTACACTCGCATCCCATGCGAGAAAAACCTCCGGGCATGTATCCAAGATACAACCGGGCATCCGGCCCCCCACATTCCGGGCATCTCGCATCCCAACTAGCATCACGAGGAACCTGCGAAATACTGAGATTTAACCTACCTATCCTCTTTCGTTTTCTCTGGAATTTGGATATGTTATGTATCAAGGTGTCCTTTACAAGTTTCATGAAGAGATCTAGGTCAAATAACCAGAGTATGGTCACCATTTAAGTCCATGAAGTCTCGGGTGTCTCGGAACACATCACCAGAATCATCGTCTCCAAGATCTAGCCGATTTACTAGGCTATACTTGTTCATTTCTCTTCAAATTTGAGTATGTTGTAGTTTAAGGTGTCCCCTACAACTTTCATGCAGACATCGAAGTGAGATCTTCAACAAAAACCAACATGCAATCAAGAATCCAGCAAGAGGTCAGTAAAAACTTTACAGATCTGGGGTCTCCGTAGGATAGAACTTTAACCCCTCATATCTGCATCATTTTCCACGAAATTTCAGTATGTTATAGCTCAAGATGTTAGCTACAACTTTCATCAAGAAATCAAAGCCAAAATCGGACTCTAAACACACATGCAAGCTCAAACAAGTTACTGACTCACACGGTCCGAGCAAGAACAGTCATGCGATTTAAGAACAAGCCAACCATATCTCGGTTTTTCTCACTTAAACGCCCAAAATCTAACATGCAAACAACATACAAGCATGCAAGAGAAGCTAGAGGACTCCCACTTGCCTCTAGACCGAAGAAAACGACGGCGTAGGGCGGCGAACACGGGGCTCCTCCTCCTCCTTTCTCTCTCGGCCGCTCTCCCTCTCTCTCTCGAAGTCTCTCTCTCTCTCTCACCCTCTCTCTCGGCCAAATGAGAAAATCCAGCCACCTTCTCTCTCTCTTCCCCCTTATACCCCCAAATCCTCATCATTACTTGCCTTTAAACTAGCCAATGCATGGCCTTCTTCCCTAAGCCAATGCATGAGAGTCTTATGCCACTTGTCCTATTGCATGCATATTGGGCTTGGGCCTTTGGGCTTGGGCTTGGGCCATACGCCCACTCTTGGGCCTCCCCTTGGGCTGGTCGACAGCCCCCTTTAGTGGGCCTAATTGGGCCGACTAACTTGGCCCATCAAGGCTTCGGCCAATGGGCCTAAGGCCCAACCTAAAAATTGACCTTTTTCCCCCTTTTTTTTTTTGAATTTCTTTTATAAATATTTTAAACTTTAAATTTTCCACATGGCCAAAGTCTTATGACATTTCATTTATTGAAATTTAATTTATAAAGTGCATGGCCAAGCATAGATTATTAATTTATCCTATACTCCTAAATTCAAAATTCATAAACACAAGCACAATAACACCTAGCCTTAAGAAAACTAATGGCTAACACATAGACCATAGGTAATTTCATTACCTAATTATAGGCTTTAATTTCTCTAGAGGATGACTTGAATTTTGGGATGCCACAATTCTCCCATTCTTAGAGAATTTCGTCATCGAAATTAGACATTTCCTATGTCTCTTGAAATAAGTGAGAGTACCTTTCTCTCATCTCATTTACACTCTCCCATGTGGCTTCCTCCACATCATGATATCGCCATAATATCTTAACCAAAGGAATTCTCTTAATCCTAAGAATTTGTTCCTTTCAATCCAATATCTGCACAGACTCCTTAATGTACCTCACTTTCTCATCCACTTTGATGGCTTCATGATCGAGTATGTGTCCTAGATCGGGCTGATACTTCCTCTTAAGTTAAGGATGCAAGCTCTTAACATATCTTAATTTATCTCAACACCATAAACAGTTTTAAAACGATAACCACATCTGAAATTTCTTTTGAACGCTTGAAAGTCTTCCTTCATGGAATCAAACAATACAAACTAAGGTTTTCAAAAGCATTCAACGACAACAACAAGCTTTGAAATCATATGCCATTTCCATGTCAAAACTTTTTCAAATCACCAATGTGAGAAATCCTTTGAGTTCTCGAAAATCCCACTTCATGATATCAAATGGTGCAAAATAAGGATTTCAAAGACACAGCAATATAACAAATATAGTATTTGAGAATAGGTAAATCTCATATCGTTGAAACCAACTCACAAAATCAAAGCATGATACCAATTCCATAAAATCCATGTTCACGTTTAAAATTTCAAATGTTTTTCAAAATCCACATGTAAAGCCTTGAGTCGCACTTGCATCACGGCGCGAAATAAAATACTTTATCAAAACCCTTAGTAAATTTAAATCGATACGTTGGCAAAATTCCAATCTCAATCCCAACTCCAATGGGTTGGAATGTTTTCTATAAAAAGTTCAGAATTCTTTGAAATATAAAACATTTCTTAAGACATTTGGGCACGGTGTCACAGTACTCATAAATTTTGATGAAATTCAAGAGATTTTCTAAAATAGTTCACAATCAAAATCTTTTAATAATTCCATCCACCTCCTCTATCTCATATTCGATTCCTTTTGTGAAAACATCTATTTCAAGCTCTATCCTAAGTGCAACTATCAATGAAATTCAAATTTAAAGAATTCCACCTTCTCGACTCAATCGAACTCACCATTTAGCCAAATTATTCCTATACCTTTGTCACCACCAATTCAAGCCTAGAATCATCAAAATTAGCACCACCAATAACTCATTTGGTTCAGTCCAACAAAGACATTCACTACGCATTCACCGCAACATAGATTCAAGCCTAAAATATAGCATCATTCCTTCGATTCAAATATCTATAGTCCACCAAGACTTATTCAATTCAAAGATCGACAATCCACCAAAATAAAACTTGTCTAGTTTCCACCGAATATATCTCATATCTCATCCTAAATGATCATCACTTAGACTAATCATTCATCAAATCCACAATTTGAACTTCCACCATTTCACCTTGGAAAGACTATAACCACAAATGATGATATTCACTAATTCCACCAAACCTTTTCAAACTGAGATCATCACCTAAAGTTAAAAGTTGACCATCATCAATTAAACCTATTATTCCGACATATAAACCTCAAATAATTCCATGTCTCATATGACCACTCAAACTCATGACTTCCAAGATCAATCTATACATACTAAATGTCTCCTTGTAATGCATCAAGACTTCCAATGAAATCCTCAAATAGGAAGTCACTACTTAGCTCAAATGATCATAACTTAATCCTCAAATTCATAACTCACTCTTCATAATTCACTTCTTAAGCCTTGCTTGCAGCACTACGCTTAGATGCTACGCACGTTCTTCAGGTCCTTGAGAATATATCAGGATATCATCAAATGAAGACAATCACAATTTGATTCAAATAAGGCTTAAGCATCCTACTCATTAAGTCCATGAATGCAGCTAAGGCATTCGTCAATCCAAATAGCATAACTAGGAACTCATAGTGTCCATAGCGAGTCCTAATCACGGTCTTAGAAATGTCTTCTTTCTTAATCCTTAACTGATATCCTGATCTCAAATCAACTTTTAGAAAAGACCGAACTTCCTTGCAGTTGGTCAAATAGGTCATCAATTCTAGGAAATGAGTACTTACTCTTAACAATTACATGATTCAATTGCCTATAATTAATGTACAAACGGATCTACCTGCCCTTCTTTTCCACAAACAAGAGCTCTACAAACTTAACCATGCTTCCATTGTGCCACTTTGATAAAATTATCCCAGAAACACTGCCCTCCTAGTTCAATTCATAGTTCGGTTCATTCCTACCCCCTTTTGCCATCCTATAAGCTTGCCAGGAGCCGCTCCTTGTTCAGGTCCTTTGACCTCGGCGTCCACTCCTCGCTCTCATCAAACCGGGACGTTACAGGTACACCAGCTTTTACTTGGTTCGAACCCAAACTATACATCTACTGAAGGGTCTCATTTCAATAGGGATTAACTTACAGAGATATTATCCGTTTTGGCTTATCCCATTCTTAGCCTCACGATTTTATCCTTAGCGCATGGATAAGTACTATCTTAGGAGATCATTCATCCTAGTCCATTGCTTACAAAGCTAGTCCATACTTACGACGACGTCAAAGTCATGCATAACTATCATTATTAAGTCCATTTCCAGATCTCATTCCCCTAGGGTTATCTCACTCATCTCACAGCCAATGTAGATAACAACATATCTTTCAGCGATGTAGAAACACGAAGAGGCATATCTAGAGATTTGTTCTTACTCCTTACAATCATCTATATTTTTCGGACACAAATGAATGCGTGTCACTCACATCAAATAACGCATATACCTTTTTATCCCTCTATCGAAATCATACCTGAGATAACACTTTTGGAAGCTCCTGCTTCCTCTTGGGTGACTGCATACACCCTTCCTTGTGGTAGTGGCCTCTGTGGGTTCCTTAGTAAATTTGGTCCACCAGTACTTTGTTGTACTTGTCGCACCGAATTGACATTCGGCTGCGACCTTCCTTGTGGACAATCTTTCTTAAAGTGACCTCTCTGCCCACAGCCAAAACATTTCAATCGATCATTACAGGGTCCTGGTCCATGTTGTCCACCACATCTCTGACAAATATTACCCTGGTAGGGTACTCTTCCTAAAATCGGGCCACTTCTGACCTTTCTAGAATTCCCAAAATTATTCATCTTCTTAGATTCCCAGGGCTGACCTTGATCAGGATAAGGTCTCTTACCCCTTCGAACATCATTAAAGGTCATCTGCCTCTTAGATTCTGATTGCTCTCTTACTAACTCTTGCTTCACCAACTGTGCCCTCTCATAAATCTCATTATAATCCCTTATATTCAAAGGCACCAGTTGTTTCCTAATATCAGTCCTTAATCCTTTCAAGAATCTCTTAGTCTTTTCCTCTCGATCCTCAACCAACCTAGGAGCATACCGAGATAATTCAGAAAATTTTGCCTCATATTGGTCTACCGTCAGCTCCCTTTGTTCTAACTGAACAAATTCAGTGATCTTCCTATCCTTGGCACAATCAGAGAAATGCTTCCTATTAAAAGCCCTAACAAACTCATCCTAGTTCATATCAGTACCTGGTGAAAAGATTGTATCCTTCGAGGTTCTCCACCAAAACTTTGCATTTCCCTCCAGCTGGTACTCTGCCAAAACTATTCTCTCAGCATTACTGCAGTCCAACAACCGGAAAATTCGTTCCATTCCATCAATCCAACGTTCCGCCTCCTCAGGACTTCCCATTCCACTAAACTTAAGTGGTTTCAACTTCAGGAATTGTTCCACCAGTCCCTAAGGGCGACGTTCCACTCCGGGTTGTTGCTGCACTTGCCTTTCCATCAGATTTCCAATATTGGCCAATGCTTGCAGGATATCTTCCATTCTGGGTTCAGCCCTTGCAGCAGAGGCTTCAGCCCTCGATGGATGAGCACTTTCAGCTCGCACCATGACTTTCCTGCAATTTCCAAGCATTGTCTCAAGAATAATCTGAGACTCACTGTCTCCATTCAAAGCAACTACTACTACTACATAAGTAACATATACATGTTACTAGTACCTAAAGGCAACTCAAAACAAACTACTAGGAATCTACGAGTGAATTCTCATCACCCGTTTTTCAATTATTTCATTTTTCATCCTATGGTGTGCATCATTCTATCCTCAATTCCATCTGAGGCACCTTATCACTCCAAATAGACCATAGCTCTGATACCAATACAGAATGTGGCACCCCTCGACGGCCCCCGATCCGTTCCGGGTCGCCACAGTTCGCTTACATTTCACTTTCCTTATTAACATATCACTCTGATACCGTTTCTATTGTAGCGGGTCCATACAACCATGGGGGTTTACATCTTTTATTAACGGTCCCTTGCGCAATTTACATAACGGAAGCATATCCAATAATTCCCTTCCCTACATTCCGAAATTGATGCACACCTACTAAACGTTTTATATAAGTTAAAACCAAACACGTTTATTTACATAGAGCAGATGGACATCTTTAGTCGGTACATCAAAATGCCGTAGTTTTCTATACTCCGCTACACTTCAAAAGATGACCGACATCTCCTCCCACAATCGTATGCTTAAGGTCCATCAACTAGTGTTGGCGTCCAAAGGTTCCCTCCTTTGCTATCCTTCTCCTCGCGGTCATATCCAACCGCTTGAACCATCTACTAATCTGAAATGTTGGTCCCCAAAAAGGGGTGAGTACAACCACTTAGCAGGTAAATGAATCCAATAACAACTTAATGCATCATACAAATCATACATGCATTGCAGGCGTAACTTACCTTGCAGCCATGCGCAATACTATCATGCATCATCATGCCTTATCATCATGCATATCATATCATCATATGTCATCATCATAATCATCATCATGGCATCATTATATCATACACGTCATCCTTATCATGACATCATCACATCACATATCATCATCATCATCATCATGCATATCATCATGCATATCATACCATGGGTGATCATCATCATAATCATCATCATCATCATGCATATCATTATGCATATCATACCATGGGTTAATTTTCATCTTTATCTTTAAATTTGATCACCATATCACCCTTCCTCGATTCATCAATTTCATCTCATATTTTACACTCGCATCCCATGCGAGAAAAACCTCCGGGCATGTATCCAAGATACAACCGGGCATCCGGCCTCCCACATTCCGGGCATCTCGCATCCCAACTAGCATCACGTCCGAAATACTGAGATTTAACCTACCTATCCTCTTTCGTTTTCTCTGGAATTTGGATATGTTATGTATCAAGGTGTCCTTTACAAGTTTCATGAAGAGATCTAGGTCAAATAACCAGATTATGGTCACCATTTAAGTCCATGAAGTCTCGGGTGTCTCGGAACACATCACCAGAATCATCGTCTCCAAGATCTAGCCGATTTACTAGGCTATACTTGTTCATTTCTCTTCAAATTTGAGTATGTTGTATTTTAAGGTGTACCCTACAACTTTCATGAAGACATCGAAGTGAGATCTTCAACAAAAACCAACATGCAATCAAGAATCCAGCAAGAGGTCAGTAAAAACTTTACAGATTTGGGGTCTCCGTAGGATAGAACTTTAACCCCTCATATCTGCATCATTTTCCACGAAATTTCAGTATGTTATAGCTCAAGATGTTAGCTACAACTTTCATCAAGAAATCAAAGCCAAAATCGGACTCTAAACACACATGCAAGCTCAAACAAGTTACTGACTCACACGGTCCGAGCAAGAACAGTCATGCGATTTAAGAACAAGCCAACCATATCTCGGTTTTTCTCACTTAAACGCCCAAAATCTAACATGCAAACAACATACAAGCATGCAAGAGAAGCTAGAGGACTCCCACTTGCCTCTAGACCGAAGAAAACGACGGCGTAGGGCGGCGAACACGGGGCTCCTCCTCCTCCTTTCTCTCTCGGCCGCTCTCCCTCTCTCTCTCGAAGTCTCTCTCTCTCTCTCACCCTCTCTCTCGGCCAAATGAGAAAATCCGGCCACCTTCTCTCTCTCTTCCCCCTTATACCCCCAAATCCTCATCATTACTTGCCTTTAAACTAGCCAATGCATGGCCTTCTTCCCTAAGCCAATGCATGAGAGTCTTATGACACTTGTCCTATTGCATGCATATTGGGCTTGGGCCTTTGGGCTTGGGCTTGGGCCATCCGGCCACTCTTGGGCCTCCCCTTGGGCTGGTCGACAGCCCCCTTTAGTGGGCCTAATTAGGCTGACTAACTTGGCCCATCAAGGCTTCGGCCAATGGGCCTAAGGCCCAACCTAAAAATTGACCTTTTCCCCCATTTTTTTTTAATTTCTTTTATAAATATTTTAAACTTTAAATTTTCCACATGGCCAAAGTCTTATGACATTTCATTTATTGAAATTTAATTTATAAAGTGCATGGCCAAGCATAGATTATTAATTTATCCTATACTCCTAAATTCAAAATTCATAAACACAAGCATAATAACACCTAACCTTAAGAAAACTAATGGCTAACACATAGACCATAGGTAATTTCATTACCTAATTATAGGCTTTAATTTCTCTAGAGGATGACTTGAATTTTGGGATGCCACAACTGTGGAGACATTGCTATGCAGCAGCACCAGCTTTCAAAGTCTACTTCATTTGTAATTGGTCCTTCATATTTATTAGGCACTAACTATTAGGAGATTGCAAATAGTTACTACTTTGTTTCTGCAAGAAAAGGTGGAAATTTGTGCGGTCATTCTATGAATTGTGTAGTGGATTGGATATGATTGTAATTGAACACGCTGTCGAATTCCCTCTTCAAGTATGAATCCGAAAACGTGCCTGCTTAAGACAAGCCATTATCAGCTCTTTCAGTTTTTTTGGTTTAGACTGTTGAGTAGGCCTTCCTAGTTTGTTACCTTGTTGAGTAGACCCTCGTCTCTTAGTTATTTAAAATTGGACCTTGAATGTTGTTTTTCTTTCAAATATCTCCCCAGCTGTGAATGTTGACTGTATTCCCTGTCTAGTACTTCCCTCGACGAGCCTGCTTTTCTATTGACTAGGCTTCTCGGTTTATTGCACCGTCTTCTCATAAAGGGAAGTTGTGTGCTGTATACTACAGAACAACCATCATTATTCGAAGGTTAAACAGTATATTTTGCAAGCTCCTACTGGCCACTAAATATTTGTCTTTGTCTGTTGAATGAATTTAGTAACCCCTTCTTTTTTTACCGTATCAAGTGAATTTCAGACTTGATAAAATGTTTCAAGTCAATGCTGAATAAATTTATCAAAGAAGTGAATCCTTAAGCACTGAATTTTAAATGTGAACAACATTAAGTACTGAAAAATACAATAACAAGTTGCTTGTTGATGATTATAATTTATAGCTGAATATTATTAATTTCTCACGAAACATAAGGCAATGACAATTGTTAAGATGTTTTAGCTATTTTTTTTTTTGGCAATATTCTACTTGCCATCAATTATAAATTCTCTTGAATAAATTAAGTAGCTCCTCCCTTACTTACCATACTAAGTAAAATTTTCACTTAACTAAGTGAAGTGTTGAATTTTCAATTTTTAAGACTTAATTCAAAAATGAAAGATGCCTTAAATGCAGTGAAAATTTCAGTTTTAGGCACTTGCTGTTATCAAACACACCTTTAATATTTAGGATTTTGACCAAAAAAAAAAAGAGTCTCCAAGACACTTCTTAAGCAACTAAATAAGAGAATATTACAATTTTCAATGTACTAATTGCTTTCGTGATTTGTATAATCAATGTTTAAAAATTGACAATTTTCAATGTACTAATTGCTTTAGGGTAGAAGTGATTTGAGACTTGGCACTTTCAAAGTGGCAAAAATAATTTAGGACACTACATGAATAGGCATCGAGCATGAAGAACAGGCAGATGATGTTGGCTACAACTGAAAAAGTCTGAACAATTTTATAACGTATCTCCAGACATTACTAACTTATTTTTGACGACTCCTAAATGTCGTTTACAAAACAGACTTCAAATCACAAATTGCCCGACATTACATTCACATTCACCGGCAATATGCTCTTGTCGTAATTGGAGAAAGCCAGGTCAATAGCGCTATTACCTTGCTATTACTTTTTACCTTGTGCCTAGCGGTATCTCTCTGTATCGGCTAAGTCAAAAACATTTCGCAGACTCAAAGTTTCTGTAACACCCCGAACCCTTCACAGGTCGTTACCAATGCCGATGTTACATCTTATTACCTCTTTCTATCTTTTACTTAAAACAAATGTCATTAATCATAGGCGTTTTTTTTTTAAAAGCGGTCCCATGCGCGACTCATAGCGGAAGCAAATTTCACATCGCCATCTATCCCCCCTACCGATCCATGATACAAATACACACCAGCTAAACATCATGATTTTATAAACAACTTCGACGCTTTGCTTACGTACATATATAAAGCAAGATGGGGTTTTCTTTTGGGTCAGTACAAAAAAACAAGAAAGGTTAGGACTCTGCCATGTCCTACCTAAAATCTCAAAAAGAAACCTCGACCCCTAACATCATGCGTGCACAATACCCTCCCATCGAAGCGTCGACTATCTACATCAAAAAGATATCCAGCTCCTACTCATCACGCGCAGGTCTCACACCCAACCCGGTGCATCGTGGTGGCGGCGGCGGCATCCTCGCATCGCTCCATCCCGTCGAACGTGCACGAAATGAACTCTTGTATGACAGGGCCCCCGCCGGGCCGATATCATACATCACCGGACATCGCACTCGGATAAACGTCAGTCCGGGAACAGAGGGACAATCTATCTCCGTACACTCTACCTCTACATCAGACGGTAGACCATAGAATACCCCGCGCGAGACGGCAGGTAGCGGCATACTGCTAATCTGAAATGTTATCCCCAAAAGGGGTGAGTACAACCACTCAAGATAGGAAATCCAATAACAACTCAATGCACCATGCATACCATCATACGATGCAGGCATTGCTTACCTTTTTGATGTCAAGCGTATTCATGCATCATCATAGCATACATATCATCATCATGGCATCTCATATATCATTATCATTAGCATGCATTTCATCATGCATAACATACCATGGATGATCATCATATCACATCACATCTCATCATCATCATGCATCATCATGCACATAATATCATGGGTGATCATCATATCGCATCACATCATCATCATCATCATGCATATCATCATGCATATATCATATCATAGGTGATCATCATATCATATCACATCATGCATATCATCATGCATATATCATATCATAGGTGATCATCATATCACATCTCATCATCATTATCATCATGCATATCATCATGCATATATCATATCATAGGTGATCATCATATCACATCTCATCATGCATCATCATGCACATAATATCATGGGTGATCATCATATCACATCTCATCATGCATCATCATCATCTTTTAATTCTCATCTTTATCTTTTAAATTTGATCACCACATCACTCATTCTCAATTATCAATATCATCATCATCCCTTCGGGCAAAGACTTCCGACAGGGTTCCCAGCATTCCAGCCATCTCATGGCCACCGGGCTTCCGACCCCCCACATTCCGGGCATCTCGCATCTCAACTAGCATCACGAGGCATTCCCTTCGGGCAGAAACCTCCGATAGGGCTTCCAGCCTTTACCCTTCTAGCCAAGCATCCCGCACCCAAATCCTGGTGTCGCGAGGCATTCCCTTCGGGCAAAGACCTCCGACAGGGCTTCCGGCCCCCCACATTCCGGGTATCCTGAAACTCCCAGGGAACCTCTGGAATTACGCCACTTGGCCACCAGACATCATCCTCCACCACAACCTCTTACTCACATACCATTTTCCACATTCACCATCCTTTTAATCTTCTTATTACATGGCATATGATTCACACACATGCATCACAATTCATGATCATACACCAATGTCATATAACAAAGCATCATAAATTCAATGGAATTCATGGCCATTAAAATAATCCATTTTTTTATTATTTTATTATTTTATTATTATATTTATTTATTTTCATAAATAAATATTACATTTAATATTTATGATTTTCCCAAAATCATAATATTCAAAAAATCATTAAACAACCAATAGGATGACAATTCCATACAAAATTCATGGCCAAATTGAATTTCACAAAATTTCACAATTTCCACAAAATAGCACATGATATTCGGATAATGGCCAGATTGCACAGTTTACAAATAAATTCGATTAAAATACTCATATGGCCTCCAAAAATTACGAAATTTTTACAGGGTGATAGCCAACACAATTTCGTGCATTTTTCATGCAGAACTCTAAGCCAAATTATTCATATATTAATTTATACAACTCCACGAAGCTTCTGGAACCTCTACCGTTTCGTCCAGAATGCACATCTCCGAAATATTTAGGTTTCACCCATCTATTCTCTTTCTTTTCCTCTGAAATTTGAGTATGTTATGTATCAAGGTGTCCTTTACAAGTTTCATGAAGAGATCTAGGTTAAATAACCAAATTATGATCATCTTTTAAGTCCTTGAAGTCTCGGGTGTCTCGGTACACTTCACCAGAATCAATCGTCTCAAAGATCTAGTCGATTCACTAGGCTATACTCATTAATTTCTCTTCAAATTTGAGTATGTTATATTTTGAGATGTTTCCTACAACTTCCATGAAGACAACAAAGTGAGATCTCCAACAGAAATCGACATGCAACCAAGAAATCAACAAGAGGTCAGTAGGAAATTCGCAGATCTGAAGTCTCCGTGTGATAGGGCTTTTGACCCCTCAAATATTCATCGTTTTCTACGAAATTTCAGTATGTCATACTACAAGATGTTAGCGTCAACTTTCATGAAGACAACGAAGCCAAAATCGCACTCAAAACACATATGCAAGCTCGAACAAGATACTGACTTCCACAAACCTGAACGAAAACAGTCACATGGCTTGAACACATCCAACCCTTACCTCGGTTTTTCGCACAAATCACACCTAAAACCGAACATGCAACCAACAAAACAAACATGCAAGAGAAGTTAAGGACTCCACTTGCCTCCAAGATGAACAAACGGCGATGAACGACGGCGTACGGTGGTCGGACTAGGCGGACGAACGGCGGCACCTCCCTCTCGGCTCCGCCTCCTCTCTCTCCCTCTCGGTCTCTCCTCCCTTTCTCTCGAACACCCTCTTTCTCTCTCTCCCATTCTCGGCCAAATGAAGCAAAAACCGGCCACTCTCTCTCTCCTCATCCCTCTTATACTCCCCTAATCCCATGATTAGCAATGATTACAAGCCTTTCAAATGGACCAATGCATGGAGACTTGTGTTGCCACTTGGCAAGGTCCATGCATGGGCCGGCCGAACTCCTCTTGGGCCACTAATGGGCCGGCGAGTTCCCTTCTTGGGCCCTAATGGGCCGACTAGCTTGGCCCACCAAGCTTTAGGCTAATGGGCCCAAGGCCCATTTCGAATTTAACCTCCTTTTTCATTTTTTTTTTTTTGAAATTCCTTCCATAATATTTTTGAATTCAATTTTTCATCTTGGCCAAAGTCTTGGGATATTTTTAATTATTGAAATTTAAATCATATGGCCAAGCATTGATCTATTAAATTTAAATTTCACAATCACAAGCACAATTCATCAAATTAAAAAACAAATTGGCTAAAGCATAAGCCATAAAATTATATCACCTAATTAAAGATATTTAACACACCTTAAGGCTTGGCTTTGAATTTCCGAGATGCCACAGTTTCACTTTTGTAGTACATTCACTTCCAACATGGTGGGTACTGAGTGCTACTCATGCTAGTGCTTGGAACATGCACCGATCTGATCTCTCTGCACTGATCTGTCTGCACTGATCTATCGATTAACTGGACATCCCAACCCCCCTCTTTCCAGTAGCCATAATATACTTGTGGAACATGCGCAACTTTCTGAAAGTCATCATTTTGTCCACCTCGCACAAGCTTATTGACGAGCTCATCTGGCATATCAAAAATCTTCAGCACTTTCAGCTTTTTCAGGTATTCAAAACCTGATGGAAGCTTCTCTAGTAACTTGCAACGCTGAATGATAAACTTCTCAAGATAAGGCATTGCTCCTTTCTCCACTTCTACGCACCTGAGTTCGTCAAAATAATCAAGACCCAGAGTCTTTAGCTTCTTAAAGGATTCCGCTTCAAAGCACAGTGAGCTTCCTTCGTAAACCTGAAGCAACTCAAGATGCACCAGATTGGGCAGATTTTGGAGAGACACAAGAGGGTCATTTTTTAGGCGACTGCCCCTCAGGTGCAATTTCATCAGGCTACTGAGAGAGGGTAGCCAGTGTGGTAAAGCCCTCAAGCGTCCTCTCAAGTAGATTCTCTCAAGGAATGGAGGTGGACTAGAGAGGTGTTTCAGATCAATGAACTCATCATCATCAACAGAAGCTACAGATATTGCTCGAAGCCTAGTTAGTTTCGAGATTGACAAGCACAAATTCCTTCCATCTTCTTTTCTCAATTTCAGAATGGCCAACCTATCCAGTTGTGTCAACATTCCAAGATCTCTCATCACACTGCCACTACTCTCATCATCTGCCTCTACGTAGCACAGCTTTTGAAGGGATTGCAATGCTCCTATTCCCCTAAGGGCCCTAAAACCGAATTTGAAAGATGAATAGGATATATTCTTGTAGCGATAAACAAGGAGATGACGAAGTCGTTGAAGTTTCAAGATCTCAACAGGCAATTCAGTGACATTTGTCTGTTTAAGGTCTAGAGTCTCTAAATTTTGAAGCTTCCCGATAGAACTTGGGACTGTACTCACCTCAGTGAACCTGAAACTTAGATATCTCAGATGATACCAATCACCAACTTGAGCAGGGAACCTAGTTAAGGGAGCTGCTTGCATATACAAAACAGTGAGCAGTTTCATGTCACTGGCTAGAACTGTATTCACAAGAGATCTCTCCATCCCAAACATATATAAAGAGCGAAGTTGAGACAAGGACCGGTTCTGTTGCAGAGCATGCAGGGTGTTCTGTATTGACAGGCGACGGACTTTATCTGGCCATTCCTGATTTTCTTCTTTGGCTATTTCTGCAAAACCCTGATTGGTTGACTTTGAAGTGATAATATCCCGCAGAAAATCATGGATCCGGCAATACTTTACCCTTCCATCACTTCGTTTAGCAGCCACCTCTATCAAGCTTCTGTTTGACAGCTCCATGAAGTAGTCCTTAGCAACGTCTTCGAGGGTCTTTCCTTCTTTCTTTTCAACAAATCCTTCTGCGATCCATAACCGAATCACTCTCCCACATTTAATGTGGTGACCCTCGGGAAATAAACTCAAGTGCAAGAAACAGGATTTTAGGTAGTAGGGCAGATCATTAAAGCTCAGCGAAAGAACTCTTTTCAAGTATTTGAGTTTGTCGTTGCAGTCAATCTCAGTACGAAGACTGCAACGAACCAATTCCCATTCATAGATCCTCCGTTTGTCTTTTGCAGCCAGAACACCACTGATGGCCACAATTGCGAGCGGTAGTCCTTCACACTTTCTCAAAATGTACTCACATATCTCCTCCAGGTGGGAAGGGCATGGATTCCCCTGAAACGTCTTCCGACAGAAAAGCTCCCACGACTGAGCGGGATCAAGTGGCTCCATATTTTTTAACTGCCCGTTGAACTCCTTGCAGGAAGTTGATGCCAGATCGGCATTCCGGGTTGTGATGATCACCCGGCTTCCATTACCGTTGTTGGGGAAGGCATGCTTGACCGCATCCCATTCATTTATGTGCCAGACGTCATCGAGGATGATCAGGTACCTCCTCCTCTGAAGCAGGTCCTTGATGATCGTCTTCAGCCAAGGGCTATTCATAGTGTAGGCTCCTGGAGGGACCGGTCTCCTGATCACCCTCATGATCTGATCAAGCATGTCTTTAAGCAGTTCTTCGATCTTCAAGGACCGAGACAGAGTAATCCAAGCATACACTCTGAAATGCTTCTTCACGGCAGGGTCTTCATAAACTTGCTTCACCAGAGTGGTTTTGCCTAACCCTCCCATTCCCACAATGGAGATGACCTCCCGCACAAGAGCCCCGTCAAGTAACCCCCTGACCAGCTTGTTCTTTGGCTGCTCAATGCCCACTAGGTCAGTTTTATCTAGGAGAACGGCATTACCTCGGTGGTCCACCCATGTGTTGTCTGCTCCAGTCGAGCTCGGATCTTGTTGAGCCCTGCTGAATTTGTGGCGCAGCCTCCGGTGCCCCTTGCATATGTCCTTTACCCTGGAGTTTATGCGCTTTATCTCAGACGTGAGACGGTATCGAGCCTTCAGATTCTTGATGCAGCAGGACATCCTGCTGATGAGGCCAATGAACCCGACTCCATGATCATGTCTGAGGAGTAGCAAGAACTCGTCGAGCGCATCCTCCATGTCGTAGGCTGTGTTTCTCAACTGCTTCACCCACACCCTGACTTCATCATCGCTTTCTTCAAGGGAATCTGCAACCCTGAGGAAGGCCCGGACACGCTCCAATTCTCCTCTCACTAAGAGGGCTTCTTCTTGGGTTCCTGTCAGGAGTTGCAGCTCGTTCTCAACGAATTGTGCAAGCTTGTTGAGTAGGTAAGTCACTGGACTCTCTGCCATGCCTCTAGTCCGGTGAGTGGTGGTGAGGTTTTTGGTTTATGTATTGCCTAAAGGCTTTAGACTGTGGTTGCAGAAGTTGAGGCTTGTCATAATGTCCAAACTGTTAAACTGTTTTAACTTTAGTGAATCTTATATCTACAGCTGCTTTGTGTGGTATCCATGTCTGATCAGCAAATTGTACAAGTTATAGTTTTTTCTTTGGGTGACATCCCTTTCGATTTTGCATGATCTTGTCGAATATTCTTGCCTTTGATAGCAATCTATTTAATTTTCTTGTTTCATGTGGAAAGTCCGCAAGTATGTTTAGTTTTTTTGTGTTCCATCTGATTCGAAGAAGCTAATTAAAATTTCTTAATTTTCAGCAGAAATATCTTGCAGAATGCTGTCAAATATAATACACGGTAAATTCATGGGAAGTTTCAAAGGAGATTTCACGTTTTACTTTATTGGAGTAAATTCATATCTGACTCCAGGAATATTTAATATAGACGTGCTTGCTGTGAGTTCACAATATCCAAATATATTTTAGCCACCACTTCCAGCCTGATCACAACGTCATGTTGCATTGCAACTGTAGAGCTGATTTTTGGCTAAGATTGATGGACGGAAATTTTGATCAGTTCAGAATATCATAATGGTCAAGAGTTCTTCAGAATCAAGACTTTATCACCAGAGGCCGGGATAATCCTTCTATGCCTGAACGCTTGAGTGAAATTTGCGGACTTTTCACTGAGTATTGCAAAAACCATATTTATTTTTTGACCAGGCCATCTGAAGAAAATTCAAGGAACATGTCTCTGTAGGAAGTAGAAGAATTTTTCAACTAAAGTAAGGCAATGAACAAGCTAATGAGCTCAGATATTTCATGAATTTCACTGTACAATGCTCTGAATTTTGTGGCATTACCCTATTAAGTCATCTTAAGTACGAAATGGTCCAGATTGCATACACATAACTTGTTCATACAATTCATATACGTAAATCTATAGCTATACATACGTCTTGCTCTTCTACAAGCGAAGGAGAAGGAGACAATATTTAAGAGGAAGAGCAACACTCATTGAATTAACAAAAGAAACAACTATCGGTACATATGAAGCTATTAACCAAATAAAGAGAATAGTCACATGTAAATCACTAATGACGGATAGCTTTAAGAAAAGAATGTCATCAACAAAATTCTTATCAAAACACAAAATTATAATGTCTTTTCAATAAAATTAGAGTGGTTGTCGCTGTCTAGTATGTGGAGTTGATTAGGATTCCATCAGGAAGAAAAGCTGGCTTTGTCAAGCCGCCATTCCAGGTCAAGACATGGACTCCCTCTGACAAGTTTGGAAAATCATGCAATTAATTTAACAACCATTTGTTACATCCATATTTTTAGGCAACTGTCTCTCAATGAGATAATTGTTCAAAAAGTCCTATACCTATTGTATGGCGGCCAATTTAGTACTAAACTTTTCAATTTTGTCAATATAGTCTTAAACCTTTAGATGATTTGCCAATGTAGTTCTTCGAGCCAATTTTGGCCTGAAATCGCTAATTTGGACACCGATCGTCTATGTGGGCACATCCACCCCATCATTGATTTGGCCAGAAAGATCACGTTGGCAATTTTCAAAAGATCTTAGATTAAACTGGCAAAATTGAAAAGTTAAAGACTGAATTGGGCAATGTACAATGGGTATAAGTTTGGCATGAAGTTAGGTTTGAGCTGATGAAACAATTTAAGATCAGGTCATATGTTAATTGATGGAGGAAACCCAATCAGCACAATTGGCAAACCGAACAACCTCCAAGCTTGCACAAGGAATCCAATCTCCACAAATCCGTATCTGTCCCATCTAAGCAACAAGCCAGTTCCTCAACCGCTTTTACACCTCCACAGTCCGGGATACCACTTTCACCTTTCACCTACGAGTCTCTCCACAATTTCTGTCATTCAACAGTTTCCACTGCCATTAGCATTCTGCTGGAAGGTACTAGATGGACATTTTTTCTTGGCCAAAACATACAAAATCAACTGTTTACATTTTTTTGGTTGATTGTCAGGGAACCAAATGTCTTTGCTTGATGACATTATTGAAATGTCCAATAAACCATTTCTTCCTTGGAAATTGGGGCAAAATTCATCTAAATTGGTTCAGAACAAGTGATTGAGGTTACTTGGGTGAAATTTAGTACTTCTCTTCTTTTAATTTTTGTGTGCTTTAGGAGAATAGATCATCATTGAATATGCTATCAAGAGGTTTCTCTATCAAACTTCCTAATAAATACTTTGGCGTTAGTCTCCAAGAAAGCTCTTGCCCTTGTACAATTTAGAGAACTAGACCAAGACTGATTGGGACAACAACAAATCAAAAATTGAAAACACAGGACATCAATTATAACTGAGCTACTAAAATATAAGGAAATTATTAGTCTCAATCCTCAATTATAATGACATGAAACCTTAAAAACAGGGTCGCACCAATAGATTTCAAAGCGTCTATACGAATAAGAACACGAGTTAGGTGGATTTGACTTGGATCCCATGAGGATGAGAAAGCTACTTTTACCAGCACTGGTCCACTGAAAGGAAAAAGAAGAGGCAATTCATGACGCATGTTCTGAGTCGCTCATACCTTGGTGTGCATATGCAGTGTCTTCCGTCTTGTCCCTCCTTTTATCTCTCGCTTGGCATTTTATCAAACATTTGGTGCACACACTTGTGAGGAAAGGCAAGACACTCCCCTGTGAGAATTTTAGGTATGTGTTTCAGCTCCTACACTATTCAATTCCTAATCAGTTCTGATCAATTTAGGGTAAAAGTCTAAAAGCTCGGTAATTATATTCAATTCCATAACGCGAGTTCAAATAAATAAACGGACTGCGCCACGACGATCAGCACGAGATTTCGGTCGTCGGCCATCAAAATCTTAATTTCCGAAAATAATTAATAAATTTATTAATTTCTGAAAATTAATTATTAATTACTAAAAATTCAATTTAGCTCAAAATAAAGCCCGATTAAATAAACGGACTTCAAATTTCACGGTCATCAGCATACCTTTTCCGGTTCCAAGCCATCTCGTTGAATTTTTGAAAAATAAATAATTATTTAATTTAATTCCGAAAATTAATATTTAAATACTAAAAATCCACTTAGGCCCGAAAAGCCTAATTGAGCCCACTAAGGGCTGGGAAAAATCCCGAGGCACTTCCAATAAATAGTAGACCACGTCTACTTGCTAACTACACATTCAATTTATCTAATTCGCATCACAATTGGCTAATAATTGCTAATTTAATCTAATCTAACAACCTAAACATAATTAATTAAATCTAAACCAATCTTACATAATTAGCTACTAATCCTGGATTAGTGAGATTACTCACCAAATCGCGCGCAAATCGGATCAACCCGACGGCGGCGACGCGAGGAACGAGACTTCCCAAAGCACGGCTCGGGTTCGGGGCCGGGAAACGGCCCAAAAGCGGGCCCGAAGATGCTGAAACCCACTCCGTGGGTCTGCTGGACGGAGCCGATCGGGGCTGCTCCAGCGGCTAGGGCGGCGAGGGGAAGCCGGCGGAGGGCGAGGGGGTCGCGGGGAAGGTCCGGCGAGGCTAGGCGGTGGCCGGAGGTGGCCGGAGATGGGCTGGTCGGTGCTGGAACAGAGGCGAAATAGGGCTGGGCTGAGCTGGATCGCAAGTGGCCTGGGCGTGCGCGGACGGGTAGCTGGGCGCGCGGTCGGTCTAGCTCCGGTGCGGTGGCGGGACGGGCGGCGACGGTAGAGAAGAGAGAGAAAAGAGAAAAAAAAGGGAGAGAGAGAAAAGGAAATAGAGTAAAAAGTAAAAGTCTAAAAGTGAGAATTATATTAGGAGTAAAGTAGAACCGATAAAAAAAAAAGAGTCCTAAATTGATTTTTTGGAATAAATGTGTTCAATCACCACAAATGCCGTTAAATTCAGGGATATTTTTTTTGAAACTTCCGATTTTGTCCTTCAACTTCCTTTCTATAAATTTTCTCCCTACAAGTGTAAAAGTTTCTATAATTGCACTAGCTTTCTTCACTCATTTCAATCTTTTCCATAGGGAGCTTTTTTCTATTGATTGCGTTGAAATTGTTACAAATGAAGAATACTAATCTAAATCTCTTGAAAGAATAAGCACGTTGATCTCATCTAGTTCTGGAAAAGATAATACTACCAAACAAAATATCCATTATAATTAAAGGCTCACACTATTTTCACCCTTTAAATGATTATAACACTCCCTAACTTATTGAGTTGACGAAAATAACCTCAAGAGAACTAGTTAATAAAAATCACAAATGAAAAATGTGAATGTTGCTAATTGAAAGTTATTGTCACGAGAAAATTCAAGACTATCCACACTATTAGTATAACAATGATATTTTATTTCGCCACCTCAGTCAACATCCATTCTTTTTTGCACAGACTTCATTTCATCTCTTCTATTTACTAATGTGCTTAAGCTGATCTCTATAATGGAATTTTTTTTTTTTTTTTGCAAAGGGTCTGACCCTTGTTATCTTTGTTATTTAATGTCTGTTAAATATAAATAGGATAAGTACATTACAAGCCATAAAATTTATCATGAAAGTGCAATTAAGTCTTAAAACTTTTAAAAAATATAATCAAGTTCTAAAACTTCTCACAAAAGTGTAATTGAGTATTAAAATTTTCAAAATGTATAATCGAGTCCTAAACTTCCATTAATTGCACTTTTTGAAAGTTTTATAACTTTATTGCACTTTTTGAAAATTTTAAGAGTCAATTACACTTTCGTTGTAAGTTTTATGGCTTAATTGCACTTTTGAAAAAGTTTGAGAATTCAATTGCAATTTCATGATAAGTTTTAGGATTCCAATGCACTTATCCCAATATAAATTATAATCATAAAGAGGTCAAAACTTTAACTAAAGAATTTCCCTATTAAAAACTTAAACTAATGAATTGTATATTACAAAGGGTTATCTCAAATTGAACTTTAGAAGAACATTGTAAATAAATGTACTTTATTATTATTCGTTTAAATTAGAATCCCAATCATTGCATGTATTAAAATACTTGAATCTTAGACAATTCTTGTAAAAAAGCATCGGACATGTAGACTTCTCTAACTTGAACATAAAACAAGAAGAAATGTAGTTTAAGAAAGGTTTATAAAAGCCATTAGATTGATTGGTCTTTTTTTCTTTCTTTCTTTTTCATCAATTTTACCACTAATGGGGTCTCAGCGAAGGCTATTTTGAACCATTTAAACTCTAGAGTGTATCTAAAGCTATTTAAAGGGTGGAAATAGAGTGAGAGTTACCACATGTGATTCATCTTAATTTTAGTGACCCCCGATTCTGATCAAATAAAGCATCCATTCACAAAAATTACTAAAAATTTGTCTGCTATGAGAATAATATAACATGGCCAGATACCAAAAACTATCATGATCTTTCTACACTAAATCTGCACTAATCCTGAAAAGCACAGTCTATTTATAAAACGATTACAAACACGCGGCAGATCTTCCAATATTTTCTTCTTGAATTCTGACTTTGAGATCTAAATTTTGCAAGGATCACCAAAATAAAATTTATGGAGAGCATAACTTAAATAGTTCATCTGGGGGCGGTGGAGGAGGTCTTGTTGATGCGGAGTTTTTTTTTTTTAATCTTGAAAAGCCTAATGAAATTAGACAAAAGAATTTCATAATCATATCAATCCCATCGTATGACAGATGCCACTTTCCAAAGTGTAAGAACTTGATGATATTCATTTTCCTATGGGCATGTCTGTCATTCCCATCTGAATATTTAAGAGGCTTTGTACAGTACGATGAAATAGAACAAGAAGCTTTCTAGTTCATGAAATTGGCATATATTTGAAAATGTACAAATTCCCTAAATAATTTCTGAACTCTTCTGGTTCCATATTAGTTCCGAACAGAGTAAACCAATATTTGAATCAATTTGGAATTTCTGAACACAGTAAACCAATATTAAGTCCCAAAAAAAAAAAAAAATCATCTTTGGAATCTTTTTTGCCTACCTGTTGGATAAACCATGAATGTTTTTGTTCACTATTTTGAAAGCAAAAAAGTTTCTCAAATGCGTTCAAATAACGCAAATATATACATTGGCTAATAAAGTTTGGTGAAAAATGAAAGATTTCCAGAATATTTTTCTAAAAATGATCACTTGTAGTGAATGAACAAAAAATATCTTCATCATTCATAGAAAATTTTAAACACAAATTGTCATCAATAGTTAAAAATTTTTCATTGATTAATTATTTCGAGTGATACAAACAATCATTTCCAAGAAAAAGTTTTACAAATCATTCATTTTCTGCAAAATAAAAGCATACAAGATTGAAAAGGAACCTGCTTCAATTTTTTTTTTTTTATAAATATTCTCTTCTTACGCCTAAAAGATGAATGTTGTTCATGTCAATATTAAATAGGCTTAACTTCTCAACATGCTATCTCAACCCACTTAAAGTCTATTCCTTAAGTTTTAATGGGTAGTTTCACATTAGGATAATATTCTTACTCGGACTCAGACGCATATGAATTCAAGCTTCCTATGACCATTCTGGCCGTGACGATTCTCGTAAATCAAATCTCGGTCTCCTTTGGAGAGTAATCTGCTGTTCGGATACAATTTTCCGGTAAAAATTCTCTATTTGAGTAATCTGTTAATGAATTTGATTAGAAGAATAAATTAGTATAATTTTTTTTTTCTATTAGGGCATTAACTTTTTCTCTTATGCGGCAGATTTATTCCATTCTTCTAACTCACTCGATGTGGTAATGCTTTAGTGTTCTCTATGCAACCACAGGAGAATGGATTGATCTCTCGATTTCTCACTTATCGTTGTATAAGTCGTATACTGATTTTGCATGTTATTTATGTTTTTTCATATCACTCTCGGGAGAAGCCAATAAAAATTTCATTATTACTTTTGCTTTCTTTAATTCTGCATATCAGTATTCTTAAAAGAAACCTTTTTTCTTCCTCCTGGATCGTATGTTACTGAAAACCCTTCTCCATTTCCTTCATTCTTTTCTGAAAGAAATCTTGTTTTGAACTTTTGTGATTTATCTAAAAGGAAAGTGTTGATAAACTTAATCTTTACCAAAAAAAAAAAAAAAAAGTGTTGATAAACTTATTTAAAATGTCCAATATTAATCTATTTTTCTTCAAATTTGTATTAAGGGATGTGCAATTTACTTTGAGAGCTCCATGGAGAGGCTAATAATATGTCTAATTATATTAGAAGATAATGTTCCCTGTCAGACAAACAAACTATAAAAAAAAAATGACTTTTTGAAGAGGCAACCCCATAATTCTTGAATGAGTTAAATAATGGGCAACCCCATAATTCTTGACATGGTCATAGTTATATATTATCATGCACGCACCCACAGAAGCTTCATTTGGCTATTTCATAGTTTGTCAAACCGTCCATCTTATCTTCTCCGTCCATTGCGTGTTCCATTGGAACCATCTTAATTTACAATAAAATAGAGTAAACAATATGCTATATTATAATTGCCAAAATGTAATTCACCCAATGTAAATGTTTTATTGTTTTGTGGTCCTTACATCTGACATACATATTTTTTTCCTTTCTTGTGCAGCATCACACAAGTCGTTGGGTGGGTGGCCTCAGGAGATTGCAGATTGGAGTCTGTTCTCTGCGTTCTAGGACTAGGAGTCTGAAATACACGGAGAAGTTTGACGTCACTTGGGTGAAGCAGTACCTTTCCAGCATCGTCTTCGGATGTCTGAAACCGAGGTTATAATCCCCAGAGGTGTCAGTTGATTGTAGAGGGCAGGATATAAAGAAGACTTGGCTAACTACCAAGTAGTTAAAAGGATGTTGGTGCCCAATTATATGACACTAATTTGGCAAGCAGATACTTTTGTTCCTACACAACACGGTATAATATAAAAAGGGAATGTAAATTGCATTTCAATATGACTAAGGCAACATTTTTCCTATACCTATCAGATGACGCGCCGTAAGCTAATGAGCTCACCATCTGGCCATTCCTCTTATCCTGTTTATGACACTACAATTTTTTGAAATCCGTACTAAAATAGTAGGGTACTCTGGCAATTAACAGAACCCAAAAGGTCATGGTTTCGCCAACTAAACAATCTTGAAAAATTCTAGAAATTTTATATATGATATTTTAGGATTACTCTACAATTTTCATAAAGGATGCTTGTTAAAATTCTTGACTAAAAATTCTGTGGAAAATAGAAATAAGAGAAAGGTCGGTTCAGTGTCTGTAAAAATAGATTATATATTTGATGGTTTTTCAAATATATTTTTGTCATATAAAATCCGAAAAATTTAAATTTAAAGTATGTCGTAGAAAAGCGAATAAGGGATGACTTTTGTGAAGGATACCCATGCAATTCACACTACACAAGTCAATACAAAATTCGCAAAACCAAGGATTCTACTGAAAACCAAATCTGACTTAGACAACATCCACTATTTTAGCTCAAGTTTTCGGAGTTCGAAGCTCCAGTGTGCATGAGATTGAATGGATAATACTTCCATGACATATTACATGGACCCGATAACTAAGGTTTCAAACATTTTAGCTAGATAACCTTTTTCGAAACTTCACACTAAGTACAATACGGGATTACGAAAATTCAAGAAACTCTAAGGAAACTCTCCTCGCCATACAACAATCGATTGATATATGATAGAATGGAGGGTACCCAGTTGCCTTGGCTCCTAAAGGACTGCGGTCGTGGTTCCGCCGGCTCCTGAGTCGTTGATGGTCGAGCCGAGAAGACGTTGCGGTTGACGGCGATGACGTGAGCAGCTTAGCTGGCAGGAAAGAGTGGGGTTTGTGGCTGTTTCTTGGTATGGGTAAGGACGAGATGAGGTGCAGTGGCTGGCGTCGTTGGCTTCTGTGAGTGGCCGGGGGTTGTGGTGCAAGCAAAGGTGAAGTTATAGTGAAAATGGAAAAACAGAGGAAGACTCAGGTGGTGAAAGCAAGAAGAAAACGAGCGGCTCCGTTCTTTTCTCTTCCAACTCAATCTTCACCGTTTCGCTGCTATTGAGGTGTCATCCATCTAAAGAAAGTGTTGGGGGAGGCGACACAGAGCTAGTCTCCACTGTTGACTCTAAGGGAAGACATGGCAAGGTGTTGGGTGTGCTGCGGTGTGAAGCGAGAACGAGGGAAAGGCTGACTTCCTCTTCTGCTACTTGTGGTCTTCGTGCCACGAGGAAGAATTTGGCGGAGGTTGCTGGCCAGTTGACTTCTCTGCACGGTCTCATACTAGCCAGAATTCATGAATGCTGCTGTTGCAGTGACGTTGAGGTGGTGATGGCGCTGGTGATTGATATGGCGATAGTCTGGTGGTGACGCGGTGTCGAGTTGTTGTCACCGTGAAACAAGGGTGTTGCAATTGAGGCTTAGATGGCTTGGTAATGACGAGAAGGAGCGAAGGTTAAAAGTCTTCGCAGTGGTGCAATTGGTTCAATCCGATGTCGACTTCAATGATGTGGCGTGGATGGCTAAGCGTTCGAGGATTGTAATACGTCGAGCAAAAATCCGAACGTCACATTGAGTATGGTTTATGAAATATAGATTGATTTAGTATGTGAAACCGATTTATGATGTGGATTCTAAATTGGTTTTGTGGAGAAAATTTGATGCAGCCCACATTGAAGACCGGCTCTCTCGACCAAGAAGATCGGCCCGCATTCAAGCTCGACAAAACCGAGAAGCTATAATGATATCTTGAGTCCATTCCAGAAGTTTGAAAGAAGACACCTTGGGAGCCATGAAAACGTTATGCTTTTACTAGTTTCTAGTTCCTAAGCTCTTTATTATTTTTCTAGTTTCTAGGCTCTTTAATGCTTTCAAGTTTCTATGCTCTGTTTTTATTTCTTTGATGATATAAGACATCCAATCCCTTGTAGAAGATAGACGACTTTTGATAAATGAAAAACTTTGCTTGAAGCAAGTATCGTGAACCTTGTAGAGTTCATCTCCTTGAAAACTTAGAAGAGTTTTCACTCCGTCCTTGAAGAGTCGGAGCTTTCGAAATCTGCATCCTTGAAGAGTTGCAGTCATCGATCTAGAAGAATCGATGTCCCTTTCAACTTCCTTGGAGGCCTAGAAGAGCAACCAACGAAGTTCCTATCTTTTCCTGTTCTGTTCGTTACTTCCTACCCAATTTCGACTATCCTACAGTGCTTATTTCAGAAAACCTAAAACAGAGAAATTGTAGATCCAGAAGTCTTTGTTCATTTGGCTTTGGAATCAGGTCGATCCGATCTGTATCGACAAAGATACAACTGTTCTCCTGAGCTCGCACAGTGCTGAAATTCCTGTTTGTCCTGTTTCTGTGTGCGAGTCACTCTCCCGATCCTATTGTTTGAGAAAGCCTCCCCTAGGCTTGCATCAAAATTGATTGGTGAAAAGTTTCGTTCTGGTTTGTGAAGCCAATTGTGATATGGACTGATAAATGACTAAGTGCTACACGATGACGTAACTTCGTAGGAACCACCTCGAGAGTCTTGTACCATTTATATGTATTAGATAGGGATTAAGTGCTATACGTTAACGTAACTTCATAAAAGCCACCTCTAGAGCATTATAGTCTAGGGCTAAGTGCTACATGATAAAATAATTTCATGAGAGCCACCTCTATGGCCATATACTATTGATATATGTGGATCAAGGACTAAGTTCCACACGATAACGTAACTTTGTGAGAGCCACCTCTAAGTCCTTGTACTAGTCAAGAGTTTTAAGTGTTATATGATGACATGAGTCTCATGAGAGCCACTTCTAGAACCTTGAGATGTGATGTGATACAAGTTTGGACAATGGAATGGATCATTGACATGCGTTTTTATTAGATTGACCAATGGACTTGACCATTGATATTTGTATTGTGATGGTGGATTTAAATATGTATTTCTAATTTGTATGAAACTTTGTTAAAATAAAACAACTCATATTTGATTCAATACGTATTTTATAACTTTGAGTTTGGATTACGAGTTTTTGGTATATACTTTGTATACAAGCATAGAAGCTACATGATTTGATTAGAAGAGATACATACTACTCACTAAGCTATAGTTGCTCACCCCTTTTTCCAAATCTTTTCAGGTTCTTTGATTAACAGCTAGTAGAGTGAGATCGCTATTGATGAGGACTTTTGGAATTCGAATTTGGGTATCGTGTGAGGCTACATCTTTCACAAAGAAGAACAACCGTGTCATCCTATCCCTGTTGTTTCGCGATGTGACAGAAAATCACCTTACATTAGTGTTTACATTTTTTACACGTGCATTATATGGTCAACATTTGTTATACTAGTAGTTAGACTCTCTTTCAAACGAACATGGCAAACATTAAACACATACTATTCTCAGATCAGGCCAAAAGGCTCAATCCATTACTTCCAGCATGGAGGGAACGCATTACTACTCATGCTAGTGCCTTGGCAAGAAGAGGCTTCGCCCACGGACAACAATCTATCTATGGGTTGGACGTCCCAGCCTCCATCTCTCCAATATCCACAGTAGACTTCTGGAATGTGTGCGACCTTCTGATAGTCTTCGTCATGCTCGTGTCGCATAAACTTTTTGACCAACTGATCAGGCATGTCGAAGAACTCAAGTACTTTGAGCTTCGTCAGATACTCAATGCCTGATGGCAGCTTCTCCAGTAGCTTGCAGCGCTGAATGATAAATTTTTCAAGGCAGGGCATCGCTCCTTCCTCCACTTCCACGGATCTGAGTTCGTCAAACTTGTCGAGACCGAGAATTCTCAGCTTCCTAAAACCTTTGGATTTGAAGCATAAGGTCTTTCCTTCGAAGACCTGGAGCAGCTCGAGATGAATGAGATTAGGCAGACTTTGCAGTAATGCGAGTGGGTCGTCCTTCAGCCTACTCCATCGTAAGTGCAACTTGACAAGACTGTTGAGAGTGGCTAACCAGTTTGGTAGCATCTTAAGACGCCCTCTCAAGTAGATCCTCTGTAGTGATTGAGGTGGAGATGTAAGGTGTTGCAGATCCAATATCTCGTCATCCTCGACTGAAGCCAAAGCTAGTGCACAGAGGTTGGTTAATTTTTCTATCGATGAGCACAAAGCCCTTCCATCCTCTTTCCTCAACTTTAGGATGCCCAACCTGCTTAACTGCGTCAGCTTCCCGAGCTCTCTCATGAGGATGTCATTCCTTTCGTCGTTCGCCTCAATGTAGCACAACTTTTGAAGGGACTGCAGAGCCCCGATCTCCGTGAGTGCCTTGAAGCCATACTTGTTGTACAAATACCATATGTTCTCATATCGATACACCAAGAGATGCCGGAGTTTTTGTAATTTCAAGATTTCAACAGGTAATCGCCTTACATTTGTGTGCTTAAGATCTAGTGTCTCTAGGTTCTGAAGCCTCCCTATCGAAGTAGGAATTGTTTTAACTTCGGTGTGCCTCAAGTTTAAATATCTTAGGTAGTAGCAGTCAACAACTTGAACTGGGAACCTTGACAAAGGTGTGCCTTGCATGTCTAAGACATTAAGCAGTTTAATGTCACATCCCAGGACGAAGTCAATGAATTCCCTGTCTACACCGAACATGTATAGAGAGCGGAGACGAGAAAGTGACCTATTTTGCTGTGCAGCTTGCAGGTTGTTGTGCAATGAAAGGCGGCGAACTTTATTTGGCCACGTGTCGGTCTTCTCTTTGGCGATCGTTACGAAGCTTTGATCACTTGACTTTGATGTTATTATGTCTGGAAATTATGGATGCGGCACAAGTTGAACCTTCCGTCGGTTGTTGTTTCGGCCACTTGCACTAGGCTTCTGTTCAGGAGCTCGCTGAAGTATTCCTTTGCAACTTCTTCAAGCGTCTTGCCTTCTTTTCTCTCGACAAACCCTTCCGCTGCCCAGAGCCGGATCAGTCTCCCGTGCTGCATGAGGTGACCGTAGGGAAATACACTCAAGTGCAAGAAACAGGACTTCAGGTAGTACGGCAAATCGCTAAAACTGAGGGAAAGCACCCTCTTTAAGTTCTTGAGCCTGTCGTTGTCATCAATCTCGGCACGAAGGCTGCATCGTAAAGCATCCCATCCATCCATCCTCTGTTTGTCTTTCACGGCCAGAACACCACTGATGGCCATGATTGTGAACGGCAGTCCGTCACACTTTCCCAAAATGTACTCACATATCTCCTCCAGGTGGGAAGGGCAAGAGTTTTTCTGAAATGTCCTCTGACAGAAAAGCTTCCATGACTGTTCTGGATTGAGTGGCTCCATTTTTTTTACCAGGCCGTTGAACTCCTTGCAGGAGGTGGATGCCAGATCGGCATTCCGAGTTGTGATGATAACCCGGCTTCCATGATCGTTGTTGGGCAAGGCATGCATGACTGCATCCCATTCGTCTCTGCACCATGCATCATCGAGGACAATCAGGTACCTCCTTCTCTGAAGTTGGTCATTGATGATCATCTTCAACCAATCGCTATTCATAGTGTTGGCTCCTGGAGGGACTGGTGACCTCATCACCCTCACGATCTGTTCAAGCATGTCTTTGAGGAGCTCTTCGATCTTTGAGGACCGAGAGAGAGTGATCCAAGCGTACACTGCAAAATGCTTCTTCACGGAGGGGTCTTCATAGACTTGCTTCACCAGAGTGGTTTTGCCCAGCCCTCCCATTCCAAGGAGGGAGATGACCTCCCGCCTGTGAGCCCCGTCAAGTAACTGCCTGATCAGCTCGTTCTTCGGCTGCTCGATGCCCACAAGGCCAGTTTTATGCAGTAGGGGGGCATTGTCTCGGTTGTCCATCCATGTGTTGTCCGTGCTGGTCGAGCTCGGATCTTGTTGAGCCCTGCTGAATTTGTGGCGCAGCCTCCGGTGCCCATCGCATATGCCCTTTACTCTGGAGTGGATGCGCTGTATCTCTGACGTGACACGGTATCGGGCCTTCAGGTTCTTGATGCAGCAGGACATCCTGTTGATAAGGCCAGTGAACCCGACTCCATGATCATGTCTCAGGACCAGCGAGAACTCGTCGAGCGCGTCCTCCATGTCGTAGGCTGTGTTTATCAACTGCTTCACCCACACTTTGACTTCCTTGTCGCTTTCCTCAAGGGAATCCGCGACCCTGAGGAAGGCTCGAATTCGCTCCAATTCTCCTCTCACTGAGAGAGCTTCTTCTCGAGCGCCTGTCGGGAACCGCACCTCATTCTCAAAGAATTGTGCGAGCTTGTTGAGTAGGTGAGTCACTGGGCTCTCTGCCATGCCTCTAGTCTGTGTTGGAATCAAAAGGACTTGGAGGGAGAGAGTGCACACACAAAGAGAGATTATATTACACAATATGCCTTGCAAAGGCTTAAGAGAGTACACACATTAACTTTGCTAAGATTAAAACTCTCTCTAAAATCTCACTCTCTCACACTTTCACACACACTCTCACACACTAAAAAAAACTAACATAACCCTATATCTAAAAGTACTTCACCGCATGGACTTCAAACCTGCAAGAGTTAAATTTGAACTTTTCTTCTTGGCAGTCAAAGAAATGGGCTGCGTATCTCTTCTTCTTGCTGTCTTCAGTGAGAATAAAATATTGCCATCCGAGAAGATATTGGGCGGTCCCGGACCACCCAATATTTTCTCATCCCCAAGTTGCTTTCCTTCCTTTCCTTCGTGCTCTTGGAGTCTTCAGCAGCAACTATAATATTTTATTGTGTGCCCAAGACTTGTACTTTCTTCATGATTTTTCTTCTCCGGTGGCTTAGAGAGACGTGGTGTTGTAGCACACGTTTCTTTGACGGTTTACAAACCGAATAACTCTTGCTTACACACACAGCCAAAAAACAATTAAAAGACAAATAAGCTAATCAAAACACAAAATCAATTTTACTATTTCTAACAGCCTCCTTAAAATTGATTTTGTAAGACTACGACACCAAGCATTGTCTTCAATTTCTCGAACAAATCTGCCTTCAATGGTTTTGTCAAAATATCTCGCAATCTGGTCTTCGGATTTACAAATCAAGTTCAATCTCACCTTCTTTAATCAGCTCACAAATATAATGATACTTGATGTCGATATGTTTGCTCCTGCCATGAAATACGGGATTCTTGGCCAATGCAATCGCTGACTTGTTATCACACATCAATTTTGTAGGACCTTTTTGTTCATGCATAAGCTCAAAAAGCATCCTTCGAAGCCACATCGCCTGACATGCTGCTGAAGATACTGCAATGTATTCTGCTTCAGCTGTTGAGAGTGCAATAACTTGTTGTTTCTTTGATGACCAAGAAATTATTCCTGATCCAAGAAAGAATGCATATCCGGAAGTGCTCTTCCGTGTTTCAGATATCACCTGCCCAATCACCGTCTGTATACCCCACTAAACCGAAGTTGTCGGTGTAAGAATATAAAATTCCATGATCACGAGTTCCACCGACATACCTTAAAATTCTTTTTGCTGCTTGCAAATGTGATTGGTATGGTTTCTCCATAAACCGACTAATAATTCCCACGCCATAAGTTATATCTGGCCTAACGGTAGCCAAATATCTTAAACTGCCAACAATACTTTTAAAATAAGTGGGATTTACTAGTTCACCGGTTCCATCTTTCTTCAACTCCAACCGTTTTGCTACCGGAGTTCGAATTGATTTGAGCATTTCCATATTGAATCGCTTCAAGATATCATTAGCATACTTCTGCTGTGAAACAAATATGCCTTCATTTGTCTGCTTCACTTCAAGACCCAAAATAGGACATTAATCCCAAATCTGTCATCTCAAATTGACTTGTCATGGCCTCCCCGAATTCAGCAAACATCTTCTCACAAATTTTTCTTGTAAATATCAAATCATCAACATAAAGGCAAACAATTATAATATTGCCGTTAGTATTTGATTTGATATACAATGTATGCTCATAAGGGCACTTTTGAAAGCCATGCTCCAACAGGTAAGTATCAATCCTCGTGTACCAAGCTCAAGGTGCCTGTTTTAGCCCATACAATGCTTTCTTCAGTTTATAAACTTGATTTTCATGCCCTTTCTTCACATAACCTTGTGGTTGCTCCACATATACTTCCTCATCAAGAAAACCATTAAGGAATGCCGATTTCACATCCATTTGATGGATTTTCCAACGGTTCTGAGCTGCAAGTGCCAAGATCATTCGAATGGTATCCATTCGAGCCACTGGTGCAAATACTTCAAAATAATCAATACCTGGCTTTTGCTTGTAGCCTTTCACCACCAGTCTAGCTTTGTTACGGTCCACCTGACCGTTGGGTTTGCACTTCGTTTTGTACACCCACTTGACACCTATAGGCTTCTTACCAGGTGGTAAAGAAGTTAGCACCCACGTGTCATTCTTTTCAATGGAGTGGATTTCTTCATCCATTGCTTGGTTCCACTTCTCATCTGCTGCTGCATCATCATAGGATATGGGGTCACATTCGGTAAATAAACAAAAGTTTACCATTGTTTCATCAGTGATTTCGTCACTGTCATTATGATCAACTCTTGTGACCACATAATCCTTGAATTTTCCTGGCGTCTTCTGCGGTCGTTGTGAACGACGAATCAATGGTTCTACAGTCGTTGCTGGTGAGGAGGATGAACTACCAGGTGAAAGTGATGGATCTTCAATTGAAGATTCTTCGGTCTCCCTCATCAATGGTTCATCTTCCATAGGAATGTCTTTCTGGTCAGCCTTTTGATTCCAGTCCCAGGCTTCATCTTCAAAAAATTGGACATCCCTGCTAATAATTACCTTCTCCGTGACAGGATTATATAACTTATAACCCTTAGTCACATTACCATATCCAATGAAAATACACTTCTCGCTTTTATCATCCAACTTTTTTTCTTCGTTCGTTAAATGGTATATGGGGATATGCTACGCACCCAAATACCCGTAGGAACGAAACATCTGGCTTGTTGCCGCTCCAAGCCTCTTTTCCTCGAGTTCTTCCAAGAACACTCCTTGTTGGACACTTGTTCAACACAAATACAGCACAAGCAACGGCTTCTGCCCAAAACTTCTTCGGTAATGCTTTAGCCTTTAGCATACTTCTTGCCATTTCAAAAATTGTTCTATTCTTTCTTTCTGCTTTAGCCTTTAGCATACTTCTTGCCATTTCAAAAATTGTTCTATTCTTTCTTTCTGCTATACCGTTTTGCTTTGAGGAGTATAGCTAGCAAATCAACGACGTTTCACTCCATGAATTTTACAATAATTGTCAAATTCATTGGAAGTAAACTCTCCACCTCTATCCGATCTCAATGTCTTTAAATTAAAGCCACTCTGTTTCTCAACATAGACTTTGAATTCTTTAAATTTGCCAAAAGCTTCGGATTTTTCTCTCAAGAAATAAACCCATGTTTTTCTAGTAAAATCATCGACAAAAATTAGCGTGTAACTTTTTTGTCCAAATGATTCTACCTCAACAGGGCCACAGATATCTGTATGTACCAACTCCAGAGGTTGCTTGGCTCTTCTAGCTCTCCCAATTGGAAAAGATTTCCGATGTTGCTTTCTAACGAGACATCCTTCACATGAGCGGTTTGGAGCGTCGATCAAGGGCATGCCAGTCACCATCTTTTTCTGGACTAGTAATTTAAGTCCACGAAAATTTAGATGACCGAACCGAAGATGCCATAGCCACTTGCTGTCTTTTATCATTGCTTGGAAACTCAATAGAGTCTTCGTCTGAAGGGATAGAGGAAACATCCGGTTCTTCGTCATCTGTGTCGTCGTAATCAACTTATTGTTTGCGCCTCTAATGGTGCACACACCATTTTCAATGTTAACTTTGTGGCCTTTTTCGGATAGTTGCCCAACACTCAGCAAATTCCAAAAGAGTCATGGCACAAAGTAAACGTCTGCAATAGTAACATTAGTACCATCTTTTGAGTTGATATCAATGTTACCTTTGCCCATCACGAGAATTTTGGATTTATTCCCGAAGTTGACTTCACCACGAACCGTCTCATCTAACTTCGAAAATAGCTCCTTTTGACCACACATGTGATTGCTGCACCCAGTATCAAGGTACCAAATTTTTGTGTCCATGGTACTTGAGTCATCCATTTGGCATGCTAACACCACGCCTTCATTTGCATCGACAGCGTGCACATATTCTAGCTGCTCTTGCCTCATGTTTGCTCGACATTCGGATTTGTAATGTCCGAATTTGTTACAATTAAAACACTTGACTTTTGATTTGTCACGTGCTTTATATCTTTTAGTGGAATTCAGATTTCCACCTCTACCTCCGGCACCTCCACGACCTCCACGACCTCGGCCACCATGATGACCTCCTCGATTTGATTGAGTGACCCGACTCTGCAGTGCTTGCTCAGAATTCGAACTGATAGACTTCTGGTTCATTCTTTGCTCATGCGAACATAATGAACCCATCAACCTCTCCAACATCATGGTTGATATATCTTGGCCTTCTTCGATCGCCGCAACCACGTAGTCAAATCTTTCAGTCAAAGACCTCAAGATTTTTTCTACGACTCGTACATCTTGGAGCTCTTCACCATTAACCCTCAGTTGGTTAACGATGGTTTGTACACGATCAAAGTAAGCCAAGATAGATTCAGAGTCATTCATGCGTAAAGACTCAAAATCTCCTCGAAGTGTTTGGAGCCGCACCCGCCTGACACGATCATCGCCTTTGTAGGATTTTTGCAATATATCCCACACTTCTTTCGCTATCTCCGCACTCGATATTTTCTCAAATATCGTCTCCTCCACAACTTGAAAGATCGCATATAATGCTTTCTGATCTTTCTTTCGAGATTCCACCAACACTTCTTTCTCTTCCTTCCTCAAAGCATTGAATTCTTCGGCATCAGCTACTTCGGTGTAGCCGTTCTCCACCAAGTTCCACAAGTCTTGGGACTTGAATAGAGCCTTCATCTGGACGGACCAGTTGTTGAAATTCTTTCCGTTCAACTTCGGAAGTTGCATCTGAACGGAACTAGTGGATGCCATAGCTAGATCTGATACCAATTGTTGGAATCAAAAGGACTTGGAGGGAGAGAGTGCACACACAAAGAGAGATTATATTACTCAATATGCCTTGCAAAGGCTTAAGAGAGTACACACATTAACTTTGCTAAGATTAAAACTCTCTCTAAAATCTCACTCTCTCACACTTTCACACACACTCTCACACACTAAAAAAAACTAACATAACTTTATATCTAAAAGTACTTCACCGCATGGACTTCAAACCTGCAAGAGTTAAATTTGAACTTTTCTTCTTGGCAGTCAAAGAAACGTGGGCTGCGTATCTCTTCTTCTTGCTGTCTTCAGTGAGAATAAAATATTGCCATCCCCAAGTTGCTTTCCTTCCTTTCCTTCGTGCTCTTGGAGTCTTCAGCAGCAACTATAATATTTTATTGTGTGCCCAAGACTTGTACTTTCTTCATGATTTTTCTTCTCCGGTGGCTTAGAGAGACGTGGTGCTGTAGCACACGTTTCTTTGACGGTTTACAAACCGAATAACTCTTGCTTACACACACAGCCAAAAAACAATTAAAAGACAAATAAGCTAATCAAAACACAAAATCAATTTTACTATTTCTAACAGTCTGGTGGGCGGTGGTGAGGTTTTTGGTTTGTGTTGCCTAGAGGCTTTAGACTCAGGTTGCAAAAGTCGAGGCTTTTCGTATTCTCTGAAATGTTAACCTGCTTAACGTTAGTGAATCTTAGATTTATAGCTGCCTTGTGTGGGATCGACGTCTGCTTAGCACATTGTACAAGTTTTGGTTTATTTTAGTTATATCCTTTATTTTTTGCATGTTCCTGTTAAATATTTTTGCCTTTGACAGCAAGCTATTCAATTTTCATGTCTCGTGTGGAAAAGTTTGCAAGCATGTTTAGTATTTTTTTTCTTCTGTACTTTCATCTCATGTGAATAAGCTAACTAAAATTTCTAATCGTAAGAAGAAATAACTTGTATAACCCCGTCGAATATAATATATCCAAGGCAAAATCACGGGAAGTTTCGAAGAAACTTTCTTGGTTTATTTTATCCGAATAGATTATTAGCTAAAACCAAGAAGACCTAGTTTAGTTACCCCTCTTGAGAGTTCACAATCATGTCATTTTCTTCATGTAGTTTATCGAAATATATTTCAGCTACCAATTCTTTCTCGATCACACCATTATGTCGACATAAATTTTTATTGAAAAACTTGCATTGCAAGGTATAAGACCTGATTTTGACTAAGATCAATGGAGGAAAATTTCAATCAGTTCAGAATATCATGATGGCCAAGAGTTCGTCAGAATCAAGACTTCATCACCGGAGGCCAGGACATTCCATCTGTACCTGAACACTCATTGAAATTCGCGGACTCATCACTGAGTATCGCAAAAGCCCAATTTTTTTTTTTTTTACCAGATTTTTTCTTTTTTTTTTTGGTCAGAAACAACGCTTGTATTCAACCACCGGGCGCGGTGGTTCCACTGGATAAGGCTCTACTGATCCTCAACGAAGAGGTGAATGGTTCAAAATCCAGGGGAGGCGCTAGGTGTATTAAGTGTGACTCAGGGCTGGTGGGTCCTCCTGCTTAAGTGTCACCCGGGGGTTTACGGCGCAGCTGTTGGCTGCAAGCCGGTTCCTCCAGTACCAAAAAAAAAAAAAAAAAAAAAAAACAAAAACAAAAAAAACAAAAAAAAAAAAAACAACGCTTGTATTCATCAAAATGGAAACTTACAACTGAAGAAATAGCATCCGCATAAACCAAGTTTTTTTACCAAGTTACATGAAGGAAATTCAAGCAACATTTCTTCACTAGGATTTAGAAGAAATAAGAATCAACTACAGTAAGGCAATGCACAAGCAACTGAGCTCAGGTTTTTGGCGAATTTCACCGTACAGTGCTCTGGATTTTCCATGACATTACCCCACTGAATCATCTCATAAACGAAATAGTCAAGATTGCGTACAAATAACTTGTTATATAAATCATACTCGTAAATTTGTAGCGATATATACGTCCTATTCTTCTACTAGTGAAGGAGGGGTGGATAAAATTTGAGAGGAAAAGTAACATCAATCGAATTAAAAAAGGACTACCATTACATATGAAGTAAATAACCAGAAAACGTAAAAAGTCACATTTCAGTGACTCATGACGGATAGCATTAATTAATAGAATGACATCAAATAAATCTTTATAAAATGCAGAATTATGGAGCCTTTTTTATTAGATTAGAGCGGCTGTCGCTGTCTATTATGTGGAGTTGATTAGGATTCCATGAGGATGAAAAGCTAGTTTTGTCTCGCCACTATTCCAAGTCAAGACAGGAACTCCCTCTTTACAAGTCTTTAAAAACATCCAATTTTAATAACCATTTGTTATATCCATATTGTTAGGCCACTTTCTCTTATTTTGGTGAACGCATTTCGCTTTTCGATCAAATCATAGACTATACTCTCAATTTTTTTATCGATGATCTTGTATTGTTATATTTGTCCATATTAATGATTTTTGACCAAAATTAGACAAATGGACTTAATTGACAAAATGTGAAAAGTTTGGTGACTCAATTATCACAATTAAAATGTTTGGGACTGAATTGACTAATGTGCAATAGATTTATGACTTTTTTGATAATTTTTCTGCAATAGATTTATGACTTTTTTGATAATTTTTCTGCAATAGATTTATGACTTTTTTGATAATTTTTCTCCATAATTCTTGATATGATAGTAGTCAAGCACGAACCCATAGAAACTTCATTCGGCTCTTTCATAGTTTGTCAAACCCTCTATCTTCCCCAGCTACTGCGTGCTCCATGGAAACCATCTTATAATATGCAATACAATAGATTAAATAATACGCAAAACATTAAGATTGGCGATATGTTATGCATAGCATTAAATAAGTACTTAATCTCTACATCACCCAAAGCAAAGTGGATGATCTTTAACACTTTAGGGAAAATTGTCAAATTAGTCCTAAACATATTGTACGGATGTCAATTGGACGGAATATAACTTAACGGTAGAGTGTCACCTTGACATAGTGGAAGTCATCAATTCGAGCTTGATTATCCCTAAAGCTAATAAGAGTTTTTAAATTTTGACTTACTCCCCCGCTATTCTTTGTCATGAGATTCTCTTTGGAAAGTTATGTTGAATAAAAATAATCACTCAAAAAAGATGTCAAAGCAATGAGTTATACTATTTTAAAGTTTTGCCCAATCAATCATCTTTGAACCGGAGAAATAACGAGAGAGAGGTGTTGTAATGGCTTTTTTCACACATTTTTCTAGTAATTTATAATTTATATCGTAACGTCAACAATTTCTGATAAAAATTGATCGATGATTATATTGGAATTTTACATAAATGTTTAGGACTAAATAGTAAAATTGAAAGTTTAAAGACTAAATTGATATTTATATAATAAATATAAATCTAACGGGGTAATTTTCCCTTACATTTTATAAAATCTAAGAAAGCAACATCCACGTTTGATAAATTAGGGCTGCATTATGGGCCATCAAACGTCACTAGTCAGCTCCACTTTCTGCTACTCTGTGAAGGTTTCATTTGCCTCCAACCAACTTTCTCCGGCCATCCATTTGATTAGTACTTTACAAGTTGTGAACAGTACCTCCATATAAAATTGTTAAATATAAAGGTGGGGCCATTAGCGAAAGCCAAATACCCAAAAAAAAAAGCATTAAAACATCTATTTTTGTACTTTCTTCGATTTTTTTTTTTTTTTTTTTTTTTTTTTTTTTTTTTTTTTTTTTAGTGTTGGAGGAACCGGCTTGCAGCCAATAACCACGCCGTAAATTCCCAGGTGACACTTAAGCAGGAGGACCCACCACCCTTGAGTCTACTTTCTTCGATTGTTCAATGGATTTTTTCTTTTTTCCAATCCAATAATTAAATTTAAGACAGCGACGTGGGCAACTTCCCTCGGCCATGGAGGCAGCCGAAAATCCAGGGGCGTCTCTCTCTCTCTCTCTCTCACTCTCACTCTCTCTCTCTCTCTCTCTCTCTCTGAGTGTGGCAAGTAGTCAGGTTGGGATATGTTCCTAGAAATCGGAATAGAATATGGCCCCGAGTCAATTTCCGGGGGTAAATTGCAAAGAACTTTCCAACGTCGGGAGCGGAGCAGGTGGAGATGGCTTTGCGGAAACTGAAATATCAACGGCCACTTGGCGCAATACCATAACCTTGGGGTGCATTATGTAATTCGGCCAATCTTATTATTTTGTGGTCCTCAAACCTGATGTATATAGGTGTGTTGGCTCAGGAAATTGCAGAATTGGTGTATGTCCTGGGTGTTCTAGGACTAGGGAGTACGAGCACAGACGTCACTTGGCTGAAGCAGTGCCTTTTACAGCATTGTAATGTCCGAAACCGACGTTACAATCGCAAGAGGAGTTGGTGTTGACTGTAGAGTGAAGCATATGAAGAAGGCTCGGCTAGCTCCGACTAGTTTGGAGGGTTTTGCATGACCAGATATATGACGCTGAGTAAACAAGCAGATACTTCTGTTCCTGCATAACACAGGGTATGACATAACCAGGAGTTGTAAATCGTATTTTCATTATGACTGAGGCAGCAATCTCCCTATGCCTGTCAGACGACATGCCATAAGCTAGTAAGCTTAACATCCGGCACATTCATCTTATCCTGTTAATTCCGAGAATTCAACTTCCTCACCTCCGTGGCTGATGATCAATTTAATGGTATGATTAGCCAGATGGAGTGATCGGCAGGTATCTGTTGCAGGGCGACTTACAAAAGAATGCTAAAGTTTTTGATTGCTGGAGATCCCCTACTGAGTCACAACTATCAAAATGAGGAACCTTGCTAGCAATATGCACTCAGAAAAGCAATCTGTTAGGGAATGCACACGGATTAGTAAAACAAGGTTGCTGGTTTACAACCTCATCTGTCAAAATACTAGGTGGATCGTTTGCTGAACACGGGCAGGCCAAATTGATATGGAGATGATAGTAGGATAACAAGAGAAGCAAGCAGTGGATAGTATTCAGTTTAGGCTGGTGTTAGAACGCTATTACTTCCGATGTTTCCTCTATCCGTTAGTGAGATTGTGTTTGACACTGATACATAATGAACAAGTAGAAGAATTGTGCCAGGGTTCCAATCTGTCTATTAAAGTGGCAACGAATATAAGTATTTTGAGCCTTTCTCATTAACAGCAGTTCTGGATCTTCCCACTGCAAATGGCTTTTGAAAAGGTTGTTTGTTCTTCCCCTCTAAGCAATCTGTTGTGTTGAAAAATGTACTTCAGTTTAGTTGTCTATAATAGGTTGTTCATCTTTCGCTGGCCTAGATACGAGTCTCTTATTATTGTACATTGACGAACATCCATGATGCCAAAGGAGAAAGTGCATTTCACGAGGAGAAAACAGTGAAGTAGCTGCTTCATTCATGTCATTTACAGGCGTAGAAAATTACCTTAACTTAGTATTTACATTATTGCGTCAAACTCCATTGTGCATGAAAGAATGAAGCATATAGAAGTGGACTACCATTTCACTTCAGAAAAATCCAATAAGGAATGATCGAAACACAGGGGATTGGAACAGAAGAACAACCAACGGATGTTTTCACCATACTTTTATGTCAAAGATAGCATGCGTATCTTTTGAGCAAGCTAAGCGTCTTGGATATTTACGAGCCATCAGCATGAGGAGGAGTGTTGAAAGATATGCAAGAATATCGGAAGATACACAAGAATCCTTTGGATATTATTAGATATTATTCAGATCAATCAAGATCAATTTAATATTGGATCTGATTTATAGATTATATTTTGAGGAGTGTTGAAAGATATGCAAGAATATCGGAAGATACACAAGAATCCTCTGGATATTATTAGATATTATTCAGATCAATCAAGATCAATTAATATCGGATCTGATTTATAGATTATATTTTTGTACATGTTTTGTACCATAATATTGATCCTGTACATTGAGTTAAGCAATACACAAAATATAGAGAGAATTTCCACGTTATTCTCTCTCGTTTTCCTTCCCTTCTGTCTTCTTTCAATAATTAGTGTCACGAAGATTCCGATTTTCATATTGGAGAATATTTTCCTTCATTTCTGATTGAAGGAAATTCTCTTCAAGCATGCCTACAATTTATAGATTACAAATTATGACTATCACTTATGATACAAACTTAACCGATATAATTTATGAATGATGTCCATCATTGTAATACACCAATCAAATCACAGTTAAAGTAAAACATGACTATTTATATTTTAACATGAGAAGTAGGGGTACCAATACGCCATGAAGAGTGCAGTCTTCATTAGTTTTCTTTTTCATCAATGTGCTATGGTATGCCTATTCCAATTTTTTCATATTTCTCATTCACTTATAATAATCATATAGTTAAAGAAAAATCAAAGTAGATAGTATAGAAGAAGGGCTTATAAGTCATTGCGCACATATTTAAGCAGTAGAAAATTAAATTAAGTAAAAAATTTCGTGTGCGCATGATTTAGGCAAACCTACATCATGACTGAGCAACAGTCGAGACACTCCAAGTTGCTTTAAGTCTTTTCTAAAGAACTCCAAGAGTATATTCTTGCTGATCATTGTCAAAGCGTACATCACCTGTCGTTTACATTGATGTCTCTTTTTCTCTTTTTATTTATGTTCCTTCTTTTTCTCTGGGTAATTTAATAATTACGTTTCACAACTTAGCAAAGTCTCTTACAAGCCCAAATTTTACAGCCCATTTAGAAGTTGACTACCCAATAAACAACCTGGATCGACCCCATTCAGAATCTTCCACGAGATCATAGTTGCGATTCACAACGAGATGTTTGAACGCACCCCACTGTTTAACTGAGCAACGCTGTGGCATATCTTGTGTGGAAATATTTTTTGATTATCAGTATCTTAATAGGCTATGGTGACTGGCTCACCAATCTCACTTTTCGATCACAAACAATATAAAATAGTTCTGATTGGCAGATCTAAGACACTTATGCTAACTCTCAGAGGAGGGCCCGCACACATCTAAAGCGTCTCGCTCATTCAATTTGCTTTTATATTCAGAATATGCATGATGTTTAACCAAACTGAAAAATACCATCAACTATACTTGCGGCAGCACATCCCGCGCATACGTATATATTCATTCCGAACAATCACAAAACACACTCACGCATGAAAATAGTAGAACATCCCTAATCACTGAAGATCACAATCGGCGTCAAACAAATTAACGAGCCTATCTCGCCAAGAGCACACGACGAACATCTTTCGTGGAGCCAGCTGTTCCGCTTATCTAGAATAGATTAATTCTCTTTCAGATCAACTATCTTAATACATATCATGCCACCCGTTTCGCAACATCCAAATCCACTAAAAACTTCGTAATGATAAACCTGTCGAAGCCACACACGCCAAAGCATAAATGGGCAACGAACAAAAATCCATATTCGGGGCTTCTTCGTGTAGAAATCTTCTCTCTGGGAAGCATTATTCATGTTTCAAGTGGGGATACCGTGTGCGGAAGGAAGAAATTAGTCATGACCATGCTCACTTTACTTCTTGGGATTTCCTGGATATAATGTGTGGTGTAGTCTGAAGATTGAGATAGGTTGAGATAATAGCTCCATGGACTTCACTGAGATATGGGTTGATTCTCTTGGGCATGAATCGTTTTTTCATTTAAAGAGTCTCATTTGTTACAATATACATCGGTTCACCCTCCATCCCTCGCCGGCGTCGATCCAGCTGCTCACAACCGTGTGACACATTAGGATCGATCACCCGTACTGGCCGAAGAGAGATCTTCCTGTTGAGTAAGCTTCAGGTCATGGGGAAGGAAACCGAGTTGGCTATTTCACGAAGAAATTGGATTATCATCATCCAAAAGAGATTCCGGAGATATTCATTTCTGTCTTTAGAGCACCGCGGATAGATTCGCTAGCAGTTGTGTTCATCTTGGATTTCCTTCTAAGTAATTCAACCATTACCTCATATGTGTCTGCATATGATCTCTCAGTTAGCCTATACGAATGTTAAAGTAAAGAGGGCTAGCATGGAAAAATGCAAATTTAACATAAACACATCAAATTTTCAATGGAGAGCCTATGTAAAATATAGTATGTTCAGACATATCCAACTTTTTGTCTTAATAAAAACTCTCGATCTATGAACCCGCTTGCATTGAGTAATAATATTCGGACATGTGCATGGACTTGCACTAGTACTTTTAGTATTAAGTAAGATCCAGGACAACACATAGGGATTCAAATCCTTCGCCTAATGGACGGCAAGATGAACATGAAATTTCTATGTCGGATGAAATTCCTATGCTCGAGGCGGTGAGGCTGAGCTCGGAGATATGCCTTGACTGGCCATGCCCAAGCCCACTCAGACATATTAAAATCTCTAATAAACGAAGTTGAGCTTAACGGGCCAAGTTCCCATTTGGGTCTGTCTCGGTGGGCCGAAAGTTGTAAACCAAACTACCTTATGAAAGATGAGCAAATGTGCAAATGCTTCATCCGAGGCAGGTCCAGCAGTTGCTCTTGGTAGAACCTCCAGACCAATTGATGTAGACTCAGCAAGTTACAACGTGATCCCCGGCCAAAAGGAGTTGGTCGCAAGACTGACAACTTCATCGGCCAAATTTGACAATTCACTCGCAGCGCGATGATGACCAGAGATTACCGAGAGCTCATAGTAAATTTTTTTGCTTTTTTTTTTTCCCAATAAGTCTATATTAACGAGTGTTCTTTCAAAGTTGATTGAAGGTAATCATGGAGAAAACGATGTTGTTAGATTCATAAATTATACGAGGACAAGAAGTATAAAATTTTGTGGGCTACCTCTTCAATTAATTTTGGAAATGGCTGGTAAACTACCTTGTTAAATTTTTTGGTCATCTTTGATGACATGGGGTAAACTAGGACAAGCTCTCCATGACCATTCACCCTTTCAAAAACAAGGATTAATTTGCTGGTTGTCCTTTGCCATATTAATATAACATCAACATTTGATGAGACTCTCCAAATTTAATTAAGGAATTCGCCTGCAAAATGTTATAGTTGTCCTTTTACAATACATTAGTTAAGTAATAACCAATTTCTCAATCATATTACCTACAATGAATTTTTAAAAGGCAATTGTTGATTCTTGTGAGGTAGGGGAAAAAAATTTCCTGTTAGGTTACTCAACTCATTAACTTTGTTCGGCCATCTCAATCTTCGTTCGAGATTTTTTACTTCACTTGTGAAAGGGACCGTTATTGGGATTTTTATTTGGTACACCAGGGATGTAAAAAAATCATAGCAAGATTCAAGTGCTGATATGCCTACGTTTTTCCAATTCTGATAAATAAATTCATTTGATTAACATACGAGGGTTTTTCATTTCATGACAACTTGGGAAAAGAAAACAATATTCTACACCAGCGATACCTTATATAAATCCACAAATAAATACTTTATTATTGTAATGCAATGTTGAGTTGCCTATCTCCACGTGAAGTTTTGTTTAGAGAAATGTGAATGGGATTTGTAAAGAAAAAGATATGTAAGTGTTCATTATATCAAAGCAAGGTATGATTCTTGTTTTTGTTTTTTTATTAAGAGAATTTTGATATAATATGCAGAAATGACAGACAATTGCAAGAAGTTTCCATGGTCTTTCGAGGGTTAACAGCATTTTGGTACAAACAAGTGAAATGTTGGGAAACATTGAATTGCCTTAGCAAGATTACAACTAGTAGTGATAATCTAATGTTGGTATTGCGTAAGTACATAAACAAATAAAGGTAGTCCCCCTAGCTAATCTTGTTTTGAAATTGAAATCGCTTTCTCAAATCACCTTGTTTGCACTATCATATATAATTATAAATTTGTCTTCGTCACTCCTGACCGCAATCCGTGTCATGCCCACATGAATTTGGCTCTTCTCCTTAGTGAACAAGTGCTAGACTTCCTCGCCAATGAGTCATGCAATACAGTGATTGGGAGGTTAGAGTGAGGACGTCAAAGTCCAAGGTTCAAAATCAAGCAAAATAAAAAATAAAAAATGAAGTACTTCCTCCTGAACTTGCTTCGGAAAAATAGTATTTTAAAGAATATAAATTCATGTATATATAAAAATATAAATTCAATATGCAATGTCTCTTAACATGTCGAAATTCTCTATTTTTATTATTATAAATAACGTGTCGACATGTCGTATAGTGTCACGTGTCGCACGTCGATGTCAGTGTCGATGTTAGTGTCGATGCTACCAAGGTGATAGGTGCAAGCATTGCTAACAATTCGGATGTCGTTAATAAAAAAGTTGATAATGAGGACATAGAAGATTGTCTAGAGATTTATAGAGTTTCAACTTTATCCCTAAGTTTATATCCTCTTGGACCCTCAATATTGGCGGGCTTCCTCTAATAATCTTTAAGTCAAGTTATGATTAGCATGCACTATCCCTATTAATCGATAGATCGCACTATCAGGACACAAGCATTGCTATCATCCTTGTACACTTGCTTACAACTTAATTACTAAGCAACAAAAACACTACAAAATAACTTTTAGACAGACGATATTATTTGAAGGAGAGAATGTTGAAAATCGTTAGTGAATCTACATTTTTCTGTCCAACCCTTGAGCTTCTTTAATCCTTTTATGTAGAGATCTTCAATCCTTCTTTACAATTAAGTCTTATTTGTTGAGATTGTTTGTCATTGATTATAATATCTTTTGAGAAGTGTATGAGTGACTGTAATAATGCTTGGGATTAGGTGGTGTGATTTGCCAGTTTCGAGAAAAACAACAAGCGCTACGTTGTAACTACTCAAAGATTTACTAGTGAACTCAAGTTTGTTGGTGGCTATTAATCTAGAAGAGTAGACATAAGCTTGATATAAGCCAAATCACTATAAAGATCTGCGTGCGTCATCTTTTATCACTTTACTCATTCCTTTACTTGTCTGATATAAGCAATACACTCGATATTATCAGCTTACTCTTGCATATATTATTATGTTCTATTTATATTAAACTTGATTTTAACAAGTCCACAAAAAATTATCAAATTTTGTGAATCAGCCTATGCACCCTATAGGTCGTGTATTTAGCCATAACACGGAGTGCACCTCTTATATGATGTCTCTTTCTTTTTCAATAATTACTTATATACGCATGCAAAGTCGATCCTCAATATTGTTCATCTCGTTCAATAGTGACGTCAATAGCAACACTATCACGTAGCTTGCCACTATAGCCACAATAGCCTTTTGTTGTGACATTGTCCTGCCGCAACGACAACCTCTAATCCCGACAACCAACCTCATGTTGCATGGTATGCATAGCAATTATGACAGCACACAATAGCAACATATAATCAACCATGTAAACTCTATTGATTCTCTCTTTAGCAAACCAACTGTTTTGCAACTTATCATTTGGATCTTTCGTCCAAACGCAAATTGACTTCTTCTCTTCACCTTGAGTTTGAGAGGCTATGTTAGACACATTTAGGATATATTTCCCTTGATTTACCATATCTTTCGTGATATTGCATATATCTAAGAGATTTTCCATATTATGCATATCTTTGATTGATATATTATCTTAAATAGTCATATAATAAACCCTATAAATAGGATCCTGTCCTCTTTATTATAACATACGGAAAATATATAAATTTTGCACAATTTTCTCTTCCGCATTATTTCCTATTTGTCTCCTCACTAAAGTAACTTCTTCCTGGGCCTCTCTCCAGAATTGAATCCCTTTCTCTAGGAAGTCCGTGGGCTTGCCAAGTAGGTCGTTCAGTGCAATTCTGCCATGCTCTGTTTGGCATATGCCGAAGTTCGGTGAGTACACTTGCTGACGTCCTCTGACATAGTGCTTGCATAGGCTGGGGGTTTGGTATGGAAATGGTCAAGCTTATGATGTCTAGTCATTTATCAGTTAATGGCTGTTTGCTCCTGATACACACCCGCTTAGCAAATTGAAAAACATTACACCATTGACTAAGTTGAAAATGACCATCATTGATATCTTTTAGTATGATTGCATGCTACTTAATTTGCTTGGTTCCTTTACTAAGATAACTACCCTGTGAATATTATATTAAATTTAAGTTTAACAATTCAAGGAAACGATAGGAAACTTAATTAATTTCTAATCCCCTCTTGTTTTATATCTTGGAAGCTTCTCGGAAACTTCTGATTTTTTTAAATAAAAAAAAAAAAACTTGTTTACTAGGAAAGTTTACTGCAACTACTAAATATATTTTCATATTGATTTTTTTTTTTGGTATGTTATGAAAATATCATAAAATGAAAATATAAAAAAAAAATGATATTTTCGTATTGATGTTAATGAGAGTGACATTTTCCTGAATGGCTATCGGCTGGCTATTAATTTTATATAATTGTTTCCGGTGAAAATACTAAACTTTCGCAGGCAGTTATTTTGTTTCAAAATATCGTTGTGTTAAAACTTTCTAAAGCTTGCTTTGTCAAGTAAAAGAATGGGCTAGGGTTTATGGTAATGAAGCAACTTAACTTCATACAAAATTTTATAGTGGATCAGAGTTTTGAACTGTCACCTTCACAGAAGCTCAAGCAAGAAGTAAGTTAGTGGCATTCACCTAGCAATTTCTGTGCAACTTCTTGTTGAAGTTAGCGCTGTCACGAAGGTACATGAAGATCAAGTGACCTATTACTGAGAAACTGGTAATCTCCATTATTGCTGAAAAAGGTGACATTAGCTTTAAAAGTAGAGGGGCATCAACAGATATCTTGATAGTATTAAATTGATGGCACCTTTCTAGGTAAGTTAAATAAGTTGTCGTGGGTGTGTCCTGCAAGATCGATTTGGATAATGAGAGGCGGTGAAAGCTCCTCCGCTGAGCCCTATTATCCGTAGAGATCTGAAGGAAATAACTTACTAGTTAGGATCCAAAATCCTCAATTTGACTCACTGTGGAGACATCACTATGCAGCAGCACCAGCTCTCAAAGTCTACTTCATTTGTAATTGGTCCTTCATATTTATTAGGCACTAACCATTAGGAGATTGCAGATAGTTACTACTTTGTTTCCGCAAGAAAAGGTGGAAATTTGTGTGGTCATTCTATGAATTGTGTAGTGAATTGGATAGGACTGTAAGTGAACGTGCTGTCGAATTCCCTCTTCAAATATGAATCCGAAAACAGGCTTGCTTAAGACACAGCCATTATCAGCTCTTTCAGTTTTTTTGGTTTAGACTGTTGAGTAGGCCTCCCTAATTTGTTACATTGTTGAGTAGACCCTCGTCTCTTAGTCATTTAAAAGTGGACCTTGAATGTTGTTTTTCTTTCAAATAGCTCCCCAGCTGTGAATGTTGACTGTATTCCTTGTTTAGTACTTCCCTCGACGAGCCTGCTTTTCTGTTGATTAGGCTTCTCGGCTTATTGCACCGTCTTCTCATAAAGGGAAGTTGTGTGCTGTATACTACCGAACAACCATCATTATTTGAAGGTTAAACAATATATTTTGCGAGCTCCTACTGGCCACTAAATATTTTTCTTTGTCTGTTGAATGAATTTAGTAACCCCTTCTTTTTTACCATATCAAGTAAATTTCGGACTTGATAAAATGTTTTAAGTCAATGCTGAATAAATTTACCAAAGAAGTGAATCCTTAAGCACTGAATTTTAAATGTGAACAACATTAAGTACTGAAAAATACAATAAGAAGTTGCTTGTTGATGATTATAATTTATAGCTGAATATTATCAATTTCTTACAAAACGTAAGGCGCTGACAATTGTTAAGACGTTTTAGCAATATATTTGGCAATATTCTACTTGCCATCAATTATATATTCTTTTGAATAAATTAAGTAGAACCTCCCTTACTAACCATACTAAGTAAATTTTTCACTTAACTAATTGAAGAGTTGAATTTTCAATTTTTAAGACTTAATTCAAAAATGAAAGATGCCTTAAATGCAGTGAAAATTTCAGTTTTAAGCACTTGCTGTTATTAAACACACCTTTAATATTCAGGATTTTGACAAAAAAAAAAAAAAAAAAAAAAAGAGAGAGTCTCTTCTTAAGCAACTAAATGAGAGAATATTATAATTTTCAATGTACTAATTGCTTTTGTGTTTTGTATAATCAATGTTTCAAAATTGACAATTTCCTCATTAAGTATGTTTAACAAATGTCTTAGGGTAGAAGTGATTTTGAGACTTGGCACTTTCAAAGTGGCAAAAATAATTTAGGACACTACATGAATAGGCATCGAGCATGAAGAACAGGCAGATGATGTTAGCTACGACTGAAAAAGTCCGAACAATTTTATAATGTATCTCCAGACATTACTAACTTATTTTTGACGACTCCTAAATGTCGTTTACAGACAGACTCGCAGTCACAGTTGCCTGACATTACATTCACATTCACCGGCAATATGCTCTTGTCGTAATTGGAGAAAGCCAGGTCAATAGCGCTATTACCTTGCTATTACTTTTTACCTTTTGCCTAGCGGTATCTCTCTGTATCGGCTAAGTCAGAAACATTTCGCAGACTCAGTTACACTTTTGTAGTACATTTACTTCCAACATGGTGGGTACTGAGTGCTACTCATGCTAGTGCTTGGAATATGCACCGATCTGATCTCTCTGCACTGTTCTGTCTGCACTGATCTATCGATTAACTGGACATCCCAACCCCCGTCCTTCCAGTAGCCATAATATACTTGTGGAACATGCGCAACTTTCTGAAAGTCATCATTTTGTCCACCTTGCACAAGCTTCTTGACGAGCTCATCTGGCATATCAAAAATCTTTAGCACTTTCAGCTTTTTCAGGTATTCAAAACCTGATGGAAGCTTCTCTAGTAACTTGCAACGCTGAATCATAAACTTCTCAAGATAAGGCATTGCTCCCTTCTCCACTTCTATGCACCTGAGTTCGTCAAAATAATCAAGACCCAGAGTCTTTAGCTTCTTAAAGGATTCCGCTTCAAAGCACAGTGAGCTTCCTTCGTAAACCTGAAGCAACTCAAGATGCACCAGATTGGGCAGATTTTGGAGAGACGCAAGAGGGTCATTTTTTAGGCGACTGCACCTCAGGTGCAATTTCATCAGGCTACTGAGAGAGGGTAGCCAGTGCGGTAAAGCCTTCAAGCGTCCTCTCAAGTAGATTCTCTCAAGGAATGGAGGTGGACTAGAGAGGTGTTTCAGATCAATGAACTCATCATCATCAACAGAAGCTACAGATATTGCTCGAAGCCTAGTTAGTTTCGAGATTGACAAGCACAAATTCCTTCCATCTTCTTTTCTCAATTTCAGAATGGCCAACCTATCCAGTTGTGTCAACATTCCAAGCTCTCTCATCACACTGCCACTACTCTCGTCATCTGCCTCTACGTAGCACAGCTTTTGAAGGGATTGCAATGCTCCTATTCCCCTAAGGGCCCTAAAACCGAATTTGAAAGATGAATAGGATATATTCTTGTAGCGATAAACAAGGAGATGACGAAGTCGTTGAAGTTTCAAGATCTCAACAGGCAATTCAGTGACATTTGTCTGTTTAAGGTCTAGAGTCTCTAAATTTTGAAGCTTCCCGATAGAACTTGGGATTGTACTCACCTCAGTGAACCTGAAACTTAGATATCTCAGATGATACCAATCACCAACTTGAGCAGGGAACCTCGTTAAGGGAGCTGCTTGCATATCCAAAACATTGAGCAGTTTCATGTCACTGGCTAGAACTGTATTCATAAGAGATCTCTCCATCCCAAACATATATAAAGAGCGAAGTTGAGACAAGGACCGGTTCTGTTGCCGAGCATGCAGGGTGTTCTGTATTGACAGCCGACGGACTTTGTCTGGCCATTCATGATTTTCTTCTTTGGCTATTTCTGCAAAACCCTGATTGGTTGACTTTGAAGTGATAATGTCCCGCAGAAAATCATGGATCCGGCAATACTTTACCCTTCCATCACTTCGTTTAGCAGCCACCTCTATCAAGCTTCTGTTTGACAGCTCCATGAAGTAGTCCTTAGCAACATCTTCGAGGGTCTTTCCTTCTTTCTTTTCAACAAATCCTTCCGCGACCCATAACCGAATCAGTCTCCCACATCTAATGTGGTGACCCTCGGGAAATAAACTTAAGTGCAAGAAACAGGATTTCAGGTAGTAGGGCAGATCATTAAAGCTTAGCGAAAGAACTCTCTTCAAGTTTTTGAGTTTGTCGTTGCAGTCAATCTCAGTACGAAGACTGCAACGAACCAATTCCCATTCATAGATCCTTCGTTTGTCTTTTGCAGCCAGAACACCACTGATGGCCACAATTGCGAGCGGTAGTCCTTCACACTTTCTCAAAATATAGTCACATATCTCCTCCAGGTGGGAAGGACACGGATTCCCCTGAAACGTCTTCTGACAGAAAAGCTGCCACGACTGTGCAGGATTAAGTGGCTCCATATTTTTTAACTGCCCGCTGAACTCCTTGCAGGAAGTTGATGCCAGATCGGCATTCCGGGTTTTGATGATCATCCGGCTTCCATTACCGTTGTTGGGCAAGGCATGCTTGACTGCATCCCATTCATTTATGTGCCAGGCGTCATCGAGGATGATCAGGTACCTCCTCCTCTGAAGCAGGTCCTTGATGATCGTCTTCAGCCAAAGGCTATTCATAGAGTAGGCTCCTGGAGGGACCGGTCTCCTGATCACCCTCACGATTTGATCAAGCATGTCTTTAAGCAGCTCTTCGATCTTCAAGGACCGAGACAGAGTGATCCAAGCATACACTCTGAAATGCTTCTTCACGGCAGGGTCTTCATAAACTTGCTTCACCAGAGTGGTTTTGCCCAACCCTCCCATTCCCACAATGGAGATGACCTCTCGCACAAGAGCCCCTTCAAGTAACCCCCTGACCAGCTTGTTTTTTGGCTGCTCAATGCCCACCAGGTCAGTTTTATCTAGGAGAAGGGCATTACCTCGGTGGTCCACCCATGTGTTGTCTGCTCCAGCTGAGCTCGGATCTTGTTGAGCCCTGCTGAATTTGTGTCGCAGCCTCCAGTGCCCATTGCATATGTCTTTTACCCTGGAGTTTATGCGCTTTATCTCGGACGTGAGACGGTATCGAGCCTTCAGATTCTTGATGCAGCAGGACATCCTGCTGATGAGGCCAACGAACCCGACCCCATGATCATGTCTTAGGAGTAGCAAGAACTCGTCGAGCGCATCCTCCATGTCGTAGGCTGTGTTTCTCAACTGCTTCACCCACACTCTGACTTCATCGTCGCTTTCTTCAAGGGAATCTGCAACCCTGAGGAAGGCCCGGACACGCTCCAATTCTCCTCTCACTAAGAGGGCTTCTTCTTGGGTTCCTGTCAGGAGTTGCAGCTCGTTCTCAACGAATAGTGCAAGCTTGTTGAGTAGGTAAGTCACTGGACTCTCTGCCATGCCTCTAGTCCAGTGAGTGGTGGTGAGGTTTTTGGTTTATGTATTGCCTAAAGGCTTTAGACTGTGGTTGCAGAAGTTGAGGCTTGTCATGATATTCAAACTGTTAATGCCACGCGCCAAATCCCGAGTACGCGAATATCCCTTGGTCGATTAAATTGCGACTTCTAGGACACAACACTGACCCATTCTTTTGATCTTTTGATTAAATGCATGTGGAAGTAGTTAAAATAAACACCCAGTCAATAAACAATCAACAGGGATAGTAAAACATAGTATATTGCTGAAAACAACATATTTATTTGTCCATTGTTACCCCTATGAAGTTTCATAATTACAAGCCTTTTTACGGCTACTTCCTATCAAACCTCTCAAAAACCTTTAGGGATTAGGATTAACCTAAACTTCATTAGCGGCAGGGCCAGCCAAAAAGGTGTCACATCTTGTGCCCACCACAACCGCACCTGGCATTTCTTCACACTACGGCCCTGAAAATGGTTAATAATAACAAGATGAGATAAAATCTTAGTGAGTCAACTTCCTAAGCCTCGATTAGGATGCAAATTCATCTCGAATGCAGCCTAATCATGCAACGACATACAATCTTATCTCACCTTGGCACACCCTTGCATATTAGTACGTCACATATGCCATTATAAATGCAATAAGCAAAATCAATAATTAGAACACATAATTCTCATGTACCAAGCATCCACACAGTCCTGATTATAAGGCAAATCTTGTTTTGGCATGTCCCATACAATACCTAACAGTTTTACCCATAATCAAGTGCAATGCTCGGCATGATTGGGCATCGTCCCACCCCATCGGGCACAGTATTGTCTAGAACCCCCGCCCAGACGGCATTCCTTAAAGGAGTATCGGTCCAGCCTTAACTGCAACTCGGCATCCGGACCCTTGCCGGGCATCCGATAAACATCGGGCATTGTCCCTAAACTCTCATTGGGTGATGGGTTCAATTAAATGATCACGCAAGCACACCAACACTCAAGCCAATTTTTATCTTCCATCAATTAGCTCAGTGTAAAAGAGTCCGTGCTTAAATAAAAAATCTCGGAAAATCGTTACATTTAAAATTCCAGTAAAATAATCATATGTGGTCATATATTTAAAATTAACCCATCAAATTTTGCATACTTTCATTTTAAAACATCATTGTCCCTTTTATTACGTAAAATATGGCGTCCAAACACAACACTTCAAAGTTTGCTATTTTCTTACCAATAAACCATCTTTGAAAAATAGCATTTAAAATACATAATATGAGCAATCAAACATCATGGCAGAATTAAGTGTAAATTCATATAGTAAAACAAGCATAAAATTCTTCTTAATGGCTAATAAGTCATTAATTTACACTAATCACGATTAATTAGCTAATTATGATTAATTAAACTAAACTCAATTACTTAATCTAACCATGATTAATTAATCTAATCATAATTATTTAAACTAATCGCAATTAAATTTAATCTAAACCATCCTTAGTTGCAACTAAGGCTAAACTAAAATTAACAAATACTAACTGTCATTAATATTAAATTAACCACCCCTATACGTAATTAACACTCTAATCCACAACTAGAAAGTTAACTCACAGGTTTTTGGTGACGGTGAGCTCGCGGCGACGATGGCACGATAGCATCGAGAACGTGATGCTCGTGGCTCGAATGGCTACGGTTCGTCAAAGTTGAGCTCAAGGACAAGGGTGTTCGGCTTGGTGGTGGTGGTAGCGGCTCGAGGCAACGAGGACAGCAGCGGTATCATGGCCAAGCTTGTTGGACGGGAGCAGCGGTGACTTGGGAACTCAGCGGTGGAGATGGTGGTGCGGGTGCGGTGGTGCAGGTGATGGTGAGGATGATGATGGTGGTGAAAAAGGGATGGATGGTGAACGTGGGGGAAAAAAGGGAGAAGAAGATGAAGTTAGAGGAAATTAAAGCAAAGAAAATGGAGGGGAAGAAAAGGGGTTGCTGCGGCTGAAGAGGGGGAGAAGAGAAAGAGAGAAGAAAGAGGGAAAGAAAAAGAAGAAGAGGGGGGCTGATTTGCTGGGAGTTGGCGTGAGGAAGAAGGGGGAAGGGAGAGAAAGAAACAACAACAAAAATGAAGGGGAAGTTGGGGAGAAATTGTCGCAGAAGGGTCGGCGTGAGGGGGAGGAAAAGTGGGAGAGAGAGAAAAGATTGAGAGAAGAAAAGAGAGGGAGAGGAAATTTCGTGAGAATGAGGGGGAAACGTGAGGGTGAAGAGAAAGACGAGAGAGAAAAAATAATAATATTATTATTTTTATTATTTTTCTTTTTCTCTTTTCTCATTTCTTTTTTTTTCTTTCCAGTTTATGATTTTTCATCTGATAATTTATTTTCTGAAAATTTCGAACTTGCCGATAATTCGACGAACAGTGAGGCGACGTCCAATAATTTAATCTCGAAATCCTCGAAAGTTTGATACTCAAAATCGAATTAAATTTTAAGGTTAAAAATCGATCGAACATAACTTTAGTACGACCTAATCTATTTGGTGGCTTTTAGGGGTTCTCATGCGGTTGACCTGTGGTCGATAATTTTTTATCCACGTTTGTACATCTTCGAATCGTGAACAACCTCAGTTATCATGTAATCGCGAGGGTTCAATTACGTACTTTGAATATAATATCAATAGAAAATCTATTTATTGTCGTTTGATGCGAATATTGTAATTGTGCAGAATCACCCGCGAACCAATTACGTACTTCTGTCGAATCAATCACTCGACCATGAGGGTCAACAAGGGTCAATATTACGATGTATAAATTAATTAGCAAACGAATATAAATCGACCCCTCATGTTTTACTTTATTGGAGTAAATTCATATCTGACTCCAGGAATAAATAATTTAGACGTGCTTGTTGTGAGTTCACAATAACCGAATATATTTTAGCCACCAATTCCTGACTGATCACAACGTTATGTTGCATTGCAACTGGAGAGCTGATTTTTGACTAAGATTGATGGACGGAAATTTTGATCAGTTCAGAATATCATAATGGTCAAGGGTTCTTCAGAATCAAGACTTTATTACTAGAGGCTGTAAATCCTTCTATGCCTGAACGGTTGAGTGAAATTCGCGGACTTTTCACTGAGTATTGCAAAAACCATATTTATTTTTTGACCAGGCCATGTGAAGAAAATTCAAGGAACAATTCTCTGTAGGAAGTAGAAGAATTTTTCAACTAAAGTAAGGCAATGAACAAGCTAATGAGCTCAGATATTTCATGAATATCACTGTACAATGCTCTGAATTTTGTGGCATTACCCTATTAAGTCATCTTAAGTACGAAATTGTCAAGATTGCATACACATAACTTGTTCATACAATTCATACACGTAGATCTATAGCTATGCATACGTCTTGCTCTTCTACGAGCGAAGGAGAAGGAGACAATATTTAAGAGGAAGAGCAACACTCATGACGGATAGCTTTAAGAAAAGAAACAACTATCGGTACATATGAAGCTATTAACCAAATAAAGAGAATAGTCACATGTAAATCACTAATGACAGATAGCTTTAAGAAAAGAATGACATCAATAAATTCTTATCAAAACACAAAATTATAATGTCTTTTCAATAAAATTAGAGTGGTTGTCACTGTCTATTATGTGGAGTTGATTAGGATTCCATCAGGAAGAAAAGCTGGCTTTGTCAAGCCGCCATTCCAGGTCAAGATATGGACTCCCTCTGACAAGTTACGAAAAACATGCAATTAATTTAACAACCATTTGTTACATCCATATATTTATGCAACTGTCTCTCAATGAGATATTTGTCCAAAAAGTCTATTGTATGGCGGCCAATTTAGTACTAAACTTTTTAATTTTGTCAATATAGTCTTAAACCTTTAAATGATTTGCCAATATAATCCTTCGAGCCAATTTTGGCCTGAAATTACTAATGTGGGCACTGATTGTCTATGTGGGCACATACGCTGCATTAGTGATTTGGCCAGAAACATCACATTGGCAATTTTCAAAAGATCTTAGATTAAATTGGCAAAATTGAAAAGTTAAAGACTGAATTGGGCACCGTACAATGGGTATAAGTTTGGCATGAAGTTAGGTTTGAGCTAATGAAACAATTTAAGATCAGGTCATATGTTAATTGATGGAGGAAACTTGATCAGCACAATCGGCAATCCGAACAACCTCCAAGCTTGTACAAGGAACCCAATCTCCACAAATCCGTATCTGTCCTATCTAAGCAACAAGCCAGTTCCTCAACCGCTTTCTACCTCCACAGTCCGGGATACCACTTTCACCTTTCACCTACGAGTCTCTCCACAATTTCTGTCAATCAACAGTTTCCACTGCCATTAGCATTCTGCTGGAAGGTACTAGATAGACATTTTTTCTTGGCCAAAACATTCAAGATCAACTGTTTACATCCTTTTGGTTTATTGTCAGGGAACCAAATGTCTTTGCTTGATGACATTATTGAAATGTCCAATAAACCGTTTCTTCCTTGGAAATCGGGGCGAAACTCATCTAAATTGGTTCAGAACAAGTGATTGAGGTCACTTGCGTGAAATTTAGTACTTCTCTTCTTTTAATTTTTGTGTGCTTTAGGAGAATAGATCATCATTGAATATGCTATCAAGAGGTTTCTTTATCAAACTTCCTAATAAATACTTTGGCGTTAGTCTCCAAGAAAGCTCTTGCCCTTGTACAATTTACAGAACTAGACCAAGACTGAGTGGGACAACAACAAATCAAAAATTGAAAACAGGACATCAATTATAACTGAGCTACTAAAATATAAGGAAGTTATCAGATTCAATCCTCAATCACTAATGACATGAAACCTTAAAAACAGGGTCCCACCAATAGATATTCAAAGCGTCTATACGAATAAGAACATGAGTTAGGTGGAGTTCACTTGGATCCCATGAGGATGAGAAAGCTACTTTTACCAGCAAAACTGGTCTGCTGATTAAACACACCACACCCAAAAAAAGGAAAAAGAAGAGGCAATTCAAGACGCATGTTCTGAGGGCGCTCATACCTTGATGTGCATATGCAATGTCTTCCGTCTTGTCCCTTCTTTTATCTCCCGCTTGGCATTTTATCAAACATTTGGTGCACACACTTGTGAGGAAAGGCAGGACACTCCCCTGCGAGAATTTCAGAGGGTGAATTCTTCCAAGATTTCAAGAAGTTTAAAAAAAAAAAAAAATCTGTCACCATAGAAATTGGTTCTGGGTGATCCTTGACAATGAGCTTGGTCAGTGATGGCAACGTCTAGACTTGACCTTTCCAAGCGCCAGGGGATTTGGATGAACATATTTTACAAATGCAAGCTAGTTCCCTCCCTATTTGCAAGGTTGCCCGGGACCTACACGTTACCCAAAGGAGAACTTATAATGTTTTCACTATGCGTACGGAATTAATTTCCGATGAAAACCCAAGAAAAATCATAAGTTATATTTTTTTTAACAGATTTTACATAAATCTTCTGCATATTAAAATATCCCAAATTCAGTGGCCATTATTCTCATATGGGAATGGAAGGTTAGGGGTTTGAATCCCTACTTTCTCAAGGAGGTTGGGATAGAAAATATTTAAGGGAAAATTCCAAATAAAGACCAGAAGTTAATCAATTTTCTCAAATAAGGACCCGAAATGAACTTAGTATCAAATAAAGACCTAAAGTGGACCTATCATCTCAGATAAGGACTCGAAGTTAACCAATTTTCTCAAATAAGGACCCGAAATAAATTTTGTGTCAAATAAAGACCTAAAGTGGACCTATTGTCTCAAATAAAGACCTCAATACTAAATAAGAGCCTGAGCTTACTGGTCAGCCAAATATTCGCCGGCTACCAAGTATGTGACATTTTTGACGACCGGAGTTTGGGCAATTTTGTTCAAAAAAAATATATGGAAAATTAACAAATCCTAAAATAGAAAAAAAAAAAAAAAAAACCCTAGGTTTTCTACGGTCTCCCCGTTCCTTGTATCCATCATCCGCAAAGTCGAAGACTCAAATTCTCCGCCGGTTGAGGGACGAATTCAAAAACAAGAAGAAAACCAAATGTTTTTTTTTTTTTTTTTTTTTTTTTTTTTTGCGGAGACGCAAATTCTCTGTTGGTTGAGCAAGGTGAGGAGCAACGAGAGAGAAGAAAGAAGAAAATGTAAACATCTAAATAGATAACCTAAACTTAATTAATATAGAATTTTCCATTTTTTTCCAATCACAAATTTCTAACAAAATTGCTCATATTTTAATTTTCGGAAAATGTTTACCGATGAGTTAAGGTCCTCAATAGAGATTAACTTGATCACTTCAGATCCTTATTTGATACAAAATTCATTTCGGGTTCTTATTTGAAACAATTGGTCCACTTCGGGTCCTTATATGACACAAAGTTCACTTTAGGTCTTTATTTGAAAAAATATATTCACTTTGGGTCCTTATTTGGAATTTTCCCAATATTTAATTTCAGGTATGTGTTTCAGCTCATACACTCTGTAAGGATGCAGAGTAAAAGTCTAAAAGTGAGAATTATATTAGAAGTAGAGTAGAACCGATAAAAAAAATTCTAAATTGATTTTTTGGAATAAATATGTTCAATCGCCACAAATGCCGTTAAATTCAGGGATATTTTTTTGAAACTTCTGATTTTGTCCTTCAACTTCTTTTCTATAAATTTTCTCCCTTCAAGTGTAAAAGTTTCTATAATTGCACTAGCTTTCTTCACTCATTTCAATGTTTTCCATAGGGAGCTTTTTTCTATTGATTGCGTTGAAATTGTTACAAATGAAGAATACTAATCTAAATCTCTTGAAAGAATAAGCACGTTGATCTCATCTAGTGCTGGAAAAGATAAGACTACCAAACGAAATATCCATTATAATTAAAGGCTCACACTATTTTCACCCTTTAAATGGTTATAACACTCCCTAACTTATTGAGTTGACGAAAATAACCTCAAGAGAACTAGTTAATAAAAATCACAAATGAAAAATGTGAATGTTGCTATTTATTGAAAGTGTAAAAACTACGTATTGTCATTAGAAAATTCAAGACTATCCACACTATTAGTATAAAACTGATATTTTATTTCGCCACCTCAGTCATCATCCATTCTTTTTTGCACAGACTTTATTTCATCTCTTCTATTTTCTAATGTGCTTAAGCTGATCTCCATAATGGAATTTTATTTTTTTTTTGCAAAGGGTCTGACCCTTGTTATCTTTGTTATTTAATGTCTGTTAAATATAAATAGGATAAGTACATTAGAAGCCATAAAATTTATCATGAAAGTGCAATTAAGTTTTAAAACTTTTAAAAAATATAATCAAGTTCTAAAACTTCTCATGAAAGTGTAATTGAATATTAAAATTTTTAAAAAGGTATAATCGAGTCCTAAAACACATCATTATTAAAGTATAATTGAGTCCTAAAACTTCCATTGATTGCACTTTTTGAAAGTTTTATAACTTCATTACACTTTTTGAAAATTTTAAGAGTCAATTTCACTTTCTTTGTAAGTTTTATGGCTTAATTGCACTTTTGAAAAGTTTGAGGACTCAACTGCAATTTCATGATAAGTTTTAGGATTCCAATGCACTTATCCCATAAAGAGGTCAAAAATTTAAGGGATAAGTGTTCTAGAAGTTCTACAACTCGTCGCGAAAATGTATTTCACCCCTAAACTTGCAAAACAAAGATGATTTAAGTCTAAAACTTGTCAAATTGTTTCAAACGAGTCCTAAGATCGACGTCATTAGCCTTTTCCGTTAAAAATGTTGACTTGGCATTTTAAATGATTTTTTATTTTCCATGTAAATTTTTTAATTATTTTTAATTATTTTTTAAAAATTAGATTTAAAAACTAAAAAAATCATATTTATTCATTTTATCTTATTTTCACCAAAAATTTTAAAAAATTTAAAATATTTATTAAAAAATAATTTTAATTAAAAATAATTTTTTTAGTTAAAATATATATTAACATTTTTTAATTAAAAATAATTTTTTTAGTTAAAATATTTATTAAAAAAACATATTTAAAAAGTTAACACTAATTTTTAATTTATTTTTAAAAATTTTAAAAATAAAATTTTTAACTTTTCTTTTTAGTTTTTGTTGAAAATAAGATAAGAATAAATTTAATTTTTTTAGTTTTTAAATCTATTTTTTTTTTAAAAAATGGATAAAAATTAATTAAAAAATAAACCTGAAAAATAAAAATTATTTAAAATGCCACGTTAGCATTTTTAACGGAAAAGGCTAACGGCATCGATCTTAGGACTCATTTGAAATAATTTAACAAGTTTTATGACTTAAATGCACTTTTTGTAAAGTTTTAGGACCGAAATGCATCTTCACGACAAACAGAGGACTTCCTAATACTTATCCCAAAATTTAACTAAAGAATTTCCCTATTAAAAACTTAAATTAATGAATTGTATATTACAAAGGGTTATCTCGAATTGAACTTTAGAAAAACATTGTAAATAAATATACTTTATTATTATTCGTGTAAATTAGAATCCCAATCATTCCATGTATTAAAATACTTGAATCTTAGACAATTCTTGTAAAAAAGCAACGGACATGTAGACTTCTCTAACTTGAACATAAAACAAGAAGAAATGTAGTTTAAGAAAGGTTTATAAAAGCCAATAGATTGATTGGTCTTTTTTTCTTTTTTTCTTTTTCATCAATTTTACCACTAATGGGGTCTCAACGAAGGCTATTTTGAACCATTTAAACTCTAGAGTGTATCTAAAGCTATTTAAAGGGTGGAAATAGAGTGAGAGTTACCACATGTGATTCATCTTCATTTTAGTGACCCCCAATTCTGATCAAATAAAGCATCCATTGACAAAAATTACTAAAAATTTGTCTGCTATGAGAATAATATAACATGGCCCGATATCAAAAACTATCATGATCTTTCTACACTAAATCTGCACTAATCCTGAAAAGCACAGTCTATTTATAAAACGATTACAAACACGCGGCAGATCTTCCAATATTTTCTTCTTGAATTCTGACTTTGAGATCTAAATTTTGCAAGGGTCACCAAAATAAAATTTATGGAGAGCATAACTTAAATAGTTCATCTGGGGGCGGTGGAGGAGGTCTTGTTGATGCGGAGTTTTTTTTTTTAATAAATCTTGAAAAGCCTAATGAAATTAGACAAAAGAATTTCGTAATCATATCAATCCCATCGTATGACAGATACCACTTTCCAAAGTGTAAGAACTTGATGATATTCATTTCCCTATGGGCATGTCTGTCATTCCTATCTGAATATTTAAGAGGCCTTGTACAGTACGATGAAATAGAACAAGAAGCTTTCTAGTTCAATGAAATTGGCATATATTTGAAAATGTACAAATTCCCTAAATAATTTCTGAACTCTTCTGGTTCCATATTAGTTCCGAACAGAGTAAACCAATATTTGAATCAATTTGGAATTTCTGAACACAGTAAACCAATATTAGGTCCCAAAAAAAAAAATATATATATATATCATCTTTGGAATTTTGTTTGCCTACCTCTAGGTTGGATAAACCATGAATGTTTTTGTTCACTATTTTGAAAGCAAAAAAGTTTCTCAAATGCGTTCAAATAATGAAAATATATACATTGGCTAATAAAGTTTGGTGAAAAATGAAAGATTTCTAAAATATTTTTCTAAAAATGATCACTTGTAATGAATGAACAAAAAATATCTTCATCATCCATAAAAAAATTTAAACACAAATTGTCATCAATAGTTAAAAAATTTTCATTGATTAATTATTTTGAGCAATACAAACAATCATTTCCAAGAAAAAGTTTTACGAATCATTCATTTTCTGCAAAATGAAAGCATGCAAGATTGAAAAGGAACCTGCTTCAATTTTATTTTATTTTTTTAAAATATTCTCTTCTTACGCCTAAAAGATGAATGTTGTTCATGTCAATATTAAATAGGCTTAACTTCTCAACATGCTATCTCAATCCACTTAAAGTCTATTCCTTAAGTTTTAATGGGTAGTTTCACATTAGGATAATATTCTTACTCGGACTCAAACGCATATGAATTCAAGCTTCCTATGACCATTCTGGCCGTGACGATTCTCGTAAATCAAATCTCGGTCTCCTTTGGAGAGCATTTTGCTGCTCTGATACATTTTTCCGGTAAAAATTCTCTATTTGAGTAATCTGTTAATGAATTTGATTATAAGAATAAATTAGTATAATTATTTTTTTTTCTATCAGGGCATTAACTTTTTCTCTTATGTGGCAGATTTATTCCATTCTTCTAACTCACTTGATGTGGTAATGCTTTAGTGTTCTCTATGCAACCACAGGAGAATGGATTGATCTCTCGATTTCTCACTTATCGTTGTATAAGTCGTATAATGATTTTGCATGTTATTTATGTTTTTTCATTTCACTCTCGGAGAAGCCAATAAAAATTTCATTATTACTTTTGTTTTCTTCAATTCTGCATATCAGTATTCTTAAAAGAAACCTTTTCTTTCCTCCTGGATCGTATGTTACTGAAAACCCTTCTCCATTTCCTTCATTCTTTTCTGAAATAAATCTTGTTTTGAACTTTTGTGATTTATCTAAAAGGAAAGTGTTGATAAACTTATTTAAAATGTCCAATATTAATCTATTTTTCTTCAAATTTGTATTAAGGGATGTGCAATATACTTTCAGAGCTCCATGGAGAGGCTAATAATATGTCTAATTATATTAGAAGATAATGTCCCCTGTCAGACAAACAAACTACAAAAATGACTTTTTGAAGAGGCACCAATGTATGTCGACTTGAATGAGTTAAATAATGGGCAACCCCATAATTCTTGACGTGGTCATAGTTATATATTATCATGCACGCACCCACAGAAGCTTCATTTGGCTATTTCATAGTTTGTCAAACCGTCCATCTTATCTTCTCCGTCTATTGCGTGTTCCATTGGAACCATCTTAATTTACAATAAAATAGAGTGAACAATTTGCTATATTATAATTGCCAAAATGTAATTCACCCAATGTAAATGTTTTATTGTTTTGTGGTCCTTACATCTGACATACATATTTTTTTCCTTTCTTGTGCAGCATCAGACAAGTCGTTGGGTGGGTGGCCTCAGGAGATTGCAGATTGGAGTCTGTTCTCTGTGTTCTAGGACTAGGGCGCGCGCATTTATTAACCATTCTCCCTGTTCTGCAAATAGTTTTAACATAAATGATTTTTCTATTTCTATTTCTGAAGAGTTTCTAAACAAAAATAACTTGTTTGATAACGACACAAAATTTCTACTCTAAAAATGTAAAATTCGTTTGATAACGACACAAAATTTCTTCCTTCCGAACTAGCCGCGACGACCGACCTTTAATATGAAAAAAATAAAATAAAAATGATTTAGTAACAAAAAAATAATGAATAAAATAAATAAAATAAAATAAGTCATAAAAATAAAATAAAATAAAATAAATCATAAAAAATAAAATAAAATAAATCATAAAAAAGAAAATAAAAATATCATTTTATTTTAAAATTAAAATATAAAAATAAATTCATTTTATTTTATTTATTCTATTTTATTTTACGAATAAATTTATTTTAAAATGAATAAAAATAAAAAATAAAAATAATTTTATTTGGCAAAACACTCAAGGCAAATAAAAATAATTTATTTTTATTTATCATAAATAAATTATTTTTAAAAAATTTAAAATTTTTATTTTATTTATTCTATTTTATTTTATTTTACGAATAAATTTATTTTAAAATGAATTAAAAAAAAATTATTTGGCAAAACACTCAAGGCAAATAAAAATAAATTTAATAAAATTATTTTTAATAAATAAAAATTTATTATTTTTATCATAAATAAATTGTTTATGATAAAAATAATAAATTTATTTTATTTATTCTATTTTATTTTATTTCATTTTAAATCAAGGCAAATAAAAATAAATTTATTTTTAATTAAAATAATTTTTTTATTTATCATAAATAAATTATTTTTAATAAAATAAAAAATGATAAATAAAAATAATTTATTTATTTTAATAAATTTATTTTTATTTTTAAATGAATATATATATTTTTATTTTTAATAAAATGAGGAGAGGCGAAGGAGGAGGAGGCAGAGACGTAGAGGAGATAAGGGAGGACTCACCAAAATTAGGGTTTAGTGAGAGAAATTATTTCGATTTCTCCCCATTTTCTATTTCCTAATGAAATCTATTCCGAAATGTAAATTTTGATAAATGTTATCAAACAAGTTTCGTTCTTAAATTGGTTCTGAACAGTAAAATCATTTCTGAACAGAAATTATTTTTATCATGCACCCCTAGAGTCTCGAAACACATGGAGAAGTTTGACGTCGCTTGGGTGAAGCAAGACCTTTCCATCATCGTCTTCGGATGTCTGAAACCGAGGTTATAATCCCCCAGAGGTGTCAGTTGATTGTAGAGGGCAGGATATAAAGAAGACTTGGCTAACTACCAAGTAGTTGAAAGGATGTTGGTGCCCAGTTATAAGGCACTAATTTGGCAAGCAGATACTTTTGTTCCTACACAACACGGTATAATATAAACAGGGAATGTAAATTGCATTTCATTATGACTAAGGCAACATTTTTCCTATGCCTATCAGATGACGCGCCGTAAGCTAATGAGCTCACCATCTGGCCATTCCTCTTATCCTGTTTATGACACTATACAATTTTTTGAAATCCGTACTAAAATAGTAAGGTACTCGGCAATTAATGTAACCCAAAAGGCCATGGTTTCGCCAACTAAACAATATTGAAAATTCTAGAAATTTTATATATGATATTTTAGGATTACTCTACAATTTTCATAAAGGATGCTTGTTAAAATTCTTGACTAAAAATTCTGTGGGAAATAGAAATAAGAGAAAGGTTGGTTCAATGTCTGTAAAAATATATTATATATTTGATTTTTTTCATACAAAATCCGAAAAAATTTGAATTTAAAGTATGTCGTAGAAAAGCGAATAAGGGATGACTTTTGTGAAGGATACCCCATCCAATTCACACTACACAAGTCAATACAAAATTTGCAAAACCAAGGATCCTACTAAAAACCAAATCTGAGGAAAATATTTTCCGGATTTTCCGGTGTTCTTTTTATGGAAAATAAACTACTTAAGGAAAATGTTTTCCATCATTGGAAAAAACAACCTTCAAGTATGAGGAAAATGTTTTCTACTTTTCAAAAGTGGAAAACATATTCTATAACTTCTTCCACCTTACTTCTTTTCACCAATACATTTTTGTTTTATTTTTATGCTTTCTTTTTCTTTTTTCTTTTTTTCCTTTTCTTTTTTTCTTTTCATCTTTCTTCCTTAGCTTGGCCGGTCGTCGGCCACAACGACGGTCGGCAACCGGCCGCGAGCCAAGTGAGGCTCCACCCCAAGCCGGCAAGTAGCCGCGAGCCAGGCGAGGCTCGGCCTCGCCTGATCTGGGGAAGCCGAGCTCTCCTGAGCCCGCTGAACTCGGGCCTCGCTAGATCAGGCGAGGTCGAGCCTCACCGGCGTGGGGCGGAGCCCGCCTCGCCGATCCGCGAGCTGGGCGCGGCTTAGGCCTCGCTAGAGGTTCCCCGAGCTCTGGCGAGCCGCAAGCTCGCCGAATTTGGCGGCGGAGCTCGGGCTCCCGGGCCCGAGCTCTGCCCAGCTCGTTGGATTTGGCGACCAGTGTCTTGCTGATCGCCGGCCATCGTCAAGCATGCGGCGGCCGAGGAAGGAGGAGGAGGAAGGAGGAAGGAAAAGAAAAAGGAAAAAGGAAAAAGAAAGAAAAATAATAAATAATAAAAATTTCATTTTTTAAAAATACAAATAATTAAAAATTCATTTAAAAATATAAAAAAATAAAAACTAATTTTTTGGTCAATTAAAAATATTAAAATTCAATTTTTGATAATTTTTCTCAAACAATTAAATTAGCTAACAAACGGTGGAAAATATTTTCCACTCAAAATTTAAGTTTCGGCCGAACACCGGAAAATAAAGTCATTTTCCTGAAAAATGACTTTCAGAAAATATTTTCGGAAACATAATATTTTCTGCGAAACGAATGGACCCTCAGACAACATCCTCTATTTTAGCTCAAGTTTTTGGAGTTCCAAGCTCGAGTGTGCATGAGATTGAATGGATAATACTTCCATGACATATACATGGACCTGATAACTAAGGTTTCAAACATTTTAGCTAGATAACCTTTTTCGAAACTTCACACTAAGTACAATATGGGATTACGAAAATTCAAGAAACTCTAAGGAAACTCTCCTCGCCATACAACAATCGATTGATATTAGGATAGAATGGAGGGTATCCAGTTGCCTTGGGTCCTAGAGGACTGCGGTCGTGGTTTGGCCGGCTCCTGAGTCGTTGATGTTCGAGCCGAGAAGACGTTGCGGTTGACGGCGATGACGTGAGCAACTAAGCTGGCAGGAAAGAGCGAGTGGGGTTTGTGGCTGTTTCTTGGTATGGGTAAGGACGAGATGAGGTGCAGTGGCTGGCGTCGTTGGCTTCTGTGAGTGGCCGGGGGTTGTGGTGCAAGCAAAGGTGAAGTTAAAGTGAAAAATGGAAGAATCAGAGGAAGACTCAGGTGGTGAAAGCAAGAAGAAAACGAGCGGCTCCGTTCTTTTCTCTTCCAACTCAATCTTCACCGTTTCGCTGCTATTGAGGTGTCATCCATCTAAAGAAAGTGTTGGGGGAGGCGACACAGAGCTAGTCTCCATTGTTGACTCTAAGTGGAAGACATGGCAAGGTGTTGGACGTGCTACGGTGTGAAGCGAAAACGAGGGAAAGGCTGACTTCCTCTTCTGCTGCTTGTGGTCTTTGTGCCACAAGGAAGAATTTGGCAGAGGTTGCTGGTCAGTTGACTTCTCTGCACAATCTCACACCAGCTAGAATTCATGAATGCTGCTATTGCAGTGAGGTTGAGGCGGTGATGGCGCTGGTGATTGCTATGGCGGTAGTCTGGTGGTGACGCGATGTCGGGTTGGTGTCGCCATGAAATAAGGGCGTTGCAATTGAGGCTTAGATGGCTTGGTAACGACAAGAAGGAGCGGAGGTTAAAAGTCTTCGCAATGGTGCAATTGGTACAGTCCAATGTCGAGTTCAATGATGTGGCGTGGACCATTAGGCGTTCGGGGCTCGCAATACATCGAGCAAAAATCCGAATGTCATATCGAGTATGATTTATGAAATGTGATTTGATTCAATATATTAAACCAAATTATGATACAGATTCTAAATTGGTTTTGTGGAGAAAATTGATTAGTAAAAAGTTTTGTTTTGGTTTGTGAAGCCAATTGTGATATGGACTGATAAAAGACTAAATGTTACACGATAACGTAATTTCGTGAGAGTTACCTCTAGAGTCTTGTACTATTGATATGTATTAGAGGGATTAAGTACTACATGGTAACGTAACTTTGTGAAAGCTGCATCTAAAGTATTATAGTTAAGGGCTAAGTACTACGTGATAAAATAATTTCATGGGAGCCATCTTTATGACCTTGTACCATTGATATACGTGGATCAAGCCTGATTGCTACACGATAACGTAACTTTATAAGAGCCACCTCTAAGTCTTTGTGCTACTCAAGGGTTAAGTGCTATATGATGACATAAGTCTTGTGGGAGCCTTTTCTAGGGCCTTGAGATGTGATGTGATACAAGTTTGGACAATGGAATGGATCATTAACGTGTGTTTTTATTAGATTGACAAATGGACTTGACCATTGATATTTGTATTGTGATGGCGGATTTAAATATGTATTTTTGATTCGTACGAAACTTTGTTAAAATGAAACAACTCATATTTGATTTGATACGTATTTTATAACTTGTGTTTGGATTATGAGTTTATGGTATTTGCTTCATCTATAGGCATAGTAGCTGCATGATCTGATTAGAAGAGATACGTACTACTCACTGAGCTGTGATTGCTCACCCGTCTTTCCAAATCTTTTCAGATTCTTTGATTAGCATTTTAATGCAGCGAGAGCGTTATCGATGGGGACTTTTGGAAGTGGAATTTGGATACGGTTTGAGGCTGCATCTTTTAGATAGAAGAATGACCATGTCACCCCATCCCTGTAGTTTCGAGATGTGACAGAAAATTACCTTACACTAGTGTTTACATTCTTTACACATGCATTATATGGTCAACATTTGTTATACTAGCAGTTAGACTCTCTTTGAAATGAACATGGCAAACGTTAAGCACATACTATTCTCAGATCAGGCCAAAAGGCTCAATCCATTACTTCCAGCATGGAGGGAACGCATTGCTACTCATGCTAGTGCCTTGGCAAGAAGAGGCTTCGCCCACGGACAACAATCTATCTATGGGTTGGACGTCCCAGCCTCCATCTCTCCAATATCCACAGTAGACTTCTGGAATGTGTGCGACCTTCTGATAGTCTTCGTCATGCTCGTGTCGCATAAACTTCTTGACCAACTGATCAGGCATGTCGAAGAACTCAAGTACTTTGAGCTTCGTCAGATACTCAATGCCTGATGGCAACTTCTCCAGTAGCTTGCAGCGCCGAATGATCAATTTTTCAAGGCAGGGCATCGCTCCTTCCTCCACTTCCACGGATCTGAGTTCGTCAAACTTGTCGAGAACGAGAATTCTCAGCTTCCTAAAACCTTTGGATTTGAAGCACAAGGTCTTTCCTTCGAAGACCTGGAGCAGCTCGAGATGCATGAGGTTAGGCAGACTTTGCAGTAATGCAAGTGGGTCATCCTTCAGCCTACTCCATCGTAAGTGCAACTTGACAAGACTATTGAGAGTGGCTAACCAGTTTGGTAGCATCTTAAGACGCCCTCTCAAGTAGATCCTCTGTAATGATTGAGGTGGAGATGTAAGGTGTTGCAGATCCAATATCTCGTCATCCTCGACTGAAGCCAAAGCTAGTGCACAGAGGTTGGTTAATTTTTCTATCGATGAGCACAAAGCCCTTCCATCCTCTTTCCTCAACTTTAGGATGCCCAACCTGCTTAACTGTGTCAGCTTCCCGAGCTCTCTCATGAGGATGTCATTCCTTTCATCGTTCGCCTCTATGTAGCACAACTTTTGAAGGGACTGCAGAGCCCCGATCTCCGTGAGTGCCTTGAAGCCATACTTGTAGTACAAGTACGATATGTTCTCATATCGATACACCAAGAGATGCCGGAGTTTTTGTAATTTCAAGATTTCAACAGGTAATCGCCTTACATTTGTGTACTTAAGATCTAGTGTCTCTAGGTTCTGAAGCCTCCCTATCGAAGTAGGAATTGTTTTAACTTCGGTGTGCCTCAAGTTTAAATATCTTAGGTAGTAGCAGTCAACAACTTGAACTGGGAACCTTGACAAAGGTGTGGCTTGCATGTCTAAGACATTAAGCAGTTTAATGTCACATCCCAGGACGAAGTCAATGAATCCCCTGTCTACACCGAACATGTATAGAGAGCGGAGACGAGAAAGTGACCTATTTTGCTGTGCAGCTTGCAGGCTGTTGTGCAATGAAAGGCGACGAACTTTATTTGGCCACATGTTGGTCTGCTCTTTGGTGATCGTTGCAAAGCTTTGATCACTCGATTTTGAAGTTATTATGTCCCTCTGGAAATCATGGATGCGGCACAACCTGACCCTTCTGTCGGTTGTCGTTTCGGACACTTGCACTAGGCTCCTGTTCAGGAGCTCGCTGAAGTATTCCTTCGCAACTTCATCAAGCGTCTTGCCTTCTTTTCTCTCGACAAACCCTTCCGCTACCCAGAGCCGGGTCAGTCTTCTGCGCTCGATGAGGTGACCGTAGGGAAATACACTCAAGTGCAAGAAACAGGACTTCAGGTAGTACGGCAAATCGCTAAAACTGAGGGAAAGCACTCTCTTTAAGTTCTTGAGCCTGTCGTTGCCATCAATCTCGGCACGAAGGCTGCATCGTAAAGCATCCCATTCATCGATCCTCTGTTTGTCTTTCGCGGCCAGAACACCACTGATGGCCATGATTGCGAACGGCAGTCCGTCACACTTTCCCAAAATGTACTCACATATCTCCTCCAGGTGGGAAGGGCAAGAGTTCTTCTGAAATGTCCTCTGACAGAAAAGCTTCCACGACTGTTCTGGATTGAGTGGCTCCATATTTTTTACCAGGCCATTGAACTCCTTGCAGGAGGTGGATGCCAGATCGGCATTCCGAGTTGTGATGATAACCCGGCTTCCATGATCGTTGTTGGGCAAGGCATGCATGACTGCATCCCATTTGTCTCTGTACCATGCATCATCGAGGACAATCAGGTACCTCCTTCTCTGAAGCTGGTCATTGATGATCATCTTCAACCAATCGCTATTCATAGCGTTGGCTCCTGGAGGGACTGGTTTCCTCATCACCCTTACGATCTGATCAAGCATGTCTTTGAGGAGCTCTTCGATCTTTGAGGGCCGAGAGAGAGTGATCCAAGCGTACACTGCAAAATGCTTCTTCACGGAGGGGTCTTCATAGACTTGCTTCACCAGAGTGGTTTTGCCCAGCCCTCCCATTCCAAGGACGGAGATGACCTCCCGCCTGTGAATCCCGTCAAGTAACTGTCCGATCAGCTCGTTCTTCGGCTGCTCAATGCCCACAAGGCCAGTTTTATCCAGTAGGAGGGCATTGCCTCGGTTGTCCATCCATGTGTTGTCTGTGCTGGTCGAGCTCGGATATTGTTGAGCCCTCCTGAATTTGTGGCGCAGCCTCCGGTGCCCATCGCATATGCCCTTTACTCTGGAGTGGATGCGCTGTATCTCTGACGTGACACGGTATCGGGCCTTCAGGTTCTTGATGCAGCAGGACATCCTGTCGATAAGGCCAGTGAACCCGACTCCATGATCATGTCTCAGGACCAGCGAGAACTCGTCGAGCGCGTCCTCCATGTCGTAGGCTGTGTTTATCAACTGCTTCACCCACACTTCGACTTCCTTGTCGCTTTCCTCAAGGGAATCTGCGACCCTGAGGAAGGCTCGGATTCGCTCCAATTCTCCTCTTACTGAGAGGGCTTCTTCTCGAGCGCCTGTCGGGAACCGCACCTCATTCTCAAAGAATTGTGCGAGCTTGTTGAGTAGGTGAGTCACTGCGCTCTCTGCCATGCCTCTAGTCTGGTGGGCGGTGGTGAGGCTTTTGGTTTGTGTTGCCTAGAGGCTTTAGACTCAGGTTGCAAAAGTTGAGGCTTTTCGTATTCTCTGAAATGTTAAACTGCTTAAAGTTAGTGAATCTTAGATTTATTGCTGCCTTGTGTGGGATCGACGTCTGCTTAGCAAGTTGTACGAGTTTTGGTTTATTATAGTTATATCCTTTATTTCTTGCATGTTCCTGTTAAATATTTTTGCCTTTGACAGCAAGCTATTCAATTTTCATGTCTCGTGCGGAAAAATTTGCAAGCATGTTTAGTATTTTATTCTTTTGTACTTTCATCTCATATGAATAAGCTAACTAAAATTTCCTAATTGTCAGAAGAAATAACTTGTATAACCTTGTTGAATATAATATATCCAAGGCAAAATCACGGAAGTTTCGAAGAAACTTTCTTGCTTTATTTTATCTGAGCAGATTATTATATGAAACCAAGAACACCTAATTTAGATGTCCCTCTTGTGAGTTCACAATCATATCATTTTATTCATGTAGTATATCGAAATATATTTCAGCTACCAATTCTTGGTCGATCACACCATTATGCGGACATAAATTTTTATTGAAAAACTTGCATTGCAAGGTATAAGAGCTGATTTTGACTAAGATCGATGGAGGAAAATTTCAATCAATTCAGAATATCATGATGGCCAAGAGTTCATCACAATCAATACTTCATCACCAGAGGCCAGGACATTCCATCCGTACCTGAACACCCAATGAAATTCGCGGACTCATCATTGAGTATCGCAAAAGCCAATTTTTTTTTTTTTTTTTTTTACCAGGTTACATGAAGGAAATTCAAGCAACATTTCTTCGCTAGGATTTAGAAGAATTAAGAATCAACTACAGTAAGGTAATGCACAAGCAACTGAGCTCAGGTTTTTGGCGAATTTCACCGTACAGTGCTCTGAATTTTCCATGGCATGACCCCACTGAATCATCTCATAAACGAAATAGTCAAGATTGCGTACAAATAACTTGTTATATAAATCATACGCGTAAATTTGTAGCGATATATACGTTCTATTCTTCTACTGGTGAAGGAGGGGTGGATGAGATTTGAGAGAAAAAGTAACATCAATCGAATTAAAAAAGGACTACCATTACGTATGAAGCAAATAACCAGAAAACGTAAAAAAGTCACATTTCAGTGACTCGTGACGGATAGGATTAATTAATAGAATGACATCAAATAAATCTTTATAAAATGCAGAATTATGGAGCCTTTTCGATTAGATTAGAGCGGCTGTCGCTGTCTATTATGTGGAGTTGATTAGGATTCCATGAGGGTGAAAAGCTAGTTTTGTCTCGCCACTATTCCAAGTCAAGACAGGAACTCCCTCTTTACAAGTCTTTAAAAACATCCAATTTTAATAACCATTTATTATATCCATATTGTTAGGCCACCTTCTCTTATTTTGGTGAACGCATTTCACTTTTCGATCAAATCATAGACCATACTCTCAATTTTTTTATTGATGGTCTTGTATTGTTATAGTCGTCCATGTTAATGATTTTTGACCAAAATTAGACAAATGAACTTGATTGACAAAATGTGAAAAGTTTGGTGACTCAATTATCACAATTAAAATGTTTAGGACTGAATTGACTAATGTGCAATAGGTTTATAACTTTTTTGGTAATTTTTCTCCATAATTCTTGATCTGATAGTAGTCAAGCATGAACCCATAGAAACTTCGTTCGGCTCTTTCATAGTTTGTCAAACCCTCTATCTTCCCCAGCTACTACGTGCTCCATGGAAACCATCTTATAATATGCAATACAATAGATTAAATAATATGCAAAACATTAAGATTGGCAATATGTTATGCATAGCATTAAATAAGTACTTAATCTCTACATCACCCAAAGCAAAGTGCATGATCTTTAACACTTTAGGGAAATTTGTTAAATTAATCCTAAACATATTGTACGGATGTCAATTGGACGGAATATCACTTAACGGTAGAGTGTCACCTTGACGTAGTGGAAGTCATCAATTCGAGCCTAATTATCCCTAAAGCTAATAAGAGTTTTTATATTTTGACTTACTCCCCCGCTGTTATTTGCCATAAGATTCTCTTTGGAAAGTTATGTTGAATAAAAAGAATCACTCAAAAAAGATGTCAAAGCAATGAGTTATGCTATTTTAAAGTTTTATCCAGTCAATCATCTTTGAACTGGGGAAATAACGAGAGAGAGGTGTTGTAATGGCTTTTTTCACACATTTTTTCTAGTAATTTATTATTTACATCGTAACATCAACGATTTTTGACAAAAATTGATTTGAGGATTATATTGGAATTTTATATAAAGGTTTAGGACTAAATAATAAAATAGAAAGGCTGAAGACTAAATTAATATTTGTACAATATATTTAAATCCAACGGGGTAATTTTCCTTACATTTTGTAAAGCCTAAGAAAGCAACATCCATGTTTGATAAATTAGGGCTGCATTATGGGCCATCAAATCAGCTCCACTTTCTGCTACCCTGTGAAGGCTACATTTGCCTCCAATCAACTTTCTCCGGCCATCCATTTGATTAGTACTTTACAAGTCGTGAACATTACCTACATATAAAATTGATTAAATATGAAGGTGGGACCATTAGCGAAAGCCAAATAAAAAAAAAAAAAGAATCATTAAAACATCTATTTTTGTACTTTCTTCGATTGTTTGTTTGTTTGTTTGTTTTTTTTTTTTTTTTTTTTTTTTTTTACCAAAAAAAAAAAAAAAAATTAGGATTAAAACATCTATTTTTGTACTTTCTTCGATTGTTCAATCTCAATGTTTGGATTTTTCTTTTTCCAATCCAATAATTAAACTTAAGACAGCGACTGGGCAACTTCCCTCGGCCATGGACGCAGCAGAAAATCCAGGGGCGTCTCTCTCTCTCTCTGAGTGTGGCAAGTAGTCAGGTTGGGATATGTTACTAGAAATCGGAATAGAATTTGGCCGAGTCAATTTCCGGGGGTAAACAGCAAAGAACTTTCCAACGTCGGGAGCAGAGCAGGTGGAGATGGCTTTGCGGAAACTGAAATATCAACGGCAACTTGGCACAGTACCATAACCTTGAGGTGCATAATGTAATTCGGCCAATCTTATTATTTTGTGGTCCTCAAACCTGATGTATATAGGTGCGTTGGCTCAGGAAATTGCAGAATTGGTGTATGTCCTGGGTGTTCTAGGACTAGGGAGTACGAGCACAGACGTCACTTGGCTGAAGCAGTGCCTTTTACAGCATTGTAATGTCTGAAACCGACGTTACAATCGCAAGAGGAGTTGGTGTTGACTGTAGAGGGAAGCATATGAAGAAGGCTCGGCCAGCTCCGACTAGTTTCGAGGGTTTTGCATGACCAGATATTTGACGCTGAGTAAACAAGCAGATACTTCTGTTCCTGCATAACACAGGGTATGACATAACCAGGAGTTGTAAATTGTATTTTCATTATGACTGAGGCAGCAATTTCCCTATGCCTGTCAGATGACATGCCGTAAGCTAGTAAGCTTACCATCCGGCACATTCCTCTTATCCTGTTAATTCCGAGAATTAAACTTCCTCACCTACATGGCTGATGATCAATTTAATGGTATGATTAGCAAGATGAAGTGATCGGCAGGTACCTGTTGCAGGGCGACTTACAGAAGAATGCCAAAGTTTTTGATTGCTGGAGATCCCCCACTGAGTCACAACTATCAAAATGAGGAACCTTGGCTAGCAATATGCACTCAGAAAAGCGATCTGTTAGGGAATGCACACGGATTAGTAAAACAAGGTTTGCTGGTTTACAACCTCATCTGTCAAAATACTAGGTGGATCGTTTGCTGAACACGTGCAGGCCAAATTGATATGGAGATGATAGTAGGATAACAAGAGACCCGGAGCAAGCAGTGGATAGTATTCAGTTTAGGCTGGTGTTAGAACGCTATTACTTCTGATGTTTCCTCTATCCGTTAGTGAGATTGTGTTTGACACTGATACATAATGAACAAGTAGAAGAATTGTGCCAGGGTTCCAATCTGTCTATTAAAGTGGCAACGAATATAAGTATTTTTAGCCTTTCTCATTAACAGCAGTTCTGGATCTTCCCACTGCAAATGGCTTTTGAAAAGGTTGTTTGTTCTTCCCTTCTAAGCAATCTGTTGTGTTGAAAAATGTACTTCAGTTTAGTTGTCTACAATAGGTTGTTCATCTTTCGTTGGCCTAGATACGAGCCTCTTATTATTGTACATTGACGAACATCCATGATGCCAAAGGAGAAAGTGCATTTCACGAGGAGAAAACAGTGAACTAGCTGCTTCATTCATGTCATTTACAGGCGTAGAAAATTACATTAACTTAGTATTTACATTATTTTACATGCGCCTGATATTGTCAACATTTGCTATACTTACGGTCATACTCTCCCTTGTATGTACATTGCAAACATTATGCACATAAAATTCTCACATCATGAAAAAAAGAGTCAATACATTACTTCCAGCATGGAGGGAACTGGTTGCTCCTCATGCCAGAGCCTTGGCGAGGAGAGGCGTCGCCGTCAGACGATCTCTCTATTGATTGGACATCCCAGCCTCCATCTCTCCAATATCCATAGTAAACTTCTGGAATGTGTGCGACCTTTTGATAATCCTTGTCCTGCTCGTCACGCACAAACTTCTTGACCAGCTCATCAGGCATGTCGAAGAACTCAAGTACTTTGAGCTTGGTCAGATACTCGATGCCTGACGGCAGCTTCTCCAGTAGCTTGCAGCGCTGAATGATCAACTTTTCCAGGCTGGGCATTGCTCCTTCCTCCACTTCCACGGATCTGAGTTCATCAAAATTGTCGAGACCCAGATGTCTCAACTTCTCAAAACCTTTGGCTTTGAAGCATAAGGTCTTTCCTTCATAGACCTGGAGCAGCTCGAGATGCACGAGATTGGGCAGACTTTGGAGTGATACAAGGGGGTCATCCTTCAGCCGACTCCACCGTAAATGCAGCTTGACAAGACTGTGAAGAGTGGCTAACCAGTTTGGTAGCATCTCGAGACGCCCATTCAAGTAGATCCTCTGCAGCAGTTGAGGCGGAGATGTAAGATGTTGCAGATCCAATATCTCGTCGACCTCGATTGAAGCCACGGATATTGCACGGAGGTTGGTTAATTTCGTGATTGATGAACATAAAGCCCTTCCGTCCTCTTTCCTCAACTTCAGGATGCCCAACCTGCTTAGCTGCGTCAGCTTCCCGAGCTCTCTCATGATGATGTCATTCCCCTCGTTGTCCGCCTCAATGTAGCACAACTTTTGAAGGGACTGCAGGGCCCCGATCTCCGGGAGTGCCTTGAAGCCGTACTTGTAGCACAAATAGGATATGTTCTCATACCGATACACCAAGAGATGCCGGAGTTTTTGCAGCTTCAAGATTCCGACAGGCAATCGAGTTACATTTGTGTACTTAAGATCTAGTGTCTCTAGGTTCTGAAGCCGCCCTATCGAAGTAGGAATTGTTTTAACCTCAGTATGCCTGAAGCTTAAATATCTTAGGTAATACCAGTCAACAACTTGAACTGGGAACCTTGACAAAGGTGTGGCTTGCAAGTCTAAGACATTGAGCAGTTTAATGTCGCATCCTAGGACAAAGTCAATGAATGCCCTGTCTACCCCAAACATGTATAGAGAACGCAGATGAGAAAGTGACCTGTTTTGCTGTGCGGATTGCAGGCTGTTGTGCAATGAAAGGCGGCGAACTTTATCTGGCCAGGTGTCTGTCTGCTCTTTGGCAATCGTTGCGAAGCTTTGATCTCTTGATTTTGAAGTTATTATTTCCCTCTGGAAATCATGGATGCGGCACAATATGACCCTCCCGTCGGTTGTTGTCTCAGCCACTTGCATCAGGCTTCTGTTCAGGAGCTCGCTGAAGTAGTCCTCTGCGACTTCTTCAAGGGTCTTGCCTTCTTTCTCTCAACAAACCCTTCTGCTACCCAAAGCCGGATCAGTCTCCTGCGCCCAATTTGGTGACCCTCGGGATATACACTCAAGTGCAAGAAACAGGACTTCAGATAGTGCGGCAAATCGCCGAAGCTGAGGGAAAGAACCCTCCTCAAGTTCTTTAGCCTGTCGTTGCCATCGATCTCAGCACGAAGGCTGCGCCGTACCACATCCCATTCGTCGATCCTCCGTTTGTCTTTTGCAGCCAGAACACCACTGATGGCCACGATTGCGAGTGGTAGCCCTTCACACTTTCTCAAAATGTACTTACATATTTCCTCCAGGTGGGAAGGGCACGAATTCCCCTGAAACGTCTTCCGACAGAAAAGCTTCCACGACTGTTCAGGATCGAGTGGCTCCATATTTTTACCTGCCCCCTTAAACTCCTTGCAGGAGGTAGATGCCAGATCGGCATTCCGGGTTGTGATGACCACCCGGCTTCCGTGACTGTTGTTGGGCAAGGCATGCTTGACCGCATCCCATTCCTGTATGTGCCATGCATCATCAAGGACAATCAGGTACCTCCTCCTCTGAAGCAGGTCCTTGATGATCATCTTCAGCCAATGGCTATTCATAGTGTTGGCTCCTGGCGGGACCGGTTTCCTGATCACCCTCATGATCTGATCGAGCATGTCTTTGAGGAGTTCTTCGATCTTTGAGGACCGAGAGAGAGTGATCCAAGCATACACCGTGAAATGCTTCTTCACATCAGGCTCTTCGTAGACTTGCTTCACCAGAGTGGTTTTGCCCAACCCTCCCATTCCCACGACAGAGATGACCTCCCGCCCGAGAGCCTCATCAAGTAAACGCTCGACCAGCTCATTCTTCGGCTGCTCAATGCCCACTAGGTCAGTTTTATCCAGTAGGAGGGCATTGCCTCGGTGGTCGTGCCATGTGTTATCTGCGCCAGTCAAGCTCGGATCATGTTGAGCCCTGCTGAATTTGTGGCGCAGCCTCCGGTGCCCATCACATATGCCCATTACTCTGGAGTGGATGCGCTTTATCTCATATGTGACGCGGTATCGAGCCTTCAGGTTCTTGATGCAGCAGGACATCCTGCTGATAAGGCCAGTGAACCCGACTCCATGATCGTGTCTCAGGATCAGCGAGAACTCGTCGAGCGCGTCCTCCATTTCGTAGGCTGTGTTTCTCAACTGCTTCACCCACACTCTGACTTCATCATCGCTTTCCTCAAGGGAATCTGCGACCCTAAGGAAGGCCCGGATACGCTCCAATTCTCCTCTCACTGAGAGGGCTTCTTCTTGACCGCCTGTCAGGTGCCGCACCTCGTTCTCAAAGAATTGTGCAAGCTTTGTGAGTAGGTGAGTCACTGGGCTCTCTGCCATGCCTTTAGACTGGCGAGCGGTGGTGAGGTTTTTGGTTTATGTGTTGCCTAGAGGCTTTAGGCTGTGGCTGTAAAAGTTGAGGCTTTTCATGGTCTCTGAACTGTCAAACTTTAGTGAATCTTATATTTATAGCTGCCTTGTGTGGGATCCATGTCTGCTTAGCACATCGTACAGGTTTTGGTTTATTTAGTTATATCTCTTTTGTTTTTCGCATGTTCCTGTAAAATACAGCAACCTATGCAATTTGCTCGTTTCGTGTGGAGAGGTCTGCAAGTTTGTTTAGTATTTTATTCTTTTGTAGTTTCATCTTATGTGAATAATTTAACTAAAACTTCTTGATTGTTAGCAGAAATTACTTGTCTGACGCTGTTGAATATAATATATCTAGGGCAAAATCACGGGAAGTTTCGAAGAAACTTTCATCTTTGTTTTATCTGAGTAGATTATTATCTGAAACCAGGAACACCTAATTTAGATGTCCCTCTTGTGAGTTCACAATCACGTCATTTTCTTCGTGTAGTTTATTGAAATATATTTCAGCTACCAATTCCTGCTTGATCACACCATTATGCGGACATAAATTTTTCTTGAAAAGTTTGCATTGCAATATATAAGAGCTAATTTTGACTAAGATCGATTGGGGAAACTTTCAATCAATTCAGAATATCCTGATGGTCAAGAGTTCATCAGAATCTGGACTTCAACACCAAAGGCCAGGACAATCCATCTATGCCTAAACATTCAAGTGAAATTCCCGGACTTATCACTGAGCATCACAAAAGCCAAATTATTATTTGACCAGGTTACCTCAAGGAAATTCAAGCAACATTTCATAACTAAAATTAATTAACTGCATTAAGGCTACGCACAAGCAAATGAGCTCAGATAATTCGTGAACTTCACCGTACACTGCTCTGATTTTTCCGTGGCATTACCCCGCCCTATCATGTTAAACATGAAATAGTCAAGATTGCAGACAAATAACTTGTCTATATAAATCGTTTGCATAAATCTGTAGTGATATGTACGTCTTGCTCTTCCACTGGTGAAGGAGAAGGGCCCAAATTTGAGAGGAAAAGCAACAGATATCGAATTAGAAAGGGACTATCACTGCGTATGAAGCAATTAACCAAATAAAGTAGAGTCGCAGTTCTGTCACTAAGGACAGATTGCATTAAACAATAGAATCACATCAACTAAATCTTTTATAAAGCACGAAATTATGGCGCCTTTTTGATAAGATTAGAGCAGCTGTCGCGGTCTATTATGTGGAGTTGATTAGGATTCCATGAGGAAAAGCTGGCTTTATCACGCCACTACTCCTAGTCAAGACAGGAACTGCCTCCTAACAAGTTTTGAAAAACATGCAATTAAGTCAAGAACCATTTGTTACATCCATGTTGTTAGGCCATTGCTCTTAGTTTAGTGAAAGTATTTCGCTTTTTGATCAAATTATAGGTCAAACCATCAATATTCTATTGATAACCTTGTATTGCTATTTCTCTGCCTGAGACAAGGGAAGGATTTCAGACGAATGAACTAATAGTCGACTGTCATCGAATCAAATCAAAATTAACATGTCTATACATACATGATAGGGAATGGGAGGGACCAAAGATGCATAGGTTGCTGTATCTACTTCTCCAATTTGTTAAACGATGCTTAAAGAGTGTCAAATTATCTACGCCGTGCAGTTTCCATTTGAGTTATGTTTCATGTATATTCAAATTTGGCCTCGTAAACTAAATTTGATCATGGATGTAACCTCAGTTAGGACATAAGACTGATTGAACCAGGCATAGGTCCATCGCTAAAGTTCGAGATTACAGCAATACATTGTTGATGTTACTTTAAGGAATTCTGTTTTACCCTCGATGCGTGTCGTGCCCTTCTTATTTTGTTGACCTTTTGTCACCATGTCTGGGCATCAGGGAAAATGGAGGTGCTAATGCTGAATCAAAGACTCCCAGGAAGCTTGTCCACTTGACTGACCAAAATCAAATGAGCATTTGGTCCTCAATCGAGCTCCTGTATGGACTTTCAAACGTGGTGAACTCATTCTTGCATCTGTCTCTATTGAATAAAGAGGGGCCAACCTTTGAACCTTAACTTGATCTTTGGTGGCCCCATTTGGAGACTTTGGCCTTGTAACGAGCTCCAAGGGTTGGGGATAACTACAATATAAGAAACAGAAGCTAATTTCCTCGAGGTTTCATAGCTGTTCCGGTGATAGAGTACTCGTTACTCCAGGAGATTCAGGGGATTTCGTTAGCATTTACTAGGGAATAGGATATCAACTGAATATATAAGGGTTCATGTTTTGCTGACATTTGGTAGTTAAGTTAGTTATCTTGTCTGCCACAATGGATTCGAGGGCCACGTGTCGAAAAGTCAACGAGGGTTTTCTATCAATATCCTGTATTCATGGACGTGAAGGGACCTTGGCAATACTTCCTTTATTCGATCATATTCTCGCTCTTTAGCCTTCCTAGAAGACAGGAGCAATCATTTCTCGGCCATGTCGGGATCTTCCGGACCTAATCCATCATCGGGCTGCACATCAACTCGAGGAGTTCTGCTCTACTACAATCTATGACCGCTCAACTCGATTTATTTGGGTAACTTGGCACCGTAAAATAATAAAATATTAACTGTAATTTTTTCGAATTGATATGGAGTTTTAAATTGACCAAAAAATTACTTTGCTTACTACATTATTCTTTCGAAATGTAACTGTCTAGATTTATGCTGAGTGCTACTGTGCTTGAAAAGAAGTTGCGTTTATGCTGTCCTATAAAGAGGCATTAAGCGCTCTGTAATAAAGGTTCCCTGAATCACATAATTATTTATCGTTGTTATCATGTAAAAGTTGAGGCTTTTTATTGTCTCTGAACTGTTAAACGTTAGTGAATCTTATATTTACAGCTGTCTTTTGTGAAATCCATGTCTGCTTAGCACATTGAACAAGTTTTGGTTTATTTAGTTGTATCTCTTTTGTTTTTGGCATGGTCCTCTAAAATGTTTTTGCCTTTGACAGCAACCTATTCAATTTTCTCGTTTCGTGTTGAAAGATCTGCAAGTTTGTTTAGTATTTTATTCTTCTGTAGTTTCATCTTATGTGAATCATCTAACTAAAATTTCTAAATTGTTAGCAGAAATAACTCATATAACGCTGTCAAATATAATATATTTGAGGCAAAATCACGGAAGTTTCGAAGAAAGTTTTTGTATTATTTTATCCGAGTAGATTCTTATCTGAACCCAGGAACAGATATGTGCCCATTGTGAGTTCACAATCATGTCATTTTCTCTGTTTAGTTTACCGAAATATATTTCAGCTACCAACTCCTACTTGATCAGACCATTATGTCAACATAAATTTTTCTTGATAAGCTTATCTTGCAAGGTAGAGGAGATGATTTTGACTAAGATCGATGGAGGAAACTTCCAATCAATTCAGAATATCCCGATGGTCAAGAGTTCGTCAGAATCTGGACTTCAACACCATCTGTGCCTGAACATTGAAGGGATATTCGTGGACTTATCTCTGAGTATCACAAAAGCCAAATTTATCATTTGACCAGTTTACCTCAAGGAAATTCAAGCAGCATCTCATACCTAGGAAGTCGAAGAATTAATCAACTGCAGTAAGGCGATGAACAAGCAAATGAGCTCAAATTATTCATGAACTTCACTGTACACTGCTCTGATTTTTCCGAGGCATTACCCAGCCGTATCATGTCAAACATGAAATGTTCAAGATTGCATACAAATAACTTGTTTATATAAATCTTTCGCTTAAGTCTGTAATGATATATACGTCTTGCTCTTCTACTGGTGAAGGAGAAGGGCCCATATTTGAGAGGAAAAGCAACACCTATCGAATTAGAAAATGTCAGACCAAAAGACTAAAAGAATTAGAAAAAGGACTATCGTTGCGCATGAAGCAATTAACCAAATAAAGTGGAGTCACATTTCAGTCACTAAGGACAGATAACATTAAAAACTAGAATGACATCGACTAAATCTTTTACAAAGCACGAAATTGTGGCGCCTTTTTGATAAGATTAGAGAGCTGTCGCCGTCTCTTATGTGGAGTCGATTAGGATTCCATAAGGAGGAAAAGCTGGCTTTGTCACGCCACTATTCCAAGTCAAGACAGGAGCTACCTCCTAACAAATTTTGAAAAACATGCAATCAAGTTAACAACCATTTGTTACATCCATGTCGTTAAGCCACTGCCTCTTATTTTAGTGAAAGTATTTTGCTTTTTGATCAAATCGAAATTAACACATCTACACATACACAATAGGGAATGGGAGGGACCAAAGATGCATAGGTTGCTGTATCTACTTCTGCAGTTTGTTAAACTATGCTTAAACAGTGTGAAATTATTTACGTCGTGCAGAAGCTATGCGTTTCCATTTGAGTTATTTTTCAAGCATATTAAAATTTGACCTCGTAAACCATATTTGATCATGGATGTAACATGAGTTAGGACATAAGACTGATTGAACTTGGTTGTCAGTCCGTTGCTAAAGTCCAAGATTACAGCAATACATCGTTAATGTCGCTATAAGGAATTATGTTTCACCCTCAATGCGTGTCGTGCACTTCTGATTTTGTTAACCTTTAATGCCGTATTTCGGCATCAGGGAAAATGGAGGTGCTGGTGCTGAATCAAAGACTCCCAGAAAGTCTTGTCCACTTGATTGACCAAAATCAAATTACTCAAGCGAGCTCCTGTATAGACTTTCAAAGGTGGTGAATACGCTATTGCTCATTCAAAGAAGTCAAAAGAATAGCTGTCTCTATTGAACGGACATGGGCCAACTTTTGACCTTTAACTTGATCTTTGATGGCCCCATTTGGAGACTTTGGCCTCGTAACGAGGACCAAGAGTTGTGGATAACTACAATTTACGAAACAGAAGCTAATTTCCTTGAAGTTTCAAAGCTGATCTGGAGATAAAGCGTGCTCGTTACTCTAGGAGATTCAGGGGATTTCGTTAGCATTTACCTGCGAATAGCATATCAACTTATCATACGAGGGTTCATGTTTTGCTGACTTTTGGTAGTTAAGTTAGTAATCGTGTGTGCTTCGATCGAATCGAGGGCCACGTGTCAAAAAGTCAATGAGGGTTGTCTATCAATATCCTGTACACAAACATGAACGTGAAGGAACCCGACAACACTTTCTTTATTTGATTACACTCTCGCTCTCTCACCTTCCTAGATGTCTAGCGAGGCTCGAGCTCGATGATCTGACAAGGCGGAGGCCTCGTTGACATTTGGCGAAACTTGAGAGGTGAGCCCAGCGAGCTCGAGGCTCACTTGTGGCCGATTGTCTGTCATCATTGTGGCCAGCAGCCAGCTGTAGAAAAAAAAAAAAAAAAAGAAAATTAAAAATTAAAAATTATATTCTTAAAATATAAAAATTATTAAAGAATCCGATTAAAAAAAACTTTAAAAAAAATTCTTGTATAAAAGTATTTTAGCAATACCTTTAATAAAAAAATTATAAAAAATAAGTTTTCTTATGTTTAATTAAATGAGTTGGGTATGCGTCGGATATGGGTTGAGTTGGGTATGGGTCAAAAAATTTGGCACTATGATAAATAGGTTATAAACAGGTTAAATGGGTTGATTTGGCTTAGACCATTTATAACCCAACTCAAACCTAACCCGATCCACCCGTTTAACGGGTCTAATGGACAACAAACAAAAATCCATATTCGGGGCTTCTTCGTGTAGAAATCTTCTCTATGGGAAGCATTGTTCATGTTTCAAGTGAGAGTACCCTGTGCGGAGGGAAGAAATTAGCCATGACCATGCTCACTTTACTTCTTGGGATTTCCTGGATATAATTTGTGATATAGTCTGAAGATTGAGATGGGTTGAGATAAATAGCTCCATGGACTTCACTGAGATACGGGTTGAGTCTCTCGGGCATGAATCGTTTTTTTTTTTTTTTTTTTAAAGAGTCGCATTTGTTACAATATACATCGGTTCCGCCCTCCATCCCTCGTCGGCGTCGATCAGACAAAGGGATGAAGTCAGCCGCTCAAAGCCGTGTGACACGGTAGGATCGATCACCCGTACTCGACGAGGAGAGATCTTCTAGTTGAGTAAGCTGCAGGTCATGGGGAAGGAACCCGAGTTGGCTATTTCACAAAGAAATTGGACTGTCATCATCCAAAGGAGATTCCGGAGATATTCATTCTCTGTCTTTAGAGCAACGCAGATAGATTCGCTAGCTGTTGTGTTCATCTTGGATTTCCTGTTAAGTAATTCAACCATTACCTCATAATAGCAGCTTTCTACGTCTTTTAGAAATCAGTGTAGTCCTTGCGTATTTTCAAAAATTGGGATCTCTAATGTGTCTGCATATGATCTCTCAATTAGTCCATACAAATGTCAAACTAAAGAGGGCTAGCATGGTAAAACGCAAACTTAACTTAAACGCATCGAATTTTCAATATAGGGCCTATGTAAAATATAGTAGGTTTAGAAATACCCAACTTTTTGTTTCAATGAAAACTCTCGAACTATGAACCAGCCTGCATTTAGTACTAATATTCGGACAAGTGCGTAGACCTGCACTAGTACTGTTAGTATTAAGTAAGATCCAGGACATGTGGGGATTCAAATCCTTCACCTAATGGACGGCAAGATGAACATGGAAATTCTCTGTTGGATGCAATTCCTATGCTCGAAGTGGTGAGGCTGGGCTCGAAGATATGCCTTGACTGGCCATGCCCAAGCCCACTCAGACATATTTAAATCTCTAACAAACGAAGTTGAGCTTAACGGGCCAAGTTCCCATTTGGGTCGGTCTTGATGGGTCGAAACTTGTAACCCAAACTATCTTATGAAAGATGAGCAAATGTGCAAATGTTTCATCCGAGGCAGGTCCAGTAGTTGTTATTGACAGAACCTCCAGAACTACTCATGTAGACTCAGCAAGTTACAACGTGATCCCCGGCCAAAAGAAGTTGGTCGCAAGACTGACAACTTCATCGGCCCAATTCGCCGATTCACTGGCAGCGCGATGATGACCAGGGATTACTTGCCTCCTCACGTAAAAAACCACTGCATTTCCAAATCCGGGAGCTCATAATAAACTGTTTTGTTTTCCTTATAAGTCTATATTAACGAGTGTTCTTTCAAAATTGAATCGCTGAGAAATCGATGTTGTTAGATTCATAAATTATACAAGGACAACAAGTATAAAATTTTGTGGGCTATCTCTTCAATTAATTTTGGTTATGGCCGGTAAACTACCTTGTTAAATTGTTTTGGTCATCTTTGATGACGCCGGGTAAAACTAGGACAAGCGCTCCATGACTATTCACCCTTTCAAAAACAAGGATTAATTTGCTGGTTGTCCTTAGCCATATTAATTTAACATCGACATCCGATGAGACTCTCCAAATTTAATTAAGGAATTGGCCTGCAAAATGTTATAGTTGTCCTTTTACAAAACATTAGTTTAGTAATAACAAATTTCTCAATCATACTACCTACAACCAATTTTTAAAAGGCAATTGTTGATTCTCGTAAGGTAGAGGAAAAAATTCCTGTTAGGTTACTCAACTCATTAACTTTGGTCGGCCATCTCAATCTTCGTTTAGGAATTTTTTGCTTCACTTGTGAAAGGGACCATTATTGAATTTTATTTGGTACCCTAGGGATGTAAAAAAATCATAGCAAGATTCAAGTGCTGATTGATATGTCTGCGTTTTTTAATCCTGATAATTAAATATATTCCATTAACATTCGAGAGTTTTCATTTCAGGACAACTTAGGAAAAAAAACATACCTTATATAAATCCACAAATAAATACTTTGTTATTGTAATGCCATGTTGAGTTGTCTATCTCCACGTGAAGTTTTGTTTCGAGAAATGTGAATGAAATTTGTTAAGAAAAATATATGTAAGTGGTCATTGTATCAAAGCAAGGTATGATTATTGTGTTTTGTTTTTTTTATTAAGACAAGCTCGATATAATATGTAGAAATGACAGTTAGACAATTGCAAGAAGTTTCCATGCTCTTTCGAGGGTTAACAACATTTTGGTACAAACAAGTGAAATGTCAGGCAAACATTAAATTGGCACAGCAAGATTACAACTAGTAGTGATAATCTAATGTTGGTATTGCGTAAGTACATAAATAAATAAAGGTAGTCCCCCTAGCTAATCTTGTTTTTAAAATTGAAATCGCTATCTCAAGCAGCTTTTTTGCATTATCATATATAAGTTTGTCTTCATCACTCCTGATGGCAATTCGTGTCATGTCCCCACGAATTTGGCTCTTTTCCTTAGTGAACAAGTGCTAGACTTCCTAACCAATGAGTCACGCGATCAAGAGACTGGGAGGTTAGAGGGGGGATGTCAAAGTCCAAGGTTCAAAATCAAGCCCAAAAAAAATTAAAAAAAAATAAAATGAAGTACTTCCTCCTGAACTTACTGTGGAGAAGTAGCATTTTAAAGATGGATTTTGTTAACAAGATTCCTAAAACATTCAAAAATATTTCTTATTTTGAAAAGACCGTCATCACGTAAGGTACAATCAGTGCATTGGAAATTGAAACGTTTCCTTATTATCTCTATCGCTACTGCTAACAAGCCAGATCTTTTGTCCTATCACATCTTCACGAATCTGTATATTTTTCAATATTCCCCCAGCTAAAATATGCCACGGCCATGGTGCAGAAACTTAATCTCTCCCACTCTGGGGCTGTTTGGTTCAGCATTCCCAAGGGGATTTCAGCCCCGAAAGCCCCTTGGGAAAAATTTCAGCCGTTTGGTTCAACATTTTGAGGTGTATTTGGGGGAATGCTAGCATTTGGAATGCTCTAAATTGCTGAAAACCCAATGCAAGTGGGGACCTGCTTTGGGCATTCAGCATTTTCAGAATGCTGAGGGGGGGTTTAATGAATTTTTTTCTTCCAATATTGCCCTCACTAATAATTGAGTTTTCTCGTTTTACCCTAAAAAACTAATGTTCATCATCTTCCTCGTCTCCCTCGTTTCTTCAAGACCAAAGCCCAGTCGGCGGAGCTCAACCGACCGGAGCTGGTCGCCCACGCACGAACGTCGCCACACACCGCTGTGGCCACGCACCACCGTCGACACACACCGCTATGGCCACGCACCACCGTCACGTGGGTCGCGACCTCAGTGGCGTCACCTGGGTCGCGCGACCCACGCGACGGTTGAGCAGTGCTCAGCCGACCAGATCCGGTCGCCACACACCGCCGTTGCATGGGTCGCGGCCTCAGGCGGCGTTGCGCGACCTACGCCACGGGCTGGGCGGTGCTCAATCGCCCAGATCCGGTCGCCACGCACCGCCGTCGCGTGGGTCGCGGCCTCAGGCGGCGTCGCGCGACCCACGCAACAGGCTGAGCGGTGCTCAGCCGGCCGATCCGGCGCCCGAGGCCGCGCGACCCACAAGACGGCGGTGCGTGGGTCGTGCAACCCGCCGCCTCCCCACCACCACAACCATCGGCCGCCTCCCCCACCATAGCCACCAGCCGCCTCCCCACCACCACAGCCACCCACCACCACAACCATCGGCCGCCTCCCCCACCATAGCCACCAGCCGCCTCCCCACCACCACAGCCCACCGGCCGCCTCCCCCACTCGCTCCTCTCCTCTCGCGTTAAGAACATCTCCTCCTCCTTTTTTCTTTTCTTTTTTTCCTTTTTCTTTTCACCTCAAAGTTATTTTGCAAAATGCTACACCAAAATAAAGAATTCCCAAACACTTCAACATTCACCAAATGCCCATTCTTCTAAATATACTAGGGGAAATGCAAAGCCATTTCCCCAAAGTTGAACCAAACAGCCTCTCTCTACGAGGAGGGTAGCTTCTCGGTGACGTCGGAATCGACGATGGGGGGGAGAGGCCGAACGAATGGACGGTTCTTTCTAGTGATTCTCACCCATTTGAAAAAAAAGAAGAAGATTCGACGATGGAGTGCGCAAGTCATTAAGGATGTGCAGGGAAACGTTCCAAAAAAACGTTTCTGGAACACTTCTGTATGGATTTTGTTCCCGGGAACAAAAAAAGAACAGAAACGCGTTTGGTTGATTTTCTATTCTTTTTTTGTTTTTTTGTTCCCGGAACAAAATAAGAACCAAAAAAAGAAACAACAAATTGTTGTTTCTGGCCTTGAGAAACACTTCTTGGACACCCGAAAGGAACAAAAAAATGAAAAGAACAAAAGAACAAAAATTGTTGTTTCTCCTTCGTTCGTCCTCCTTCGTTCGTCCTCCTTCTCTCCGGCGACTCCTCACTCGGCCAACTCTCCGGCGACTCCTCACTCCGCCGGAGCCTCGCCGAAGCGTCGCCGGCCCGGGCGAGGCCAAGCGTCGCCGTGGCTGGGCGAGGCTGCCGGCCCCGTCGGCCGGTCGCCAGAGGCCGGGGACCGGCCGAAAAAATAAAAAATAAAAAAGAAAGGAAAAAAATGAAAAATAAAATAAAAATGTTTAAAAATTTTGAAAAAAAAAGAATAAAATTTACCAAACGTGTTTCTATTCATTTTTTATTCCTGGAACAAACGTTACCAAACGCGTTCTTTTATTCAAAAATAGTTCCCCGGAATAGAAACACTTTTTTTTTGTTTCTGTTCCTGGAACAAAAAAAGAACAGAAACGTTACCATTTGCACTCTAAGCAGATCTACACTTCAAGATTTATATATAAATACTCATGACTCATGATTATCGGGTTTTTTCTTCTCCATTCAAGTATGGAAAGAATGCAAACTAGGGTTACGCTTGTATTTAATACTTTGACCGGGGCGTTGCCTCCGTTCGGTCCTTTCGTCGCTTGATTATACGCCATGATTGATGAATGGCCCTCAAGGTTCCCCCGAGTTGTTACGTCGTCTTCCTATATATCTTTAGAGTAGTGGCGGCTGCTGCGTACGAAACTTGGAGGCACTGCGCCCAGAATTTCTCAGTTTCTCTCCTCCTTATCCCTTCGCGTCTCTGTCAATTGGCAGTTATGGCGTGACTCTTGTTGACGAACACGCAAGAGGAGGAAGAAAATATTGATTGCACGACCAAAGGGGCCAGATTAGAAGCTATATTAGTGATTATTGTCGTTCGGTTTAAGTAATGCAATACCTATTACACTATTTCGTTTCATGAATGATGCATGGTGTCGGGGAAAAATGGTATCGGAATTTCTCGAAATCCCAAATTATAATTAGAGGGAATGTGTTATAATTATCGCTCTAATAGTTAACCATGACTCATGAGTTTATTTCACCTGCTCAGGAATTTGGCTATTTTCCTTAGTGAACAAGTGTGTGACTTACTTGCCAACGAGTCATGCGATCCAGTGACTGGGAAGTTAGCGTGAGGATGTCAAAGTCCAAGGTTCAAAAAAAAAAAAAAAGTATTTCCTCTCGAATTTGCTTCAGAAAAATAGCATTTTAAAGATGGATTTTGTTAACAAGATCCCTAAAACATTCAAATAAAAATAATTCTTATTTTGAAAACACCATCATCATGTAAGGTACAATCAGTGCATTGGAAATGGAAACGCTTTCTTATTAGCAATAGGTGACAAGTACTATGGGTCACTAGTTAACAAAGCCCTTAAGAAAAGGAGAGACTTCGACATTCAAGATACATCTTTGCATTATACCCCCAAGTCATAACCATTACCCTGTTTACCCATTCTATCTAGAGTTTGCAGCCTATTTAGTAAGGTCAGCCAAACAATTTATGCCTTCACTTTTAGTACTTCTCCTGGCAATCAAATTCTAAGCTTGAACCTGAGTAAGCTTTCCATTCTATCTGGAGTGGCTGAGTTTGGGAACATTGTGCTAAGAATGGCCGCTTACGTATATATTTGGACATTTATAAGATTTTGCACATATTTGGCTCATGACTATTGCCAAGTTAGAATTTTCCATGAATAAGTGTTTTAGTGCATATCTAGGCCATTGAGATTACGTTATTATGTAATTACCACATTTGCACGTCATTGCCATAAATAAAATGTTGTAATGAATTTTAGTAAAAATATAATATCTTGCATATCAGTAATTTTAGGTTGCATTTTCTTTAAAAAAAATCACATAAAAATATATTCAGGATTGCATATTTGTATCAACTAGAGTAGATGTACATTTCCTGTTTTGCACAGTTCTCTTTAGGATTTTATTTTGCTAGAATCAAAACAAGCATAAAAATTCGAATGTCCCCTTACAAGATTTAGGCCTACATTTTACATAGAATTCTTTAGATTACTTTATTATGACATTCATTTCCATGTTTGTTGGCTCAATATAGGAAAGTAACTTATATATGGCATACTCGTGCATAGCATGTCATATGTGCACATTCACTCTCTTTTCATATATATGTTTATTTTAGGGAATGTGCACAAACATGGTTAGACTCATTTACCATTCATGGGTCCCCGTCCTTGGGCAATAACGAGGCAATGTTAGTTATTGCTCAAGACGACTTGGGTTGATTTCTTTTTCTTTATATTGCCTGGTACGGCATTAATTGAAGTTATGTATATAATTGTTTTTTTTTTTGTCGGTCCTACTCTAATCCTACTCTAACACTCACTCTCAGACTTTTGCCCTTGTCTCCTTGTAGGGCGTGGGAGTCGCAACCCACTCCTGAAATAAAATCGTCCCCACCCCAATCCCCCCTAAGAAGGTGGGGATTTGGGGCGAACCCCCAGTGGTTATGTATATAATTGTTTAGTATGTGTTTATTATTTCTACATTGAGTGTTCATTCCATTGTTTGCACACTTATTCATGTTGGCTCTAACCATACAATTTTTAGGGGAGTGAAGTGAATTGGATGTTTTCAAGAGTTAAATATATATATATATTTTTTTTTGTGAAAGACAAAAACATAATATGACAGTGATTTGGTGGCAAATCAATGGTGATAGGCTAGGAAGTACCAACATTTTCTGAGAGTCTTCGTTGTTGTGTCAAACATTGCGACACATGTTTGATACTCTCCAACATCCTTCGATACTTGGTCAATAAGTATCAAGAAAATGGTCAACTCTCTCGACACTCGCTAACATGCAAGTTCGAAATTTCAACATGTGAGTTCAGAATTCCGACATGTGATTTCGACATACACGGGTCAATTTTAAAAATTTGCAAAACTGATATGTCAAAATGTAAATATGTAAAAAATAATAAAAATAATAAAGGGGAAAGCAAAAACCTTATAATCTCTTCTCTTTTGATTCCCACTTCCCATGATACACAATTTATCCCCTAAGTTTTTTTTTTTTCTTATCTTCCCACTAGTTTTGACATGGGAGTCTAGAGCGCGGATTGCTCATTTTTTCTCCAAATTTTATGAATTTTTGTAATGGAGTTGAATTTATTAAACTGAAACAATGAATGATATTAACAAATGGTTGATTGATATCTTTAGTGTAAATTCATTTTGGGCTTTTTTTCACTATTTATTTATTTGTGAATTTGCATCAAATTAATTTGATTAAAATAATCATAAAAATGATAATTTATCATTTATATATAAAAATATACATTTAATATATAATGTCTCCTAACGCGTCAGAATTCTCTATTTTTTGAGAAATGACATGTGGATGTGTTGTGTTTCATGTGTCAGTGTCGGTGTCAGTACTACTTAGATGATAGGTGCAAGCATTACTAACAATTCGGATGTTGTTAATAAAAAGCTGATAATGAGGACACAGAAGATTGTCTAGAGATTTATAGAGGTTCAACTTTATCCCTAAGCTTATATCCTCTTGGACCCTCAATATTGGCGAGCTTCCTCTAGTAATCTTTAAGTCAAGTTATAATTAGCATGTACTATTCCTATCAATCAATAGATCACACTATTAGGACACAAGTACTGTTATCATCCTTGTACACTTGCTTATAACTTAATTACAAAGCAACAAGAACACTACACAAAGAACTTTTTAGACAAACAAATGTACGATATTATTAGAAGGAAAGAATGTCGAAAATCGTTAGTAAATCTCCACTTTTCCGTCCAACCCTTGACCTTCTTTAATCCTTTTTATATAGAGATCTTCAATCCACCTTTACAATCAAGACTCATTTACTAAGATTGTTTGTCATTGATTATAATCTCTTTTGAGAAGTGTATAATTGACTATAATAATGCTTGGGATTAGGTGGTGTGATCTACAAGTTCCGAGAAAAACAAGGGTTACATTGTAACTACTCAAAGATTAACTAGTGAACTCAAGTCTGTTGGTTGCTGTTAATCTGAGAGAGTAGACATAAGCTTGATATAAGCCAAATCACTATAAAGATCTGCATGCATCATCTTTTATCACTTTACTCATTCCTTTACTTGTCTAATATAAGCAATACACTTGATATTATCAGCTTACTCTTGCATATATTAGCATGTTCCTACTTATATTAAACTTGATTTTAACAAGTCCACGAACAATTATCAAATTTTGTGAATCAACCTATGCAGCCTATAGGTTGTCTTTAGCCATAACATGAAGTGCACCTCTTATATGACGTCTTTTTCATTTTCAATAATTACTGATATTCCCATTGCAATATCGATCCTCAATTTTGTTCATTTCATTCAATGGTGACATCAGTAGCAACATTGTCGCATAGCTTGCCGCTATAGCCACAATAGCCTCTGTTGTGACATTGTCCTACCGCTACAACAACCTCTAATCTCAATGACCAGCCTCCTGTCACATAATATGCATAGCAATTATGACAACACACAATAGCAACATATAAGCAACCATGTAAAGCTAATTCTCTCTTCAGCACACCAACCGCTTTGCGATTTATCATTTGGATCTTTAATCCGAACTCAAAATGACTTCTTCTATTCACCTTGAGTTTGAGAGGGTATGTTAGACATATTTAGGATATATTTCCCTTGATTTACCATATATTTCGTGATATTGTATATATCTAGAAGATTTTCCACATTATGCATATCTTTGATTGATATATTACCTTATATAGTCATATAATAAACCCTATAAATAGGATCATGTAATCTTTATTATAACATACGAAAATATACAAATATTACACAATTTTCTCTTCGACAGTATTTCCTGTCTGTCTGTTCACTAAATTAACTTCTTCCTGGGCCTCTCTCTAGAATTGAACCCCATTCTCCAGGAAGTCCGTGGGCTTGCCAAGTAGGTAGTTCACTGCAATTCTGCCTTGCTCTGTTTGGCATAGACGGAAGTTCGGTGAATACACTTGTTGACATTCTCTGACATGGTGCTTGCATTGGCTGGGGGTTTGGAATGGAAATGGTCAAGCTTGTGATGTCTAGTCATTTCACCCATTAATGGATGTTTGCTCTGTTGGAGAAATCTTGCCAGAATATTTTGAAGCTGACAAAACGTTTCTATCAGTCTAGTCCGGACCATTACGTACTTTCGGTTTAGAGTCCGAAGACAAATCGGACATCAAGACTCAAGACTCAAGACTCAAGACTCAAGACTCAAGACTTAAAGATATTCTCATTGACGGTTTTCTAATCCAAGTGTCGAAAGGCTATCCGTAACCTAGGTGTTTGGTTAAGGAGTTAGTCCTATTCTCTGGAGAAGATATCTTGGTCAGTTAAGCTAACGGATTCTTTCTTTTCAAGATCCGATGATTGACGAAGTAATCTTGGAAAGTTCTATTCTTGGAAACCAAGATCCTGGTTGTATGGGCGAACAGGATTGATGGGCTATCGTCGAGTTCCTTTAATAGCTCGAAAGATCTCCTTAATTGATTCCGTCCAACGGGTAGATTGGAGGAATTCCTTTGGTAAGTGCCAACGGGTATGATGGCATGAAGGAGTATAAAAGGAAGTCGTTCAAGTTATTTAAGTGCATGCTCGATAGACGAATTCCAGAGTCTGAAGTTCCTTGATATTCAGTCGATTCATTATGAGCAAAATTGTATACACAAAAGAGTGTTTATACTTAGTGATATCTTGAGCAAGTGAGGTAGATTATCTACACCACTGAATCAAGGAAGAACAATGCTGTAACACTTCTTTGTTCATAGTGGAATCCAGCCAATAGGCTGTCAGTGCAGAAGAGTGGACGTAGGCTTAAACAAAAGCCGAACCACTATAAACATTGTGTTCAATTCTCTTTACCCTTCTCTCAGTCTTTCGATTGTTGTTTATATCCATCAATTGTCTAGTGTTGTGTGATTTAAGTGAAAAATCGTTTTATACCTATTCACCCCCCTCTAGGTACTCGTTCTAGCTATATCATGCTCCTGATGCACACCCGCTTAGCAAGTTGAAAAACATTACGGTCTTTGTCTTGACAAAGTTGAAAATGACCATTATTGATATCTTTTAGTATGATTACACACTACTTAATTTGCTTGTTTCCTTTACTAAGATAACTACTCTGTGAATATTTTATTAAATTTAAGTTTAACAATTCAAAGGAAACGATCGGAAACTTAATTAATCTCCAATCCCCTCGTCTTATATCTTGAAAACTTCTCGGAAACTTCTGCTATGGTTTTTAATAAAAAAATCTCGTTTACTAAGAAAGTTCATTGCAACTGCTAAATATATTTTCATATTGATGTTAATGAGAGTGACATTTTCTTAAATGGCTATCGGTCGGCTATTAATTTCAGATAATTTTTTCTGGCGAAAATTACTGAACTTTCGCAGGCAGCTGTTTTGTTTCAGAATACCATTGTGTTAAAGCTTTCTAAAGCTTGCTTCATTAAGTAAAAGAATTGGCTAGGGTTTATGGTAATGAAGCAACTTAACTTCATATAGAACTTTATAGCTGACTAGAGTTTTGAACCGTCACCTTCGCAGAAGCTCAGGCAAGAAGGAAGTTAGTGGTATTCACCTAGCAATTTCTATGCAACTTCTTGTTGGAGTTAGCGCTGTCATGAAAGTGCAAGAAGATCAAGTGACTTATTACCGAGAAACTGGTAATCTCCATTATTGCCGAAAAAGGTGGCATTAGCTTTAAAAATAGAGGGGCATCAACAGATGTCTTGATAGTATTAAATTGATGGCACCCTTCTAGGTAAGTTAAAGAAGTTGTCATGGGTGTGTCACGCAGGATCGATTCGGATAATGAGAGGCGGCAAAAGCTCCTCCACTGAGCTCTATTATCCGTAGAGATCTGAAGGAAATAACTTACTAGTTAGGATCCAAAATCTTTAGTCTGACCCATCGTGGGGACATCACTATGCAGCAGCACCAGCTCTCGAAGTCTACTTCATTTGTAATTGGTCCTTCTATTTATTAGACACCAACCAATAGGAGATTGCGGATAATTACTACTTCTTCTTCTTTTTGACAGAATATAGTTACTACTTTGTTTCTGCAAGAAAAAGGTGGAAATTTGTGTGGTCATTCTATTAACTGTGTGGTGGGTTGGATAGGATGTAAGTGAACATGCAGTCGAATTCCCTCCTCAAGTATGAATTCCAAAATGTGCTGTCTACACCAGAACAACGATCATTATTGGAAGGTTAAACACTATATTTATATATACACTATATATATACATATATGTTGAATGAACTTAGTAACACCTTTTTTACAATATCAAGCAAACTTTTGGACTTGATGAAAACTTTTAAGTCAATGATGAATGAATTATCAAAAAAATCAGAATCTAAGTACTGGATTTTAATTGTTAACAGTATTTAGTGTTGAAAATAACAATAGGAAGTTGTTTGTTGATAATTATAATGTATTGTTGAATATTATTAATATCTTACAAAACGTAGGATAATGACAATTATTACAGATTCTAGTGATATATTTGGCAATTTTCTACTTGCCGTCAATTATATTTTCCTTTGAATGAATTAAGTAGCTCCTCCTTTACTTACCATACTAAGTAAATTTTTCACTTTACTAATTCTTTTAAGCCAATGCAAATCAAAGCTATCAAACAAGCTTAATCTTATTAAAAACTGAATTTTCAATTTTTAAGACTTAATTCAAAAATGAAAGATGCCCTAAATGCATCGAAAATCTTAGTTTTGGGTACTGCTGTTATCACACACCTTTAGTATTCAAGACACTTCTTAAGCAATTAAATAAGAGAATATTACACCTTTCAATGTACTAATTCCATTCGTGAAATGTATAATTGACAATTTCCTCATTAAGTATATTTAACAAATGTCTTAGGGTGGAAGTGACTTGATACTCGGCACTTTCGAAGTGGCAGAAATATTTTAAGACACTACATGGATTATGGATAGGCATCGAAAATTGGAGAGTCAAATTCGTAGTTCTCTCTATAGGATTAACTAACATAAAGAGCAGGCAGATGATGGTAGCTACAACCGAAAATGTAAGAACATGTTTATAATGTATTTATAGACATTACTAACTTCTTTTGATGGCTCCTTGAGGTCGTTTACAGACAGACTCGCAGTCACGGCTAACTTACAATCCATTCACATTACAATAGATTCACATTGACCAGTCATGAGTTACAAACATTTGGCAGGCTCAGTTATTCATTCATGCAGTACATTCACTTCCAACACGGTGGGTACTGATTGCTACTCGTACTCGTGCTTGGAACATGCACTGATCTGATCTCTCTGCAATGATCTCTCTGCACTGATCTCTCGATTAACTGGACATCCCAACCCCCGTCTTTCGAGTGCCCATAATATAATTGTGGAACATGCGCGACTTTCTGATAGTCATCATTTTGTCCACCTAGCACAAGCTTCTTGACGAGCTCATCTGGCATATCGAAAATCTTTAGCACTTCTAGCTTTTTCAGATATTCGATACCTGATGGAAGCTTCTCTAGTAACTTGCAACGCTGAATGATAAACATCTCAAGATAAGGCATCGCTCCCTTCTCCACTTCTACGGATCTGAGTTCATCAAATTGATGAAGACCCAGAGTCTTTAGCTTCTTAAAGGATTCTGCTTTGAAGCACAATGAGCTTCCTTCGTAAACCTGAAGCAACTCGAGATGCACAAGATTTGGCAGATTTTCGAGAGGCACAAGAGGGTCATTTTTTAGGCGACTGCACATCAGGTTCAATTTCATCAGGCTACTGAGAGAGGGTAGCCAGTGTGGTAAAGCCCCCAGGCGTCCTCTCAAGTAGATTCTCTCAAGGAATGGAGGTGGACTCGAGATGTGTTGCAGATCAATAACCTCATCATCATCAACAGAAGATACAGAAATTGCTCGAAGCCTGGTTAGTTTGGAGATTGACAAGCACAAATCCCTTCCATCTTCTTTTCTTAATTTCAGAATGGCCAATCTATTCAGTTGTGTCAACATTCCAAGCTCTCTTATCACACTGCTGCTACTTTCGTCATCTGCCTCTAAATAGCAGAGCTTTTGAAGGGATTGCAAAGCCCCTATTTCCCTAAGGGCCTTGAACCCAAACTTGAAGGATGAATAGGACACATTCTTGTAGCAATAAACAAGGAGATGACGAAGCCGTTGGAGTTTCAAGATCTCAACAGGCAATTCGGTGACATTGGTGTGTTTAAGGTCTAGAGTCTCCAAGTTTTGAAGTTTCATAATGGAGCGTGGAATCGTACTCACCTCAGTGGACCTGAAACTTAGATATCTCAGACAACACCAATCAGCAACTTGAGCAGGGAACCTTGTTAAAGGAGCCGCTTGCATATCCAAAACATTGATCAGTTTTATATCACAAGCTAAAACTGAGTTCATTAATGATTTCTCTACCCCAAACAAATATAAAGAACGAAGTTGAGACAAGGACCAGTTCCGTGGCAGAGTTTGCAGGGTGTTCTGTATTGACAGGCGACGGATTTTGTCTGGCCATTCATGATTTTCTTCTTTGGCTATTTTGGCAAAGCCCTGATCAGTTGACCTTGAAGTGATAATGTCCTGCAGCAAATCATGGATGCGGCAAGTCTTGACCCTTCCATCACTTTGTTTAGCAGCCACCTCTATCAAGCTTCTGTTCAACAGCTCCACGAAGTAGTCCTTAGCAACTTCTTCGAGGGTCTTTCCTTCTTTCTTTTCAACAAATCCTTCTGCAATCCATAACCGAATCAGTCTCTGACATTTGATGCGGTGAACCTTGGGAAATAAACTTAAGTGCAAGAAACAGGATTTCAGGTAGTATGGCAGATCATTAAAGCTCAGCAAAAGAACTCTTTTCAAGTTTTTGAGTTTGTCGTTGCAGTCAATCTCAGTACGAAGACTGCGACGAACCAATTCCCATTCATAGATCCTCCGTTTGTCTTTCCCCGCCAGAACGCCACTGATGGCCACAATTGCGAGTGGTAGTCCTTCACACTTTTTCAAAATGTACTCACATATCTCCTCCAGGGGGGAAGGGCATGAATTCCCCTGAAAAGTCTTCCGACAGAAAAGCTCCCATGACTGAGCGGGATCAAGTGGCTCCATATTTTTAACCAGCCCGTTGAACTCCTTGCACGTGGTTGATGCGACATCAGCATTCTGAGTCGTGATGATCACCCGGCTTCCCTGACAGTTGTTGGGCAAGGCATGTTTGACTGCATCCCATTCGTTTATGCACCAAGCGTCATCAAGGATTATCAGGTACCTCCTCCTCTGAAGCAGGTCCTTGATGATCGTCTTCAGCCAATGGCTATTCATAGTGTAGGCTCCTGGAGGGACCGGTATCCTGATCACTTTCATGATCTGATCAAGCATGTCTGTGAGGAGCTCTTCGATCTTTGAGGACCCAGATAGAGTGATCCAAGCATACGCCATAAAATGTTTCTTCATGGCGGGGTCTTCGTAGACTTGCTTCACCAGAGTGGTTTTGCCCAACCCTCCCATTCCCACGATGGAGATGACCTCCCGCCCGAGAGCCCCTCAAGCAACTGCCCGACCAGCTCATTCTTCGGCTGCTCAATGCCTACCAGGTCAGTTTCATCTACGAGAAGGGCATTGCCTCGGTGGTCCTGCCATGTGTTGTCTGCTCCAGTTGAGCTCGGATTTTGTTGAGCTCTGCTGAATTTGTGGCGCAGCCTCTGGTGCCCATTGCATATGCCCTTTACTCTGGAGTTTATGCGCTTTATTTCAGACGTGAGTCGGTACTGAGCCTTCAGGTTCTTGATGCAGCAAGACATCCTGCTGATGAGGCTTATTAAACCGACTCCATGATCATGTCTCAGTAGCAGAGAGAACTCATCGAGAGCGTCCTCCATGTCGTAGGCTGTGCTTCTCAACTGCTTCACCCACACTTGACTTCATTGTCGCTTTCTTCTAGGGAATCTGCAACCCTGAGGAAGGCCCGGACTCGCTCCAATTCTCCTCTCACTGAGAGGGCTTCTTCTTGGGCTCCTGTCAGGACTTGCACCTCGTTTTCAACAAATTGTGCGAGCTTGTTGAGTAGGTAATTCACTGGGCTCTCTGCCATACCAGATGGTGAGGTTTTTTGGTTTATGTATTGCTGAAAGGCTTTAGACTGAGGTTGCAGAAGTTGAGGCTTGTCATAGTGTCTAAACTCTTAAACTGTTTTAACTTCAGTGAATCTTGCATTTACAGCTGCTTTGTGTGGGATCCATGTCTGCTTAGCACATTGTACAAGTTTTGGTTTATTTTAGTGATATCCCTTTTGATTTTGCATGATCCTGTTGAATTTATGCCTTTGACATCAATCTATATAATTTTCTTGTTTCATGTGGAAAAATCTGCAAGTAGGTTTGGTACTTTATTCTTTTGCAGTTCCAGCTAATCCGAAGAAGCTAATTAAAATTTCTTAATTACCCGCAGAAATAACTTACTTTGCTGTCGAATATAATATAAGGTAAAATCATGGGAAGTTTAAAAGGAACTTCCATGTTTTTCTTTACTGGAGTAGATTCGTATCTGACTCCAAGAACATTTAATTCAGATGTGCTTGTTGTGAGTCAAATATCCAAATATAATTCAGCTACCGATTGCTGCCGGATCACAGCGTTATGTTGCGTTGCAAGGTAGAAGAGCTGATTTATGACAAAGATTGATAGACAAAAGTTTCAATCAATTCAGAATATCATTACAATAAAAAGTTCACCGAAATCCAGACTTTAGCATCAGCGACCAGGATAATCCATCTGTGCCTGAACGGTCAAGTGAAATCTGCGGACTTATCACTGAGTATTGTAAACACCAAATTTATTTTTTGACCAGGCTACGTGGAGAAAATTCAAGCAACATCTCTTTGCTGGGAAGTAGAAGAATTCATCAACTAAAGTAAGGCAATGAACAAGCAATTAAGCTCAGATATTTCGAGAATTTCACTGTACAATGCTCTGAATTTTCCCGTGGCATCACCCTACTAAATCATCTCAAGTACGAAATGATCAAGATTGCATATACTTGTTCAAACGATTCGTATGCGTAAATACGTATCTATGTATAGGTCCGGTTCTTCTACGAGCGAAGGAGAAGGGGACTATATTTGAGAGGAAAAGCAACACTTACCGAATTAAAAAAGACTCAGTACGCATGAAGCTATTGACGAAATAAATTCAAGAGTCGCATATCAGTCACCAGTGACAGATAGCTCTAAAAAAGGAATGACGTCAACAAAATCCTTTTTAAACACAAAATTATGGGGCCTTCTCGATAAAATTAGAGCGGTCGTCGCTGTCTATCATGTGGAGTAGATTAGGATTCCATCAGGTAGAAAAGCTGGCTTTGTCAAGCCACTATTCCAAGTCAGCACATGAACTCCCTCTAACAAGTTTCGAAAAACCTGCAATTAAGTTAACAACCATTTGTTACATCCATATTGTTAGGCCACCATCTCTTATTGGGATAATTGTCCAAAAAGTCCTATACCTATTGGGCGACGGCCAATTCAATCTTAAATTTTTTAATTTGATCATGAAGTTCTAAACTTTTCGAAGATTTGCTAATACAATTTTTCTGGAATATTTTGGCTGAAAATTGCTAACATAAATGCTTGTCATCTTATGTGGCACAACCATTATGTCAGCAATTGATTTATATTTCATGTATATTGAAAGTTGGCCTCACAAACAAAATTTGAGGATGGATGTTAAACGAGTTAAGACACAAGACCGATTGAATTGGGTTGTTAATATGATGCCAAGTTCGAGATTACAGCAATCCATTGTTTACCTTTTGTAGTTTGGGCTCGTAAACAGAATTAGTTCATCTGAATATCCCGTTCAATGAATGCACTTGATAACGAAAATCTGAAGAACGAATTTCAATTTACCTCTATGCATGTATTGCATTTCTCATTTTAGACCTTCTCTAGCCCTACTTAGGCATCGAGGAAAATGGAGATGCTGCTGCTGAATCAAGACTCCAGAAAGTTTGTCCATTTTACTGACCAAAATCAAATGAGCATTTGGTCCTCAAGCGAGCACCTGTGAAACTTTAAACGTGGTGAGTACATTCCTGCTCATCTAAAGATTTCAAAGCAGTCTGTCCCTTTTGAATCGTTTAGCGGCAATCTTCGAGCCTTAACTTGATCTTGGAGACTCTGGCCTTTTGATGAGCACCAAGAGTGTGGATAAATACGGTAGCTAATTTCGTCGGAGTTTTCTAGCTGTTCTAGAGATAGAGCTCGTTCGTTGCTCCAGGAGATTCAGGAGATTTCATTATGATTTACCTGCAAATAGGATATCAACTGATTTAACTAGAACTTTTGTTTTTAATCTACCACGGGAGATTAAAATGACATACAAGGGAGGTTAATATTTTGCTGACACTTGGTAGTGAACTTCCAGCAAGGACTCCAGTCTGATTCAGTTCAAATTATCAGGGAACATTCTGTAGATAGTTTGAGGATGCAATTAAGCTGACCAGGTTTATCAGACAACAGATGACCTGATTTTCTTTTCATGCAATCATGGAAAACATGAGACTGGACATCTGCTGCTAGAAAGTTCATTTATCTTCTCATCATCCTACTACAGGAAAACCATAGCTGCTAGAGCTGAAGGCTAGCATCAGAAACATCCCAAACCTGGAGTAAGCAACTAAATAGTAGGAGCCTTAAATTGTCACACCCCAAAATCATCAAGAATGGGGGATGACATGGCTGTCTTTTCATCTGAAGGACACAGCCTCATACCACCAAAATCACCTCTCAAAACTCCCTTTATTGATATTGCTATCGCACAACTCATCACTAGCTAAAGAATGTGAAAAAGATTGGAAGTAATGGGATAAGCAACCACAGTTTAATGAGTAATGCATCTGTTTTAAACGGATCAACCTCTCACTATGCTTTTTTACAAGACATAACATCACCATTCATAAATCACAAAGCTAGAGTACCATATATGTAAAATATCAAAAGTAGATAATATCTTTCGAACAAGCCTTTTATGTATAAGATCAAAAACAATATCAATTCACAATAACAAATTAACCATTAATGGTTTATTTCATTGATTTATCTCATTTAATCACACGTTGATGGTCTACTCCATCCACAAATCTCAAAACACACATAAGTGGTCTACTTCATTGACCAAATGCATAACATCCTGTGACAAGACAACCAAGGTTTCCCCTTACCTAGGTCTCCACCTATAATGCCTGTGGCTCAGCCACAGAGATATCCTAACACTACTATGTGCATATCCCCAAACACTCAATCGGGTTCACAATGATATTGAACACCCAACTATCATATTCCAATACTAGAAATCCAATCCATAAACAATCTTATATTTCAAAATACACTTCACAAATCAACACATAACCTTTCGCAAAATAACTCCCGCCATAAATACTTTTCGTAAAACATTTCTCAAATCATTTTAAGACTTGTCTTGTGACCCCCATTTTATGAACCAAATCAAAACAAATGCATATTATAAAGCATTTTACAAATCAATATATATATGACATTTCATAAATAATACTTATAGTCAAAAGTTCTTACTAAAAATGTTTCGCATACTCAAACTATATGATATTTATCAACTTCATTCATCAAACAAACTATATATTTTCACCAAACAGTCACAAATACCAAAATATAATAGATGTCCCATCCAAATTTTATGTAACAGACATGTTTATTTATATTATCAAAACTTTATCATTTTGAAGACATAAATTTATAAATTCTTAGAAGAGATAGCACCACTCATTTGGAAATACTAAAAAACTAACTTATGGTGGTTACTCAAGCCAATGTACTTGTATATCTAACAATTAACCACAAAACGATATTAAAATCCAAGTAAAACACTGTGGCATCCTAGAATTTCATGACAATCCCTAGATGTGCTATGAGCCATGGATAGATGATGGAAGCACCATCAAATTATATTGTAGCCATTTGACCCATGATTTGCAAAAATATTAAGGCCAAGCTTTTCAATGGATAATTATTTGATGGGAAATTTTTATTCTTGGCCATGTGTTTTATAAGTTGGAATTTATTAATTTATGTTGCAAGTTTTATGGTTTTATAAATTTCAATTAGGTATTTATATAAGTCAGGATTTAGAATAGATTATTAAAAAGAGGAAGTGGGCCAAAATTTTTTTAGCCCAAGACCAGCCCCATCGTTCGGCCATTAGGGCCTGGCCCGCGAAGCCCAAAGAAAGGGAGCTGCCGTCGACCGAAGGGGGAGAGGCCCAGCCCAAGGGAGGCCCATCAACCTGCATGCAAATCCCCAAGTGGCAAGAGAAGCTTGCCAAGTGTTAGTCCATTATAGCCAAGTGTAAGAGGCCATGATAAATCAAATGATTGCAAATCATTGAGGGGGAAAGAAAAGAGGAGAGGCGGATTGGGAGAGGGGGTTTTCGACCGAGAGAGAAAGAGAGAGAGAGAGAGAGAAAGAGAGAGAGAGAGAGAGCTGTCGTGCGAGAGAAGGAGAGGAAGAGAGAAAGAGAGGAAGGGAAAAAGGAAGAAGGAGGTTGGTCACTGCCGTGCGTGCGCTGAGTCCCGCCGTCGAGCTGCCTTGCCATTCCGTTTGCTTGCTGTGTTTTGCTTGGATTAGAGGCAAGTAGAGTCCATTGATCTACCATTTGCTTGCTGTGTTTGTGTGTGATGAATGGTGAATTTCGGATGTGGTTGAGGTGAGAAATTTCGAAGTTATAGGAGTTGTGTTCTAGCCTAGTATTTTGTTTCTGGAAAAACAGTCCGACCTTTGGTGATTTCGTGAGTTGCATGCAATGTTCTAGTTGGAATCTGACTTTGACTTCTTGATGAAAGTTGTAGAGGACTTCTTGGAGAGTAACATATCAAAATGTGAGAGGAAATGAATAAGTATAGGTCGGTGAAACAATTTTTCTTTGAAGAAAGTAGATCTGGAAACAGTTATGCTGATCTAGTGCGATTCTGTGAATTTTATAAAATTATCCGGTTCAAAGTTGATCTTGTGTCCCCAATGAAACTTGTAGGCGACATCTTGAGGAATAACATACTAAAATTTGAGAATAAAAGGAAAATCATTGATCGGAGAAAATGATTTTCTTTGAAAATGATGAATTTGGACAGTGAACCGAGAGTTAGGGAGAGTTATAAAAATTATAACTTTTAGTCCAGAACAAACAATACTTATATTTATTCATGAGAATTTTATCTCTAGATCTCATATAGAACATATAAAAATATCAGAATTTTTGGAGTTCATTTAGGGGCTTAATCGAAATTATTTCCGAAACTGTGCAAAAAGTGGTGCTGGAATTTCTTTTGCTGTGATGTGTGGATCTATGTGATTGATGTGAAACTTTATTGACATGGTGTTCTGCACAAAGTATCTTCATCTAGATCTTGTTTACTTCATGTTAAATTTTCAGAATTTATTGAGATTTTTTACTAATTTTCCAAGATTTTTTTCTAAAGAGGTGCATTCTGTTTTACTCGAAAATTGGTTCTATTTTCAAAAACCAATGAACTGCTTTATGAAATGTGATATCATGGGTGTTATGTGCACTGCATATATGGTGACATTTGGCATATTATGTGACATCAAAAAGCTGGTTTAGCCCTTTGATATTGTTGTATCAAATGCCATGTTGAAAATGAGACATATATGTGATTATAAATTGTGATAATAATGATACCGTCGGAGGTGTGAGCCGACGATTCCCCTGGAGTGTCGGGATGCCCGGAGGTTTGTGCCGGATGCCCGGAGGATTGTGCTGGAGGTCCTCGGGAGTTTCGAGATGCCCGGTGGTATACGGTACGTAATGTCCAGGGGGAATGCCTGTTGGTATGGCGGTACGTAATTCCGGAAGCCCTGGAGGTTTGTGCTGGGGGGATTCCTCGTGATGCTAGTTGGGATGCGAGATGCCTTGAGATTTGTGTCGGAGGCTCCTCGCGATGCCAGGTTGGGTGCGAGCGATAAATTGAGGGATGCCAACGTTGGTCCCTAGATGAAAAATGATGAGACCTTTTTGAAAGATAAAATGGGAAATTGAATCATGTGCACACCCTGGCATGATGCATGATCTGTTTATGAAAGTAAGTTGATGCTATTTGATATTGAGAATGCAATCATGAATGCTTAAATGGATCTCATGGGGATGTATACATGGTTGCATGGATGATATGAATCATGCATAGGTATATGCATATGGCATGGGATGAACCTCACGGAAATACAAGCATGACTGCATGGTGGTATATGCACGATGGCATGGTGAGATATGCATGACTGTATGGCGATATATGCACGACCGCATGGTGATGTATGCTTGATAGCATGGATGATATGTGCTTTACTCGTGACATCTTGATTGTCTTGCTTGTTGCATTGTGTAGTTTGGTGGATCTTTACTGTTGAGTGGTTGTACTCACCGCTTTAGGGACTAATATTTCAGATTGAGAGATGCCTCTAGCACCTGTCACGCGTGGTACATTTTATGGATTACCGTCCGATGTTGAGGTTGAGTGCTCGGAGCACCCCTGCGTTGGTGTTCATGGTTTGGTGTTTATTCATGTCTGTGTTTTGGTTATGTACGATGTGGGCCTACTTGATGGCCCCATAGTCCAGGAGTTCTTATCTATCCATGTCCGTTGAGCTGGGAGGATGATGGGGATGCTGCCGCCGCCACCGGCCGATGCACCGGGATGGGTGTGATAGGAGCGTGTGACTAGTGGAGGTTGACAATTTTCGGGATGGCCGACACTAGCTGATCGATAGATGTACACGTCTGATGTATAGTCGGGTTCTTTTTGGGTTTATCCGAGCTTACTTAAAGTCTTGGCCTTTTGTTGTACCGAGTTGTGAAATCCATCTTAGTATGTAAATAAAAGTGGTTCGGCATTAGCTTATATATATATGTGAAAAGTGTGGTTGGTATGTATTGCATTGTATTATTTGGTTGGAGTAAGGGTTAGGGAGATGATGAGTATGCTTCCGTTAATTGGATTGCGCTAGGACCGATTGAGACGATATGAACCCCAGGTTGTATGGACCTGCTACAATTCAAATGGTATTAGAGTGACATGTATTAGGACAAGCTATAGGTAAGTGAGCTATGGCGATCCTAGAAAATCGGGGGCTGTGTCGAGGGGTGCCACATCCCCCTTTTTGGCATCAGAGCAATTGTTATAGGTGGAGTGATAAGGAGCCTCATCTAGAAATTGAGGAATATGATGACAATGCACACCATAGGATATTGACTGGAATAGTTGTCTAGCTTTGAATAACGGCTGATGGGTATTCACTCGTAGATCCCTAGTAGTTTATTATGAGTTGTCTTTAGGTGCCAGTAACATGTTTATGTTACTTATATAGTTATAGTGTCTTTTAAATGGAGACATTGAGTTACAGATTATTCCTGAGGAAAATGCTTGGTCACGGTGCAAGTTGGAAGTGCTCATCCATCGAGGGCTGAAGCCTTTGCTGCAGAGGCTGAACCTCGAATGGAAGACATCCTGCAAGCATTGGCCAATATTGGAAATCTGATGGAAAGGCAAGCACAGCAACAACCCGGAGTGGAACGTTGCCCTCAAGGACTGGTGGAGCAATTTTTGAAGCTGAAGCCACCTAAGTTTAGTGGAATGGGAAGTCCTAAGGAGGCGGAACATTGGATTGATGGGATAGAATAGATTTTCCGATTGTTGAATTGCAGTGATGCTGAGAAGATAGTTTTGACAAAGTACCAGCTGGAGGGAAATGCAAAGTTTTGGTGGAGAGCTTCAAGAGATATGATCTTTCCACCAGGTGTTGATATAAACTGGGATGAGTTTATTAGGGCTTTGAATAGGAAGCATTTCTCTGATTGTGCTAAGGATAAGAGGATCACTGAATTTGTTCAGTTGGGACAAAAGGAGCTAACCGTAGATCAGTGTGAGGCAAAATTTTCTGAATTGTCTAGGTATGCTCCCACGCTGATTAAGGATCATGAGGAAAAAACTAAGAGATTCCTGAAAGGGTTGAGGACTGATATCAGGAAACAACTGGTGCCTTTGAATAGAAGGGATTATAATGAGATTTATGAAAGGGCACAATTGGTGGAACAAGAATTGGTGAGGGAGCAATCAGAGTCTAAGAGGCAGTTGACCTTTAGTGATATCAGAAGGGGTAAGAGACCCTATCCTGGTCAAGGTCAGACTTGGGATTCTAAGAAAAAGAGTAATTTTGGAAATTTTGGAAGAGTTAGAGATGGCCTGAATACAGGGAAAGCACCTTATCAGCATGATGTTTGTTGAAGGTGTGATGGGCGACATGGCCCAGGACCTTGCAATGGACGGCCGAAATGCTATGGTTGTGGACAGATAGGTCAACTCAAGAAAGACTGTCCATAAGAGAGGTCGCAGCTGAGTGTTGGCTCGGTGCGACAGGTACAACAAAGTGCTATTAGACCAAACTTACCAAGGAATCCTCAGAGGCCACCAGCACAAGGAAGGGTGTATGTGGTCACCCAAGAGGAAGCAGAAGCTTCTAAAAATGTTATCTCAGGTACGATTTTCATAAATGGCAAGAAGGCATATGCATTGTTTGACACGGGTGCAATGTGACATCCTGAAATTCGACCCTGTTTCGATAAAGTGAAATGGGCATTTCGTCAACATGCCTATGGTCCTTTTTCTCTGAGCTGATCACTCATGAGTTAACTAACCTATTGGGTGAAGCCGTTAAGGGATGTATCCGTGGTAAAATTCCTAAAAGCTACCTAATTGGTTGGATTGGACTAAAATTGCATTTGATCAATTATAACCAGGAAATTGAGTTTGATTTCGGGAATCGAATATTCGAGCGTGTCATAATTCATTTTTAGGATCCTGTCTCATCGTTCGTCAAATTATTGACGAGTCCGAAATTTCAATAAAGAAATTATTGGAGGAAGATTGAAGATTAAAAAGAAATTAGAATGGGAAAGAGAAATGAAAATAAAATAAGAAAAGTATTATAAGTTTATCTTTTTCTTTCTCTCCCTTTCTTTTTCTCTCTTCTCTCCTCTCCCCTCCCCTTCGTGCGTAATCCCCCTCCCCACGCTGACCATTCCCCCTTTTTCCTCTTATTTTATTCTCTCTCTCTCTCCTTCTCTCTCTTTTTCTTTTCCCTCGTGCGATTCTTTCCCCCACCGACCGAATGCCTTGCTGTCTTCCTCCTTCTTTTCTTCTTTGACTAGTCAAAGCTTATCTCCTTCTCTCTTTATCTTCTTCTCTCTCTCTTCTCTCTTCTTTTCTCTCTCCCTCGACACTTTCTCTTCCCCTCTATTCGAACAAAGCAAAGACAGCAAACAGAAGCAGCGAGCAACATCGCCCGAAGGAGTAGCAGCCAATTGCTCGGACGCCATTGCGCGGGAGCTGCTGCACCGCCGCCCGTGCGATGCCGCGCACGCCCTCGCGTCTGCCGCTCATTGCCGTCCCTTCCCCGTGCGTCTCCAGCCCTCATCCGCCCTTTCTAACCACCGTGAGCGGCTGAGCAAGCCGCCGGAGCCACCATGCGACCTCACCGGACCGCCACTTGCCTTCCCGACCCTTGTGGGTATTTAGCCGGCTCGTGGGCCGCTTTGGGCCGTTTCCGGGCCCCGAACCCGAACCGTGCTTTGGGAAGTTTTGTTCCTCGCGTCGTCCCCGTCGGATTGATCCGATTTGCGCGCGATTCCAGTGAGTAATCTCACTAATCCTTGCTTAGTTGACTAATTATACTTATTGGTTGTTTAGTGTTAATTAATTATGTTTAGGTTGTTAGATTTGAATAAATTAGCAATTATTAGTCAGTTGTGATGCGATTTAGATAAATTGATTGCGCAATTAGCAAGTAGACGTGGTCTACTAATTATTGGAAGCATCTCGGGAATTTTCCCGACCCCTAATCGGGCTTCAATTTGGCGATTCGGGCCTAAGTGGGATTATTGGCATTTAAATATTATTTTTCAGAATTAAATTAATTATTTATTTATTTTCCGAAAATTCAACAAAGGATGGCAGTGACCGGAATATTATGCCGATGACCGTGGCAAAGTCTGTTTATTTAATCGGGCTTTATTTTAAGCTAAAGTGAATTTCTTGTATTTAAATATTAATTTTCGAAATTAATTATTTAATTAATTATTTTCCGGAAATTCAACTTGGATGGCTAGTGGCCGAATTTTTATGCTGATGATCGTGGTGCAGCCCGTTTATTTAATTGGGCTTTAATTTGCGCTAAATTGGATTTATTGAAATTAATTATTAATTTCCGAAATTAATTAATTAATTAATTAAGGCCAGTCGTGTGCCCATGTACGATATTTCATCGGATATTTTTGATACGAAGAAATGAGGCCAAGACATCACTTTAATTGAGGGAGGCACAATGTCATTGGGCCGTGAGGGATTAATCGTGTGTTGACTTACAGTTATAGCAAGAGGATTATCGGGAGTGATGTGATGTGTGTTGTGTTGATGGAAACCAATGGATCATGAGCAGGTAAAGGACTAAGTACTACACAAGTAAAAGACTTCGTGTGAGTTACCTCTAGCGCATTATACCATTGCTTATTGTAGTTAAGGACTAAGTATTACATGGCGACCTGAGTCGCATGGGAATTACCTCTAGCGCCTTGCTGCATTGTCATGCATAGTGGAGGGCTAAGTGCTACACGATGGAAGATCTCGTGTGAGTCGCCTCAAGTGCCTTACCCTATTGCATTTTGTAGTGAAGGACTAAGTACTGCACGATAGCGAGATTTCGTGTGAGTTACCTCTAGCACCTTATACTATTGTCATTTGTAGTTAAGGACTAAGTACTTGATAGCGAGATTTCGTGTGAGCTTGCGTCTTATACTTTGTTATTTGTGGTCAAGGACTAAGTACCGCAGAATGACGAGACTTTGTGTTGGCGTCACCTCTAGCGCCTTGAGCCTATATTTGAGTGGGAATGTTGAATGGGAATGTTGAGATTAATTATTGAGTATAGATGAAATCATTGATATGGTTTGATTCATTTGTCATGGATTGACTGATTGAATTGAGTTGGCCGGGAAGGGTCATTGTTGACATGAAATCAACCAGGTCGATTAATCATTGTTTTAATCTGATGTTGTGAATTGCTTGATTGAATGGAATGGCCGTGAGTGGTCTTGTTGACGTGTAATCGATTGAGTCGATTTGATCGATCCTTCGATCAGTGATGTGATTGCTTGGGTGTCTATTGAACTGTGCTAATATGCAGGTGGAACCTGAGGCCAAAATAAGTCCTCCGACTCATGTTGTGCATAGGCAGCCGCAAGGTGTATTGGTTTCCTAATTGAGTCTTAGTGGGGTAGAACTTGCTAAGACGTAGTCTCATCCCAGTTTGAGGAAATCATTTCAGGCCCTTAGAATGGCAGGACCTCCACCTCCTCGTCCTTGTATGCATTATGGTGTCCCAGAACATATTCCAGAATATGAGACCCATTTCCACGTCCATCCTCAACCAGAAGGATTAGTATATGTATTAGTTCGGTCAACCATCTGGGTTAACGTGGGGGAGGAAGAAGAGAGGCCCCACCCTTATAATCTTGGTATCGTGATTATTTTGATGGACGTAGAGAAGGTCCTATCCCTGAAGAGGAAGTGCTTTTTGATGTGATGGAAAAGGCGTTCGGAGAAGGAACAGCTGATCGAGTAGATGGGTCAGTAGTGGATGCAAGGGATCCGCAGCAGGAGGCCGAGGCTCGCACTCCCGTATATTCGGCCGAGGAGGACATTGGTCATGAAGGTAACTGTGAGATGCCGTAGCAGGAGGTGGAAGGGCAGAGGAGGACGAGGACTGGGGAGCAGTTGAAGAGATGCCTGAAGATGAGCCGGCGTTTGAAGCTGAGGACGAAGCTGAAGAAGAGAATGATCTTAGTGAGGAGGAGTCAAAGGAGGATCAGGATGATCCTGAGTATGACCCAGATGAGGATTGAAATCCCATCTCTTGGTGAACCCTTGTTTATGTGTAGATAGAGTGAGACCTTGAGGTTGTGAATAGTGTGTGATGTGCTCTGTCTAATGTCATGTATAAAGGTTTGGTTATAGATTTCAATATGAAAAATATGGCCTGCTTTTCTATCCCATTGTTTTATTGTCTAGAGATTTATAACTGCTTCCGCATGCGCTTAATGAATAAAAGGGTCGGCGATACATAGTCCTGGGATATCGCATTTTAAAATCGGCCAAGTAGAAAGATGTGTGCGTGCCCGAGGATCGGGGCATGACATCCCCTTTTTGTGGTATCAGAGTGAAGTTTAAGATTGGAGTGATAAGGAGCGATGACCATGGGATAGTTAGTGGGAAAACCTTTTAAATTATACCAATGCATGTGATTGATAGCCGAGTGCTAAAATTGTTTGTTGTTTGATCAATCAATTTCTAATTTGGTGTTGAATTGGAAACAGGTGTTAGTAGAGTAAAGCTACACAATGAGTGATCGTGGAGCCGAGAACTCCCGTAAAGAGGACCTTAGGGCCGTTATTCGGGCTAGAGCTCCGACTCGTGCCCGGGCAACCCGAGGCGAGCGCTTGGTCAAGCGCCAGCACAAGCTAGCGTGAGTGGAATGATTCCACCTGTCGTAGATGTCAGGGTAGTAGCCCCTAATGATCCCAGATTCGGAGGGATCATGCAGGCGCTCCAGGCAATCGGAGATTTGATGGGTCAGCAAGCCCAGAATCAAGCTGCCGTAGCCGTTGCCGCACAAGTTGAAGTTCCACAAGGAAATGTAGTTGCAGACAGACCGATTCATAAGCTCGTTGAGCATTTCCTGAAATTGCAACCACCAAAGTTCACCGGGACAAGAGATCCTAAGGCTGCGACCCGTTGGATCGAAGAACTAGAAAAAGCATTTGAGCTACTAAAGTGCTTTGAAGAAGAAAAGGTCACCCTTGCAGTGTATCATTTGCAGGGGGTTGCAAGTACTTGGTGGAAAGCCACTAGAGGAGAAGTATTTTCGGAAGGCGTAGCCCTAGTATGGAATGCCTTCATTAGAGCGTTTCGTGACAAGTACTTCTCCAGTTGTGCTAAGCAATTGAAGATGGCAGAATTTCTGCATCTCTATCAAGGTCCAATGACGGTGGACCAGTATGAAGCGAAATTCACCGAATTATCACAGTATGCTCCTAGGTTGATCCAGGATCCCGAGGAGAAGGTAATGAGGTTTATAGATGGCCTTCGACCAGAACTGAAAGATCCGCTAGTGCCACTTGATATAAAGAACTACAATGAGCTGTATGGGCGAGCTCAGCTGATCGAGAAAAATCTGAACGAACGAGCCGCCGCATCTAGATCGCGATTCAGATCTAATCAGGATAGGAATCGGCATGGAAATAGACCGATGACTGAAGGAAGGTATCCCATCCCGCTTAACAAGCAGGATAGGATTGGAAAGTCAACACCCAACTTAATCGACGTGTGTAGATTCAGTAGGAAAAGACATGGCTCAGCTCCATGTTATAGGAGGATGGGCACTTGTTCTAAATGTGGCAATTACGGCCACCAATTCAAGGATTGTCCACGCAAGCAAATGAGACCACAGCAAGCTACCACCACCGCCACTGATGGGTCAAAACCGAGGACTCCCGCCATCAATTACATAGCAGGGTGGACTATTCGGACCTCTCAACTCAAGGACAGACATATGCCATCACTAATGGACATAACATAGGGAAAGCATCACAGATACAGCACCCCTAGAATAGTGAAGGGGACAAGAACGAACCGACTATGCACCAATCAGAGGAAGAACGTTTTTGGAGTGACTTTATCAAAGTAGCATAATGAAATTTTGGTTAAGTTTATAGAATTTCGGTTCGTGAGAATGAAATTGTAATAAGGAGAATCACTGACTAAAGTGGTACTTGAATATTTTGGCTACATATAACTTGGATGTTCTCTATGAAAGGGTTTAGCTTAAGGAATGCCTTGTTGCAATGAATTGTGGGTTCAATGAGTACCTAAATTAGTTTGTGAACGTGTTCATCGACAATATTCGGGTGTATTCGAGAAGTAATGAAGAGCATGAGAGCCATATGAGATTAATGCTCCAGACCTTAAGAACCCATCAATTGTATGCTAAGATTAGCAAATGCGAGTTTGGTTGACTCGTGTTGCGTTCTTAGGTCACATGAATTTAAGAAAAGGAATTTTCGTGGACCCAAATAGCATTGAAGCAGTGATCAATTGGCCAAGACCAACAACCGTGATGGAAGATCATAAGTTTTCTAGGTTTAGCAGGGTATGACAAAAGGTTCATGGAAGGGTTCTCAACGTTAACAACTCGATTCCTGAAAGAGGAAGAAAATTTCGTGTGGACGGATCAGTGCAAGTGTAATTTCAAAGAGCTTAAAGAAAAGCTGGCTTTCAGATTTCTGATGATGAGACACTAAGGTTTCGTGGACGTTTAGTTGTACCTAATGATGTAGAGTGTAAAGATGATGTTTTATCTGAAGCATATTGTAGCAGTTGCAATGTTCATCTTGGAAGCACCAAGATGTATCAGAATCTGCGTCAACACTATTGGTGGTCAGGTATGAGGGCGGACATCGCCAAGCATATGGCTAAGCGTTTGACTTGTCAGCAAGTAAAAGCCCAACATGCAAACTGCGAGGACTTCTGCAACCTCTTGCAATCCCAGAGTGGAAATGGGAATGTATCATGATGGACTTTGTGACTGGACTACCAAGGAGTCAGAGAGAGAATGATTCGATTTGGGTAGTAGTCGACAGGTTGACAAAGTCGGCTCACTTCATTGCATTTTGAAAGGACCTCAGTTTGGATAGATACGCAGACTAGTATGTGCGTCAAGTGGTTCGTATGCATGGAATGCTAGTTACGATAGCATTCGATAGAGACCTGAGGTTTACTGCTGCTTTTTGAAAGAGCTTGCAGAGTACTTTAGGTACAAAGCTTCAGTGCAGTATGGCATATCATCCTTAGAAGGATGGCCAGTCGGAAAGGACAATTTAGACTCTTGAAGACATGCTGAGAGCGTGTGTGATAGACTTCAAAGGAAGTGGGAAGATTAGCTTCATCTAATGGAATTTGCCTATAACAACGGTTACCAGCAGAGCATTCAAATGGCTCCATTTGAAGCGTTGTATGACAGAGCATGCAAAACACCAGTGTGTTGGGATGAAGTTGGGGAAAGGAAGATAACATGCCTAGAGTTGGTTCAACAGCCAATAGATGCTGTGGCAGTAATCAGAGGCAGATTAAAGACTACTTAGAGTAGACAAAAAAGTTACGCAGATAAGCGTTGAAGGTCTTTGGAATTCCAAGTTGGTGATCACGTTTTTTTGAAAGTGTCACCAATGAGGGGAACTTTGTGCTTTGGTAAGAAAGGCAAACTGAGTCCGAAGTACGTAGGTCCGTTTGAGATTCTTGAAAGAATCGGAAACCTAGCGTATCGTCTTACGTTGTCGCCAAGATTGGCGCAAGTGCATGACGTCTTTCACGTGTCGATGTTAAGGAAGTACAAGCCTGATCCGACCCACGTGCTCAATTTCGGGGAATCGAACGTGGATGACCGTGTGTCATACGTTGAAAACCTGGCTCAAATTGTCGATCGCAAGGAGCAAGTTCTGCGTACAAAGACCATTCCGTTGGTCAAAGTGGTTTGGCAACACCACGGTACTAAAGGAGCGACATGAGAGACTGAAGAATCGATGGGACAGTGGTACCCCCACCTTTTTGATCAAAGTGTGTAATGGTTTAAATTTCGAGGACAAAATTTTTATAAGATGGGAAGAGTTGTGACATCCTGAAATTCGATCCCGTTTCGATAAAGTGAAATGGACATTTTGTCAACGTGCCTATGGTCCTATTTCTCTGAGCTGATCACTCACGAGTTAACTAATCTATTGGGTGAAGCCGTTAAGGGATGTATCCGCGGTAAAATCCCTAAAAGCTACCTAATTGGTTGGATTGGACTAAAATCGTGTCTGATAGATTATAACCAGGAAATTGAGTTTGATTTCGAGAATCGAATATTCGAGCGTGTCACAATTCATTTTTAGGATCCTATCTCATCGTTCGTCAAATTATTGACGAGTCCGAAATTTCAATAAAGAAATTATCGGAGGAAGATTGAAGATTAAAAATAAATTAGAATGGGAAAGAGAAATGAAAATAAAATAAGAAAAGTATTATAAGTTTATCTTTTTCTTTCTCTCCCTTTCTTTTTCTCTCTCTTCTCTCCTCTCCCCTCCCCTTCGTGCGAACTCCCCCTCCCCACGCCGACCATTCCCCTTTTCCCTCTTATTTTATTCTCTCTCTCTCTCTCTCTCTCTCTCTCTCTCTCTCTTCTTTTTTTTCCTTTCCCTCGTGCGATTCTTTCCCCACCGACCGAATGCCTTGCTGTCTTCCTCCTTCTTTTCTTCTTTGACTAGTCAAAGTTTATCTCCTTCTCTCTCTTATCTTCTTCTCTCTCTTCTCTCTTCTTTTCTCTCTCCCTCGACACTTTCTCTTCCCCTCTGTTCGAACAAAGCAAAGACAGCAAACGAAGCGCCGAGCAGCACGCTCCAAGGAGCAGCAGCCAATCGCTCGGACGCCGTTGCGCTGGAGCTGCCGCATCGCCGCCCGCGCGACGCCGTGCACGCCCCCGCGTCCACCGCTCGCTGCCGTCCCTTCCCCGTGCGTCTCCAGCCCTCATCCGCCTCGTTTAACCACCGTGAGCAGCCGAGCAAGCCGCCGGAGCCACCGTGCGACCTCACCGGACCGCCACTTGCCTTCCCGACCCGTGTGGGTATCCAGCTGGCTCGTGGGCCGCTTTGGGCCGTTTCCGGGCCCCAAACCCGAATCGTGCTTTGGGAAGTTTTGTTCCTCGCGTCGTCCCCATCGGATTGAACCGATTTGTGCGCGATTCCGGTGAGTAATCTCACTAATCCTTGCTTAGTGGACTAATTACACTTATTGGTTGTTTAGTGTTAATTAATTATGTTTAGGTTGTTAGATTTGAATAAATTAGCAATTATTAGTCAGTTGTGATGCGATTTAGATAAATTGATTGCGCAATTAGCAAGTAGACGTGGTCTACTAATTATTGGAAGCATCTCGGGAATTTTCTGACCCCTAATCGGGCTTCAATTGGGCGATTCGGGCCTAAGTGGGATTATTGGCATTTAAATATTATTTTTCAGAATTAAATTAATTATTTATTTATTTTCCGAAAATTCAACAGTGATGGCAAAGTGACCGGAATATTATGCTGATGACCGTGGCAAAGTCTGTTTATTTAATCGGGCTTTATTTTAAGCTAAAGTGAATTTCTTGTATTTAAATATTAATTTTCGAAATTAATTATTTAATTAATTATTTTCCGGAAATTCAACTTGGATGGCTAGTGGCCGAATTTTTATGCTGATGATCATGGTGCAGCCCATTTATTTAATTGGGCTTTAATTTGAGCTAAATTGGATTTGTTGAAATTAATTATTAATTTTCGAAATTAATTAATTAATTAATTATTTATTTTTCGGAAATTAAGATTGAGATGGCCGACGACCGGAATTTTGTGCTGACTGTCGTGGCGTAGTCCGTTTATTTAATTGAGCTTTATTTTGTGCTAAATTGAATTATTTGTGAAATTGGAAATTATTCTTTAATTGAATAATCTCTGGTTATTAATTGAAAAATAACCGGGCATCGGTTGATGACGCCAAAAATATTTGAATGGACTACAGAAAATGTGGGAGTTATGGAATGGAAAATATTATATTTTGGCTAAGGCCAGCCGTGTGCCCACGCACGATATTTTATCGGATATTTTTGATACGAAGAAATGAGGCCAAGACAGTGCGAGGCATAATGTCATTGGGCCGTGAGGGATTAATCGTGTGTTGACTTACAGTTATAGCAAGAGGATTATCGGGAGTGATGTGATGTGTGTTGTGTTGAGGGAAACCAATGGATCATGAGCAGGTAAAGGACTAAGTATTACACAAGTAGAAGACTTCGTATGAGTTACCTCTAGCGCCTTATACCATTGCTTATTGTAGTTAAGGACTAAGTATTACATGGAGACCTGAGTTGCATGGGAATTACCTCTAGCGCCGTGCTGCATTGTCATGCATAGTGGAGGGCTAAATGCTACACGATGGAAGATCTCGTGTGAGTCGCCTCTAGTGCCTTACCCTATTGCATTTTGTAGTGAAGGACTAAGTACTGCACGATAGCGAGATTTTGTGTGAGTTACCTCTAGTGCCTTATACTATTGTCATTTGTAGTTAAGGACTAAGTACTACACGATAGCGAGATTTCGTGTGAGCTACCTCTAGCGCCTTATACTATTGTTATTTGTGGTCAAGGACTAAGTATCGCACAATGACGAGACTTTGTGTTGGGGTCACCTCTAGCGCCTTGAGCCTATATTTGAGTGGGAATGTTGAATGGGAATGTTGAGATTAATTATCGAGTATAGATGAAATCATCGATATGGTTTGATTTGTTTGTCATGGATTGACTGATTGAGCTGAGTTGGCCGAGAAGGGTCATTGTTGACATGAAATCGACCAGGTCGATTAATCATTGTTTTAATCTGATGTTGTGAATTGCTTGATTGAATGGAATGGCCGTGAGTGGTCTTGTTGACGTGTAATCGACTGAGTCAATTTGATCAATCCTTCGATCAGTGATGTGATTGCTTGGGTGTCTATTGAACTGTGCTAATATGCAGGTGCACCTGAGGCCAAGGTAAGTCCTCCGACTCATGTTGTGCATAGGCAGCCGTAAGGTGTATTGGTTTCCTAATTGAGTCTTAGTGGGGGTAGAACTTGTTGAGACGTAGCCTCATCCTAGTTTGGGGAAATCATTTCAGGCCCTTAGAATGGCAGGACCTCCACCTCCTCGTCCTCGTATGTATTATGGTGTCCCAGAACATATTTCAGAATATGAGACCCATTTCCACGTCCATCCTTACCCAGAAGGATTAGTATATGTATTAGTTTGGTCAACCATCTGGGTTAACGTGGGGGAGGAAGAAGAAAGGCCCCACAGGTATCGGTCTTGGTATCGTGATTATTTTGATGGACGTAGAGAAGGTCCTATCCCGGAAGAGGAAGTGCTTTTTGATGTGATGGAAAAGGCATTCGGAGAAGGAACAGCTGATTGAGCAGATGGGTCAGTAGTGGATGCAAGGGATCCGCAGCAGGAGGCCGAGGCTCGCACTCCCGTATATTCGGCCAAGGAGGACATTGGGCATGAAGGTAACGGTGAGATGCCGCAGCAGGAGGTGGAAGGGCTAGAGGAGGAGGAGGACTGGGGAGCAGCTGAAGAGATTCCTGAAGATGAGCTGGCGTCTGAAGCTGAGGACGAAGTTGAAGAAGAGAATGATCTTAGTGAGGAGGAGTCAAAGGAGGATCAGGATGATCCTGAGTATGACCCAGATGAGGATTGAAATCCCATCTCTTGGTGAACCCTTGTTTATGTGTAGATAGAGTGAGACCTTGAGGTTGTGAATAGTGTGTGATGTGCTCTGTCTAATGTCATGTATAAAGGTTTGGTTATAGATTTCAATATGAAAAATATGGCCTGCTTTTCTATCCCATTATTTTATTGTCTGGGGATTTATAACTACTTCCGCATGCGTTTAATGAATAAAAGGGTCGGCGATATATAGTCCTGGGATATCGCATTTTAAAATCGGCCAAGTAGAAGGATGTGTGCATGCCCGAGGATTGGGGCGTGACATGCTAAGCATTCATTTATATCTAAAAGATATAGGCAATTGAGTGAAATAGAAGCTACACCTCTTGAGACGCCTTTTTGCATTTTCACGCCTTTAAAGAATATGGTGTTATCTATGATGATGTGTGCAAAGTGTAAGATAACTATAGAAGAGCGGGATATGGAAATAGACCTAGTTGTGATGGCTATATATGAATTTGATGTCATCATAGGGATGGACTGGCTCCATAAGCATAGGGCTAAGGTGGATTGCTATAGGAAAGTGATTCAGTTCATGTTACCTGATCAGTCTAGTTTTGAATCTTTTGGAGGTCAAACAAACCCCTCTATGGCCATTATCTCAATGGTAGAAGCTCGTGAACTACTTGACGAAAAATGTCAAGGATACCTAGCAGTGGTAAGAGATCTTACTAAGAAAGAGGCTGAAATCGGTGAGATCCAAATAGTCAGGGAATTTCAGGATGTGTTTCATTGAGTTTGAGATTGGACTAATGCTTGGAACAGGACCAATATCGAAAGCCCCGTATAGAATGACCTTGGTGGAGTTGAAGGAGTTGAAGGTGCAACTACAAGAGTTGCTTGATAAGGGATTTATTAGGCCAAGTGCTTCACCTTGGGGTGCACCAGTTCTATTTGTGAAAAAGAAGGACAGGTCGATGCGTCTATGTATTGACTATAGACAGCTGAACCAAGTGACTATAAAGAATAAGTATCCTTTGCCTAGAATTGATGAATTATTTGATCAGTTGCAAGGAAGTTTAGTCTTTTCTAAAATTGACTTAAGGTTAGGATACCGTCAGTTAAGGATAAAGAAAGAAGACATTCCTAAGACTGCATTTAGGACTCGTTATGGACATTATGAATTCTTAGTTATGCCTTTCGGATTAATGAATGCACTAGCCGCATTCATGGATTTAATAAATAGGATATTTAAGCCTTATCTAGATTAGTTTGTAATTGTCTTCATTGATGATATCATGATATATTCTAAAGGACCTGAAGAGCATGAATGACACCTAAGGATAGCATTGCAAACGCTAAGAGATCATGAGTTATATGCCAAATTCAGTAAGTGTGAATTTTGGCTGGATTAGATAATATTTTTAGGGCACATGGTGTCGGGAAATGGAATTGCAGTGGACCCTACAAAGGTTGAGATGGTAGTGATGGCCGAGACCGACAGCGCTGACTGAGATATGAAGTTTCTTAGGGTTGGCTGGCTATTATAGGAGGTTTATCGAAGGATTTTCACATCTGGCAGGCCCTTTAACGAAATTGACCCGAAAGAATGTAAGATTTGAATGGAGTGGAGAATGTGAAAGAAGTTTTCAGGAACTTAAAAGGAAGTTAACTATAGCCCCAATTCTAACTATACCATATGGATCTGAAGGATTCACAGTGTATAGTGATGCATCTCTAAAGGACTGGGATGTGTTTTGATGCAGCATGGCAAGGTCATAGCCTATGCATCAAGGCAATTGAAACCTCATGAGTTAAATTACCAACCCATGATTTGGAATTGGCAGCTATAGTGTTTTCTCTAAAAATATGGAGACATTATCTATATGGAGAGAAGTTTGAAATCTATACTGATCATAAGAGTTTGAAGTATTTGTTTTCGTAAAAAGAGTTGAACATGAGATAGAGAAGGTTGATGGAATTATTAAAGGATTATGATTGTGAGATATGATACCATCTAGGAAAGGCAAATAAGGTGGCAGATGCCCTTAGTCGAAAATCGGCTATGGACGTGGCTAGTCTAAAAATAACATAGTGGAATCTGTTAAAGTCAATTGTGGATTCAGATTTTAAGTTGGAAATAGACCACCTTACTGGTATGCTCACTACATTAAGGATTGAGCCCGAAGTTATTTTGAAAGTTAAGATATTATAAAAATCTGACCCGAAGATTGTGAAGATACGAGACGCCGTGTCTTTAGGAAAAAGACTAGAGTTTCAAGTCTTTGATGATGGAGTAGTAAGATGCCAAGGATGGCTCTGTGTTCTTGATAGTGAAGAAGTAAAAAGGGAAATTCTATCAGAAGCACATAAGAGTTATTATAGTATTCATCCGGGAAGTACAAAAATGTATAGAAATTTACGCTAGCAATTTTGGTGGAATGGATGAAGAAAGATATAGCTAAACATGTTTCTCAATGTTTAACATTCCAGCAAGTAAAAGCGGAACACCACAAACCTGTAGGACTATTGAGACCGTTGGACATACCAGAATGGAAATGGGAGCATGTGATGATGGACTTTGTGTAAGGACTGCTAAGTGGTCACGACTCTATTTGGGTAATAGTAGATCGTTTGACTAATTCTACTCATTTTCTAGTGGTCCGCGTAGACTATTCGATGGATAAACTTCCTTAGATATATGTAAGCCAAGTGATACACTTACATGGTATTCCTGTAATGATCACATCTGATCGAGACTCTAGGTTTACTTCAAATTTTTGGCGAAGTCTCCAGAATACTTTAGGGACGAAGCTTCAGTTTAGTACTGCTTTTCATCCTCAAACAGATGGACAGATGGAAAGAGTGATCCAAACTTTGGAAGATATGTCGAGAGCTTGTATTATTGATTTTAAGGAAAGTTGGGATGAAAAATTGCACTTGATAGAGTTCGCCTATAATAATAGTTTTCAGAAGAGTATAGGTATGACTCCATATGAAGCATTATATGGAAGAAGGTGCAGGAATCCTGTTTGTTGGAATGAAGTAGGTGAAACGAGTTTGACAGGACCTGAATTAGTACAAGTTATTACCGAGGCTGTGGAAATTATCAGGAAATGTTTAATTTCGAGGACGAAATTCTCTAAGGAGTGGAGAATTGTGGCATCCTAGAATTTTATGACAATCCCTAGATGTGCTATGAGCCATGGATAGGTGATGGAAGCACCATCAAATTATATTGTAGCCATTTGACCCATGATTTGCAATAAGATTAAGGCCAAGCTTTTCAATGGATAATTACTTGATGGGAAATTTCTATTCTTGGCCATGTGTTTTATAAGTTGGAATTTATTAATTTATGTTGCAAGTTTTATGGTTTTATAAATTTCAATTAGGTATTTATATAAGTCGGGATTTAGAATAGATTATTAAAAAAGAGGAAGTGGGCCAAAAATTTTTTAGCCCAAGACCAGCCCCATCGTTTGGCCATTAGGGCCTGGCCCACGAAGCCCAAAGAAAGGGAGCTGCCATGGACTGAAGGGGGAGAGGCCCGGCCCAAGGGAGGCCCATCAACCTGCATGAAAATCCCCAAGTGGCAAGAGAAGCTTGCCAAGTGTTAGTCCATTATAGCCAAGTGTAAGAGGCCATGCAAAATCAAATGATTGCAAATCATTGAGGGGGAAAGAAAAGAGGAGAGGCGGATTGGGAGAGGGGGTTTTGGACCAGGGGAGAGAGAGAGAGAGAGAGAGAGAGAGCTGTTGTGCAAGAGAAGGAGAGGAAGAGAAAAAGGAAGAAGGAAGTCCGTCGCTGCCATGCGTGCGCCGAGTCCCGCCGTCGAGCCGCCTTGCCCCTCCGTTTACTTGCTATGTTTTGCTTGGATTAGGGGCAAGTAGAGTCCATTGATCTACCCTTTGCATGCTGTGTTTGTGTGTGATGAATGGTGAATTTCGGATGTGGTTGAGGTGAGAAATTTCGAAGTTATAGAAGTTGTGTTCTAGCCTAGTATTCTGTTTCTGGAAAAACAGTCTGACCTTTGGTGATTTCGTGAGTTGCATGCAATGTTCTAGTTGGAATCTGACTTTGACTTCTTGATGAAAGTTGTAGAGGACTTCTTGGAGAGTAACATATCAAAATGTGAGAGGAAATGAACAAGTATAGGTCGGTGAAACCATTTTTCTTTGAAGAAAGTAGATCTGGAAACAATTATGCTGGTCTAGTGCGATTCTGTGAATTTTATAAAATTATCCAGTTGAAATTTGATCTTATGTCCTTGATGAAACTTGTAGGTGACATCTTGTGGAATAACATACTAAAATTTGAGAATAAAAAGACAAGAATTGATTGGGGAAAATGATTTTCTTTCAAAAGGATGAATCTGGACAGTGAACCGAGGGTTGTGGAATAACATACTAAAATACACATGAATTTCACAAGAGAAAAGATAAAGCAAAAAATTTGGGGGTTAGGGCAATATCTTATTTACATCAAACTGGCATCGGAGGTCGATTCATGGTCCGATTGAGCTGAAATTTTGTTAACATGTTTATGGTGCAATCTTCTTGAATCTGAACGGTCTGATTTTCGTTTGAAGCTCCCTACATTAGGTTTTTTATGAATTGATCAAAACCCGCGTTTTTTGTCAAATTTATCCTTGATCTCTTGTGAAATTAATGTGTATTGCCAATAATTATGTTCTTGAGGTCTTTGCTACTATGTACCTCTAGTATTTGCTAGAGAAGAACATTGTTCACCCAATTTTGTTGATAGTGAAGATTTTCAGGTGGACTCCAGTCCCATGATTTTTGATCTCCTCACATCCAGGAGGTTTTCCACGTAAAAAAATCGTCTTGTGTTCACGTGCTTGGTATTTATTTTAGTATACTATATCGATTCCTGTTAGGTTTACACAAGATGGGAGATTATTTTATTCCACTGCGTTAATTCGATATTGTTCGAATTGTTACCATTCTCCCATCAGAGTGGTATTAAAGTTTCTGGTTATTGCTTGATTTTTCTGCCTTGTGTTAAACAATGGAAACAAATACGAGTATAATGATTACACTGAATGGTTCCAATTATCATATTTGGAAAGGGAAGATGAAAGACCTTTTATATGTGAAAAATTTATTTGCCCGTATTTGTCGAGGAGAAACCGGGGAATAAAACTAATGCTGAATGGTCTATATTTCATCGTCAAGTGTGTGGTTATATTAGAGTGGATGATGATGTTTTGAACCATATTATTGAAGAAACACATGCACGTAGTTTATGGGATAAGCTCAAATAGTTATATGCTTGAAAGACTAGGAATAATAAGTTATTTTTGATAAAATAGATGATGGTTCAGAGATATCAAGACGGTACTTGTTTGACTGATCATTAAGGAATTATAAATGAGTTGGCTACAATGAGAATCAAGTTTGTTGATGAGATATAAGCACTATGGTTACTTGGTACTTTGCCGGACTCATGGGAGACGTTCTGAACATCTTTGTCTAATTCTGCCTTGGATGGTATGATTACCGTGGATTTGGCCAAGAGTAGTATTTTGAATGAAGAGATGAGAAGGAAGACGCAAGGATCGTCCTCTTCACATTCTAATGCATTGGTTGTTGAGAAAAGGAGAAGAAGTAAGTCTCGAGGTCCGAGAAATAGAGATAAAAGTTGAGATAAAAGCAGAGGTAAGTATAATAAATTTGCTAATGTTGAGTGCCATTATTGTCATCAGAGGGGACATATTCAGAGGTTTTGTCACCAATTAAAAAGAGAGAAACAAAAGAAGAAAGGTAAAGAGAAGAAAAACGATAATGACAGTGATGACAATCGTGTTGCTGCACTTAAAGAAGACTTTCTCATTATTTTTTGATGGTGATGTGGTGAATTTTGTATCTCATGAGACCAGTTGGGTAATTGATGGTGGTGCATCTATTCATGCTACGTCTCGTAGGGATTTCTTTACATCATACAGGTAGGTGACTTCAGATCTGTGAAGATGGGAAACAATGGGCTAACTCAAGCTGTAGGCATTGGTGATGTGTGCTTAGAAACCAGCAATGGCACAAGGTTAGTATTAAATAATGTTAAACATATACCTGATATCCGCTTGAATTTGATTTCTACAAGCAAGTTGGATGATGAGGGGTATTGCAGCACATTCAGTAATGGTCAATGGAAGCTCACCAAAGGTTCTCTTGTTGTGGCTAGAGGTAAAAATATTCTTCATTGTACATTATGCAAGCAAAGTTGTCCATAGACAAAATTAATGCAGTAGACGCATAAGAGGCTCAGTCATATCAGTGAGAAGGGTTTGTCAATATTGGCCAAGAAGAAGTTCCTTTCAGGATTGACAAGTTTGGCACTAAAGAAGTGTGCTCATTGTTTAGCAGGAAAACATAACAGAGTTGCATTTAAAAGCTCCCCTCCTTCAAGAAAGTCAAGTATACTGGATTTAGTGCATTTTGATGTTTGCGGTTCTATGAAAACAAAATTACTTGGTGGCTCTCTTTATTTTGTTACCTTCATAGATGATTTTTCAATGAAAATTTGGATTTATACCTTGAAAACTAAAGATCAAGTATTAAATGCTTTTAAGCAATTTCAAGCTTCATTGAGAGACGTCGGAAAGAAATTGAAATGTATCGAACCGATAACGAGGAGAGTATATTGGACCTTTTGATGAATATTGTAGACAATGAGGTATTCGACATCAAAAGACACCTCCCAAGACACCTCGCTTAAATGGCTTAGCCGAGAGAATGAACAACACCGGTTGAAAGAGTAAGATGCTTACTTTCACAGTCAAAGCTACTTGGATCCTTTTGGGGTGAGGCTTTAAGTACGCTTGTGCATGTATTAAATCTTACTACATGCATTCTTTTAGAGTTTGATGTTCTTAATAGAGTTTGGATAGACAAAGATGTTTTTTATGATTATTTGTGTGCATTTGGGTGCAAAACATTTGTGCATATTCCCAAAGATGAGAGGTCTAAACTTGATGTGAAAACATGACAGTGCATATTTATTAGTTATGTATAGGATATGCTTGGCTACAAATTTTATAATCCGGTTGAAAAGAAAATTGTAAGAAGCAGAGACGTTATGTTTATGGAAGATCAAACAATAGAGGATATTGAGAAAGCAGAGATGATTTCAGCACCATAGGTTGGTGATAATTTGGTTGATTTGGATCTAGTTCCTCTTACAAATATCCCTACACAGGTTGATGAAGAGCAATAGGAAGTCAATGTTCCAAATAACGCATATGTTCCTGAACATGTTGAAATAGATAATACTATTCCTGAACCAGAGGCTCAATTAGATGTTCCATTGGATGTTCCAGTCCGAAGATCCATTAGAGACCGACGACCTTCCACTAGGTATTTTGAAGATGAGTATGTATTATTGATTGATGTAGGTGAACCAGAGTGCTATGTAGAAGCAATAGAATAGAGTACAAAAGTAATTGGTTTGATGTTATGTGAGGTGAGATGCAATCACTTTATGATAATCATATTTTTGAGTTGGTGAAGTTACCTAAAGGTAAAAGAGTTTTGAAGAACAAGTGGGTATATAGATTAAAGCAAGATAAACATACTTCACAACCACGGTACAAAGCTAGATTTGTTGTTAAGGGGTTCGGTTAGAGAAAGGGTATTGATTTTGAAGATATATTTTCTCCGGTATTGAAAATGTCTTCTATCCGTGTGGTACTAAGCTTGGCAACTACCATAGATTTGGAAATTGAACAAATGTATATTAAAACAGCCTTCATACATAGTGACTTGGAGGAAGAGATATACATGGAACAACCTGAGGGTTTTAAAGTGAAAGGGAAAGATGATTATGTGTGCAAATTTAAGAAAAGTCTCTATGGTCTAAAACAAGCACCGAGACAGTGGTATAAAAAATTCGCGTCAATTTTGACAGAACAGGGCTATAAGAAGACTTCCTCGGATAACTGTGTGTTTGTTTAAAAATTTTCTAAAGATGACTTTATTATTCTTTTGTTTTATGTTGATGATGTGCTGATTGTTGGCAGGAATGGTTCAAGAATTGAATCATTGAAGAAACAGTTGAGCAAGTCTTTTGCCATGAAAGACTTGGGCTTAGCGAAGCAGATTCTTGGCATTAGAATTACCCGAGAAAGAGATGCTAAGAAGTTGTTTTAGTTGCAAGAGAAATATATCGAGAAGATTCTTGATAAATTTTACATGGACACGGCTAAAGTGGTTAGTACTACTATTGCTGCCCACTTTAAGTTAAATATGATGTAAAGTCTTACGATTAATAAAGAGAAGAAAGATATGAAAAGTGTTCCATATGCCTCAGCGATAGGAAGCTTAATGTATACGATGGTATGTACATGCTTAGACTTGGCGCACGCAGTTGGTGTTGTTAGTCGTTATTTGTCAAATCTAGGCAGAGAGCACTGGAATGCAGTGAAGTGCATTATGAGGTATCTTCGGGAAACTTCAAATTTGAAACTCAATTTCGGGATCGGGAAACTTAAGTTAGTTGGATACACAGATTCTGACTTGACAGGAGATATTAATACTCGTAAATCTAATTATGGTTATTTGATTTCTTTTGCGGGTGGAGCTGTGTCATGGAAGTGAAGATTACAGAAATGTGTTGCACTTTCTACAACCGAAGCTGAATTTATTGCAGCGACTGAAGCTAGTAAAGAGATGCTATGGATGAAGAAGTTCTTAAAAGAACTTGGGTCCAAGAAAAAAAGGTGAGTGCTATTTTGTGATAATCAAAGCACAATTTATCTTGGTAAGAATTCATCTTTTCATTCTAGATCGAAACATATTGATGTCAAATATAATTGGATAAGGGATGTTTTAGATGAAAGTTGTTGGAACTTGAGAAAATTCATACGGATCATAATGGCTCTGATATGATGACGAAGACTCTACCAAAGAATGCGACAAATTCCAGTTCATGGTCTCTTATGCTCCAGCACCACCACCAGAATTTACAAAGTCACCTTCGGTATCACCAACTCCACCATCATCACCACCTCCATCTCCTCCTAAGAAAAAAACAGCCATTTCTCCGTTCTATAAGTCAATTGTAAAGTGGGCTAAGAAACATTCCTACCCACTTGAAGTTCTAGAAACACCATCCACTTCTTCCATAGCCATGTTCCATGAAACAGACTTTCCTCCTCTTGTTAGAGAAAGTTCTAAACTCTTGTTTAAGAAGCTTGAACATTGCCAATTGATAGCAGGGATGGTGAATCCCTCCACATTGTTGTGAGGGAGAGATTTGTTAGTTGGGTTTACTCCTATGTGAAGGAAGCCCAATGAGTTGTAAGCTCAAAAAGAGTTTGAGCCCATATAATAAGTTATATGGAGAAATATGATTTCTTACTATCTTTAAAGTGGTAGTCGCAAAAAGACGTAATAACAAGAGAAAAAGATAAAGCATAAAATCTGGGGGTTGGGGCAATATCTGATTTACATCAAGCTGGCATCGACGGTCGATTCATGGTCCGATTGAGCTAAAATTTTGTCAGCATGTTCGTGGCGCAATCTTCTCAAATTTGAATCATTTGATTTTTTTTTGAAGCTCCCTACATCATATTTTTTGTGGATTAATCAAAACCCGCGTTTTTTGTCGGATTTATCCTTGATCTCTTGTGAAATTCATGTGTATTGCCAAGAATTATGTTCTTGAGGTCTTTGCTACTATGTATCTCTAGTATTTGCTAGAGAAGAACATTGTTCACCCAATTTTGTTGATAGTGAAGATTTTCGGGTGGACTCTAGTCCCGTGGTTTTTGATCTCCTCACATTGAGGAGGTTTTCCACTTAAAAAAATCGTCTTGTATTTGCATGCTTGGTATTTATTTTACTTTACTATATCGATTCCTATTAGGTTTACACAAGATAGGAGATTATTTTATTCCGCTGCGTTAATTTGATATTGTTCGAATTGTTACTGTTCTCCCATCACGGGCCTCATGAGATCATGACATGGTTGAACCCTGCTCAATGTGACTATGATGATCTCCTTGAAGAAATTTTCATGACACCGCAAAAGAAAGGGTCATTATAAAATGAACACATTTAGAACCCCTATTGTCTACAATTAACTTCAAACATTATTAACATAGTTTTGACAGCTCCTAAATGTCATTTACAGACAAACTTGCTATCACACCCCGATTCAGAAGAAGAAGGGGCAAGACACGACCGTCCTTTTACCAAAAGACGCAGCCTCAACATAACCAAAATTCAACCTGATATCAACATATATACATCCACACACACACACACACACACACACACACACACACACACACACACACACACATATATATTTGACAAAAATGGGCAATTAGTTACAATATCATAGTATATATATAATCCACAAAAATCAAAACATGAACTTTCTAAAAAGACTAACTTATAAACCTATTAACTATGCACAAGTCATATCAAAAAGTTTCCACCACAAAAGTCCTCCCCGAGCGAATGCTCACGCCTACTCGCAACTTGCTGAAGAACCTGAAAAACAAGTATAAGAAATGAGTGAGCTACCACGGCTCAGTGAGTAACACATTTCTTCTAAACGGATCGAGAAATCACTATGCACATTTAAAACATAAGTCAAAGACATAATCATAACTCAAATACCGAAGATACCAATGGTCTAGTCCATTAGTCCCCATTGATTAATCTCATCAAATCACATCGATGGTCCATTCCATCGACCAAACTCAAATCACACGTAAATGGTCCACTCCATTGACCAATTGTCATGCCCTGAACCTCGAGCGCGTCAACATCCCACCATGATCATTCAAATGCGACGTCCTAGGTTAAGTCGCCGACTCAATTCATTTATTATTGCGCAAGCGGAACGTATTATGAAACCCCTGACAATAAAATACATGGATAGAAAAGCAGAAAAAAAAAACCATAACATAACACTTTCATAATTCAACAGAATTACAAACGTAAGCCTACAGGCCAAAAGTCTACAAAAGACCGGTTTAAAAAATGAACTATCCTACGACCCACAAGTCGGACACGTTCTCCAATCCTCATGACTTCACCTTTGCAACTCCTCAAGGCCAACCAAAGCTATCTAGCCGCTCCGTCCACCAAAGACCTGAAATTGTAATCCCCAAACCGGGATGAGACAATGTCTCAGCAAGTTAAACCTCCTAAACCTCTATTAGAAAGAACATACACCCCGGGTGGCCTAGCCACATTCACATAGATAACTTACCTTGCCTCAATCCCTTCCTGCAGGTTAGCACAATTTGTGTCACACAATCTCAAGTAATAATAATAATTCAAACAATTGGAAAACCATCACTTTCATATAAATCATAATCGCACTTAGCACGCATTCCAATTATTATTCACTACCACACAAGGGCATAGCCTACTTGCAGTTCGGCTATCTACTAACACTAATGCCAGGCATTGCTTCCCCCCATGGAGCGCGGCTTCGTCATTATGTTGACGGCATTCCGGAAGGAGCATGGGTCGAGTTGGCCTAGCCTCTACTGCGACCCGAGCCACGTCACTCTCTTGACGGCATTTCTAGAAGAATAAAGGTCCAGTTGGTCTCGCCACTACTGCGACCAAGCCACGTCATTCTATCGACGGCATTTCTAGAAGAATAAAGGTCCGTTGGTCTCGCCACTACCGCGACCAAGCCACATCATTCTATCGACGGCATTTCTAGAAGAATAAAGGTCCAAATCGGTCTCGCCACTACTTTGCGACCAAGCCACGTCATTCTATCGACGGCATTTCTAGAAAAATAAAGTCCAATCGGTCTCGCCACTACCGCGACTAAGCCACGTCATTCTATCGACGGCATTTCTAGAAAATAAAGGTCCGCCGGTCTCGCCACTACCGACCAAGCCTTTCAACCAGCACACGATAACCCGAGTCTTTCAACCAACACACAACAATTCAATAATCAATTGCACAAATAATCACTCAATTTGTAATATCTAATCATCAAATTTATAATCTGAATCCATTCACCAAACTCAAATTTTAAACGTACAGCGAGCACGAAATTCTCGAGAATTTAGGGTCCCAAAATAATTTTCGAATTTATTTAATAATTCAATTTATTCCGAAAATTAATTAAATAATAATATCCCTATCCTTCACAATCCACACTCAATTTATAATATCCAATCATCAATTTCAAAATCCGACTACATAGCCGCGATCGGCACGAAATTAAGAAGATAATTTTCAGAATTAAAAATAAATTTTCCTTTTTTAATTAAATAATATTATTTTAATAATTTCGAATAAATATATTATTATAAATTCCAGAATTTCGAAATCATTTAAATAATTCAAAAATAAAACCCTATTATGTCCCATCAAGGCTTAACATTAAATAAACTATACTTAGCATTTAATTAAACGTACTTTAAACTAAACAAACATCTTAATCTAAATCAATTAAATAAACTAATTAACCACCTAAACTTACTTAGCTTAGACTAAGCACACTTAGGGCATCATTAACCGTCTAATCGAGGTTTGGTGAGCTAAACTCACCGGATTAGCGAGCCGAGCGGACCAAAACGACGAGGACGACGCGAGGATTGACTTTCCTCAAGGCGGGCCGAGCATCCAAGCTTGGGAAGGCGGCCGAAATGGGCTAAACATGGGCTGTCATACCCATTTTTCCAGCCACTGATTTGGGGCTGAGAAGGGCAGATCCGGCGCCGGTTTGAGCTGGACAGGGCCGGTGGTGGTTCGGCTGAGCTCCAACGGTCCAGGCGGAGGCGTACGGCGACGGAGGGAGCTCCGGCGGTGGCTCACTACTCAAAGAAGCTGCTGGATCGCACACCGGACAGAACAACGTGAGGGGGGGAGCGGGGGCAAACCGCGCGCTAGAGCCATGGCGGTGCACCAGATGGCGAGCTGGCTGGGCGATGGCTTTGGCGGTCCGAACTGGCTCCGACGGTGGCCGGCCCAGCTTGAACGATGGCTTGAACGAGCATCCGCTGAGCGTGGAGCAGCGAGCCGGACGAGCCGGAGAGGCGGAGATGCGAGCGGTGGCTCCGACTGGCTTCCACAAGCGAGCTACGGCGAGGACGGCGTGCGACAGATGAAGCCTTCGGCGGACCAGCGTGCGAGCGAGCGAAGGGGCTGCTCCGATTTCTTCTTTACGATTTCTGGTCTTCCCCAGCAGCCATGGAGGAGAGAACCGACGGAAGCGAGAGGGAAAGAGGAGAGAGAGAGAGAGATGGGACCCTTTCTCTCATTTTCTTTTCTTTTTCTTTAATCCCTCACACATGGCCCACCATGACCTCACATGAGGTCATCTTCCACTTACACCAAGCTTCCACAACAATCCTCCAATGGGTCCAATTTCATTTTCCACCGGGGCCTAAAATCTTGTACATTAATTTATTCCATTCTCTTCAATTCTCTTCCAATTGAGTCAAATTGAAGTCCATAAAATTAACCCAATGTCACCATACTTCAATTCACCTAATTACTTTGACCATAGAACCATCTTGAGTCCCAAAATCACAATCCCTAGCTTCAACTGAACAAAAAGCAGCCCTATTTATCAAGTCAAAATTAGAACCCGAAAATCTGGATGTCACAACTCTTCCCCTCTTATAAAAATTTCGTCCTCGAAATTTAAACCTTTACCAATCTTATACAAAAGGTGGGGTATTGTCATATCCTCATTGAATCTCACTATTCCATGCTAATGTTGCGGTCTCGTGGTCTTGCCCAAACCATTTTGACCAATATACTCTTACACTTGCCCGCTTAAAACTCTAAAGGTCTTCAACACAAAATTTGCGAAGCGAAACCAACAATTCGAGCGGTCTCAAGACTCGTCTCTCGCTAACCGCTTCTCACATAAGACAACTCTAGACCTATTTTCGATCTCTCTTATCTCAACAACCAAGTTCTCGACACTCCTAATTAAAAAGAACCTCAACGATTCAAAATTTCCGAACCTCTAGTCAAGATCCGATTAACTCGACACCGATCTTGGCAATCGCAAACACCGACATCGAGTTGACTCTAGCATATAATCTTTCTTCACTTTCTTTTCACCACTGAAATTCTATACCCTATGCTATACACTGCTTAAGAAAGAATCCTCTGAAAACCTTGCCAAATTTATAATCTTTAATCTAGATTCGAAATATAATTCATCCCCCGCACTCCATGCCGGCGAATTATCTAATGCACACACACTTCGGTATACCCACTCGATGACAAGAAAGAATCTTCAATTTCTGAAATCGAACTTAGATTGGCGGTTAATTTCACTCCGACATGTTTTTAGTGTGACCTAGGCTACTAGGTAGTTTTCAGAGCTTTTTAGGACAAATGACCCGTGGTCGATTTTTTTTTTGAGCCACGATGAACCCACTCGACACATTGGAGACTCTCGATTGTCGTGAAAATCTCGATGATTCAAATACAACATAGGGTACCAAAACGACGGTAAAATCAAATTAGTATCGCGACAAGAGTTTTCCAATTTAGTGGAGTCACCCACGATCGGTCATTCATCTCGCCGAACCAACCTATCTCTGATCTTAATTCGATTTTTAACTGTGCCGTAATGATCTCTAAAGATGAGCACGGTCGAGAAGTCGATTCCTGGTCGAATTTTCAAGTCTATTTGCCTTAAAGTCCTTAATAACTCACCCAACTAGTCTAGTTATCTCATAAGTGGCCAACTCAAAGAAAAACACTGTAATCGTGTCGATGAAATGCCCAATTTAACCAATCGAAATTAGAGTCTGAAAATTAGGATGTCATACACTCAAAACAAGATCTATTCGTACTGTTTGGACAACGCTGAAATTGCTATGATGAGCTTCCCATAAGATCTCTTCTTTAATCTCTGTATCGACAATTATACACAATCGTCCTCAGAACCTTAGCGTTTTGCCTTCGGAAATCTGAAAATCAACCTCTCTCATATGCATTCTCTTTTAGAGTCTTTTGAATTTCTGAATCTGTCAACTGAAGCATTTTGATTCTGATCTGTACTCTCGGCTCAATTTTGAGGGTGGTCATAAGATTCAAAAGGTGGCCTACCTTAGATTTGGAAACCGAATTTCAAGCTTTCTCACTTAAGATCCAATCCATGAGTACCAACTGTGCAACTAAGGACTCTCAACTCAGTGCATCTGCGACTTTGCTCACCTTTCCAGAGTGACCCAAAATATCATAGTCATAATCCTTAATGAGTTCCATCCAGCGACGCTGTCTCATATTCAACTCCCGAGGTCTCAACCAACGGGATGCATATGCAACAACTCTATCATGTTGTATCAACACACAACCCAATCCTTTAAACGACACATCACCGTAGATCTCAACCCTCTTGGACCAGATGGACTAGTAAGCACAAGTACGGTAGTTAGCCTCTTCTTAGGCCCTTGAAAACTACGCCGCACTCTTATTCGACCACACAAATTTTCTTCATTCTTCAGTAGTCTAGTCAACGGCGACGCTAACACTGAAAACCCATCTACAAACTATCTGTAATACCTTGATAAAACCCATAAAACTTCTAATTCTTGTCACTGTCGTCAGTCTTGGCTAGTTAGTCACCGCTTCATTCTTGGTGGGGTCCACGAAGATTTCTTCGCTTGAAATCACGTGACCTATGAACGCAATACGAGTTATCCAAAACTCGCACTTGCTAAACTTAGCTTAAGATTCAAGAGTCCTCAAGGTCTAGAATATCATCTTCTAATGTCTCTCGTGCTCCTCATCACTCTTTGAACACACTAGGATAACTTCAATGAAATGGTCCACAACGATTCATTTAAGTACCCTTAAACATTCTGCTCATAAGACCCAAACAAATAGCTATGGTGTCCATCAAACCATACAACATTATAGTGAACTCATAACTACCATATCGAGTACGAGATGCTAACTTCGGTGTGTCTTTCTTCCTGATCCTCAACTGATGATACCCTGACCTCCAGTCGATCTTGAGGAATATCGATACACAAACACAGCGAACCAACTTTCTTCTTCGCGAATAGAATAAGTGTTCCCCAAGGTGATGCATTGGAACGTATCAATCCCCTATCCAATAATTCCTGCATATACACTTTCAGTCCTTTTAACTCGGGTAACACCATTTGGTAAGGAGCCTTAGGGACTAGCTCTGTTCCAGGTGCTAATTCAATCACGAACTCTATTTCTTTTTCTAATAGCAAACCTGGCAATTCTTCAGAAAATACCTTAGAAAACTTCCGTACCACGGCTAAGTTTCTCATATCCGGCTCCTCAACTGACGCATCTATTACAGTTGCCATGTAGATTCAATAACCAACAACCAGAACCAGGTCATCTTTAGTGACGAATAACAAGGATTGAAGTTTCTTTTCGACTCTTAGTAATTCAAAACTCTCGCACGCTAACTGAACAAATTGAATTACATTACTGCCACGATTCATAACAGCAGAAAGTCCCTCGAGCCAAACTTTTCATAAATGACTTCCAAGTCATACATAAGCAAACCCATCAGGTACAACTATAGTCAGAGACTCATCTTTCTATTACTTTATTACAACAACGGAAACTCCACAACCTTCACTCAAAATCCTGCTGCATTACTCTGATAAAAACATCTCAAAAACCTTTTCCCCTTAATCGACGCATGGTCGACTCATTCATGCTCTTCTAGCCATCCTAGTGGCGTCCTATCTGCAATAATGGTATCTACGCTCTCCGAGACTCACGCGGATAGTTCCTAACCTGATGGTCGTGCTGGCCATATTCAAATCATGCTCCATTTTTACTTTGACACCGGGTTGGCTCAAGTCTCTTTTCCACAAACTCAGCACACAATCGGTGAGTCCTCTATCTCTCGTCAAGTGACATCATGCACCCTTCCTTGCACTGAGGTCCGTTTCACGTACCCCACTAAATGTCCTGAAGTATGCTTCCTCTATTCTGTCTTATCAACAGTGGTGACAGAAAAGCTGTGATTCCATTTGTCTATACGGACAATCTTTGATCAAAAGACTATACTGGCGACACTTGTGCCAAGTCATTTCCCTCTTATAGCACAAGACAGATCCATGTCCTTTCTTACAGACACGACACACATCGATCGAGATGAGCACTGACTTTCTCAATTTTACTCTTCCGGTTGGATGAAACAGGGCACCTTTCTTCTAACATTGGCTTTTCTCCCCAATCGATTCTTATCTCTATCTAAACTGAACTTTGACTCAGAAACGGAGGCTTGATCCTCGATCACAACTCCAGATTGGGCCTCAACAAGCATGGCAACAACAACGGCCACAACACTGGCAGCGGTAGAAACAACGGCAACAGCGGCGGCTCGGTCCTGAGCTTACTGACCCAAAATACTTCCTAAAGACTCTAGCGCCTGAACGATCCCATCAAACCTAGGATCGCTTGGTGCTGCTACACTCTTAGTACCGACTTGCAGCGGTACTCTCATACTTGCGCTGGTCTAAGCCTGCGCTCTACCTCGGGTACCAACTCTTGTCAGCGTCTTACCCAGAGGTACAGGTCCTATCGACCTCTTCTAAGGAGTTCTCCACTCCTGGTCACTCATCCTACAGGCTCTTTATAGACACCTGTTTCCCGATTCCAACATCATGTTGAAATTTGAGCGACCCCACAAACAAGCTACCAAACAGCTATCAACCACAAGCATCAGCATATTAAAAGCCTTTCCTAATAACTATCCCATGACTCATCGCACCTTATCACTCCATACTCAAACCATGCTCTGATACCACTTAAACGGGGATGTCACATCCCGAACCTCGAGCGCATCAACATCCCACCATGGTCATTCAAATGCGACGTCCCAGGTTAAGTTGCCGACCCAATTTATTTATTATTGCGTAAGCGGAACGTATTATAAAACCCCTGACAATGAAATATATGATAGAAAAGCATAAAACAAAACCACAACATAACACTTCCATAATTCAACAGAATTACAAACAGAAGCCTACAGCCAAAAGTCAACAAAAGACCGGCTCTTAAAAAGAAACTGTCCTACGACTTACAAGTCGAACACATTCTCCAATCCTTATGACTTCACCTCTGCAACTCCTCAAGGCCAACCAAGCTATCTAACCACTCCGTCCACCGGAAACCTGAAATTATAATCCCCAAACCAGGATGAGATAATGTCTCAGCAAGTTCAACCCCCTAAACCCCTATTAGAAAGAAAATACGACCCGGGTGGCCTAGTCGCATCGCACAGATAACTTACCTCGTCTTAGTTCCTTCCTGCAGGTTAGCACAATTCATATCACTCAAGCACCAGTAATGATAAGAATGTAAACCATTGGAACACAATCAATATAAACCATCGGAACACAATCAATTTCACTTAATTTCACAATCACAGCAAGCGTTCCAAGTCATCATTATCAACTGCCACACAAGAGCACAGCCTACTCGCAGGTCGGTTATCTACTAACATATAGTCAAGCATCGCCTCCCTACCTTGGAGTGCAGCTTTGTCAGTACACTGACGGCGTTCCCAAAAGAGCATGGGTCCAGTTGGCCTAGTCTCTACTGTGACCCGAGCCACGTCACTCTATTGACGGCATTTCTAGAAGAATAAAGGTCCAGTCGGTCTCACCACTATTCATTCTATCGACGGCATTTCTAGAAGAATAAAGGTCATCTCGCCACTACTCGACCAAGCCACGTCATTTCTTTCTAGAAGAATAAAGGTCCAATGGTCTCGCCACTATTGCGACTAAGCCACGTCATTCTATCAATGGCATTTCTAGATAATAAAGGTCCAAATCGGTCTCGCCACTACTACGACCAAGCCCACGTCATTCTATCGACGCATTTCTAGAATAATAAAGGTCTAGTCTTTCAACCAAGCACACAACAATTCAATAATCAATTGCACAAATCATCACTCAATTTTAGTAATATCTAATCAAACAACATTTTTTTATAATAAAATCCATATTTATCACAATCAACACTCAATTTGCCACATCCATTCACCAAACTCAAATTTTAAATGTTAGGGTCCCAAAATAAGGTCCCGATTTTCGGAATTTATTAAATAATTAAATTTATTTCGAAAATTAATTAAATAATAATATCCCTATTTTTCACAATCCACACTCAATTTATAATATCCAATCATCAATTTCAAAATCCGACTACATAGCCGTGATCGGCACGAAATTCGAACAATTAAGGTCCTAAGATAATTTTCAGAATTTAAAAATAAATTTTATTTTAATTAAATAATACTATTTTAATAATTTCGAATAAATATATTATTAAATTATTTAATAATTTCGGAATATTTAAATAAATCAAAAATAAAACCCTTTATGTCCCATCAAAGCTTATATTAATATAAACTCTCTTAACTTTAAACTAAACACACTTTAAACTAAATTAAACATCTTAATCTAAATCACAATCAAATAAACTAATCTAACCACCTAAACTTACTTAATTTAGACTAAGCACACTTGAGACATCATTAACTGTCTAATCAAGGTTTAGTGAGCTAAACTCACCGGATTAGCGAGCCGAGCGGACCAAAACGACGAGGACGACGCGAGGATCGACTTTCCTCAAGGCGGGCCGAGCATCCGAGCTCGAGAAAACGGCCAAAACGGGCCAAACATGGGCTGCCATACCCATTTTTTAGCTCACCGATGGCTGCTGGTTGAGGGGCGGATCCGGCACCGGTTGAGGCGCACAAGGGTCGAGGTGGGCTGAGGCTCCAACGGTCCGAGGGAGGGGGTGGCGGCGGAGGGAGCTCCGGTGATGGCTCACGAGCTACTCGGGAGAAGCTGCCTGGATCTCGACTAAAGGGCGGAACGATGTGAGGGAGGCGAGGCGCGCGGCAGCCACGCGCTAGGACGATGCACCCGGCGACTAATGGCGGCGGGTGGAGGCGTGCGGTCCGAACTGCTCCGACGGTGGCTGGCCCACTACTCGATGGCTTGAACGGGATCCGTGGAGTAGCGAGCACGAGTTGGGAGATGGAGAGAGATGGAGATGTGAGCGGCGAGGCGAGGGGCTGCGACGGCGATGACAGCATGCGAGCGGGCGGGCGGTGGGTCTGCTCCGATTTCTCCTCTACAATTTCTGGTCTTCGCACAGCAGCCATGGAGGAGAGAACCGACGGAAGAGAGAGGGAGGGAGGATAGAGAGAGATGGGACCCTTTCTCTCATTTTCTTTTCTTTTTCTTTAACCCCTCACACATGGCCCACCATGACCTCACATGAGGTCATCTTCCACTCACACCAAGCTTCCATAACAATCCTCCAATGGGTCCAATTTCATTTTCCGCCGGGGCCTAAAATCTTGTACATTAATTTATTTCATTCCCTTCAATTCTTTTCCAATTGAGTCCAATTGAAGTCCATAAAATTAACCCAATATCACCACACTTCAATTCACCTAATTGTTTGACCATAGAACCATCTTGAGTCCCAAATTCACAATCCCTGGCTTCAACTGAACAAAAGCAGCCCTATTTATCAAGTCAAAATTAGAACCCGAAAATCTAGATGTCACACCAATTCATGCTCAAATGTCTAACAATGGTCACGCGTAACGCCCGTGACAAAACGACCAAGATTCCCCCCTTGGCAAGGTCTCCACCTATTATTAGCTGGTGGCTCGGCTCACAAGGATATCCTGAATTAGTATGCGCATACCCACACACCCCTCAGGATCCACAGAGACATTGAGCACCAACCACCAATCACAATATCCAATAATCCAACATCAGAAAGAGAATCATACCACAAATGAAAATTCAATATATAAATATCAAAGCATTCTCCAAAACATTTCAAGATTCTTTCACAAGATTTTCACAAATCCTTTTCAAACAACCATTCAAATCAACGTCAAAATATAACTCCCTTCGAACAACAAAAATGTCGGTAATAGCTCGATCTTTTTTATGCAACAAGATATGCTTTTTATCAACTCATAGAGCATTTAATCCACCATGTTTCTCAAAACATGAGTTTAAAATACAAAGAAGAGTCACTCGCCTGGGAAAAGCCAAAAATCAACTACGACGCTCACACGAACCAACACTTTCGGATTCCTAACAATTAACGGAAAAATAATATCAAAAGGCCGAGTAAAAAGGATATTCGCATAACTACTTGTCTATTCTAGGCCTATTTATTGATAAAACGACACCTATGCGCCACAAAAGCTCTCATTTTAACGGAAACCTATCATTTCCCACTAGGAGCAGCTCAAGCGCTAACTTCATCACGCCATCATTTCCTCCACAAAAATCCGTTTCAAGCCGTCTTATAGTCTTTAGAAAGATCTCTTAACGTACAACAACAACCCCAACTTAGCCGCCCCAAAACAGTACCGGAAACAACAAAAAAAAGGCTCGAAGCTACTGTTCGCTACAGTACCAGAATGCGCCCCCAACTTCAAAATTCCGTTCCGGACAAATCGCAAGCTCAAATCACAATCCAAAAGATGCTATAGCTTCACCGTCGTAGGAATGGAGACCTTTCAATAGAGCGGAGTCGAACTGATCAACGAGAAAGAGGCCCTATTAACTATAAACGACATCCCAAAGTACCATTTCTATAAAAATATACAGCTCAACGACTCAAAAGTCGGGTTTCTCCATACAAATATCCAAGAAATCCGAATTTCGAGCCCTAATTGCGGCGATTGCTTCAAGTAAGTGATTAAAGGCTTCAATTTCTTATTGGCCTTGCAAAACACACTTGAGTCGGCTTGCTGAGGCATCCGGGTCACGAGCACGCTAATTTTTTTTTCTTTCTTTCCTCTCCCCTATTTCTCCGTTCCCCTGTTGTTCTTTTCATTTCTGCCAAAGGCCTCTTTCTCTCTTTTTATAACCCAGCCGAAGGTTCCACACTTCTCCCTCAGCTTCCTTTTTTGACTTTTCAGCCCTTTCTTCTTCTTTTTCTTTCTTTCTTTCTTTTTATTTTTATTTTTATTTTTATTTTATTAAAGAGCCCATATATTACACTCGCACTCATAGCTACCTTACAAAACATTCACACTTACAAGTCACAGACAATTGGCAGATTTACGGTTATTTACTTATGTAGTACATGCACTTCCACATGGTGGGAACTCATTGCTTCCCCTGCTTGTGCCTTGGGCGGTAGCTTCATCTCTCTGCACTGATCTCGCGATTAACTGGATGTCCCAAACCTCATCTCTCCTGTAGCCACAATATATTTCTGGAACATGTGCAACTTTATTGTAGTCATCATTTTGTCCACCTTGCACAAGCTTCTTGACAAGCTCATCTGGCATATTGAATATCTTCAGCAGTTTTAGCTTTGTCAGGTGTTCAATACCTGATGGAAGTTTATCTAGTAACTTGCAACGATGAATCAATAGCCTCTCAAGAAAAGGCATCCCTCCCTTCTCCACTTCTATGCACCTGAGTTCGTCGAAAAGATCAATACTCAGAATTGTTAGCTTCTTAAAGGCTTTTGCTTTAAAATACAAGGAGCTTCCTTTGTAAACCTGCTGCAACTGAAGACGCATAAGATTGGACAGATCTTGAAGAGACACAAGAGGGTCATCCTTTTGGCGACTGCACCTCAGGCGCAATACCATCAGGCTACTAAGAGAGGGTAGCCAGTGTGGTGAAGGCCCCAAGCGTCCTCTTAAGTACATTCTCTTAAGCTATGGATATTGCTTGAAGTCTGGTTAGCTTGGAGATTGATGGGAAACTTTCAGGATGGCCAACCTATCCAGTTGCGTTAACATTCCAAGCTTTCTCATAAGACTGCTGCTACTCTCGTCATCTACCTCTATATAGCAGAGCTTTTGAAGGGATTGCAAAGCCCCTATTCCTCTGAGGACCTTAAAGCCAAATTCAAAGCATGAATAGGGTATATGCTTGTAGCGATTAACAAGGAGATGAAAAAGTGTCTAAGTTTCAAGATCTCAACAGGCAATTTAGTGACATTTGTGTGTTTAAGGTCTCAAGTCTCTACGTTTTGAAGCTCCTGATAGAACTTGGAACTGTACTTACCTCAGTGTACCTGAAACTTAGATATCTCAGATAACACCGATCAGCAACTTGAGCAGGCAACCTTTTTAAAGGAGCCGCTAGCGTATCCAAAACATTGAGCCATTTCATATCATTAGCAAGAACTTTATTCATAAATGGTCTCTCCATCCCAAACATGTGTAAAGAACGAAGTTGAGACAAGGACCATTTCTGTTGCAGAGCTTGCAGGGTTTTCTGTAATGACAGGCGATGGACTCTGGCTGTTCACGATTTTCTTCTTTGGCTATTTGTGCAAAGCCCTGATTGGTCAACTTTGAAGTGACAATGCCCCTCAGAAAATCATGGATGCGGCAATACTTGACAGTTGCATCCCTTCGTCCAGCAGCCACCTCTATCAGGCTTCTGTTCCCCAGCTCCATAAAGTAGCCCTTAGCAACTTCATCGATAGTCTGTCCTCCTTTCTTTTCAACAAATCATTCTGCAACCCATAGCCGAATCAGTCCTCGGGCAATAAACTTAAGTGCAAGAAGCAGGATTTCAGGTAGTATGGCAGATCATTAGCGCTAAGTGAAAGAACTCTGTTCAAGTTTTTGAGTTTGTCGTTGCAGTCAATCTCTGTTCCAAGACTGCCACGAACCAATTCCCATTCATCTACTCTGTGCTTGTTTTTTGTAGCCAAAACACCACTGTTGGCCACTATAGCAAGCGGCAGTCCTTCACACTCTCTGAAAATAAACTCACGGGTCTCCTCCAGATGGGAAGGGCATGAACTCCCCTGAAATGTCTTTGCGCAGAAAAGCTTCCATGACTGTTCTACTGCTAGAGGCTCCATCTTAGAGACCTTCCCCTCGAATTCTCGGTAGGAGGTACACGATAGATCATAATTCCTGGTTGTGATGATTATTTAGCTGCCGCACATGTTGTTAGGCAGCGCATGTTTGACAGCATCCCATCCGTCTATCCTCCATGTGTCATCTAGAACAACCAGATACCTCACTCCCTGTCGCAAGTCCTTGAATAACATTTTCAGCCAGTAGATATTCATAGTGTCCGCACCACGAGGAATCGATCGTCCGATCACTCTCATAATTTGCTGACGCATGTTCTGGAGGAGCTCTCCTATATCTGGCGAGCTAGAGAAAGTGATCCAAGAACTTACCATGAAATGTTTCTTGACCTCTGGATGTTCATAAACTTCATTACCAGCGTGGTTTTGCCCAATACTCCCATCCCAACGACTGAGATAACCTGCGGCCTAGAAGTGCCCTCAACCAACCCTGAAACGAGCTGACTGTTCGGTTCTTCAATACCCACAAGCTCATTTTTGTCTTAGAAAAAGGCATTACTATGGTAAGTAAGGGATTACTATTGTACTTGCTAAATACAGAGCAACGATTACTATTGTAAGGTTTAAACGATATATTTGACAAGCCTTGTACTTGCCATCAGTTATTTTTTCTCTTAAGTAACCCATCCGTTACTTACAATATTAGTTGGTTTCTTTGTGGCATCCCAAAAATTTCATGGCAACCTCTCTGGATGTATTACGATCTATGAAAAGGTGATAAAAGGTGATGGAAGTGTTATTGATTTATGTTATGGCCTTTAGACCATAGAATTTTAATAGATTAATGCCGAGTATTTTAATGGAGAATTATTTGGGTAGAAATATATCTTATGTTAATGGATGATCAAAGTTGGTGCTATAGGACAATTTGATAAGGAAGATTTTGTTCTTGACTATGTACTTTATAGATTTGATTTTTTTATGGATTAATGTCACAAAGTCTTTTGGCCATTTTATTTTGCAATTAGGTATTTATTTAAGTGGGGATTAAGATGGATTATTAAAAGTAAACAGGGGCCATTTAAGTTTGGACTTTAGGCCCAAGAGTTTGGGCCCAAAGTGGGCCAAGAGGCTCGGCCCAAGAAGCCCCATGGGCTGTCGACCGAAGGGGGGGAGAGAGGAGCCGGATGGGCCTCCTCCATGTGTCTTCAACAAGAAGACACTTGTCTCCTTCTTAGCGACAAGTGTCCCTCCATGCAAGAAGTAAAGCATGCAAGGGTTTTAATTCAACTAAAAGGAAAAGGGGGAGGGGGATTTCGACCAGAAGAGAGAGAGGAGAGAGAGAGAGTTACCGTCCGAGAGAGGGAGAGCATGCGAGCGAGAGGAGAAGAGGAAGAAGGAGTCTGTGCGTCCGCCGTCGTTCGCCGCCTCGCCCCGCCTTGTCTTGCTGTGTTTCCTTCGAATTTGAGGCAAGTGAAGTCCTAAAACCTACCCCTTGCATTGCTGTGTGTATGTGTAGTAGATGGTAAGACTTGGTTGTGGTAGACGGGATGAAATTTCGGAGCTTTAAAGAGAGATTCGTTGGCCATGCATGCTGTTTCCGGAAAGACCAGTCCGACCGTCCATGAGATTGTGTGTTGCATGTGACTCTTTAGTTGGAATCTTGTTTCGATCTCTTCATGAAAGTTGTAGAGAACACCTTGGGGAAAACATACTAAAATTTGAAGCAAAACGAACTAGTATTGGTTAGTGAAATGATTTTTCTTTGGAAGAGTTAGATCTGGAATTCGCTATACTGACCTTTAGAGATTTTGTGATCCGTAAAGTAACTTTCTTGTAAAAATCTCACTTTGATCTCTGAATGAAAGTTGTAGTGTAATTCTTGAGGTAGAACATATAAAAAATTTAGAGGAAATGAACAAAATAGGCCGGTGAAATCGTTGTTCTTTGAAGAAACTGAATCTGGGAAAAACGCTACCTCGACCTAGTATGATTTCGTGATTTTTATAAAATCATACAGTTCAAATTCGATCATGTGTCCTTAATAAAAGTTGTAGGTAACATTTTGAGGAATAAAATACTGAAAATTTAGAAGAAATGAACATGTGTAGGTTGGTGAAATGAGTTTATTTTGAAAGATGATAATCTGGAAAAGATGACACCGAGAACAGGGGGAAATAATCGTCTATATCTATCAACCTAAAACGATTTAGGTTTCAATATATTCATGAGATATTTACCTCTAGGAATTTTCTATAACATGTCAAAATTTCAGAATTTTTGAAGTTCATTTGGGTATTTAATTTAAATTTATTCAGAAACTGTGCAAGCTGAAATATTGAAGTTTGAAAAACTGTGATGCATGGACCTTACTGTTTTGTGTGAAATTCTTTTGGTATTGAGTTATTCATGAGATATCTGCCTTTAGATCTCATCTATAATGTGTCAAGTTTTCAGAATTTATTAATGTCCTTTACTAATTTTTCTGGAGTTTTAACTAGAGGAATGCATTCTGATTTATCCAAAACATTGGTCGGTTTTGAAAAATAAATGAAATTATCCTTGTGATGTAATACTTTGAGTGGTTGATTTGCTGTATATGTGATGACATATGGCATGTTATATTGCATGAAAAGTTGGTTGAGATCTTTGACATTATTGCATCAAATGCCATGTGGAAATTGAAATGCATGCGTGAATATAAATTGAGATAATAACGAGACCGTCGGAGGTGTGAGCCGACGATGCCTCGGGAGTGTCGGGATGCCCGAAGTGTGTGTGCCGGATGCCCGGAGGTGTGAGCCGGATGTCCTCGGGAGTTTCGAGATGCTCGGTAATATACAGTATGTAATGTCCAGGGGGAATGCCTGGTTATATGGCGGTACGTAATTCCGGAAGCCTTGGAGGTGTGTGTCGGGGGGGATTCCTCGTGATGCTAGTTGGGATATGAGATGCCTGGAGGTGTGTGCCGGAGGCTCCTCGCGATGCCAGGTTGGATGCAAGCAATAAATTGTGGGATGCAAACATTGATCCCTGGAAAGAAAAACTGATGAGATCCTCGTGAAAGATAAGAATTGAAAGTGAATCATGTGCATGGCTGTATGCATATGGCATGATGCATGATCTTCTTATGAAAATAAATTGATGCTATTTGACATTGAGAATGCGATCATGAAGGCTTGAATGGATCTCATGGTGATGTATGCTTGATAGCATGGATGATACGAATCATGGTGATATATGCACGATGGCATGGCAAGATATGCATGACTGCATGGTAATATATGGACGACTGCATGGTGATGTATGCTTGATAGCATGGATGATATGAGTACATGATGGTATATGCACGTTACATGGTGATATATGCATGGTTGTAAGGTGAGGTATGCTCAAATGCATGAATGATATGTGTTTTATTCATGATACCTTGATTGTTCTATTTGACGCATTGTGTAGTTTGGTGGATCTTTACTGCTGAGTGACTGTACTCACCCTGTTTGGGGAATAACATTTCAGACTAGATAAGATACATTTGCTTCCACTGCCACCGATAGATGGATTAAGTGGTTGGATATGACCGCGAGGAGGAGGATAGCAAAGGAATGAACTTTCGGACGCCGACATTGATCGATAGACCTTAAGTATACGACTATTGGAGGAGATATCGATCATCTTTTGAAGTATAGCCGAGTATAGAAGACTATGGCATTTTGATGTACCAATGAATGATGTTAAATAAAAGTGTTAGGCTTTTACCTATAAATGTTTAGTTGGTGTGCATCGTTTTCTGAATATAGGGAAGGGAGTTAATGGATGTGCTTCCACCATATAAGTTGCGCAGGGACGGATCTAAAAGATGTAAACTCCCAAGATTCATGAATTATAATGAAATTCCTTATTATCAGAGTTTTACATTATCAGGTCAAGGGAAAAGGTAAGTGAACAGTGGCGACCCTAACGGATCGGGGACCGTCGAGGGTGCCACATTCTTTAAAGCACAAGACAAGACAATGATCATTATCGGTAGGTTTTAACAATGTATTTAACAAGATTCTACTTGCCATCAACTATATTTTGTATTAAATGAATTAAGCAACCCATCCATTACTTAGCATATCATGTGAATTTTGACTTAATTTAGCCTTTTAAGTCAATAATAATGACAGATATCAAACAAGTTTAATCTCATTAAGCGTTGAATTTTCAATTTTCACCATTCAGTAGAATGGTGATTTTTTTTTTTTTTTTAATTTTGAGCACTTCCGGTTGTCATACACATTTAATAGTTAGGACTTTGTTATATGAAAAAAAAAAAGTCCCCGTAGACACTTGTTAAGCAATCAAATAAGTAAAATTACAGTTTTTAGTGTGCTCATCGTTTTCGTGATGCACATAATCATGTTTTGAAAATCAACTATTTCCTCATTAATTATATTAAACATGGGTCTTGGGGTAAACATGATCACTGGACAAGCCAACTTCTGAGAAAGAATAATTTGAGACTTGGGACTTTCGATGCAGCGAAAATAATTTAAGACCCTACATGGGCAAGCATCAAATATAGAAGAGTCAGACTCTCTACTATCAAGAGCAGGCACATAATGGTGCTTCCAACTCGGAAGAAGTCGGGAAATTTTTCTAACAAAATGTGTAAGTGAACTTCCAGCAAGAACTTTGGTTTGATTCAGTTCAAATTAGCTGGGGAACATTCTGTATATAGTTTACCAATCTTTGAATACCGATAATGGGCCTTGTGAGATCATGACAGGGGTTGAACCCCTCTGATTGTGATTGTGATGATCTACTCAGATGAAATTTTATTGACATCGAAGAAGTGGACATTGTAAAATGAGTACAAGGTAATCAGCTCCTGTTACAAGATTTAGATTTTAGAGATCACACAACATGTCACACCCCAAAATCAACAAGAATGGAAGATGACACGGCCGTCCTTCCACTCAAAGGACGCAGCCTCAAAGCTCCCAAAATCCAACTCTTAAAAGTCCCCACATCCATATGACTCTCGTACCTACTCATCGTTAATCGAGGGACCTAAAAACATTGGAAAATATAGGGGTGAGCAACCACGGCTTAGTGAGTAGTGCATCTCTTCTAAGCAGATCGAGCACCCACTATGCATATTTACAAAACCAAGCCGCAACTCTTTTAACTCAAATCTAGGATATAACAAAACATACAGTAAAAAGAATAAGTTACATACGCTTCGACATAGCTATATTTATAGCAAAAATAATCATTTCATAATCACATCGAAATAAACATCAATGGTCTAATCCACTGATCAATCTCATTAATTCACACGCCAATGGTCCATTCCATTGGTTAATCTCATACCACACCAAACCCAGAAATATAACAAACCTTCAAGGCCAAAATATAACATTTCTTACTTTAGCACAATATGTTCAAAGCAAAAATATTCAAGATAATAATAGGCAAATGCCAATGGTCTAACCTATTGGTCAATCTCATAAAACATGTATCAATGGTCTATTCTATTGATTAATCTTGTCAAACCACACATTGATAATCTAATGAAATTACACGTCGATGGTCCATTCCAACGACTAATCTCAAATTACACGTCCATGGTCCATTCTAACGACTAATCTCAAATTACACGTCGATGGTCCATTCCATTAACTAATCTCAAATTACACATCGATGGTCCATTCCACCGACCCAGCTCATATTACATGTTAATGGTTCACTCCATTGACCAATCCATTGCTCAATATCAAACCATGGTCATGATACAACATCTGGTGATGAGGCGACCCAGATTCCCCCCTTGGCAAGGTCTCCACCTATTATTAGCCAGTGGCTCAGCCCACAAGGATATTCTAGAATAGTATGCGCATACCCACAAGCCTCTTACTGGGCACACAACAATATTGAGCATCCACATCAATCCAGAACAACACCATCCATAATTCTCAAACCAAATCCATAAAACATTTCATATATCACGAAGATTTCGACACTCAACTTATCCGCTAGAAATACTTTTTATAAAACATTTTCAGATAATTTCAAGACCTGTCTCAATAAATCAATTTAAAATCAAATACATTTCAAAAAGCTTATCACAAATCAATATCTATATAACCTTCCATAAATCATCTCAAAGTCGAGCTTTTCATGAAATGGTTTCACAAACCCAAAACATGTAATATTTCTCAACTCCGTTCATCAAACAGAATATATATATATATATTCATAAAAAGTTCTCACACTATTTTATTTTCAAATATCAAAACTTAGTAAATGCCCGATCCAACTTTTATGCAATAAACATGCTCATTTAGAACTCATAAAAATATCAAATTTTTATCATTTTGAAGACATGAGCTTATAAATTCTTAGAAGAGATAGCACCACTCACCTGAAAAAGTTGAAAATCAACTACGACGCTCACTCGAACCAACGCACTCGAATCCCTAACAATTAACAGAAAAACAATATCAAAAGGCCGAGTAAAAAGGATATTCGCCTAATGACTCGTCTATACCAGGCCTATTTGTCGATAAAATGACACCTATGCGCCACAAAAGCTCGCATTTATAAAAAACCCATCGATTTCCCGCTAGCCGTAGCCTATGTGCCAACTTTGTCGTGCCATAACTTCCTCCACAAAATTCTGTTTCAAGCTATCTTATAGTCTTTAGAAAGCTCTCTTAACATACAACAACAACCCCAACTCAGCCACCCCAAAATAGTACCAAAAACAACAGCAAAAAGAAGACAAACTCGAAGCTACTGTTCGCTACAGTACCAGAATGCGCCCCCAACTTCAAAATTCCGTTTCGGACAAACCGCAAGTTCAAATCACGATCCGTAAGATGCTATAACTTCACAACATCCCAAAGTACCATTTCTCCAAAAATATGTAGCTCAACGACCCAAAAATCATACTTCGCTGCTCGATTTTCCTAAAATTTCGAATTTCAAGCCCTAGGTCCAAAATTACTCCGATTGAACGAAGGGGGAGCACGAGTGCTTACCAAGCATTGCGTTACGTAGTTAACGTGGCTTGATGAGGCTCCCATGACGAGAACGCGTGAAGCCCCTCTTATTCTTCTTCTTTTTTCTCTCTTTTTTTTTTTCTCTCTGTGTTCGAGCTCTCCCGCCGTCCCTTTCTCTCCCCTTCTTTCCTTCTCTCTTTCCCTTTTATCTCCTCCTTTTTCTTTTCTTTTTCATTTTTTTTTTTCTTTCTTTCCTCTCTCTCTCTCTCTCTCTCTCTCTCTCTCTCTCTCTTTCTTCTCTTTTCCCTCTCCCAAAAAGTCTCAATTCCTCTCTCTCTGCTGAAGTTTTTACCTTTTTTTTTTTTGACTGGGTCAAAACCCATATTTTACATTCTCCCCTCCTTTAAAAAATTTCGCCATCGAAATTTAGACACACATTAATTACCAAACAAGTGAGAGTATTCACGTCTTGCCTTTTCCTTGAGCTCGCAAGTGGCCTCTCTGTCGATATGATTTTACTATTGAATCTTCACATATATTCTCGTTATCTTTTCATTGAGGATGCGTCTCATCACCAACCAGAAATTCATGAATTACTCCATGCTTGATCCTGCTACAACTTGGGCCCCCTTTTTCTTTTGGTGTTTGTGTTCACTTCATGCTACTTCATAATTCGTCTAATCTCAAGCACATCATCTGAATTTCCTTTGGAAGCATACAGAGTTGATAATAGCACGTGGAAACCATCATGGTCTAGCTGAAGCTCACCAAGTTCTCTTCCTATCGTCCCCCATTTTCAATGTCATCATGCTTTCTACAAAAAACCGAGAAGGGTTCACAAAGTAGAAATATCAGGTGCCATAGGTATGCTCTCAAAGGTGCCAGCCAAAGGTAGGGACCACCCAATAGAGAACTTGGTTAGCTTTGGGATCATGATAAAGTCTAGAATCCGTGAGAAGTGAAGAAAATTATACATTATACTTCATGAGCTAATCTGACATCACACTTTTCGCGTCATGAATGTATGGTCCCTTGGTATAAAACAATTTGTTGTACACTAAAACTCAAATGCCGAGATAGAAAAAGAGAATCAACGATGCAGAAATATGGTTTCTCTAACCATGCTAGATTGTTACCGAATTGCATAAGCTCTTTCATCCCCTTGTAATTCCCCCTTTCTTTCTTTCTTTCTTTCTTTCTTTCTTTCTCTTTTTTTTTCTTGTTTTTCCTCTAGCTTTTGAAGGCTTACCACTTCTACCAAGCCCAATTAACAAGGCTATGCAAGGTAGAGTTTTCGGTTTGCAGCTATACCTTTCCATCTACTTAAGCAGCTTTCTCGCTTGATCCACTTTACTTACTCGACAAAACCCAACGATAATAATGGTATATGTCACACATTTGGGATACAACCCTTCAAGGACATCTCATTCACTATTTCTTTTGCCTTGCTAGATTCCCCTCCTTACAAAATGAATGAACTATGGCACTATATTCCACTTTGCCAATTGGAAACCTCTCCATTTTGCTTCCCTCAAAATTCAAGAGCCGCGTCTCCATGACCATGCTTGGCAAGCACATTGACCAAACGATCATAAGTAATCTTGGTTTGGTAATAATTTACTGCCTTTACCATTTCCTGTAGCATCTCCCTCACTTCTTCATCCCTTCTCCTTACATAGAAAATCCATGACAGGGTAGCAACTGACCTTATCTGAAGGCATGCCATTCGCAAGTTCTACAGTAGCTTTGATCTCAAGTATGGTGCCTCCCTTTCCATATACAATATTGTCCTTGATGTTGCACACGAATAACACAGGCTTCTAATTAACAAGCCCGAGTTTGCTCTTGATCCTTTTAAGCTGAAACTCTTTAAAGTTAATACGATTGATAAGTAATTCACTGGCTTGGGGGTTGTAGAATCTCTCTAACAAACTGATCACTATGGACGTCCTACTTCCGCTATGTCCCACTAGAGTGGCAGTTGTACCACTCGGGATGCTAAGAGAGAACCCATTGAATGTTTGCTCATTGGGCCTGGCTGCGTAACTGAAACATACATTCGCCAACTCAATATCTCATTGAATTCATCTAGTTTCTTTCCCTTAGTGTCAAAAGAATCGATCTCTGGCTTCCCACGAATGGTCTCAGACATCTTCTATATAGCAGTTCAACCAATAGCAAATGCACTAATGTATGAAAAAGCTTGCCTAAGAGACATGGAACCAAATCAATATTGCCATGATCACATTAGTTGCTGCGTTCCTGTTATATCTCTTGTCTAACATCAACTTCGTGTTGTACCATATTGCCAAAGCAAAAACACTAAAAATTATGAGCATGACTCCTCCAAGATTTAGTATGCTTCGATGGACGCTTCATTTGTATGCATTCACAAGGAATTTGCTGTAATCTGTGATTGCTCATTTCTCCCTGGTAAATGATGTAACCGTCTTAGTTGAACCACTTATTTGTTCAACAAAATTTGCTGCCTTTACATAACCTTTGCGCGCAGGATGCCATCTTGAGATGACGAGGGACGTGACTCTAGTAACAATCACTAGCAGAGGAATCATGAAAAGCATAACTCGGGTCAATAGTCACCCCTTGATAAATGCCATTACAAAGCATCCAACAAATGTCGACCTGAGCTATATGAACTTTCCCATGTTTTCACCCAAGCGTCCTTGATGAGAACTGTGTTGCTTAACATTCTCCTGGCCAACTCTCCGGTGTTAGTCTATTTGTCAAAGAATGCGACATCTTGTCTCAATACAATTTGCAAATAAAGACCTCTTATTCTTGCAGCCGGTTGCTTGCCGGTGACCATCCAGCAAGACACCTAAAGAAATGCTGCCGCACCACACCTAAGCACAGATAAACTTAAGAGGAATCTGAGGATTTCACAATCTCAACATAAGAACTTCCTTTTTGAGAAATGAGTTTCTCTATAACAATCCATAAAGTCCATATTTGCAAAAGTTTAACCTTGGACACAAGAGCAACAATATCATCATTAGCCTAACTCTAGCTAAACGTATTGATCAGTTGTCTGAACAAGGTGATCATAAGTGGTAGAGATAGGCCATTCCCTGCTACACCTATCAACCCAAACAACTATCAATAGCATTGTGGCATCCTAAAACTCCGTGGCAACCTCTAGATGCCTTACGACCTTTGGAAGGGCGATGGGTGCATCATTAATCTATGTTATGGTCTTTAGACCAAAGAAGTGTAATAGAATTAATGGCCGAGCACCTAATGTGTGAATATTTTGTTGGAAACATGTTCTATGTCCATGTGAGATCAAGATTTATTTTATGAGGAAATTGTGTCTTTGGCCATAAATTTTATAAGTTGGATTTTATTAATCTATGTTACAAAGTAATATAGTCATTTAAATTTGTAATTTAAGTACTTTGATTAAATAGGGATTTAGTTAGTTTTTAAATAAGGATTAAGCTTTTTTTTTTGGGTAATCTTGGGTTAATTAAGCTTGGGTCTTAGGCCCAAGAGTGTTGGGCCTAAGATGGGGGCCAAAATGGCCAGCCCATAAGCCCATGAAGGGGCCGTCGATCGCACAAAGGAGGGGGGGGGGAATCTGGTTTGCATGCCCTCCCCCATTTGTCCCATGGAGATGGCCAAGTGTCACCCATGCAAAAAGTGATGATGGCTAATGATGATGGGAAGAAATTAGGGGAAAATGATGGCCGGTTTAAGCGAGAGAGAGGGAGAGAGAGAGGAGGGTTCATCCGAGAGAGAGAGAGGAGAGAAAGAGAAGGAAGAAAGGAAGAAAGGAAGAAGGGAATAAGGAAGGAGGAGGGGCCGTGCATCACCGTCCGTCACCGCCGTGTCCCGCCGCCGTTGTGCTCGCCGTTTGCTCGGTCTAGAGGCAAGTGGGATCTCTTGATCTACTCTTGCATGCTGTGCTTAGTGTGTGTGATTGAATGGTAAAAATTTCGGAGGTTTAGAATGTGAAAATTTGAAGTTATAAGGGTGGTGCTCTGGCCTAGTGTACTGTTCTTGAGAAAACAGCTCGACCTTGGATGTTCTAGTGACTTGCATGTGATGTTCGAGTTGGATTTTAACTTTGACTTATAAATGAAAGTTGTTAAGAACATCTTGGAGTATAAAATACTCAAATTTGGGAGAAAAAAAACAAGTATAAGTGGGTGAAATCGTTATTCTTTTGAGAGACTGGATCTGGAAATTTCGGTACTAGGAACAGGGGTTTCAACCGTCCATATTTAATTACCTAGAACGAATATGACTTTAAAGTCTTCATGAAATATCTTTATTTATGTCTTTCCTACAACATATTCAAATTTTGTAATTTTTGAAGTTCATTTTCCTATTTAACCAAAATTGATTCAAACACTAAGCAAGTTGGACTGTTAGAATGGTAGTGCTGTGATGCATGGTCTATACCGAATTATATGGGGATCTTTTGATGTAGATTTTTACATGAAAAATATGCTTTTATGTCTTGACTTTCACATGTTGGATTTTCATAATTTTTGAAGTTCATTTGTGTATTTAATCGAAATGTTTTCTGAAACTGTATAAACAGAATTGTTCAAATTTCGAAATCTGCAATGCATGGACCGTAGTCAATCTTGCAAAGTTCTGTTGGCATAATGTATATGCGAGATAACTACCTTTAGGTGTTGAGTATAATCTATCAAAATTTCATAATTTTTGGAGTCCGGTTATGCATTAAATTGAAAGTATTTTCGGAAATGTGTGTGATGCTTCATCCGAACATTCATATATTTTCAAAAAAATAAAAGAACTTGTTTCATGTGATGTGATGTATTGTGTTGCATATATGATATCATATAGCATGGTACATAATGTCAAAAGTTGAAATAGACCTTGTTGCTATTACATCATGCGCCATGTTGATATTGAGACACAAATGTGAATATGAATGATGATGAATGAGGAGACTGTCGGAGGTGTGAGGCGACAACGCCCTGGGAGTGTCAGGATGCCCGGAATGGGGGGTGCCAGATGCCCGGAATGTGGGGGTGCCGGATGTCCTCGGGACTTTCGAGATGCCCGGAATGTGGGGTTGCTGGAAGCCTCGGAGTTGTGTGCCGGAGGATACCTCGTGATGCCAGTTGGGGTACGAGATGCTCGGAATATGGGGGTGTCGGATGCCCAGAGGTGTGGGCCGGAGGTTCCTCGCGATGCCAAGTTGGGTGCGAGCGATAAAATGTGGGATGCAATTACTGGTCCTGGGGAAGAAAAAAATGTGGTGACCCGTTTGAAAGATAAAAAGTTGAAATTGAATCATGCATGGTATGGTGACATGTATGCATGGCTGTATGATATAATATGATGAGTGCATGGTGGTATTGCACATAAGGCATGGATATGCATGAATGCTTGATGATGAGTGCATGGTTGTATTTGCACCTACGGCATGATGGTATATGCATGAATGCTTGATGATGAGTGGATGACGGTGTATGCACATATGGTATGATGACATATGCATGGCTACAAGGTAAGTTATGCTTGGATATATGAATGATACGTGCTTGTTTATGATGCCTTGATTGTTCTGTTTGATGCATTGAGTAGTTTAATGGATCTGTTACCTGCTGAGTGGTTGTACTCACCCCTTTGGGGACCAACATTTCAGATTAGAAAGATGCCTCTCCCTCCGGTCACGCAGGGTACCTTTTACGGCCTTCCATTTGACGTGGAGGTCGATTGTATGGAGCTTGATTGTGCCACCATCCTTGGTTTGACGTTCATATGGGTTCGGGTGCTGGTGATGTATGATGTGGGCCTGGCTGGAGGCTCGGTCATCCAGGAGTTCTTGTCTATCCACGTTCGTCGTGACAGAGTGATGCAGAGGATGTTGCCGCCGCCACCGTCCGATGCACCGGGATGGGTGTGATGGCCCATGTGAGGAGTGGGATCTGATTTTTTTTGGGATAGCCGACACTTGTAGATGGAGGATTATACATGATCAATGTAAGGGGTCAAGATCTCTCTTTTGAGCTATAGCCAAGTTTAGCTAAAAGCCTTGGCTTTTTGGTTGTACCGACCTAAGATGTCCATCTTAAAAATGTAACTAAAAGTGGCTTGGCTTTATGTTTTCCTTCGATGTGTAGTTGGTGTGCATTGTACCATCATTGAGAGAGCAGAGGGATGGTAAGACTCGTCTTTAATTTCACTATGAGTTGCGCTAAACTCTTTTAAAAAAAAAAATGCCTAAGGACCTCGGTCCTTCTTTAAACCCTTTTATATCAAAGATATGTGATTGGTATTCATTAGATAGAGCAATAAGTATTTGTGGCGACCTTAGCTGTTTGGGGGTGCCATAGCCGGTTTTGGTATCAAAGCAATGGTTAGAGATTGACGTGATAAGGAGCCTCATTTGGAAATTGAGGAACATGATGACAATGCACACCTTAGGATATTAACTGGAATAGTTGGGTAACTTTGAATAACGGGTGATGGGTATTCACTCGTAGATCGCCAATGGTTATTATGAGTTGCTTTTAGGTACCAGTAACATGGTTATGTTACTTATTTTTCCTTAGTTGCTGTTGTTTTTAATGAAGACATTGAGTCACAGATATTTCTTGAGGCAAATGCTTGGAAACTGCAGGAAAATCATGGTACGATATGGAAGTAATCATCCATCGAGGGCTGAAGCCTCTGCAGCAAGGGCTGAACCCCGGATGGAAGATATCTTGTAGGCATTGGCCAATATAGGAAATCTGATGGAAAGACAAGCGCAGCAACAGCCCGGAGCAGAACGCCGTACTCAAGGACTGGTGGAGCAATTTTTGAAGTTGAAACCACCTAAGTTCAGTGGAATGGGAAGTCCTAAGGAGGCGGAGCATTGGATTGATGGGATGGAACGAATTTTCTGGTTGTTGGATTACAATGATGCTGAGAAAATAACTTTGGCGGAGTACCAGTTGGAGGGAAATGCAAAGTTTTGGTGGAGAGCTTCGAGGGACACAATCTTTCCACCAGGTACTGATGTTAACTGGGAAGAGTTTGTGAGAGCTTTCAATAGAAAACATTTTTTGACTGTGCTAAGGACAAGAAAATTTCAGAATTTGTTCAGTTAGAACAAAAGGAGCTGACAGTGGACCAATATGAGGCAAGATTTTTTGAACTGTCTAGATATGCTCCTAGACTAATTGAGGATCAAGAAGAGAAAGCTAAGAGGTTTCTGAAAGGGTTGAGAATTGTATTAGGAAACAACTGGTGCCTTTGAATATAAGGGATCATAATGAGATTTATGAAAGGGCATAGATAGTGGAGCAAGAGCTAGTGAGAGAGCGATCAGAGTTTAAGAGACAGTTGAACTTTAGTGATGAGAGAAGGGGTAAGAAACCCTATCCTGGTCAAGGTCAGACTTGGAATGCAAAGAAAAAGAGCAATTTTGGAAATTTTGAGAGAGCTAAAGATGGCCTGAATACAGGGAAAGCACCCTATCAGCCTGATGTTTGTCGAAAGTGTGATGGGAGTCATGGCCCAGGACCTTGCAATGGACGATTGATATGTTATGGTTGTGGACATGTGGGTCACCTTAGGAGTAATTGCCCACAAGAAAGGTCGCAAATGAGTGTTGGCTTGGTGCGACAGGGACAACAGAGTGCTGTTAGACCAAACCTACCAAGGAATCCTCAGAGGCCACCAGCACAAGGAAGGGTGTATGCGGTCACCCAAGAGGAAGCAGAAGCTTCCAAAAATGTTATATCAGGTACGATCATTATAAATGATAAAAAGGCATATGCATTGTTTGATATGGGTGCTACGCATTCATTTGTGTCTGAAAGATATAAACAGTTGAGTAAAATAGAAACTACGTCTCTTGAGACGCCTCTTTGTGTTTCTACGCCATTAAAGAATATGGTATTGTCTACGCTGGTGTGTGGAAATTAAAAGATAACAATGGAAGGAAATGATATGGAAATAGACTTGGTCGTAATGGCTATGTATGATTTTGATGTTATCATAGGAATGGATTGGCTCCATAAGTATCGGGCCAAAATGGATTGTTATAGAAAAGTGATCCAATTTATCTTACCTGATTAGTATAGTTGTGAATTTTTGGGAGGTCAGACCCACCTATCTATAGCACTTATTTCAGAAATAGAAGCTCGTGCGTTACTTGACAAAGGATGTCAAGGGTACCTGGCCATGGTTAAAGATTATACTAAGGAAGAGCCTAAGCTTGATGAAATTCGAGTGGTTAATGAATTTCAATATGTATTTCCTGAGGAGTTGCCTGGATTACCGCCGGAACGAGAAATTGATTTCAAAATTGAATTAATGCCTGGAACAGGACCAATATCGAAAGCCTTGTATAGGATGGCCTTAGTCGAGTTGAAGGAATTGAAGGTGCAACTACAAGAGTTGCTTGATAAATGATTCATTAGGCCAAGTGCTTCACCTTGGGGTGTACCAGTTTTGTTTGTCAAAAAAAGAAAGATGGGTCGGTGCGCTTATGCATTTACTATAGGCAACTGAATCAAGTGACCATTAAAAATAAATATCTTTTACCTAGAATTGATGACCTATTTTGTGGCACCCCGAACCCCTCTTAGGACGCCACAGGCACCAACGTTACACCTTATTACATCTCTAAGAAGAAGCGTTGTAATTCATAGACATATATATATATATTTTAAAACGGTCCCAGCGCGACTCATTAGCGGAAGCAAAATAAAACATCGCCATCTCACCCTCCATCAACCATGATACAAATGCACACCACTAATCATCATAATTAATAGACAAGCCATGACACTTTATTTACATATTTTTCAAGATGGGATTTCTTTGGGTCGGTACATCAAAAGAAAAGCCAGGACTCAGCCACGCCCGGCCTAAAACCCCAAAAAGAAACCCTCGACCTGCTACAACTCACGTGCAAAATCCCCATCACCAGTGTCGGCTAACTATCCCAAAAAGATCCAGCTCCTACTCATCACGCATGGGCCCTCACACCCAACCCGATGCATCAGGCGATGGCGGCGGCAACATCCCACGCATCAGACCGTCGCGACGAATGTGGATGGATAGGAACTCCTGGACAACGGGGCCCCCAGCTAGGCCTACATCGTACATGACTAAACAGCGCACTCGAATATACGTCATTCCAGGAACAGAGAAACAACCAAACTCCTCGCACTCGACCTCTACATCGGATGGTAGGCCGTAAAACACACCTCGCGTGACAGCAGGGAGCGGCATGCTGCTAATCTGAAATGTTGGTCCCCAAAGGGGTGAGTACTACCACTCAGCAGGTAAAGGAATCCAATAACCACTCAAGGCATCATACAATACAATCACAACATCATACATGCCATTCATGCATCCATGTGTACTTACCTTGATGCCATGCATATACCATCATGCATCATCATCACAATCATATCATATACATGTCATCATGCCATAGGTGATCATCATCATATCATATCATACATGCATGTCATCATCATGCCATGGGTGATCATCATCATATCATATCATACATGCATATCATCATCATGCCATGGGTGATCATCATCATATCATATCATATATGCATGATTCGATTTCCACTTTTAACTTTCAATTCGATTACCACATCACCCTTCCTCGGATCATCAATTTCATCCCATACTTTACACTCGCACCCCATCCTAGCATCGCGAGAAAAACCTCCGACATTCAGCCATTTAAGGCCACCGGGCATCCAGCACCCCCACATTCCGGGCATCTCACATCCCAACAGGCATCACGAGGCATCCCCTCGGGCAAAGACCTCCGAGGCTTCCGGCACCCAACCATTCCGGGCATCCTGATACTCCCAAGGCCATTCGGCAATGTATCTCTATACATTTCGGGCATCCGGCACCCCCCATCCCGGGCATCCTAATACTCCCAGGGCATTATCATCTGCCACATTCCGTTTCCTCATTTATCATTATTCATGCTTACCAATTTAGTTTTCAACTCAGCATGTCACATGATGTAATGGCAAACAAAATCATATTCGGCATTGAATTCATACATGCATTCTCAATTCATTGTCATGCATGCATCAAGACCTCATCATACATGCAACAAGGTACAATTGTTCATAAAATAAAATTTATGGAATTCGTACCAATTAAAATAATCCATTTATCATGTCCTTTTTACATTTATTTAAATTCCAGCTTGTACCACTTTCGAAAAATATTTAATTTAAATATCCATATGATTCTCAAAAATCATAAAATTAAGGCAAGTGATGGACAAGACAATAGGATAATGATTTCATGCAAAATACATGGCCAAATAGAATTCCACACAAATCCATAATTCACACAAATACAGCATGTAATTTCGGATGAAATCAGAATGCACAGTTTCCGAAATAATTTGATTAAAATACCCGAATGACCTCCAAAAATTACGAAATTTTACCAAGTTATAGCCAAGACACTATAGTAGATTTTTCATGAAGACTTCCAAGCCAAATTCTTTTTAGATTATTCTCTACAGTCACACGAACCTTCTGGATCTAACACCGAAACGTCCAGTGTATGCTTCTCCGAAATACTGAGTCTTCACCTACCTATTCTTCTTCGTTTCCTCTGAAATTTAGATATGTTTTACTTCAAGATGTTCTATACAAGTTTCATGAAGGGATCTAAGTCAAATATCCAGAGTATAGTCATCATATGGGTCCATGAAATCTCGGGTGTCCTGTACCACGTCTCCAGATTTACCGTCTTCAAGAGTAGGTCGATTTACTAGGTTATACTTGTTCATTTTACTTCAAATTTGAGTATGTTGTAGTTTAAGATGTCCCCTACAACTTACATGAAGAAATCGAAGAGAGATACTTTGTGCAAATCAACATGCAACCACAAATCCACCGAAAGGTCAGTGAAATCGTTCCAGATCTGATGTCTCCGTAGGATGAGAGTTTGACCCCTTAAATCTCCATCATTTTGTACCAAATACTATTATGTTGTATTTTAAGATGTTACCTAAAACTTTCATGAAAATATCAAAGTCAAAATCAAACTCAAAACATGCATGCAAGCTCTCACAAAGTTCTGACTCGGGCGGATTCAAATGAAAACAGCAACATCACTCAAGAACAAGTCATTATAGCTTTGGTTTCTCCCTTCTAATCACTCAAATTTCGACACTACACCAAACATACATGCAAGACACACATGCAAGAGTAGGAAGTGGATTCCCAACTTGCCTCTAGACCGAATGAACGATGGCACACGGCGGCGAACGGGCGGCGCACGGGCGGACGGACGGCGTGCGACTCCTCCTCTCCTCCCTCTCGGCCTCACTCTCCCTCTCTCTCGCACGGTTTCTCTCTCTCTCTCTCTTGGCCGAATGGCTAACCGGCCACTCTCTCTCTTATTCTTCCCTTTTATTTCCCCCAAACCTCATCATTTGCAATGATTATGTTGCCTCTCAATTGGCCAATACATGAACTCCTCTTGCCACTTGTCATAATACATGCAAGATGGGCTTTGGGCTTGGGCTTGGGCTTGGGCTGGCCACTCTCCTCCCCCCTTGGTCGACGGCAGCCCACTTGTGGGCTTCAATGGGCCGGCCAACTTGGCCCATTAAAGATCCACTCTTGGGCCTAAGGCCCAACCTAATTAAAATCAATTTTACCCTTTTTCTTATCCTTTATTTTAAGAATTAAATTACTAAATTCTTCATGGCCAAAATCTTGTAACATTTTGTTTATAGAAATTTAATTTATGAGGTGCATAGCCAAGCATAGATTATGTGATATTCAGATTTTCGGGTTCTAATTTCGACTGGATAAGTAGGGCCATTTTTATCGAAAATTTCAGAGGACCGTTCTTGAATTCGAAATTGGGATGCAAGTTAGATTATATGACAGGAAAAGTCATGAAATGGACAAGGATGCCTTGATGGATTTATTTAGGCTTCAATTGAAATTTTATTTGTTGAGAAGTGAACAAATTTGAGTAAAATCGAAGGGGGAAAAATAGCAAATTCGTATGCAACCTTTACCCCACACTTTAGCCTACCTAAATGCTTCTAGAAGGTGGCATAATTGTCAAAAAATGAGGGGTGGATGACAGCTGGTGGTGGCCCACGTGTAGATGACCTAAGAGAGAGAGAGAGAGAGAGAGAGAGTGAGAGAGAAAAAGAGAAACCGGTTTTCTCTTCTTCCCCTCTCTCCCCCGTCGATGCTTCTTCTTCCCCATCTCTCTTTGCTGCGCGAGGAACCAGCAAGCCGAAGACCAACGAAGACCGAGCTGCCGTCGCCGCCTCTCGCCGCCGTCGTCGCCCACCGAAGCCGGGGCCACCGCCACTTCTCCGCGGCCGTCCGCGCACCCTCTGCCCCCTCTCCTCCCTCTGGTTCGAACAGAACCGACCAGCAGAAGCAGAAGCAGCGATCGGCGTTGCTTGAAGGAGCTGCAATTGCGCCGGAGCTGCCATCGCCGCCGCACGCCGCCTCGCCGTCGTTCGCCTCTAGCTCGCCCGCCGTGCGCTATCTACACTTGCCCGACCGAGCTGCTGTCTAGCCTTTGTTCCGCCTCTGTTCAGTCCAGTTCAGCCGCTTCCGGCCACCGCCTGACCTCCTCCGGCCACCGTCCGGCCTCACCGGAGTCCCCTCGCCCTCTGCCGGCCTTGTACAGCTTGAATTAGCGCCGGAACCGCCTCAGCCAGCCGCGCATAGAGAAGGCAGAAAATGGGTATCGCAATGAGGTTTTGGCCCATTTTGGCCGCCTTCCCGAGCCCGAATGCTCGGCCCGCTTTGAGGAAAGTCGATCCTCGCGTTGAGCCCGTCGTTTTGAGTGAGTTTTACTCACTAAAACCTTCTTAGTTTGCTAATTACACTTAAATGTTGATTAGTGTTAATTAAGTATAATTAGGTTGTTAGATTATAATTGATTAGTGATTTTTAATTAATTGTTTTGCATGGTAGTTGTGTGATTAGTGTAATTAGATAGAGAATTGCCTATAGTATTTATTGGAAGCTTCTTGGGATTTTTCCCGTCCTTTATCGGATGTTAATTAAGCAAATCGGGCCTAGGTGGAACTTTTAGGAATTAAATATTAATTTTCGAAATTAATTATTTAATTATTTATTTCCCGAAAATTCAATTGGGATGGCCAGTGACCGAGATTTTATGCTGATGATCATGGCACAGTCCGTTTATTTAATTGAGCTTTATATTGTGCTAAATTGAATTTATTATATTTTTTATTTAATTTTCAAAATTAATTATTTAGTTATTTATTTTCTGAAACTCAACCGGGATGGCGGTGACTGGAATTTCGTGCCGATTGTCGTGGAGCAGTCCATTTATTTATTTGAGCTTTAATTCGTGTCGAATTGATTTAATGGTGCATTTTCAAGTTATGTTCTTAAATAATGTGGTTTTGGCTATGTGATTGAGGATTGGTCGAGTATCGGTTGTCAATATCGAAAGTGCGTTGGTAAATCACACAGGATCGCCCGTGACCCGTGAATTGGAATGTCACCCGGAAGGACACGTGGCTCGGTGATTGGATATGTCACATTGGCGGAAAGGTAGCCTTAGAGAATGCACATGGCTCGGAGACTCGGTATGTCTTCCTGGAGAATGCACGTGGCTCGATGACGGAGTATGGTATCGTAAAGAGGGTCGGGTGGGACCATAAAGCCACTAAATCTTGAGAGGGTCGGGTGGGACCGTAAAGCCACTAAATCTTGAAAAGGTCGGGTGGGACCATAAAGCCACTAAATCTTGGAAAGGTCGGGTGGGACCGTAAAGCCACTAGATCTTTAGAGGGTCGGGTGGGACCCTAAAGCCACTAAATCTTGGGAGGGTCGGGTGGGACCGTAAAGCCACTAAATCTTGAGAGGGTCGGGTGGGACCGTAAAGCCACTAAATCTAAGGAATTGCTTGGTGTGGGATGAATGACCTAGAAATGGTCCGACTGACTTATAATCGACTAGGTCGATTGATCGATGATTCGATCTGAGTGGGACTTGATGTGATTCATTGCCTTGGTTTGATGTTGTGAATTGATCGATTGAATGGAAGTGACCGTGAGTGGTCTTGTTGGCGTGTAATCGATTAAGTCGATTAGATCGATGCTTCGATCTATGATGTGATTGCTTGGGTGCCTATATGATTTGTACTAATATGCGGAGTGGAACCCGAGGCCAAGGTAAGTCCTCGACTCATGTTGTGCATAGGCAGCCCTAAGGTGTATTAGTTTACTAATCGGGTCTTAGGGGATAGAACTTCTACCGAGACGTTGTCTCGGTGGTTTTTGAATAACCATTTCAGGACCTGGATAAGGAGCCTAAGGAGCATGGATCTGATGAGGAGATCCCTATTGAGGAACCCAAAGAGGAGTATCTGAAGGAGAACCCCAAGGATAATCCAGAGTAGGATCCTGATGACGTTTGCTATAGAATCAATTTGAGTAGAAACCAATCGTTTTAGTATGACTTGTATATGAACATAAAGGTGTTGGTTTTTAGGTTCAATTTCCTAGTCCTACTTATATATCCCATTACTTTATTGTCTGGGGATTTTTATAACTGCTTCAGCATGTGCTATTGTAAAGAAAAGGGTCGACGATATGTAGTCCTGGGATATCGCATTTAAAATCGACCAAAAGTAAGGGATGTATGCGTTCTGAGGATCGGGGAGTGACATCCTCTTTTTGTGGTATCAGAGCAATGGTTAGGTATTGGAGTGATAAGGTTCGTTGACCTATGGGATAGTAGAAGGAAAGGCCTTTAAATTCATGATTGCTGCATGTCTGTGATAGCTGATTTGTAGCTTGTTTGTGGATCACTCGAATTCTAATGTGATATTAGAATTAGAAAACAAGTTTCTATAAAGATCCTGTAGTTTGAGTGATCAAGAGCTGAGGGCTCCTAGTAAGAGGACAGTAGCCTCTGTGACTAGGGAATGAACGCCGACAAGGATCGGTGCTCGAAGTAGTTGTGGCAGAACGCCGGCTTAGGCCAGCGCGCGTGTAAGAGTACCGTTGTGGGTCGGTACTGAGAATGTAGCAGCACCGAGCAATCCTAGGTCCAGCAGGATCATTCAGGCGCAAGTATTCCTTAGGAACTAGTTGAGCCAGCAAGCTCAAGATCAAGTTGCTGTTATTGCCACCTTTGTTGAGATCCAATATGAAGATGTGATCTGGAAGCAAGCCATTGCATCCGAGTCGAGATTCAGATTCAGTAGGGATGGAAATTAGGTTGGAAAGGAGCCTATGACCGGAAAAGTGTATTCTATTCCGCACCTCGGAAAAGACGGGATAGGCAAGGCAGCATCGGATCCGAACATGGTGTGTCATGGAAGCCGACATGGATCAGCCTCGTATCCTATTAAGACGGGTGTTTGCTCTGACTGTGATCGACAAGGTCATTTGGCAAGAGATTGTCTTAGAAGGCCGATGGAATAGGTTGGAAGGAGTGAGCCACAGAGCGTACAGTGGAGTTTTTGAAATAGGCCTCCACTGCAACCGAGAGGGTATGCTATCACCTGACATGAGATAGAGGACTCACTAGATGAGTGCCGAAAGTATGGAAGGAATGCATGGATTAATCCTGTGTTCGAGAACGACTAGAACATGCCTTGATGGTAGTGAGCATGGCCATCAAGTGAGGGACTATCAGTTGGGGTTTAAGAAGAACACCAACACTGTTACTACCGTTAGAACGCCAGCAAGATGGCAAAGGGAATAGGAACGGAACCAACCATGCCTTATTCAATGAAAGAATGTTTTGAGGTGATTTTATCAGAATAGTGCCAGAGAGTGTTGGGATTGCTAGTGTGCAATTTCAGTTGTTTGTTAAGGCTATAGGAAAAGAACCATTGACTAGAGTTGTACTTGATTGGTTGTTGGTGTACGACTTATTCGTCAAGTGTGGAAAGAATTGGTTCTTGAGCATTTTGTGGTGATGAATTGTTATAGTGGAGTAACCCAATTTATTCCAGGAGAAGGTAGAAGTTCCAAGTTTTAGTGAGAGTCGAGAAGGGTCCTCGACTTCTTTAATCTCGTAACTTGAGACAATCCGTTTGTTAGACGGAGATTGCCTAGGTTACTTGAAGATTGTAAAAAATAAGGCAGATTGAAGAATTGAAAATTTTGGACTCCTCGGTAGTCCAAGAATTTCTGGAAGTGTTGCCAGAGGGATTGTCAAGCCTATCATCAGTAAGTGAGATAGAATTTATGATCAAGCTAGTAACCGGAACAGAACCATTCTCTAAAAGTTCTTACCGGTTGTTGTTGTCTGAATTGATAGAATCAATGGTGCAGATGTGAGGATTGATGAATGAGGAATTCATGCATATCAGTGCATCACTTTAGAGATCATCAGTTTTGTGAAAAGAGAAAGAAAGATGGTTCGTTGCAATTATGCATCAACTATAGTCGACTCAATCAAGTGACAATCAAGGATAAGTGTTCATTGTCAAAGATCGACGAATTGGGCGACTTGTTATGAAGAGTGTGGATGTCATCAAGGATCGACTTGAGGACAGGTTATTGTCAGTTGAGAACCAGGAAGGAGGTTATACCGAAGACGGCACTTCGCACTTGATTTTGCCCTTGTGAGAATAATGTAAAGCCATTTGATTTGATGAACGCTCCAGCCGCTGTCATAGATTTGACAAACCGAGTATTCAAAGAATATCTAGATCAATGGTGATCATGTGGTGTAGCGATATTCTAGGGTGTTCATTAAGTGTTGAGGATCACAAGAGCCCCTAAGAATGGTCATGTGATTACATATAAAGGAATCTTCATGGACTCAGCCAAGATTGAATCAGTTGTTAATAGACCGAGACTAACATCAATGTCAGAGATCAAAAGCTGTGGGGATTGGACAGATTACTACAGAAGGTTTGTGAAAGAAATTTTAGCATCAGCATCATTGTGAGGTTGACCTCTTAAGAAAAAGAAAGAGAAATTCATCAGCATAGACAAGTACGAGGATAGTTTCCAGAGCTTAAGTAAGGACTGACTATCGTACTTGTGCTAAACTTTTCATTTGGCTCTAGAAAGCACTGAATCTTTAGTGATGTGTCTTGCAGAGGTCGGAGTATACATTGATACAACATGAGCAGATTGTTGCATCACCGTTCCGCCAGTTGAGACCCAATAAGTGGAATACGAAGCGGTGTCGTGAACTAGAATTTTTGCAGAACTATAATAGTGATATCGGGTATCACCTTGGAGGAACGAAATGACTCATTAATGTGTTGAGCCGAGAGTTTTCAATTGTGCATAGACTGGCTAAAGTATAGACTTTACTTGAAAATGGTTTGAAATTTGGTTTTCAAAATTGAGGCAGGCTACCTTTTGAATTTTAAAGCCACCCTCAAGATTGAACCAAATGTTCAAATTAGAATCGGCGCCTAGTTGACAGACAAAGATGTTCAGAAGATCTTATAAAAGGATACTAGCAAGAAAGAATCTGACTTTAAGACTTCTGAGGATGGAACGTTCGAGTTCCATGGGGAATTGAGTGCACCTGGCAATGCAGCACTCAGTGAAAAGAACTTGTTAGAAATTCACTGTAAGTATTGCAGTGTTAGGTTAAGCAATTCAAGATGGATCATAATCGGCATCAGCTAGATTAGTAGACTGATATGAAGATAGATACCGCTGAGCAGGTTGCAAGTGTCAGAGGTGTCAGTAAGTGGAAGCTCGGTAATGTGAACTGGAAGAATTTTTACTATCACTTGAGAGTCCCAAGTGGGAATGGAAATATATCACAATGCAACATTGTGATAGGCTTACCAAAGACTCATGGGATTACTGATACCATTTGAGGATAATAGTCAATCGATAGATAGAGTTGGTCCACTTTGGTACAGTACGAATAGATCTTGTTTTGATTGTGTAACATCCAGATTTCGGGCTCTGATTTCGATTAGATAAATTGGGCATTTCATCGACGTGATTACAGTGTTTTTCTCTGAGTTGGCCACTCATGAGATAACTAGACTAGCTGGGTGAGTTATTAAGGACCTTAAGGCAAATAGACTTGAGAATTTGACCATGGATCGACTTCTCGACCGTGCTCATCTTTAGAGATCATTGCGGCATAGTATAAAATCGATTTGAAATCAAAGATAGATCGGTTCGACTGAGATGAATGACCGATCGTGGGTGACTCCACTAAATTGGAAAATTCTTATCGACCGGCACTAATTTTATGTTTCTATCGTTTTGGTGCCCTGTGTCCGTATTTAAATCCTTGAAATTTTCACGACAATTGAGAGTCACCAATGGGTCGAGTGGGTTCATTGTGGCTCGAAGAAAATCGACCACAGGTCGTTTGTCCTAAAAAGCTCTGAAAACTACCCAGTAGCCTAGGTCACACTAAAAGCGTGTCGGAGTGAAATTAACCGCCAATCTAAATTCGATTTCAGAAATTGAAGATTCTATCTTTTCACAGAGTGGGTATACCGAAGTGTGTGTGCATCAGATAATTCGCCGGCATGGAGTGCCGGGGATGGATTATATTTCGAATCTAGATAAAAGATTATAAGTTTGGCAGAATTTTCAGAGGATTCTTTCTTAAGCAGTGTATAGCAGAGGGTACAGAATTTCAGTAGTGAAAAGAAAGTGAAGAAAGATTACGGGCCAGAGTCAGCTCAGTAATCAGTGTTTGCAGTTGTCAGATCAGTGTTAGAGTAAAGACTGCTCAGAACTGTCAGAAATTTTGAATCGTTGAGGTTCGAAGGTTTATTAGGGAGTCGAGAAAAAGAGATCAGATGTGGATGATAGAGTGTCTTATGTGAGAAGTTCAGTTAAGTTGTTGGTTCAGAAACAACATAGTTTGTGTACCAAGATGATCTCCTAAGTCAAAATGGTCGGACAACACCACGAGACTGAAGGATTAGCATGGAGTAATAAGACTCAATGAAACGACAATACCCCACCTTTTCTATAAGGATTGGTAAAAGTTTAAATTTCGAGGATGAACTTTTTGTAAGAGGGGAAGAGTTGTGATATCCAGATTTTCGGGTTCTAATTTCGACTGGATAAGTAGGGCCATTTTTATCGAAAATTTCAGAGGACCGTTCTTGAATTCGAAATTGGGATGCAAGTTAGATTATATGACGGGAAAAGTCATGAAATGGACAATGATGCCTTGATGGATTTATTTAGGCTTCAATTGAATTTTTTTTTGTTGAGAAGTGAACAAATTTGAGTAAAATTGAAGGGGGAAAAATAGCAAATTCGTATGCCACCTTTACCCCGCACATTAGCCTACCTAAATGCTTCTAGAAGGGGGCATAATTGTCAAAAAATGAGGGGTGGATGATAGCTGGTGGTGGCCCACGTGTAGATGACCTAAGAGAGAGAGAGAGTGAGAGAGAAAAAGAGAAACCGGTTTTCTCTTCTTCCCCTCTCTCCCCCGTCAATGTTTCTTCTTCCCCATCTCTCTTTGCTGCGCGAGGCACTAGCAAGCCGAAGACCAACGAAGACCGAGCTGCCGTCGCTGCCTCACGCTGCCATCGTCGCCAACCGAAGCCGGAGCTGCCACCACTGCTCCATGGCCGTCCGTGCGCCCTCTGCCCCCTCTCCTCCCTCTGGTTCGAACAGAACCGACCAGCAGAAGCAGAAGCAGCGATTGACGTTGCTTGAAGGAGCTACAATCGCGCCGGAGCTGCCATCGCCGCCGCACGCCGCCTTGCCGCCGTTCGCCTCTCGCTTGCCCGCCGTGTGCTGTCTGCACTTGCCCGACCGAGCTGCTGTCCATCCTTTGTTCCGCCTCTGTTCAGTCCCGTTCAGCCGCCTTCGGCCACCGCCCGACCTCCTCCGGCCACCGTCCGGCCTCACCGGAGTCCCCTCGCCCTCTGTCGGCCTTGTACAGCTTGAATCAGCGCCGGAACCGCCTCAGCCAGCCGCGCATAGAGAAGGCAGAAAATGGGTATCGCAGTGAGGTTTTGGCCCATTTTGGCCGCCTTCCCGAGCCCGGATGCTCGGCCCGCTTTGAGGAAAGTCGATCCTCGCGTTGAGCCCGTCGTTTTGAGTGAGTTTTACTCACTAAAACCTTCTTAGTTTGCTAATTACACTTAAATGTTGATTAGTGTTAATTAAGTATAATTAGGTTGTTAGATTATAATTGATTAGTGATTTTTAATTAATTGTTTTGCATGGTAGTTGTGTGATTAGTGTAATTAGATAGAGAATTGCCTATAGTATTTATTGGAAGCTTCTTGGGATTTTTCCCGTCCCTTATCGGGTGTTAATTAAGCAGATCGGGCCTAGGTGGAACTTTTAGGAATTAAATATTAATTTTCGAAATTAATTATTTAATTATTTATTTCCCGAAAATTCAATTGGGATGGCCAGTGACCGAGATTTTATGCGATGATCATGGCGCAGTCCGTTTATTTAATTGAGCTTTATATTGTGCTAAATTGAATTTATTGTATTTATTTATTTAATTTTCGAAATTAATTATTTAATTATTTATTTTCTGGAAACTCAACCGGGATGGCCGGTGACTGGAATTTCATGCTGATTGTCGTGGAGCAGTCCATTTATTTATTTGAGCTTTAATTCGTGTCGAATTGATTTAATGGTGCATTTTTAAGTTATGTTCTTAAATAATGCGGTTTTGGCTATGTGATTGAGGATTGGTCGAGTATCGGTTGTCAATATCGAAAGTGCGTTGGTAAATCACCTGGGGACTGCCCGTGACCCGGTGAATTGGAATGTCACTTGGGAAGGACACGTGGCTCAGTGATTGGATATGTCACATTGGCGAAAAGGTAGCCTTAGAGAATGCACGTGGCTCGGAGACTCGGTATGTCTTCCTGGAGAATGCACGTGGCTCGGTGACAGAGTATGGTATCGTAAAGAGGGTCGGATGGGACCATAAAGCCACGAAATCTTGAGAGGGTCGGGTGGGATCGTAAAGCCACTAAATCTTGAAAAGGTCGGGTGGGACCATAAAGCCACTAAATCTTGGAAAGGTCGGGTGGGACCGTAAAGCCACTAGATCTTGAGAGGGTCGGGTGGGACCATAAAGCCATTAAATCTTGAGAGGGTCGGGTGGGACCGTAAAGCCACTAAATATTGAGAAGGTCGGATGAGACCGTAAAGCCACTAAATCTTGAGAGGGTCGGATGGGACCGTAAAGCCACTAAATCTAAGGAATTGCTTGGTGTGGGATGAATGACCTAGAAATGGTCTGACTGACTTGGAATCGACTAGGTCGATTGATCGATGATTCGATCTGAGTGTGACTTGATGTGATTCATTGCCTTGGTTTGATGTTATGAATTGATCGATTGAATGGAAGTGACCGTGAGTGGTCTTGTTGGCGTGTAATCAATTAAGTCGATTAGATCGATGCTTTGATCTATGATGTGATTGCTTGGGTGCCTATATGATTTGTACTAATATGCAGGTGGAACCTGAGGCCAAGGTAAGTGCTCTGACTCATGTTGTGCATAGGCAGCCTGATGCAGCCCGCATTGAAGACCAGCTCTCTCGACCAAGAGATACAACTATTCTCCTGAGCTTGCGCAGTGCTGAAATTCCTGTTTGTCCTGTTTCTGTGTGCGAGTCACTCTCCCGATCCTATTGTTTGAGAAAGCCTCCCCTAGGCTTGCATCACAGCCCTAAGGTGTATTAGTTTACTAATCGGGTCTTAAGGATAGAACTTGCTGAGATGTTGTCTCAGTGGTTATTGAATAACCATTTCAGGACCTGGATAAGGAGCCTAAGGAGCATGGATCTGATGAGGAGATCCCTATTGAGGAACCCGAAGAGGAGTATCTAAAGGAGAACCCCGAGGATGATCCAGAGTAGGATCTTGATGACGTTTGCTATAGAATCAATTTTAGTAGAAACCAATCGTTTTAGTATGACTTGTATATGAACATAAGGGTGTTGGTTTTTAGGTTCAATTTCCTAGTCCTACTTGTATATCCCATTGCTTTATTGTCTGGGGATTTTTATAACTGCTTCCGCATGTGCAATTGTAAAGAAAAGGGTCGGCGGTATGTAGTCCTGGGATATCGCATTTTAAAATCGACCAAAAGTAAGGGATGTACGCGTTCTGAGGATCGGGGCGTGACAGATTATCCTCATCAATTTATCCTATTGTTCTAATTTCAAAATTCATGAACACAAGCACATAATACATAGCCTTAAAAGAAAACTAATGGCTAAAGCATAAACCATAGGAATTTTCATTACCTATCTATTGGCTTTAATTTCTCTAGAGGATGTCTTGAATTTTGGGATGCCACATATTTGACCAACTCCAGGAAAGTTTGGTCTTCCCTAAGATTGACTTAAGATCGGGATACTATCAGTTAAGGATTAAGAAAGAGGACATTCCTAAGACTGCGTTTAGGACTCGTTATGGACATTACGAGTCCTTGTCATGCCATTTGGATTGACAAATGCACCGGCTGCATTTATGGATCTAATGAATAGGGTATTTAAGCCTTATTTAGACCAGTTTGTGATTGTTTTTATTGATGATATCCTGATATATTCAAGAGGGTCTAAAGAGCATGAACAACACTTGTGGATAGTTTTGCAAACTCTGAGAGATCATAAGTTGTATGCCAAATTAAGCAAGTGTGAATTCTGGTTGGACCTGATAATATTTTTGGGGCACATGGTATTAGGAGGTGGAATTTCAGTGGACCCGGCGAAAGTTGAGATGGTAATAAATTGGCCGAGACCAACGACACCTACTGAAATACGGAGTTTCTTAGGACTTGCTGGTTATTATAGAATGTTTATTGAATGGTTTTCACGATTGGCAGGTCCTTTAATAAAATTGACCTCGGCTCCAATCTTGACTATACCAACTGGATCTGATGGTTTTACAGTGTATAGTGATGCATCTCACAAAGGATTGAGATGTGTTTTAATGTAGCATGGCAAAGGTCATAGCCTATGCATCTAGACAATTGAAACCCCATGAACTAAACTACTCAACGTATGATTTAGAATTAGCAGCTATAGTGTTCGCTTTGAAGTTATGGAGGCACTATCTGTATGGAGAGAAGTTTGAAATCTATACAAATCATAAGAACTTGAAATATCTGTTATCACAAAAGGAGTTGAACATGAGACAAAGGAGGTGGATGGAGTTGTGAAAGAATTATGATTGTGAGATATGATACCATCCAGGGAAGGCAAATAAGGTAGCGGATGCTCTTAGTTGTAAGTTAGCTATGGAGATGGCCAATTTAAGAATGGTGGAATGGAGCTTGTTAAAGTCCATAGCGGACTCAGAGTTTAAATTAAAAGTGGATTGTCTTACCGGTATGCTTAGTGCATTAAGGATTGAACCTGAAATTATTCAGAAAGTTAAGATCTTACAAGAGTTTGACTCGGAAATTATGAAAGTGAAAGATGCAGTGTCTTTAGGAAAAAGACCAGAGTTTCAAGTTTCTAAAGATGGAGTGGTAAGATGCCAAGGACGACTTGTGTTCCCGACAACGAAGAAGTAAAGAAGGAAATTTTGTCGGAGGCACATAGGAGTAATTACAGTGTTCATCCCGGAAGTACAAAGATGTACAGAAATTTGCATTAGCAATTTTGGTGGAATGGCATGAAGAAGGATATAGCTAAGCATGTTTCTCAATGTTTAACGTGTCAGCAAGTAAAGGCGAAACACCACAAACCCGCAGGACTATTGAGACCATTGGATATACCAAAGTGGAAGTGGGAACATGTAACGATGGACGATGGATGCATCATTGATCTTTGGAAGGGCATCCTAAAACGCCGTGGCAACCTCTAGATGCCTTACAACCTTTGGAAGGGCGATGGACACATCATTGATCTATGTTATGGTCTTTAGACCAAAGAAGTGTAACAGAATTAATGGCCGAGCACCTAATGGGTGAATATTTTGTTGGAAACATGTTCTATGCCCATGTAAGATCAAGATTTATTTTATAAGGAAATTGTGTCTTTGGCCATAAATTTTATAAGTTGGATTTTATTAATCTATGTTACAAAGTATTATAGTCATTTAAATTTGTAATTTAAGTACTTTGATTTGATAGGGATTTAGTTAGTTTTTAAATAAGGATAAAGCTGTTTTTTTTGGGTAATCTTGGGTTAATTAAGCTTGGGTCTTAGGCCCAAGAGTGTTGGGCCTAAGATGGGCCAAAATGGCCTGCCCATAAGCCCATGAAGGGGCTATCGATCACACGAAGGAGGGGGGGGGGAATCCGGTTTGCATGCCCTCCCCCATTTGTCCCATGGAGAGAGAGGGAGAGAGAGAGGAGGGTTCGTCAGAGAGAGAGAGAGAGGAGAGAAAGAGAAGGAAGAAAGGAAGAAAGGAAGAAAGGAAGAAGGGAAGAAGGAAGGAGGAGGGGCTGTGCGTCATCGTCCGTCGCCGCCTTGTCCCGCCGCCGTTGTGCTCGCCGTTCGCTCGGTCTAGAGGCAAGTGGGATCTCTTGATCTACTCTTGCATGCTGTGCTTAGAGTGTGTGATTGAATGGTAAAAATTTCGGAGGTTTAGAATGTGAAAATTTGAAGTTATAAGGGTGGTGCTCTAGCCTAGTGTACTGTTCTTGAGAAAACAGCTCGACCTTGGATGTTCTAGTGACTTGCATGTGATGTTCGACTTGGATTTTGGCTTTAACTTCTAAATGAAAGTTGTTAAGGACTTCTTGGAGTATAACATACTCAAATTTGGGACAAAAAAAATAAGTGAGTGAAATCGTTATTCTTTGTAGAGACTGAATCTGGAAATTTCGGTACTAGGAACAGGGGTTTCAACCGTCCATATTTAATTACCTAGGATGAATCTGACTTTTAAGTCTTCATAAAATATATTTATTTATGTCTTTCCTACAACATATTCAAATTTCGTAATTTTTGAAGTTCATTTGCCTATTTAACCAAATATGATTCAAAAACTGTGCAAGTTGGACTGTTAGAATGGTAGTGCTGTGATGCATGGTCTATACCGAATTATATGGGGATCTTTTGGTGTAGTGTTCTTCATGAAAAATATGCCTTTATGTCATGTCAATCACATGTTCGCATTTCATAATTTTTGCAGTTCATTTGGGTATTTAATCAAAAAATTTTCTGAAACCGTGTAAACATAATTGTTCGAATTTCAAAATCTGCAATGCATGGACAGTACTCAATCTTGCAAAGTTCTGTTGGCATAATGTATATGTGAGATAACTACCTTTAGGTGTTGATTATAATCTATCAAAATTTCATAATTTTTGGAGTTCGGTTATGCATTAAATTGAAAGTATCTTCGGAAATGTGTATGATGCTTCATCTGAACATTCATATATTTTCAGAAAAATAAAAGAACTTGTTTCATGTGATGTGATGTATTGTGTTGCATATATGATATCATATAGCATGGTACATAATGTCAAAAGTTGAAATAGACCTTGTTGCTATCACATCATGTGCCATGCTGATATTGAGACACAAATGTGAATATGAATGATAATGAATGAGGAGACTGTCAGAGGTGTGAACCGACAATGCCCTGGGAATGTTAGGATGCCCGGAATGGGGGGTGCCAGATGTCCTCGGGAGTTTCGAGATGCCTGGAATGTAGGGGTGCCGGAAGCCTCGGAGGTGTGTGCCGGGGGATACCTCGTGAAGCTAGTTGGGGTACGAGATGCCCGGAATGTGAGGGTGTCGGATGCCCGGAAGGGTGTGCCGGAGGTTTCTCGCGATGCCAGGTTGGGTGCGAGCGATAAAATGTGGGATGCAATTACTGGTCTCGGGGAAGAAAAAAATGTGGTGACCCGATTGAAAGATAAAAAGTTGAAATTGAATCATGCATGGTATGGTGACATGTATGCATGGCTGTATGATATAATATGATGAGTGCATGGTGGTATTGCACATAAGGCATGGATATGCATGAATGCTTGATGATGAGTGCATGGTTGTATTTGCACCTACGGCATGATGGTATATGCATGAATGCTTGATGATGTGTGCATGATGGTGTATGCACATATGGTATGATGACATATGCATGGCTGCAAGGTAAGTTATGCTTGGATGCATGAATGATACGTGCTTGTTTATGATGCCTTGATTGTTCTGTTTGATGCATTGAGTAGTTTAATGGATCTGTTACCTGCTGAGTGGTTGTACTCACCCCTTTGGGGACCGACATTTCAAATTAGAAAGATGCCTCTCCCTCCGGTCACGCGGGGCACTTTTTACGGCCTTCCATCTGACGTGGAGGTCGATTGTATGGAGCTTGATTGTGCCACCATCCCTGGTTTGACGTTCATAGGGGTTTGGGTGTTGGTGATGTATGATGTGGGCCTGGCTGGGGGCCCGGTCATCAAGGAGTTCTTGTCTATCCACGTTCGTCGTGACAGAGTGATGTTGGGGATGTTGCCGCCGCCACCGCCTGATGCACCAGGATGGGTGTGATGGCCCGCGTGAGGAGTGGGAGCTGACGTTTTTTTGGGATAGTCGACACTTGTAGATGGAGGGTTATACATGATCGATATAGGGGGTTGAGATCTCTCTTTTGAGCTGTAGCCAAGTTTAGCTAAAAGTCTTGGCTTTTTGGTTGTACTGACCTAAGATGTCCATCTTAAAAATGTAAATAAAAGTGGCTTGGCTTTATGTTTTCCTTTGATGTGTAGTTGGTGTGCATTGTACCATCAGTAAGAGAGTAGAGGGATGGTGAGACTCGTCTTTAATTTCGCTATGAGCTGTGCTAAACTCTTTTAAAAAAAAAAAGAAGCCTAAGGACCTCGGTCCTTCTTTAAACCCTTTTATATCAAAGATATGTGACTGGTATTCATTAGATAGAGCAATAAGTATCTGTGACGACCTTAGTTGTTTGGGGGTGCCACAAGCATATCAGTAGAATTTGCAAATGAGAATAGCTTAAGGAATAGAATAGAGTTCCCTTTCTCATCTCTTTTTCTCTTGTTGGAGTCATGTTCATTCTCATTCACAGCAGGGCTCTTTGCCATTGCCGCCGCCACCTTGAGGCTCCTTGATATGGCAGTTTCATTGTTTCTTGAATCTTTGGTTGCTTCATTTTCGATAGCCATGCCACCGTACTTGGGACACAAATCTATTATGCAACTTCATTATTTGTATATATATATATATATATATAGAATTGCCTCGAGAGTTTAAAAAAAAAAAAATTAGCTTGCAAGTGTTGTCTTCAGGGATCCCGATTATATATGATCATGATATGAAGTTTTCACCACCAACTCTTCTATTATATGCACACTCAAAAATTGATTGTCCAACAAGCAAAGCATGGTACCACGAGTCGCTCTCTCTTTCGATTGAAGACTTGTAGCCCAACATTTCTTATCCTTAAACTCAACACTTCCGCCACGATAACATCCTCCTTTATCACACTTGGCACATCAAGGCGTTACTCAATCTCTACATTCTGACCCTTCAAGTCGTAGTGATCTTCATAGAATCCACAGGGTGTTCCACAACTTTAAACATTGTTGCACGAGTTTCAACCCCAAAAAGAAAAGACCTACATCCTAATACATAACAAATACTAACGCGCTAAAACTAACACACCCTCACAACATCCCATAAAATTTACACCCAAAAGATCATAACCTAAGCTCTGATACCACAAGATGTCACACCCCAAAATCAATAAGAATGGGGGATGACACCGCTGTCCTTCCACTCAAAGGATGCAACCTCAAAGTTCCCAAAATCCAACTTTTAAAAGTCCCCACATCCATATCACTCTCGTACCTACTCATCGTTAATCGAGGGACCTATAAAACATTGGAAAATAGAGGGGCGAGCAACCACGGCTCAGTGAGTAGTGCATCTCTTCTAAGCAGATCGAGCACCCACTATGCATATTTATAAAATCAAATCGTAACTCTTTTAACTCAAATCTAGGATATAACAAAACATACAGTAAAATGAATAAGTTACATACGCTTCAACATAGCTATATTTATAGCAAAAATAATCATTTCATAATAACATCGAAATAAACATCACTGATCTAATCCACTGATTAATCTCATTAATTCACACACCAATGGTCCATTCCATTGGTTAATCTCATACCACACCAAACCCAAACATATAACAAACCTTCAAGGCCAAAATATAACATTTCTTACTTTAACACAATATGTTAAAAGCAAAAATATTCAAGATAATAATAGGCAAATGACAATGGTCTAACCCATTGGTCAATCTCAGAAAACATGTATCAATGGTCTATTCTATTGATTAATCTCATCAAACCATACATTAATAATCTAATGAAATTACACGTCGATGGTCCATTCCATCTACTAATCTCAAATTACACGTCGATGGTCATTCTATCAACCCAACTCATATTACATGTCAATGGTCCACTCCATTGACCAATCCATTACTCAATATCAAACCATGGTCACAATACAACGCCTGGTGACAAGACGACCAAGATTCCCCCCTAGCAAGGTCTCCACTTATTATTAGCCAGTGGCTCGGCCCACAAGAATATTTTAGAATAGTATGCCCATACCCACAAGCGTCTTACTGGGCTCACAGCGATATTGAGCATTCCCATCAATCCAAAACAACACCATCCATAATTCTCAAACCAAATCCATAAAACATTTCATATATCACGAAAAGATTTCGACACGCAACTTATCCGCCGGAAATACTTTTCATAAAACATTTTCAAATAATTTCAAGACCCATCTCAATAAATCAATTTCAAATCAAATACATTTCAAAAAGCTTATCACAAATCAATATCTATATAACCTTCCATAAATCATCTCAAAGTCGAGCTTTTCGTGAAATGGTTTCACAAACGCAAAACATGTAATATTTCTCAACTCCGTTCATCAAAATAGAATATATATATATATTCATAAAAAGTTCTCACACTATTTTCAAATATCAAAACTTAGTAAATGCCCGATCCAACCTTTATGCAATAAACATGCTCATTTAGGACTCATAAAAATATTAAATCTTTATCATTTTGAAGACATGAGCTTATAAATTCTTAGAAGAGATAGCAACACTCACTTGAAAAAGTTAAAAATCAACTACGACGCTCACTCGAACCAATGCACTCGGATCCTTAACAATTAACGGAAAAACAATATCAAAAGGCCAAGTAAAAAGGATGTTCGCATAACGACTCGTCTATACTAGGCCTATTTGTCGATAAAACGACACCTATGCGCCACGAAAGCTCACATTTATCGAAAACCCATCGATTTCCCGCTAGCCACAGCCCATGCACCAACTTTGTTGCGCCATAACTTCCTCCACAAAATTCCGTTTCAAGCTGTCTTACAGTCTTCAGAAAGCTCTCTTAACATACAACAACAACCCCAACTCAACCACCCCAAAACAGTACCGAAAACAACAACAAAAAAGCTCGAAGCTACTGTTCGCTACAGTACCAGAATGCGCCCCCAACTTCAAAATTCCGTTCCGAACAAACTACAAGCTCAAATCACGATCCGTAAGATGCTATAGCTTCACAACATCCCAAATTTCTACAAAAATATGCAGCTCAACGGCTCAAAAATCATACTTCGCCGCTTGATTTTCCCAAAATTCCGAATTTCAAGCCCTAGGTCCAAAATTACTCCAATTGAACGAAGGGGGAGCACGAGTGCTTACCGAGCGTTGCGTTACGTAGTTAATGTGGCTTGACGAGGTTCCCATGACGAGAATGCGTGAAGCCCCTCTTTTTCTTCTTCTTCTTCTTCTTCTTCTTTTTTTCTCTCTTTCTTTTTCTCTCTGTGTTCGAGCGCTCTGCCATCCCTTTCTCTCCCCTTCTTTCCTTCTCTCTTTCCCTTTTATCTCCTCCTTTTTCTTTTCTTTTTTCCTTTTTTTTTTGTCTTTTCTTCCTCTCTCTCTCTCTCTCTCTCTCTCTCTCTCTCTCTCTCTTCTCTTTTTCCTCTTCCGAAAACTCTCGATTCCTCTCTCTCTGCTGAAGCTTTTACCTTTTCTTTATTTTTTGACTGGGTCAAAACCCATATTTTACACAACAGAGGGTAAGCGTGAGCAATCACAACAAGACTGCATCTTTACTTCTAAATGGCTTACTAAAACATCACATACGAGCTTTATTTATAGAGCATTGAGAGACACAACTAAAACCCTGATTGCCTCTAACAATTGACTCCAAACATAACTAACATAGCTTTGACAGCTCCTAAATGTCATTGACAGACAGACTCGCATTCACATCTACCTCACAATACATTCACATTTACAAGTCCTAAGTCACAAACATTTGGCATATTTACAGTTATTCACTTATGTAGTACATTCACTTCGACATGCTGAGAACTCATTGCTTCCCATGCTTGTGCCTTGGGTGGTTGCACCATCTCTCTGCACTGATCTATCGATTAACTGGATATCCCAACCCTCATCTCTTCGGTAGCCACAATATATTTCCGGAACATGTGCAACTTTATGATAGTGATCATCTTGTCCACCTTGCACAAGCTTCTTGACGAGCTCATCTGGCATATCGAAAATCTCCAGCACTTTCAGCTTTGTCAGGTGTTCAACACCTGATGGAAGATTCTCTAGTAAGTTGCAACGCTGAATGACAAGCTTCTCAAGAAAAGGCATTACTCCCTTCTCCACTTCTATGCACCTGAGTTTGTCAAGAAGGTCCAGAACCAGAATATTTAGCTTCTTAAAGCCTTTTGCTTTAAAGCACAGTGAGCTTCCTTCATAAACCTGACACAACTCGAGATGCACAAGATTGGGCAGATTTTCAAGAGACACAAGAGGGTCATCCTTTAGGCGACTGTACCTCAGGTTCAATTTCATCAGGCTACTGAGAGAGGGTAGCCAGCGTGGTAAAGCCCCCAAGCATCCTTCTAAGTACATTCTCTCAAGGAATGGAGGTGGACTAGAGAGGTGTTGCAGATCAATAATCTCATCTTCATCAACAGAAGCTATGGATATTGCTTGAAGCCTGGTTAGTTTGGAGATTGACGAGCACAAATCCCTTCCATCTTCGTTTTTAGCTTTCAGAATGGCCAACCTATCCAGTTGTGTCAACATTCCAAGCTCTCGCATAACACTGCAGCTATTCGCGTCATCTGCCTCTATATAGCAGACCTTTTGAAGGGATTGCAAAGCCCCTATCCCTCGAAGGGCCTTAAAGCCAACTCTGAAGTTTAAATAGGGCATATGTTTATAGCGATAAACAAGGAGATGATGAAGTCGTCGAAGTTTCAAAATGTCAACAGGCAATTCAGTGACATTTGTGTGCTTAAGGTCTAGAGTCTCTAAGTTTTTAAGCTTCACGATAGAAGTTGGAACCGTACTAACCTCAGTGCCCCTGAAACTTAGATATCTCAGATAACACCAATCAGCAACTTGAGCAGGGAACCTTTTTAAAGGAGCCGCTAGTATATCCAAAACATTGAGCAGTTTCATATCACTAGCAAGAACTTTATTCATAAATGATCTCTCCATCCCAAACATATATAAAGAGCGAAGTTGAGACAAGGACCAGTTCTGTTGCAGAGCTCGCAGGGTTTTCTGTAATGACAGGCGACAGACTTTGTCTGGCTGTTCAAATTTTTCTTCTTTGGCTATTTCTGCAAACCCCTGGTTGGTCGACTTGGAAGTGACAATGTCCCACAGAAAATCATGGATGCGGCAATAACTGACAGACCCATAACTTCGTCTAGCGGCCACCTCAATCAGGTTTCTGTTCAACAGCTCCATGAAGTAGTCCTCAGCAACTTCCTCGAGAGTCTTTCCTTCTTTCTTTTCAACAAATCCTTCAGCGATCCATAACCGAATCAGTCTCTTACACTTAATGCAGCGACCCTTGGGAAATAAACTTAAGTGCAAGAAGCAGGATTTCAGGTAGTATGGCAGATCATTAAAGCTAAGCGAAAGAACTCTCTTCAAGTTTTTGAGTTTGTCATCGCAGTCAATCTCTGTATCAAGACTATGACGAACCGATTCCCATTCATCTATTCTGTGCTTGTCTTTTGTAGCCAAAACACCACCGATAGCCACTATAGCAAGCGGCAGTCCTTCACACTTTTTTCAAATAAACTCACAGGTCTTCTCCAGATGGGAAGGGCATTTACTCTCCTGAAATGTCTTCTTGCAGAAAAGCATCCATGACTGTTCCACTGGCAAAGGCTCCATCTTATAGACCTTCCCCTCGAATTCTCGACAGGAGGTGTGTGCTAGATCATAATTCCTGTTTGTGATGATTATTCGGCTGCCACACATGTCGTTAGGCAGTGAATGTTTGACAGCATCCCATTCGTCTATCCTCCATGTGTCGTCTAGAACAACCAAATACCTCACTCCTCGCAGCAAGTCCTTGATTAACATCGTCAGCCAGTAAATATTCATGGTGTCTGCACCACAAGGAATCGGTTGTTTTATCACTCACGATTTGCTGATGTATGTCCTGGAGGAGCTCTCCTATATTTGGAGAACCAGAGAAATTGATCCAAGTACATGCCATGAAATGTTTCTTGACCTCTGGATCTTGATAAACTTCATTTACCAGCGTGGTTTTGCCCAGTCCTCCCATCCCAACGACTAAGATAATTTGCGGCCTAGAAGTGCCCTCAACCAACCACGCAACCAGCTGCTTCTTCTGTTCTTCAATGCCCACAAGCTCATTTTTGTCTGAAAAACAGTCTTTACCTCGATGTTGATGCCATGTGTTGTCAGAGTAATTGGAGCCTGGGCCATGTTCAGCTTTACTGAACTTGTGCCGTAGCCTCTGGTATCCATCACATAAACTTTTGATTCTGGAGTTGATGTTCCGTATCTGCGAAATGGTCCGATATCGAGCTTTCATGTTCTTCACACAGCAAGATATCCTACCGAAGAGACCAGCAAACCCAACCCCATGATCATGCTCCCAGAGAAGCTTGAACTCGTCGAGAGCATCTTCAGTGACATCTGCAATCTCTCTCAGCTGCTTTACCCATTCCTTGACTTCCTCATCGCTCTCTTCCAGGGAATCTGCGACCCTCAGTGATGCACTTATGCACTCCAGCTGTCCTCTCACTGAGCGAACTTCGTCCTCAGCATCTCTGAAGAATTGCACTTCATTGTCCAGAAAATTTGTGAGCTTCCCAATGAGGAAGTTCACGGCAGCTTCTGCCATGCTCTAATTGTGCGTGTGCAGAAGTAGTGGATTATAACGCTGGCAGGATCTTTTACATTGTTGCTCCAAAAGTTGGGGAGTTCAGCGTGGAAATGGTGAAACGTATGATGTCCATGGTGAACTTTAAATTTTGTTTCTCTTTCCTGAGCAAATTATATTTTATAGTCCTTTTTCCAACTACCGACATTATTATTTACTCCTACCAACTATTCAATTTTCTGATTTCTTTAGAAGTACTTAGTGCGAGAGTTTATGAATGTTTCGATCTTTCAATGAAGTAACTTGGAATACATTCGGTAACTAGATTTGCACTTCTGTTTTCTGTTTTTGGAAACAATTAACCTGGTTCTATACAGAAAATCAGGCAACCCGCTGCGAGTTTTGTATAAAATGACATATCCACGCTACTAGAATATATCATTTTAGCATTTCCATGAACGCACAATTAAATTGGCCAGCTGTGAGTTCCAAATAATTTTTGCTAGTCCAGTTTGTTGAATCTATTTTGCGGTCTATCCCGCTTGATGTAGGCATTCCGATAATGCACCATAGGCTTTCTCAAGCTCGCATTTCTACGTAAAAAGTTTGGGATGAAGTTAGGTTTGAGCTGATGAAACCGCTTAAGATCGGGTCAGATGTTACAAATTGCTGGTCAAGACTTTCACAACTGTCACCTTCTCTAGACCTCAAGTTGAATGATCCTCTCCTTGATCCCGAAGAAAACCCAATTAGCACATAAATAGTATCGACACTAACATGAGATACGCGATATGATACGACATGACACACTGACGCGTTATTATTATTTTTTTTTTAAAGAAATCCACCCGTTGTATATTAAATGTGTCTATATATATATATATATATATATATATATATATTCGGACTTCTTTTTTACTAGGTGAAAGAAGTGGTGGGTCGCACTTTGTTTTAAAATAAGGAAAGGGTTGAAAAGTCGAAAGGAAAAGAGAAAAAGTTAGTGGGCTGTGAACCCTCACTCTTTTAAGGAGGAACAAAAGTAGTTCGGGAAAGAGAGGAGACGAGAAGAAGAGAAGAAGAAAGAAAGGGAAGAGATAAAAGAAGGGTTTTTGACCTAGGGCTTGAAATTCAGAACTATTGGAGATTCATATATATAGAAATGATAGCTTAGGGTGTTGTGGAGCCATAGAATTTTACATATCTTGATTTGAGCTTATGGTTTGTCTGAAACAAAATTTCAAAGTTTCCTGCATATGATGAATAGTGTGTCTTACAACTTCAGGCCCGTATTTTGTCGATTTTCAGCTTGATTTTTGGAATGGCCAAGTTGGGTTCCTTGTAGTTTATTGAAAGAGCTTTCTATTAACTAGAAGTGTTGGAAAAATCTTCTTGAAGTGTTTTGAAGTTGACAAAACGTTTCTTTCGATCTGTCTCGAAGGTTTTGCGGACTCTTCTATTTAAAGTCTGAAGACCTCTGGACAACCAGACTCAAAACTCAAAGTCTATCCTCATTGACAGTCTCTAATCCGTTGAAGAATGGTTATCTAGATTTGGATGATTTGTTAAGGGAATGACCTTATCAACTGGAGAAGACCTCGTGGCTGGAGAAGACATAACGGAATTCTTGATTGATCGAGATTGACTCGATGATTGAAGATCCGATTATTGTCTGGATATTCTTGGAAGGTTTTACTTATGGAAACCGAGATCCTGATTGTATGGGTGAGCAGGATTGATGGGCTATCGACACGTTCCTTTAATAGCTTGATTAATCTTCTTAATTGATTCCGTCCAACGGGTAGATTGGAGGAATTCCTTTGGTAAGTGCCAACGAGTATGATGGCATGAAGGAGTATATATAGAAGACGTACTAAAGTTATTGAGTGTGTGCGCGATAGAAAAATTCCAAAGTCTGAAAGCTTCCTGTTGTTTAGACAAATTCTTTGAGTGAATGATTGTATTCAAAAGAGAGTCTATATTAGTAAGAGACCTTGAAGAGGTGTAGTAGAACATCTACACTGTGGAATCAAGGAAGAGCTATGGTGTAACTTCTCTTTTGATCATAGTGGAATCCAGCCGATTGGCTGTCAATGCGGAAGAGTGGACGTAGGCTTAGAATAAGCCGAACCACTATAAACCTTGTGTTTAATCTTCTCTTCCCTTATCTCAGTCTTACTTTGATCGCTGATTGTCTCAATTCTATTAACTGTCCAGTATTGTGCGATTAACGAGAAAAATATTTTGTATACCTATTCACCTCCCTCTAGGTGCTTATACTAGCTACATCAAGAAGAACGTTTGAAACGAGGTTTGTGGAAAGAGTTATGGCGTGATAAAGTTTCACATTCAAACTCCATGTAACGAACAGCTTGAATAATTGTTTTAGACACGTGATTTGTTGACGCATGGTAGTTATTTTGTTAACATTTAAACTTAGTTTAGCTTAACCCTAGTTGAGATAGTAATTTACTTGGTTTTGATGCTATTTCTCGCTTATATGATAGGAATGCAAGTTCAGTGATTTGAACGAGCCTTTTGGTATGGAGCATATCCATACGAGTAATACTATATCTTCTTTGGTTTGGTAAAACCCATGCTTTGATGTACATATTTTGAATTGAAAAGAGTGCTTTTGTTACATAAAGCGAGATCGAATATGCACTACCTCTTAGTTATTTAAGAATGGTTTGAGAAGCATATTATAAAATGTTTCATGACAGGTTACGCATGTGTAATTGCTTTACAACTAGTTTATGGAGAGGTTTATGTATGATTTGCAAAATGGCTGAGAAATGGTAGATGGTTATGTTACGAAATGTTATTTGTTTGGTTTATGAAATGATATGAGAAATACTTTATGAGAAAGTATTTTTATCTGATGAATTGAGTTGCAAAAGTTTTTGGTGATATATGAAATGATTTCTGGATTTGGCTTTGTAGATTGTGGAGCATGTTGTAGATTGGTATTGATGTTCAATATTATTGTGAGCCTAGTAAGGGGCTTGCGGGTATGTGCATACTGATCTAGAATATCCTTGTGGATTGAGCCACTAGCTAATAATAGATGGAGACCTTTGCAATGAGGGAATCTTGGTCATTTTGTCATCGGGCATTGTGTCGTGACTATGGTTTGATATTAAACAAAACATTGGACGATGGATGAACCATTGATGTGTAGTTTCATATGAGATAAATCAATGGAATAGGCCATTGACGTATAACATAAGATTAATCAATGGAATTGACCAATGATTCGTTTATTGATGAGATTGATTAATGGATTGGACAATTGATATTTGTTATGATAGTATTAATTTAACAAGATTTTTTTTAATACAAACAATATAACTCATTTATATTTTGTATGCATATTATATAGTGAAATTGAGATAAATGATTTTTTTATATTGCTTTGTAAAATGTATGGTAGGTACTCGATCTGTTTAGAAGATATGTACTACTTATTGAACTTGTGGTTGCTCCCCCCTCTCCTTCCCAATCTTTTGAGGTCTCTTAGTTAGTGTCCATTAGAGTGAGATTGATGTTGATGGGGACTTTTAGGAGTGACATTTGGGTGGTTAGAGGATGCGTCCTTCCATCATCTGCTTTTTCATAGTTTTGAGGTTCGTAGTAGAAGTGAATTAACAGAGGACCCGTGGGATTGCTGACGTTACTGCTCGAAAACGAATAGGGACTGAAGTCGCTTGAATCTACCTATATCTTGTACCATGTTCTGAATGGATAGGCGTCAAACAATATGAGGCCATGGTTCGTCTTCGTTGAGAGTAACGAGCGCAAACTCCACATCCTTGGATTTAAAAACAATGGTCTCGTGAAGAATGGTGTGGATGCGGCAGGCCATGATTCTTCCATTGGTGCTTGTATCAACCACCTGGATAAAGTTTTTCAGCAGAAGCTTTTTCAGGAACTCGTTGGCTTGCTCAAGTGCCCTCTTCCCGACTGCTTGATGAATCCTTCCGCCATCCATAACCGAATCAACTGGGAGCACTGTATTGGATAATAGGGCGGGAAGATGCTCAAGTAGAGAAAACATCATTTGAGATCATATTAGAGCATGTTAATGCTGACTGAGAAAATTCTCTTCATCGTTTGGATTTCGCCTTGGTTATCTACTAGTGCTTTACGAAGTGTCGCATTCCTCCTTCCATTCGGTTAGATCAAGAGGTTTCGTGATGAATAGGCCACTAACTGCATTGATTGCAAGTGGCAATCTCCCACACATCTTCAAGATTTTCTCAGAAACTTGGGTGTCGCAACCTACTCTCGGGTGTAGAGAATAGGTTTAAGGGTATTGCCTAAAGGACGGGCCTAAGGCCCATGATTAGAAGTGGGATCTCTTAAGCCCATACCCCGCGTGACATTAGGATATTCTTAAAAATTTCATAAAAAGGAGTCGCCACTAGCTTATTGGGGTCGGCTAGAAACCAAGTGAGGCATGAGAGTGTATCTCACTTCCTACGCAACCAGAGAATCTAGGGTCAATGACTTGATTATAATAATTGATCAATTAGTGCCCTTTCGGTACCTAATCTTGTTCATTTTAACAAAATGATTTCTTTGGCAGACAATTTGAATTGATTTCATACCTATCCACTAACATGTGAGGTGACCATGAAAGTAACGATCATAGCTACCAAAGTCCTAATTGCAGTAAAATTAAATATGTGCAATTAAACATAAATAGGTATACAAATAAAATATGCAACATAATTAATATAAGAGCAAATAAAGGTCTAATTATACTAAAAATGCAAAACATGGTAATTCCTAACCAAATCCCATCATTTCTGGATTTTAGAAATTTTTTTGTAAAATAAAAATAATTTTTTTTAAATTTTTTAATAATAATAAAATAATAATTTTTTAATTTTTAATTTTTTTTGGGTCGGACCGAGTCAGGTACGGTCAGATCGGACCCCGGGTCTGACTCGGTTAGGGGCGAGTCGGTCAGACCCACCCAGGTTTAGCCCAATGGGGCCGAGCCGAACTAGCCCGCTCAAAGGATAAGGCCCAACCAGCCTTGGTCGGGCCTTTCTTTGGTTCGGATTGGGGCCTAACCAGTGGGCCCAATCTGGTCCAATCTCTTTTATTTTAAAAAATGAAGCCCACAACAAGCCCACAAGTCCAAAAGCCTAAAAGCCTAAAACCAATCCACACCATTCAAAGCCTTACCCGGCCTGGTGGCTGCGACTCGACTCGTACCTCCTCTCCCTAGGGTTTGCTGGCGGCATCGAGGAGGGCAGCTACGATGAGCGGTATCGGCGGTTGCTGGAGATGGCTGGGAGGTAGCGGCTTACTCTTGAAGATGGCGGCAACGTAGAGGCGGCACCGGGTAGGAGGGCGAGGCAGCGAGGCAAGGGCGGCAGGGATGGCGGCGTAAGCTCACAGATGAAATGGTGGCGCAAGCTTGTAGGCGAGGAGGAACTCTGACGGCTAACGGGGCGACGGCTGACTCGGGTGGAGCAGCGATGGCGCAAGGAGGCTCGAACGGCATCGGAGAGAAACCCCCCATTTCTCGTCTCTGGTCCTCTCTCCCTCTCCCGTTTCTTCAAATCTGGGTTCCAGGGAAGACGGTAGTGAACGGCGTCGAGATCTGTAGGGACGAGCATCGACGACGATGGCGGTGACAATGGCGACAACGACGGCGAGGTGGCAAGTAGTGTTGGAGGACGGTAGCATGGCTTGAGGAGGTTGCTGGTGGAACGGCAGCAAAGCAGAAACAAGGGGCAGTCTGCGTGGAGGACAGCAGTCTCAGCTACTAGCGCGGCAGTCGTCGCGGCTACAAGTCAAGGTGAGGCGGAGGCGAAGCAGGTCACGGGATTCGGCGCTAGGCGGTCACGAACGGCTGGCGTTTGGTTGAGGCGGCAAGGAGGGCAGCAGCTTAGATGGCGTCTGGTAGCGTCGCCACTACCCTCCTCCCTTCCGTTTCTTCGGATCTGGGTTCCAGGGTGGACGGCGGCCAACGGTGTTAATTGAGTGGCTCGTCGGCGACAATGGCGGCGGCACAGCTCCCTCTTTTCGAGCTTTCCCTCTCTCTCGAGCTCTCTCTATGTTCATTTTCTCCCGCTCTATTCTCAAGGTTCCTCGAGCTCTCTCCCTCGCTCGAGCTCTCTCTTTTTCTTCTTGTCTCTGGTTTCTGCTTCTTTCTTCTCTCACTTGAGCTCTCTCTCTCTCTCTCAAGATCTCTCTCTCTAGCTCCCCTCCTCTCTCTTCGAACTCTCTGCTTCTAGGTTCTACTTATCTCTCCCGTTGTCTCCCTCAATTTCCCTCCCTCACCTTTTGTTTTTTTGCTGTGTCTTTCCTTTTTCTCTTTTGTAGGAAACCCGAGCTCCTTAAGGTCAACGGTCGGCCTACCTCGCTAGCCTGTCGATGTCCTACTTGCGATCCCGTGGATATCGCCGGATCCTGATCCTCCTGCTCCTCTTGCTGCTATGCTGCTGCCAATTCTGCTGCTTTGCTTTCTTTCCATTTCCAGCTCTTTGTTTTCACAGGTTTTCGCGCGAGACTAGCAGGAAGAGAAGACTAGACGTGGGCTGGGCCACGCGCGCGTGAGAGAAGGGAAGAGGGAGGCCGGTTGGGCCGACAAGGGAAGGAGAGGCTGGGCCGATAGGACGACCTGTACGCGAGGGGGAAAGGGAAAAGAGTCGGGCTGGGCCGAGCTCGACCCGACCCCTAAGCTTTTTTCTTTTTTCTTTTTTTTTGTTGTTTTTGTTTTTGTTTTTGTCTTTTTTTAGTGACTAATTCCTAATTTTGTATGCGATTAGGTTCTAAATAAATTGGTAAAATTTAGGTGTCAACAACTAACTCACTTTGAATGGGAGCTCAAAGAGGTTGCATTCAAAGACAAAAGACACCTAAATTATTTCGATGGTAGAGAGACCCTAGATGCATAGGCACACGTTAGGTCGACGGAAAGAACTCATAACTAAGGAAGCGCGTCATGTCAATAAGAAGAAGAAAGACTCTAGGTTACAAAAGCACACCGTGTCGTAAGAAGGACTCCGGGCTACCAAGCTCTCCGGGCTACAAAGCTCACCGTGTCATAGGAAGAAAGACTCTGGGCTATAAAGCTCTCCGGGCTACAAAAACTCTCCGGGCTACAAAGCACACCGTGTCATAGAAAGAAGGACTCCGGGCTACAAAAGCTCTCCCTGTCCGGGTTACAAAGCTGTCCGTGTCATAGGAAGAAGGACTCCGGGCTACAAAGCTCTCTAGGCTACAAAAGCTCTTCGGGCTACAAAGCACACCGTGTCATGGGAAGAAGGACTTCGGGCTATAAAGCTCTCCGGGCTACAAAAGCTCTCTAGGCTACAAAGCTCACCGTGTCATAGGAAGCAGAACTTTGGGCTACAAAGCTTTCTGAGCTACAAAAGCTCTTCGAGCTACAAAGCTCTTCGTGCTACAAAGCTCACCGTGTCATAGGAAGAATGACTCTGGGCTACGAAGCTCTCCGAGCTACAAAAGCTCTCCGGGCTACAAAGCTCACCGTGTCATAGGAAGAAGGACTTCGGGCTACAAAGCTCTCTGGGCTACAAAGCACACCACGTCATAGGGAGAAGGACTCTGGGCTACAAAACTCTCCGGGTTACAAAGCACACCGTGTCATAGGAAGAATGACTCTAGGCTATAAAGCTCTCCGGGTTACAAAAGCTCTCCGGGCTACAAAGCATACCATGTCATTGAAAGAAGGACTTCAGGCTACAAAGCTCTCCGGGCTACAAAAGCTCTTCGGGCTATAAAGCTCTTTGTGTCATAAGAAGAAGAATGAGAGGAATGAGATCTTACCGTGTAACAACGGGTTTCGACCGGGTTGAAAATGCATGATTTGAGGAAAACCAATGAACCTTTGTAAATGGCATGGTTTAAGGTTGACCATGAACCTTCGGAGACGACATGGTTTAAGGCTGACCATGAACCTTTTGAAAATCGCAGTTTAAGGATAAACTCATAAACATTTTTAAAACATGGTTTAAGGATAGACCCACTAATTGTGTGGTTTAAGGACTGACCCATGAACCGTGTGTTTTAGAATGGACAAAAGATCTCACCGTGTAAAAACGGGTTTCGACTGGGAGGGAGGTCTCACCGTGTACGAACAAGTTTCGATCGGATATGATAGTCTCATCGTGTATGAATAGGTTTCAACTGGGAGGGAGGTCTCATCATGTACGAACGGGTATCGACGGGATATGATAGTCTTATCGTGTACGAATGGGTTTCGACCGAGTATGATAGTCTCACCGTGTACGAACGGGTTTCGACTGGGAGGGAAGTCTCACCGTGTACGAACGGGTTTCGACCGGATGATAGTCTCACCATGTATGAACGGGTTTCAACTGGGATGAGGTCTCATTATGTACGGACGGGTTTCGATCGGATGATAGTCTCACCGTGTACGAACGAGTTTCGACCAGATATAATAGTCTCACCATGTACGAATGGGTTTCAACTGAAAGGGAGGTCTCACCGTGTACGAACGAGTTTTGACCGGGTATGATAGTCTCACCGTGTACGAACGGTTTTTGACTGGGTAGTATGACAAGTGTGGTTTATGGATGAATCCACCAATCTTAGAAATGACATGGTTGAAGGCTAACCATAAACCTTTGGAGATAACATGGTTTAAGGTTGATCATGAACCTTTGGAGATGACATGGTTTAAGGCTAACCATGAACCTTTGATTTTTAGGGAAGCACTTGCTAACCCATTGAAAACTGTATGACTTCAATGAGGAATTCTGTCAAACTCAACTTGAGCATATGTCATTAGAGACGTCATCAAGAGATGTATTGGCAATATTACAGTATTAATTGAACAAGCTAATCAAGCTAAGTCCAACTATTTTAGAAAAACATTCGATGTCAATCAGCATCATGTGGTGCAAAATTGTCATATTGTTTGGGAATTTATCATTAATCATCAAATTCTCTAGAAGTCAAGTTCTTATCAGAATGGCTACGACTTGTGAAAAAGGCTCATTAAGCATGCCGAACTAGAGTTTCTTAGTCAGAAAGGGTTTCTCACACACTCTTGATAAAATGACTGCTTGATCCCATCTATTTGCATGGGAAGTAATTGATTGCTCAGGGTATCTCACATAACCCGTGTCAAAGGCTTTTGGAAACATTCGCAATGAGTACAATCTGATCGATCACAAAGGTCTTTTGAAAGGACCGCAATATAGGCTCGATTAGTGCTTACACAAAAGAATTATTGCTTTTAGGCCAATAAAGGAACATTTGTCGCTATCTTCATCGAGTTTACAAGTCGAAAACTTGGAAGATAAGACAAGATAGAATTACCTCAACTCCTTCAAGAAATAGCTTCTTTGTGACATTCTCATTTTCACTCAAACCATCCCAATCAGAAGAGACTTCGGAAGAGGGTTGTAATCTTAGCTCGAGAGAGGCTCGAAAGGCTTAATATTTTCAAGAGGATTTTCAAGAGTTGGTGATCATCATGGCATCGTGATCAAGTCACTCGATCTTTCGAAATCATTTGACTTTTGGAACACAGCGCATCTCGAAAGTCCATTGACTAATCATTTCAACATGGGAGCTTTGCTCCATTTCTAATTTCCTTTGCACTTGCGATGATTTTTCACGCAGGCTTTTTGACTTTGATAATTTCTTTTTCACATAAGATGCAGCCTTTTAGCTCTTTTTCTTAATGAGCATTGGCCTTGCTTTTACCAGGCACACTGCTTTTTCATACCCCCTAGTTTGTCAAACTTTTTGCTCTTTGAACTTTTGTAGCTCTTATGACTTTCGAGATGCTTTTCACATTTTCTCGTGATTGTCAATTGTATTTGGTCAATTCTTATGCCTTGCCCTAGTGAAGAGAGATGATCACCACTCGGGGTTCAAAAATGAATAATCATGTGCAAATTGATTAAAGCAATGGGTATCAGTGTTTGGGTAGAGAAGGAAATGCTCTACTTCACTTTGGGACAAGTCAAGCTCTTATAAGAATTCCTCTAAAAATATCACCAGAAGATTGATGCAAGTGAAAGTAATAGAATCTTTCTCAATCTTTCGCTCTACAACATGATTGTAACCCTTTATGCTGTCCCAATGGAGGGTCGTTCTCGACAAGGGTACCTTGAAGGATCATCTTTTTTTAGTCCAAAGGGGTAGCAAGAGATTAGTACAATGCTTGGGATTGATGAAGGAAGCGCCTTTATCATTTCGATCTTTGTGCTCAATGCGAATGAATCATTTGTCCTAAGAGAATGTTGTTTTTCACTCAACTCTCAAAAGTGTTTGAAGGATGTGTTTGGAAATGGGTTTACCTTTCTTCATCATAAGCACCTCTTGTTTGGCATGGTTAACATCTCCATTTCACTCTACCGAGACCGTCTGAGTAGATCAATCTCCATGGGGAAATTTGATTTAAAATGAATAATCCACAAAACAAGAAAACAATTTTGAGATAAAAATGATGCTCAAAAGGTTTGTAGAAAGGTTTTTTTTTTTTTTTCAATTATTCACTTTTTTTTTGCCTATGGTCAAAAAGGTTTTTTTTTTTTTTTTTTGGTAATGGAAATTCTCATTTTTTTTACTTTAAAAAAAAAAAAAAGAGAAGAAGGGTACTTACCTGCAGCATGGTGACCTCATAACCCTGTAAAGAATGTAAAAGAGTATGTAAGTGCAAAAATCCTTAGGGGTTGAAATGTTGGAAACGATACATTATTACCCTTCATTCGCTTTCATCTTTTGGGCGCTAACATCTCTTGGATTTACCTTCATGGATATTTGGTAACTTGGCATTACCCTTCACTTGCATTTGCCTTTAAGCATTTGATGTTTTCCTGATTTCTTGGTAGAAGGCGCCGCTTCTATGGTCAAGGTGCAATTTTTTTCATTTATCACCCTGTAAGAAGGGAAGATGAAATGAATTACCTCCATTCTTAGTTAGGTTCAACTGAAGAACGATACATCCTTCTTGATGAATTTGACAATATTGTTCTGGCATGCTTCATTGGTGGGGAGATGAGAGATATTTTTTTAAATCAAACGTTGCTCTTCCACCTTTGTTCTGTTCAAATCCATCCTGTATTAAAGAAAAGGACATGTCATCATCATTTTGTTTAATGTAAAAGAATCAAGTTTAGGAGCGAGATACATCATTTTCAAAGTTGAGCGATCAACAACCCAAGGTATCTCTCATGGAGGAATGGATAATATTGCCGCTCGGCTTCATTTGAATCTTTTTTTTTTTTTTAAAGGGATGATTTTCATGAAATTGAATTCCATCATTAAAAAAAATGTGAGTCACATGATTTACAAAAGCAACAATTGGATTTACAATGAAAACCCAAAATGGAAAACATGGTTCTTAACAAGAATAAAGACAATGATAAAATACAAGAAACTCTTGCATAGATGAAAGTAAAAATCAACTCTTGTCCTAGCTCTTGAATTCACTTCTCTATGTGGTCAAACACGAGAATGTCAAGGAGCATCACGCATAACCTACAAAAAGGTAACAATGTTAGCATATGAATGAAAGAATGATATCTCAATGAGGTCACTTCTTATAATAACATTGAGGCGACGGTACATGCCCCATAGTCCTTGCTACGGAGTTTTAGTATTTCGCCAAGATTTTATCATAAGAGACGACATCATTAATATAATCAATCAACGGCCATCATTCGAATGTCCACTTTTATTCCAAAAGTTTCATATGCAAAAGTGTCATTGATTTTTGAAAGGTTGATTTGTGATTTTACTTTTCGAAAAATAAAGTAACTTCTATTTTGAGAAATTTGTACACAAAATGATTTGCATTTTAGTCCCAAAATGTGAGAATGAGAGAATTTGATAAAAATGCAATTTCAATCTTTGTGCCCCAATATAAAATCACAACTTGAAAGTTTGTTGTTTTTTATTTATTTATTTTTTTCAAAATGAATTTGAGCCCATAACTAGAAATTTAAATAAAACCATTTGTTCAACAGGGCCAAATCAAAGTGCTTAGAACTTGCATTCAATATTCACTTTTCTCAAGAGTGATTGCCAATTTTTCAATCATAAGCCTACATCACCAAAGGCATTCAATTGATTTACGTGAATTTCAAGATGAACATGCAATACAAAATGAACAAATAAAAAGGAAAATGATACTTACAATGGATGCCGATCTTTGTCTCATTTTTTTTTTCAATTACATAGACATGCGCATGGGATGTAGTTCGATTTCTATTCTATTCGGCTCAAAATGGAGCCATAGGGTCACCGGGCTGAACTAGCAAGGTCGTGGCTAGGTTGGGTTACCCATGACTCTGGCTTTGTTAAAGAACCGACCTGTGTTGCGCGGTTGCAGATCGGGGTGGGTACCTTCGATATGAAAGAAATTTCGGGGTAGAGATAGGCGACTCATACTACATGGTTATAGTCGGAGTGGTATCCATCTCAACACCATCCTATGTGATCCTATGCGGCCCAGGTATGGCGGCAGGTTGTGTGTGCTAGGGTGTAGTGTAATGCAAATGATACACACACAACAATTTATAGGCAAATAACACTTCATAAATTATTCAAAACATAAACATCCATTCCCAACTCCACACCTGCAAGACAAGGGGTTAACAATCACTCCTCCCCTTATAACTCCAAACTGCAAAAACATTTAACACCTAACGCACTAGGGACATACCCGATATCCTTGCTGCCAAACAAAAATATTTTTTGAACAAGATTAATTCTGGCCTAAATCCTCTAAGGTTTCAAACCAAGTCCCCAGTGGAGTCGCCAAGCTGTTGCGACCTACCCTCAGGGGGGAGAGAATAGGTTTAGGGGTATTGCCTAAAAGACGAGCCTAAGGCCCATGATTAGGAGTGAGCTCTCTCAAAGCCCATACCTCATGTGACATTGGGATATTCTTAAAAATTTCACAAAAAAGAGTCGCCACCAGCCTATTGGGGTCGGCTAGAAACCAAGTGAGGCATGATAATATATCTCACTTCCTACGCAACCAGAGAATCTAGGGTCGGAGACTTGATTACACCAATTGATCAATTAGTGTCATTTCGGTACCTCATCTTGTTCATTTTAACAAAATGATTTCTTTGGCAGACAATTTGAATTGATTTCATACCTATCCACTAACATGTGAGGTGACCATGTGGATGCACAATCATTAAAGTAACGATCATAGCTACCAAAATCCTAATTGCAGTAAAATTAAACACGTGCAATTAAACATAAATAGATATACAAATTAAACATGCAACATAATTAATATATGAGAAAATAAAGGTCTAATTATACTAAAAATGCAAAACATGGCAATTCCCAACCGAACCCCATCATTTTTGGATTTTCGAAATTTTAAAAAAAAATTGATTAATTTTTTATTTTTTAATAATAATAAAATTTTAATTTTTTAAATTTTAATTTTTTTTTGGTCGGACCGGGTTAGGTACGATTAGACCGAACCTTGGGTCCAACTCGGTTAGGGGCGGGTCGGTCAGACTCGCCCGGGTTCGGCCCGATGGGTGGGGCCGAACCGGCCCTTTTGAAGGACAAGGCCCGACTAGCCTTGGTCGGGCCTTTCTTTGTTCGGATTGGGCCCAATCTAGTCCAATCTCTTTCATTTTAAAAAAGAAGCCCACAACAAGCCCACAAGTTCCTAACCCACAAGTCCAAAAGCCTAAAAGCCTAAAACTAGCCCACACCATTCAAAGCCCTACCTGGCCCGGTGGCCGCGACCTGACTCGTACCTCCTCTCCCTAGGGTTTGCTGGCGGCATCGAGGAGGGCAGCTGCGACGAGCGGTGCCGGCGATCGTTGGAGGTGACCAGGAGGCAACAACTTACTCTTGAAGATGGCGGCGACGCAGAGGCGGCGTCGGGTAGGAGGGCCGAGCAGCGAGGTAGGGGCGGTAGGGACGGCGGTGCGAGCTCGTAGATGAAATGGTGGTGCGAGCTCGCAGGCGGGGAGGAACCCCGGCAGTTGGCGGGGCAACGGTCGAGTCGAGTGGAGCGGCGGTGGTGCGAAGATGTTCGGGCTGTGTCGGAGACCCCCCTTTCTCCTCTTTGGTCCTCTCTCTCTCTCTCGTTTATTCAGATTTGGATTCCAGGGAAGACGGTGGCAAACGGTGTTGAGATTTGCAGGGATAGGTGGTGACGACAGTGGCGGTGACAATGGCGAGGTGGCAGGCGGTTTTGGAGGACGGTAGCTTGGCTTGAGGTGAGTGGTGGTGGAACGGCTACAGAGCGGAAACAGGGGCTGCCGCGCGCGAGGACAACGATCTCGAGCTGGCGTGGCGATTGTCGCGGCTACGGTTTGAGGTGAGGAGGAGGCGAAGTAGGTCGCGAGCTTCGGCGTTGGGCGGTCACGGACGGTTGGTGTCGGGTTGAGGCAGCGAGGAGGGCAACGGCTCGGACGGCATCGGGCAGCACCGCCACTGCCCTCCTCCCTTTTGTTTCTTCAGATCTGGGTTCCGGGGTGGACAGTGGCGAACAACGTCAATTGGGCAGCTTGTCGGCGACAATGGTGGCGGCACAGCTCCCTCTTTTCGAGCTCTCCCTCTCTCTTGAGCTCTCTCTCTGTTCGTTTTCTCTCGCTCTGCTCTCAGGGTTCCTCGAGCTCTCTCCCTCGCTTGAGCTCTCTCTTTTTCTTCTTGTCTCTGGTTTCTGCTTCTTTCTTCTCTCACTCGACCTCTCTCTCTCTCTCCAGATCTCTCTCTCCAGCTCCCCTGCTCTCTCTTCAAACTCTCTGCTTCTGGGTTCTAGTTCTCTCTCCCTCTGTCTCTCTCGGTTTCCCTCCCTCTTCTTTTGTTTTTTTGCTGCATTTTTCCTTTTTCTCTTTTGCAGGAAACTCGAGCTCCTTAAGGTCAACGGTCGGCCTGCCTCGCTAGCCTGTTGATGGCCTACTTGCCGGCCTGCGGATATGGATCCCGATCCTCTTGCTCCTCTCGCTGTTGTGCTGCTACCACTTCTGCTGCTCTGCTTTCTTTCCTTTTCCAGCTCTCTATTTTCACAGGTTTTCGTGCAAGACTGGCAGGAAGAGAAGATTGGACGCGGGCCGGGCCGCACGCGCATGGGAGAGGAGAAGAAGGAGGCTGGTTGGGCTGACAAGGGAAGGAGAGGCTAGGCCGAAAGGGCTGGCTCGTGCGCTAGGGGGAAAGGGAAGAGAGTTAGGCCGGGCCAATGCTAGATCCGGCCCGACATGGCCCCTAAGCATTTTTTGTTTTGGTTTTGTTTTTAATGACTAATTCCTAATTTTGTATGCAATTAGGTCCTAGATAAATTAGCAAAATTTAGGTGTCAATATTGGGCGAAACCAGGTAGACATGAATCTTACTTGGAAGTTTTTTGGCAAAACAACTTGAATGAGTCCTTCGAGAAAGGAGATCCATCTAGTAGATGTGACCTTCCATGTTTTTAGCAAAGGTGTGACATCCTGAATTTTCGACCCGTCCCGAATATATGAAATGAGCATCTCTTCGACGCGTCTATTGTCCTTTTTCTCTGAGCTGATCACTCATGGGTTAACCAATCTATTGGATGAAGCCGTTAAGGGATATAATTGCGATAAAATCCCTAAAAGCTACCTAGTAGGTCGAATCGGACTAAAATCGCGTTCGATCGATTTTAACCACGAAATTGAATTCGGTTTCGAAATTTTGACGTTCGAGCATGTCAGGTTCATTTATAGGACATCGTCTTGACTTTCGGAGAAATTCCATCGAGTTCGAGATTTTTTCGGAAAAAATGATTCGGACGTTGCGGAAATTTAATAGAAATTCGGATGGGCTCAATTAGGAAATTCTGTCTTCCAGACCGAGCTACTTGACAACAGGAAAGTGTGGAAATTTTGTAGGCTTTTTCCACGACGAAATTGGACGTTGATTTGAGAAATTTCATGAAGAAATTGAAGAGAAAACTTATGAAATTCGGAGCTTGGGTTGGGGTGCATTATTTGCAGCAAAATTGAAGTATTTTGGAATTATCTTATTGAAAAGTATTAAGGGGACATAGAGTTAATGGAGGAGATAAAATCTTGACTTTGGCCCTCTAACCGTGACTTCCTCAGCACACCTAGGCGGTTCTTCCTTCTTCTTCGAGCGTTCCATTTCGCCGAAGTCAGCAGCTTTGGTATTCTCTCTTATTTTCTTCATTTTACGCGTATTCTTTCCCCAACAGCGAGCTGCTTCTTTTGGCCGCCACTAGCCTGCTTCTCCTCACTTCAAACCAACGCCCCACCATCATTTGTCTCCTTCGAACAGCCCATGTTCCACTGAGTTCCCCCAGCTGAAGACACGTCCAACGAATTGCTGCTTCTTGGTAAACCATCAACAATTGAAGCCTCTTGTTTGACCGCATGCGTCCACGCCAGCCCTTGATCTCCACTGAATCAAGCCAGCGTCTTCGTGTCATCTCCCCACCATTTTCTCCACTTCTTCGCACGTCCAGCAGAATCCCCAGCCACGAGCCCACCAACGAAGCCAACGTTGACGCCTTCAGCAGCTCACAATTTTCAAGCGTCGTGGACCCATCTTCTCGAGCCCACGCTGCCTTCTCCACTTTCCTTTGTTTCCATCGCCCACCGAAACTGCCGTTCATCCTTCAGCCCATCTTCGGTCTTCATTCAGCCAATGGTTCGGCCCATCTTCAGCTGCAACAGCCCAAGTTTCCAGCTCACTTGAAGCCCAGCCACAGCAAGCCCAAGTGTTCAGCCCACAGAGTTCAGCGAGGCCCATCTTCACAGAAGAATTCGGGCCCAGCTTCTTCGTGGATAAGCCAAAGAAGCCATCAGTTCAGCCCAGTCAAGCCTGCTTGGTCCAGTCCATTTCCAGCAGGCCCAAGCCCAAGAGCAAGCCCAGTCCAAAGCCCTGGTCCAAGCCTATGGGTGTTGTCGCGAGCCCAAGTTCCGCCGTCGTTGCACCGTCGTCACAATGTTCCGATCTTCGCTTTGCACAAGTGAGTTTTGCTCACTAATCCCTTATTAGTATGCTAATGATGTTTAGGGATTGATTAAATTTAATTAAGTGCAATTAGATGGATAGATTATATTAGAGTAATTAAATTAGTGACTTAATGATGCATATTAGGTGGTTAGACTTAGTCATTAGCAAGTAGAGAGCTTCTAAATTGGATTTTTAGTATTTATTTATTAATTTTCGAAATTTATTAATTATTTATTTATTTTCCGGAAATTAGACTGAGATGGTCGACGGCCGAAATTTTATGCTGATTGTCGTGGTGCAATCCGTTTATTTAATTGAGATTTATTTTGGGTTGAAATGAATTATTTGTGAATTTGGGATTATTTTCCTAAATTAAATAATTTTGGTTAGTAATTGAAAAATAATTGTGTGGCACCCCGAACCCTTCGAAGGTCGCCACAAGCACCGAAGTTACAATTTATTTCCCTCTTTGCCTTATACTTAGAAGAAGCGTCGTTATTCACAGGCATATATATATATATTTTTTTTTTAAAGCGGTCCCAACGTGACTCATTAGCGGAAGCAAAACATCACCATCTCTCCCCCCTACCGACCATGACACAAATACACACCATTAATCACCATGGATTTATAAACAAGCAACGACACTTTATTTACATATATATTCAAGATTGGACTTTTTAAGGTCGATACATCAAAAGGAGAGGCTAGGACTCAGCCATGTCCAGCGTAAAATCCCAAAAAGAACCCTCGACTCTCTACACGTCACATATGCACAACTCCCATCATAAGTGTCGGCTCACTATCCAAAAAAAAAAAAAAAAAAAGAGCCCTCTACTCGTCGCACACAAGCCTCACACCCAGTCCGATGCGTCAGGCGGTGGCGGTGGCAGCATCCCTCTCATCACCCCATCCCGGGGAACGTGGACGGAGACGAACTCCTGGACGACTGGGCCCCCAGCCAGGCCTATGTCGTACATAACAAAATAGCACACACGTATGTATGCCAGTCCAGGCACGGAAGGACAGCTGAACTCCTCACACTCTACCTCGACGTCGGATGGTAACTCGTAAAATGTACCTCACGCGACAGCAGGAAGCGGCATACTGCTAATCTGAAATGTTGGTCCCCAAAGGGGTGAGTACAACTACTCAGCAGGTAAAGGAATCTAACAATCACTCAATGCATCATACAAGTCATACATGCATTGCATGTGTTACTTACCTTGAAGCCATACGCATAATATCATGCATCATCATCATAGTCATAACACGTACATGTGTATCATCATCATAACATACACGTCATCATCATTATGACATCATCACATCATTCACGTCATCATCATCATGGCATCATCATATCATGTATGCATATTATCATGCCATATCATATATCATCATCATGCATATCATCATGCATATCATCATCATCATGCATATCATCATGCATATCATCATGATCATCATCATCATCATGCATATCATCATGCATATCATCATGCCATATCATATATCATCATGCCATATCATATATCATTATGCCATATCATATATCATCATCATCATGCATATCATCATGCATATCATATATCATCATGGATTAATTTTCCATTTTTAACTTTCAATTTGATCACCACATCACCCATTCCTCGAATCATCAATTTCATCATCCCCTCAGGCAAAGACCTTCGAGGCTTCCGGCATTCAGCCATTTCAAACCACCGGGCATCCGGCCCCCCACATTCCGGGCATCTCGCACCGCAATTGGCATCACGAGGTATTCCTTTCGGGCAAAAACCTCCGACAGGGCTACCGGCCCCCCACATTTCGGGCATCTTGAATCTCCCAGAGCCATCCGGCAATGCATCTCTATACATTCCGGGCATCATCCTCCACCACAACCAGCTCCTCATTTATCATGATCCATGTTTACCATTTTAGTCTTGATTTAGCATGGCATATGACGTGACATTAAACAAGTCATACTTGGCATGGAATTCACACATGCATCTCAATTCAATGTCATGCATACATCAAGATCTCATCATACATGCAACATGGTATAATAAAATTAATGGAATTCATGGCCAATAAAATAATCCATCTTTCATGTCCTTTTTCATTTATTTAAATTCCATCATTTATTATATTCAAAAATATTAAATTTAATATTTATAAATTCCCAAAATTACAAAAATTAAAGCAATTATTAAACAAGCCAATAGGATGACGATTACATGCAAAATTCATGGCCAAACAGAATTTTACATAATCTCACAATTTTCACAAAACAGCATGTCATTTTCGGGTAAGATCAGAATACACAGTTTCTGAAGTAATTCGATTAAAATATCCATATGACCTGCGAAAATTACCAAATTTGACCGAGTTATAGCCAAGACATTTTCTTACAACTTTCATGCAGAACTCCAAGCCAGATTCTTTATAGATTTTTTTCTACAGTCTCACGAAGCTTCTGGATCCATTACCGAATCGTCCAGTACATGCTTCTCCGAAATACTGTGATTTCACCTACCTATTCTCTTTCGTTTCCTCTGAAATTTGGATATGTTATACATCAAGATGTCCTTTACAATTTTCGTGAAGAGATCAAGTCAAATAACCATAGTATAATCGTCATTTAAGTCCATGAAGTCTCGGGTATCCTAAAATACATCTCCAGAACTACCGTCTTCAAGATCTAGTCGATTTACTAGGCTATACTCGTTCATTTCACTTAATATTTGAGTATGTTGTATTTTAAGATGTCCCCTACAACTTTCATGAAGAAATCAAAGAGAGATTATCAACACAAACCAACATGCAACCATAAATCCAACAAGTGGTCAGTAAAATCTTTCCAGATCTGGGGTCTCCGTAGGATGAGACTTTAACCCCTCAAATCTCCATAATTTTCCACGAAATTTTAGTATTTTGTAGTAAAAGATGTTATCTACAACTCTCATGAAGAAATAAAAGCCAAAATCGGACTTTAAACGTACATGCAAGCTCATACAACATTCTGACTCACACTGTTTGAGCAAGAACAGCCATGCCATTCAAACACAAATCATCCATGCTTCGGTTTTTCTCACCTAAACACCCAAAGATTCAACATGCAAGCAACATACAAACATGCAAGAGCAGCTAGAGGACTCCCACTTGCCTCTAGACCGGTTGGTCGATGGCGTAAGGCGGCGAGCACGGCGGCACATGGCGGACGGACGGTGGTTCCTCCTCCTCTCTCTCTCAACCGCTCTTCCTCTCTCTCGCACAATCTCTCTCTCTCGGCCGAATGAACCGGCCATTCTTCTCTGTCTCTTCCCTTTTATCCCCCCCTAATCTCATCATTAGCAATCATCACATGCCACTTAAATGGACCAATGCATGGCTTTCTCCTTTATGCCACTTGTCCTATTGCATGCATAATGGGCCTTGAATTTGGGCTTGGGCTTGGGCCTCCCTTGTGGCCGGTCGACCACTCCCTTTTGGGCCTCCATGGGCCGGCTAGCTTGGCCCACTAAAGCTTAGGCCAATGGGCCTAAGGCCCAACCCAAAAATTTGACATTTTCCTCTTTTTGTTTTTTTTTTTTTTTTTTTTGAATTTCTTCTATAAATATTTTTCTAAAATTTTAATTTTCAATATGGCCAAAGTCTTGTGACATTTCATTTATTGAAATTTAATTTATAAAGTGCATGGCCAAGCATAGATTATTATCATTAATCTATCAAATTTAAATTCTCACGAACATATACACAAATCATCAAATCTTAAAAAGACTAATGGCTAAAGCATAAACTATAGGCAATTTTCATTACCTAATTAGAGACTTTAACACACCTTATGGCTTGACTTTGAATTTTGGGATGCCACAAATTGGACATTGGTTGACAGTGCCGAAAATATTTTGATGGGCTACAGAAAATGGTGGGATTTATGGAAAATGAATTACTGTATTTTGGCTAAGGCCAATCGTGTGCCCATGCATGTGTATTTTTATTGAAAATAATAAAAATGACAAATTGAAAGTACGTTGGAATAGCATGTTATATCTCGGTAAACCCATGCTCGTCAATTGAGGTAACACCAGCACTAGAAATCGGAGGCAGTGAACCACAAAGCCATTAAAATAATCAGACCTCTGAGCAAAAGCATCCCTCTCTCGATCCGCTATACCAAAATTTAGCTTTCACTGACTTTGACCATTGCAAAAGCCCATGTGCGATGCGCCGGGAGTGCTCATACATAGTGGGACCATCAACCCCTCTAGAGAAGCCACAGTTACAGCACCAAAGCACAAAAATGCACACTGTTTACTTGCAGCCCGAGACTGAAAATAGGCTTAAGCCCTAAATCTCCAAAAATGGGCACGGGGTCGTCAAGAGGCGATTTTTACCGCTAGGGATGAAGGGATTGTTTCAGGAATCTAAAGCTCCTTTGAGAAAATAAGTTAAATTTGGGGAATTTCTTTTTTAAAGATATTTTGAAGTAAAACTCAGAGAATATTTTTATTTTTAAGAAAAGATAAGACGAGATAATGCTCGGTAAAATGACCAAGTGAAATGGTATTGACCATGAAGAGATAATTGGAGAAGAGGAAAAATTTCAGCAAGCTATCAGCTAACCCTCGCGTCCGTTATTGGTTGCCACTTATCATACCATCAAGCTATTGATCACCCATCACCAGCGATGTACTCAACGAATTTACTCATTCAAACCAACACTTCGAAACAACATCACATCTGAATTTTGCCCTTTGCACAATGACGCACAAATGATTGCACGCATTTGAAGCATCGAGCTTATTTTACATTCAAAATAATAACGAAATAATGCATAACCACACTCGAAGAATACCATCAAGGGTACTCACTACCACACATCTCACACTTATGTCCTCCTGCACCTGCACCTGGACTTATTAATTTGGAACAATCATAAGGCACACACAAAAGAAATAAATAACACAGCATTCCAAACTTACTAAAGACCACGTCTGTTAATGCACACAGACAACGAATTTCTTCCGTAGGGCCTCTGATTCCATCCGATTTGAATGATTATATGCTCCATTAGATCACCTATCTGGACACATATCAAGCTGGACTTGTGGATATGCAATTTTCATGCCCATCTAGGGTTGGCGTTGCTGGTGCCATGGCACGCTTCAACAAAAATCACAATCCTCAGCTTCCAAATCCATTATAAGAGTTTATAATAATACACCATCTAAGTTTGACGTCAAAGCTCTCGGATTCAATTTATCAAAACCACCAACACCAAAGCATAAATGGTGGCATCGTACAGAAACCTTCTCTGTTGGAAGCAACCATTCATATACTAAGTACACGTACAGAAAGAAGAAAGGGAAAAGTAACTGAAAACATCATTTTGTGATGCAGTTATGGAGTAGTTTGAGGGAGATACACTCGTTTAAACATTAACCCAACTAGCTCTATGCGAAAATTTAGAGTGTGCTTTTAAATTTGCTTCCACTAGCATTGGGCAAGAAGTGAAAAGTAACTCAAACGTCATCTCTGTTGTTAAATATAGGCTTGTATTGAGAAGAGTTTTGTAAATATTCAGGCAAACAAGCCTGCACATTTTTCTTTTAGCTTTAATTGTATAGGCGCTTTCTTAATTGCGTTGAACACCATCTGTAAATAACCCAAGAAAAATTACAGGTATAGGAAGCTATAGATAGTACTAAGGAAACAAGAACAACAACTAAAAGCTCAAGTAGCAAAAAAGTCACCCCAAAGAAAACTTCTCTTATAAAGAGAAAGAACTCAAAAGCAAAGCCACAGTCGAAATCACAAAATCCGCCCAAACAAAAGTGAACCACGTTGATGAGGGTTTCATCTGTTTATTTCTAGGTGATTCCAACCTTAGAGTGGGCTGGGATTCTCCCATCAATCAAATTTAAAGAACAACTACTGAATAACACGTTACTCAACAAAAGGAATGGGGATACCTTTTCATGCAGTGATTGGTTTAATCTCATGAGCCTGCTAGACCAACACTAATGGATTTTAATTCATTTTCAGTTGGAATAAGGCTTACCTGGATGGACTATTTCTTCATCGTAAGAATGCGGAGCACTGAAGATGCCGCAGGCCATTTTTTAGGGGTGTTTAGGACTTCCTCTATGGCTCTTTCTTTCCAGACTTTATGCTCAATCTTCATGCGCCTGCAAACTTCTTCATTCCCTTCGACCCCTGTCACAAATGCCCTGGGCATACCAAAATGTTCGAGGCATGTCAACTTTGGGGGAATAGTGATAACTTGTGGCACTGTTGTCAATGACTTGCATCGACCTAGGAATAACCTTTCAAGAGTTGGGAGGGCTCTTTCTTGAACATCTATGGATGTAAGTTCATCAAATATATCTACGCCTAAAAAGCGAAGTTCTTCAAAACTACCTTCCTCAAACTTGATCACATATATCTTATTAAACACTTCTTGTAGTTCCAGATGCTTCAGATTCCCTAACTTTTTCAAGCATTGGAATTGATCTTCATTCAATCGACTCCTCTTGAGGACCAATTTGACCAAATTAGTAGGAGAGAGTATCCATTTAGGCAAAGTTACCAAAGATCCTGTCAGGTGAACCCGCTGAAGGCCTTCATGTTCTTTCCTCTCAATCCCTCTGAAAGATCCAATTTCTCTCCATCGTCAACAATTAAATGTAATGCTTTTAGTTTTTTCAACTTCGCAATGGAAGAGCAAAGATGCTGTACATCTTCACTTTTCAGCTTTGAGATACCTAGCCTTTGTAAATCTACCAGTGTCCCGAGTTCTTCTAGCAACTGTTTTCTTTGCTGTTTCTTTCTCCTCGCTGATTTTAGCTCTATCATGCATAGTTCTTGCAATGATCTCAAGTGTCCTAATGCTGATGGGACCTTCACACCAAGGTTTGGGTTACTACCTGCATCCGGACTTCTGTCAGACCTGTATACTAACATATGGCGTAGTTTTTTTAGCTTCAAAATATCTTTTGGTAGCTCATGCACGAGGGTATCTTTGAGATCCAGGGTCTCCAGTTGTGCAAGCTTTTTTATGCCCGGCGGAATTTTCTCTATGTTGGTACCCCTTAAACTTAGGTACCTAAGATTTTTTGACTGGAGAATCCTTTCAGGAAAAGAATTCAAAGAAACTTGATTTATTTCCTTCTCAGTCAAATATCTTTGAATATGCAGCACCCTAAGCCTCTTAACCTTCTCCAATAGTTCATTCAAGGATTTTGTGCACACCTTTTCGAAGAAATGTAGGGAGCGAAGTCGTTCAACCAATATGTTTTGTATTTTGCATATAGGTTTGTGAAAGGATAGGTACCGTACATTCTTAGGCAATTCTTCTTCCAAGTGGGTACCAATCATTGCGAAATCTTCTGATTTTGAAATAATGAGTTGATGCTGAAGGTTGTGAACGCGGCAGGTTTTGACCCTTCCATAACTTGTTTTCTCTACCCATATTACATTATGTTCTAATAGCTTTTCTAGAGTTCTCCATAGATTTTTCTGGACTAGATCATGACTATTAAATCTTTCTGCCATCCATAGCCGCATCATTGTGGAACGCCTTATGGGACGATCTAATGGAAAGATGCTCAAGTAAAAAAGATGAGCACGGACATCGAGAATGTGGTCCATGCGCAGGGTTATCATTTTTCCATTTGGGCGAACTATTCTCCATCTAGATAGTAGTTCTTTCTCAAGCCCATCACTCAATTTTTTCCATCGAACAACATCAGAGTCGCCTGCAACGTTATCATCTTTACTATCTTCCAAAAGCTTACGCGTTGCCAGAATCATAGTGGCAATCCTTGGCATCTTCTTAACATGCGGTCAATATCAGCTCGAGGAATATTCTGGGAGGAAATATTTGGGCAAAATAGAGAACGAGAATCATTCTCAGAAAGGGGAACATGCTCGAAGTCGTGGATAACATAGTTTGCATTCTGTAGATAAACCGTGGAGCTAGATTTTAGGCTCTTGTCTCGAGTTGTGACAAGCACGCTGGGACGAGTTTCAATTAAATGACTGTGGAGGAACTTGAACACATCCTCTTTGCCTGCATCATCCAAGACTAGAGCCCAGCTGAAAGTTTTCCGTTTTTTCGGCCCCAGAAGGCCCAGAAGGCCCAGAAGGCCAAGAAGGCCCAGAACGACGCCCAGTACCCATGGGTTTGAACACATCCTCTTTTTTTTTCAGTCGTCGATGCGACCTTTTCCTCCATTTGTTTGAAAACGTCTCCGAGTTTGAACTGGGCGTCTTCGAGTTTGACCGGGGGTTGTCGGTTGTTCACCCCCCCCATGGTCAAATCCCACGGCGTTGCATTTGCTTCCATGAGATCTACTGCCATGTTGTCGGCAAACTCACAGGATCTTAAATCCTCGATCCATACACAGTATTTAAAGCGACGCCTTACACTTCGGTCATGAAGCACGGCATCCACTAGACTAGTCTTGCCTACTCCTTGCGCCCCGTGCACGAAAATCACTTTCGACATCGGAGGGTCATCTGTTAGCCATCGAACCAGCTGGTCCATTGGCTCTTTGATACCCACCAACTCTTCTGTCATCTCAATAAAGGCATCGAACGATGAACCATCGCCGGCCGACCTGGAATGGGCTTGGTTGCCGGATAATCCGAAATGATCTTTATGGGACCGATTCTCCTAAGATTATCTTTGTATTTCTGCAGCGTTTCTTGGATACGTCTTGATTCCGCTGCAAGAGTTCGGACACCGTTGTCAAGACTTTTCCACTTCCAGTTGCATTCACGTCGCTCCAAGTCCTCGATAGCGTCTTGAGAGTCATAGAGAAAGTTCTGCATCTCTTGATGACCATTTTGAGCTCCTCATCGATGACCTCCTTCGAGTAGGCTTTCTTGAGGAATTCACCGATCTGCTCGATCAAGTTATTGAGGCCGTCAAGTTCTTTTTTAGTAGATGCATCGACCTCTAAATGTTTTTGCCATTTTTCCCATGCAAAAGGGATCAGGTTCCCCACAGCACCCACCAATGAGGTGGGATCCATTTTCCCCTCCTCTGGTTGGATCAGAGAGAGAGGGGGGGGAGAAAATGTAGTCACCGATGGAAATGGCCTGGCTGGGCCATTTCTCCGAGCAAGTATTGATATAGACGAATCTTTCACGATAGGGATTTTGGGGTCAAATCCCTAGATGGGGATTTTAGTGGGGATTTTGGGGAGAGACTTTTTATTAATCGGAGGTGGTTTGACAGTGAAGGAGGAACCCTTCTTCCTTGGGCTATTTTGCCCATCTCCTTCCTCTTTATATATGCCTCTCCTCTCGCTCGCTCTCTCTCGCTCTGGCCCGTATTAAAAAGATAACTGGCACTGCACAGCCAAAGGAGAGAGAGAGAAGGGCATTGAAAAGGCAAAAGCGGGAGTTGGGGTCAAATCTACTTGTGTGAAATTTTTTTTACACCTTAGTGGACATCGCCATGTAATTTAATGTAAGATATAGTGCTATGTGGAAACCAGACAAGATTAGAAGATAAATTATTTATCTTTAAATCCTATTCTAGACTTTGATTTTCTTGATCGTTCTTTCTTTTCCTCTCTTCAAATACCATGTCAAAAGTCCGTTCCCGAGCAACAATAATTATAGAGAAGTCATTTATTATATATAGATCAATTGATACTTGTTTTGTTATGTCGAATTAATTCTATAAGAAGAACCATATGTGACTTGCTCAAAATAGGATGAGTCACATAATTTAAATTGTTTGTTTTAGTTTTCGATATTATTATTTTTATTTGTCGCAAGGTGCCAAATAACACGCTTGCTTTCATACTGTTGTGGAAAAATAATTTGTAAGATTATAGATGGTACTAGTTGATAATAGTTCAACTAAATAAGATACTTTAAGCCTAACTTGATATTTCGACCCAAAAAGAAAAACGGATAATCTGATAAGAATGATCTAGATGCGGGAGATAAATGATTTTTGTCACATTAGAACATGGGTGAGAAATTTGCTGCGTTCGATGGTATATATAATTGTGTTCAAGCGGATTTATGGGCATTGTGGCCCGGCCTCAGATAGAAACAAAAGCTAGGTTTATCAGAGATTATTATTGATTTACTTAGACTCTAAAACCATTTTGGATCTTCCTGTCAATAAAAAATTGGATGAATGTGATTCTTTGCTACTTCTTGGGATATATCTTGATTCGTTCATGGAGATTGGATGATCAAATTACATCATGTTTGTATGAACTGCGTCGTAAATATCAGAAAATATATAGAACTGAAAACTTTTAGACTTAGTTGCATTTATAAATAAGGGTTTTGGACTAAAAGTATTTAATTAATTGCATCGATTGAAAGATTTAAGATTTCATTGTGTTCCTTATATAAGACTTAAAAGAATGTGTGCAATTTTTCTCCAAAACTCCTTAATCATGAAAACTAGCTAAGAGCCCCTGCATTTTCCTTGGCTCGTCATTAAAAATAAAGTTGTTCATTTGTGAAACAGTGTATTCTCACCAAAACATACATTAGTCAATCGTTAATGTTGGAATATTTTTAACAATAAAAAGTTCAAATAATACTAGGAAGATGATGATGAACTTTTATCAAGTGGTATCAGTTTTTTTAAGTAACAGTGAGTAGTTCGCTATTAAAAGATAGTATTGTCCTGCAAAATTAATTGTGTAACATGGCTTTGTAATGTGAACAATCGTGTCCAAAGATCTTTTAAATAGCGTCCACTAATATATGCATGCAAAGTAAGTTTTAACATCAAATTTTGCATAGGTAAAACAATATAAAATTTATAGAAGTTCAAGAAAATAACTTGGTTTAAAAATAAATTAATTTCATGCTTTAATTTTTGACAAAAATAACAGTGTGTTTTTGTTTGTTGGTGGCTGGAGTCTATACCAAACCAACCACCTGCAAAATTTCCATGTGTCAAGAGGGCTTGTGATGATGCTAAAAAATTTGTTTATCAGGAAATATCTTCTTTAAATTGAAACATAAGGAAAATGACTAATTTTTTTAAAAAACGGAAATTAATTTCTACACTCTCCCATGGCATACCATGCTTTACTACAGCGTATCTTCTTTATAAACATCATTCATGCGTTGCCACTGCCGTGCCACCGCTATTGCTAGCCACCATATGTCGTTGAACCACCGCCGCCACCACATCATCACCATCTCCTTCGTCATCCACAGATACCTTCAATCAAAAATAAAATAAAAAAATTCCAGCCACCAAAGGATTCTCCTCTTTTTCGCAGCCCCTCTCATTTCCATCATCATCTTCTACCGTCAACCATCCAAGAGCCCGCCACCATTGATCATCGCTTGGAACCGCCATCAAGTATCCGTAGCCACCACCAACTACAATGCCAAGGGTAATGAACCTTCACCACGATCTGAAACTAATCCATTGACTGCCTCAAACATCGCTAGAAACAACCAACGAAGCAATTCTATGGCCATCATCTTTGGGCTGTGATCAGATTTAAGGCGTTAGGCATCGCCGCCTTTGTATCAAACATTCTGCTTTTGATCCAATTACTGACACCAACAAATTCATTATAATCTTAAACTTCTTATCTAGCGTTTTGAGAGAAATCAAATTCCTGCATTTGGTTCAACGCAGTCAAGGAAAATAAGAATGTCAATTAGATTCCACATGACATATAAATTTTCTCATAAAGTGTGCAATTAGATCACCTAATAATAAGGAAAAGCACACTAGAGGTTCCAAATCTATTGTGTAGCAGTCGGGTTAGTACCACAATTTTTCAATTGCTTATTTAAGCTCCTAACTTTCAAATTTTGTTCCTTGGAGTGACTCTGACTACTTGGATCGTTTGAATTGGGGACATGGCATTATTTAATGATAAAATCATTGTTGCGTTTTCAAATAATGCCACTTCAGCTATTCTGTAAAGCAAATTCTTAAATATATAACTGAATTAAATGAATTTTGAAAATTAAGGAGCTTAAATGACTGATCGGAAAATTGTGGCACTAAACTCAACTATATATGAAAGATTTTGAACCTTTAGTACACTTTTCCCTTAACAATAGCTAGTTTTACTATTTCAATTCTACATTCCACCACCACACAAATATCAAAAGCCCAGATCCACCACTGGCATCGCCCAGCACCGTTGGTATGGGGTTGCCCCCGCTGGTCGCTTAGTCCCTACTGTTATTGGTCGTCAATTCCTGCTGACATTTGCCGATCACAAATCCATACCGCCAATGAGAAGCACCCTTTCATAGAAGACCACATTTTTTTGGCAATCCAAACAATTGAATAGAAATTATTCCACTGAATGATATAACTTGGAATGGGAAATTTACACAAGGATTTTTTTTGTCGTGGAACCAAACAAGACCAAAATGCTTTCAGCAAGGTAGTTCAAATTAACAGATCGCCAACAGATATCTATCAAGTGGAAAAGTGTCAATAGAAAGTTAACGAGCGATTACTAGAAATATTGTGTGGATTGTAACACGGTATGTGAGTTTGTGGCGTTGCAAGTCTCACATTAGTTGTGAAAGACCATGTTGAGTGATTCATAAATCAACACATGCCTTTGAATGGTCATCACTTTGTGTATTTACAAAGAAAACTTGTTTGGGGTCTTAGCCAACGTGTAATGAACCAGGTCGTGAAAGATGGTATCAGAGTAGGACCTACTCCAATAGATGTGTGGTTGGTAGATAGACAAGGTGTAAACCCAATTGACAAGGATTAGACAAGTTGTCAGTACAAGTATGCTTCCAGGACAGGAGAGGGTTTAGGAATGGACGAGACCACACCTCATATAAGAGGAGTTTTGCTAGATGATATAGACTGGCAAGGATGATGAAGCTAATTCTTTCAACGAGAGAATTTGTGATATCTCAAGTCCTGTTCAAACAGGAGAGATCTTGTTGAGTTTATTGATCACATAGAACTTGGCCCATTCCAAGTGAGTTATGTCGGGAAAACACCCATATGTAATTTTGATGGCACCAAAACCATCTTTGGCACTAATATATACTTTGATAAGGTGCAGATGGTAAATTAGCTTTGTAGATGTCAATGATTCCTCAATTAGCAAATATAAGAAACTGGGCTGTGACAAATAGGTGAACAAACACTTAAGGGAATGGCATTTCGTGGTGGCTTAGAAGGACCTGAGTCAAGTTAATGTTTTTGAAGGTCTTTGGGACTAATGAAAATGGAAGGATTATTGATCTTGTCATCATGTGTTATTTCATCGGTATCTTCACTCATGAGTTATCACTAATGATGGTGTATGCGTATGAAAATGATCATTGATGGTACGGAAAATTGTCGTTGCAAAACTGGATTCTTTAGCTAAAAAACTAGTAAAGATGTAAGAAAAACAGTTGTCAAGTTTCTACTTCAATGGAGTGGTAGTAGTAGCAGACTTCGTTTTGGGAAATCTGCAGAAGTTAGAAGAAATGATTGTATCAACAGTCTTGATTCTGGCTCATAATTCCATCTACCCTCAAACAGCTAGTTGGATCTCTTTGAAGGCTCCAACGATTAGATTGAAGAGATGTATAAATAAGGATCAGTGCAGCGTGGAAGAGGTTGAACACAAGAAAAAAATTGCAGTGGTGCTTTGAATTAGAAATTCTCTCTGTTGATATATCTCATAAAGATTTAGGTCTGTAACTGTATATAGTCAAGTGTATAAGTAAGAGAAGTTGTTGTGTCTTGATAGTATGATCTATCTTGTGACATGAACAACATATGTTGTTTTTAGGCTATCAATTAAAGAGTGGACATAGGCTTGGATATAAAGCCGAACCACTATAAATCACCGTGTGATTTATCTTCTTTGTTCATCATCTACCTCATCTACTCACTATTATCACACACCATAATAAACTTCTCACACAATCTAGTGTGGTTATTATTGTATTATTCTGCAAAAGTTTCTTGGTATCCCCACTCAACCAATTCAATCACCTTCTAGGTTGTATTTTTGGCCTCAACAAGTCAAGCCCTAAAACGCATAATTTGAAAACCACATAGGGTAGTGATAATTGGAGTCAGTGTTGACTTGTTTCTTATCTAAAGGATGTCTCACTGGTACTTTAGAGATCACAAACTTTCCCACTTAAATAACCAACATCAATGTCAATGTTTGCGTGTATTGCCCAATGATATTTTCTTAATTGATGAGTAGTTCGTCTATTTGTGCGCTATATCGTGTGTTAAGAGGTGGCAACTATCTTGGGAGTGGAAGAGCAAGTTATTTGGTCCCCTAGCAATAGTTACGTGGTCAATAGCCAACTGTCGAACTCAAACGTTATGCGATTATCATGCTCGCATTTCTCTTACTAAATCAAAACAACAAGTACTAATGATGAGTCTATGCCTTGCTTATAAATCCCAATACTATTTTTTTAAATTTTTTTCCTCTGCGTCTTTCAAATAACTCTGTTCTTGGTTTTTGTTAGGTTAGTGGTGTCAACTGACAACTCTCCACTCTTCACCGTGACAGTTCAATCATTTCATACATGCATAATAATTAGTAAAGAGAAATGATTGTGTGACAATCTTTAATTTATTGTGAGAATAATAATTTGCTATGAATCACAAAAATTAAATAATAAATAACTATAAATTGTTATAGGGTCTATTTCTTAAAAAAATTATGACTCACAATAAGCTATTATTTTCATAGTAGCTTAAAAACTGTTATACTAACAAAACCTATTAACAAATCAACATTATATTGTACTTCCGAAAAGAGCCTAAAAAAATGTGCTTACTCTTTAGCAACCTGGATTTCTCATACGTTGATCAAGAAAAAATAGAAAAGGCCGATTTTAAAAGACATTCGCTTTTGATCTTGAGAATACCGGATCCTTTCGTCACTCGACTCTTTGAGAGAAACCTGCTAATCAGGTTTTCTAGTTTACACATTGCAAAACCTGACGAGGAGAAGGGACTGTCATTTACTTGGTAATGATGGTGTCGAAATGTTGGCAATTTGTCCTTTTGATTTTTTGCACTTTCCCCTTCCCAGATATCTATGTCCGTAATAACATTGCGCGGGAAGCATGTGCAACAATGGACGAGATTCACAAGCATTCTGATAATTCTTTTCACATATTTGCAAAAAAGTAAGTGGAGACTATTCGTTTACTCTTCTATCTTATTTGCGAAAATATTTGAATATGCAGCTCTTAATTTGACATTTATCACCGAGCCACTCCTTTTTATTAGATTTTCCATTTATAATATCTATTATGTACCTCTAGTAAAGGTTTTCAGAAGAGTGAAACGCCATCTTTCGTGTCTTAGTGATTTACATTTTTTTCAATGTTTTCCTTGTAATATGTATCTAAAAATTTTCTCTTAGATTTTTTTTCTTAATATGAAAACCTGGTGGTGTAGGTGGGAAAATATCAGAGAAAGACGGCCAGGAAAATAACGAGATGAACACGTGTGGAACTTATAAGAGGGCCACCTCTCACTCTGTCATCCTCCCATGAAGCATCCATTTTTAAACTATGAAGGGTGGATACGGGGGACGAATATTATCTACTCCACATGTGCTCCACTTTGGTAGCCAAGTTTATATCAAACCTTGATTAATTTTTTCTTTTGGCTTAGCATCATTGATTTGTGCAACATTCCTATTGCAAACATTGACAAAAAAAAAAAAACTTCTTAAATGAAACATAAAAATGTAGTCTATAAGACATTTAAATGGCCGTGGGTGACAGCGTGAAGAAGTCAAGGTCAAGCAATGCAACCCACCCCCTCGTTCGGTCACTTCTTGGGGTCCACCTCGTCCTTCACCCGTTTAGGGGTCGGCTCACTACTCAACCAGTGATGTGCAGCCATACTGACAAAGACGTGTGCTTCGTACATGTCTATGCATGAATCGGGAGTAAATTATCGAACCAGTCCTTGATAGCATCGTATTAAACAATTGAGTTTTTGAAGTATTGATTTGATGAATGAAATCATTTAGTATTTTATATTAGTTGAGTCACATCCTCTAGTTTTTCGAATTGGTGAGTTATCTATTGAGAAAAGTACTAAAAAAAATCCTAAATCTATTACATTGATACAAATTTAGTCATAAACTTTTTAATTTGACTAATTTAGTCATAAACCATTTTGCATTCGTACCAATTCAGTATATCCAGCTAATTTAAATAATAAATTGCTAAAGTGGATGTTAAGCATCTTATATGGCACATCTAGCATTGACTTTTTAATAATTTAAATATTTTTTTATTTTTAAATTATTTTTTTTATTTTTTTTTCTGTTCTTTCTCCTTTGCCCTGTGGCCATTATTGGCCATAGCAAGCAACAGGCCATAGTCGGGGGCTAGTAAGGACATTGTAGCCCTCGTCGGCCATGGGCAAGGTCTTGACCCTCGCTGCTTGGGCAAGGGAGCCTTTGTGGCCTTTGGCAAGGGCTTGATCCTTGTCGCCCTCGCGCCCTAGCAGTGAGGGTCGAGCCCTCCCCAGATTCAGCAAGCGTTGCCCTTGCCCAGGCCATGAGGGTCATGCCGTCGCTAGATTCAGTGAGGGCCATGACGCCCTCGCTGGCCATGGCCGGTCACTAGCCAAGAGCAATACCATTCATAAGGAAAAAGAGAAAGAACAGAAAAAATAAGAAAAAAAAAGAAAAAAGGAAAAAAATTATAAATATCCACGTCATCGCTGGCCATGCCATGTAGGATGTCTAGCGTTCACATCAGCGATTTCTGGTCTAAATTGGCTGGAAGAACTAAATTAATACAAATGGGAAAAGGTGTAGGACAAAAGTAGTCTAATTGAAAAGTTTATGATTGATTTGATACCAATGCAATATGAATAGCATTTTTTTTTATTTTTTTTTATACTTTTCTGGTTATTTGCTCTGCCAATGTCGATGGCCTCATAGAAAAGCGGGGGTGGTACAAAAAAAATGGAGGAAGGGGCCACATATATTCATTAGGTTTTGGAAAAGTTAGAGTGGACTGACAAGTCCACTATGTACAAAATGATATAGACGAACTGCAAAGTCCACTATGTAGCCAGTATGTTCACTCAACTCAATCTTGCTGTCAGATCTGATGGAGCAAGATTCACGTGGAACTCATTATAATTTCGATACCAAAATTTAGTTTAGTATATATACTTCTCCATTTATGACAAGTTCTCATTAAGAACAGTAATGCATGAGCCAGAGTATGCTAGAAAAAAATCAGCATATACTTAGCCTTTCAATATATTTAAAAGTGGAGAAGGTACACCATTTATAGAGGAGTGGTCCACATATATTCATTAGCTTTAGAAAATTTGGAGTGGACTGATAAGTCCACCATGTACGAAGTGATGAAGATGAACCACAAATTCCACAAATGAGTACAAACTTCACGTGATGGATAAATAATTGAGTTCCAAGGACGATAAACAAAAGCAACATTGACTAGCAATGGGCAAGTATTTTGAGTAGCCAGTATGTTCACTCAACTCAATCTTGCTGTCAAATTTGATGGAACAAGATTCACGTGGAACTCATTATAATTTCGATACCAAAATTTAGTTTAGTATATATACTACCCTCATTTATGACAAGTTCTTATTAAGAATAGTAATCCATAAGCCAGAGTATGCTGGAAAGTATCAGTACATACTTAGCTTTTCAATATATTTAAAAGTGGAGAAGGCACACCATTTATAGAGGAGTGGGCCACATATATTCATTAGCTTTAGAAAATTTGGAGTGGACCAACAAGTCCACCATGTACGAAGTGATGAAGATGAACCACAAATTCCACAAATGAGTACAAACTTCACGTGATGGATAAATAATTGAGTTCCAAGGACAATAAACGAAAGAAGCATTGACTGACAAAGGGCAAGTATTTTGAGTAGCCAATATGTTAACTAAGTTCAATCAGGCCATCAGATCTGGTGGAGCAAGATTCACGTGGAACTCATCATTATTTCCATAACAAAATTTACTTTAGTATATATACTACTATCATGTATCAAAATTTCTCATTAAGAACGGTAATCCATGAGCCAGAGAATGCTAGCAAGAATTAGCACATACATAAATTTTCAATATATTTAAAAGTGGAGGAGGTACACCAATGATAGAGGAATAGGCAACATATATTCATTAGGTTTACAAAAGTTGGAGTGCATTGACAAGTCCACCATGTACGAAGTAATGAAGATCAACCACAAATTCCATAAATGAGTACAAACTTCACGTGATGGATAAATAATTGAGTTCCAAGGACGATAAACAAAAGCAACATTGACTAGCAATGGGCAAGTATTTTGAGTAGCCAGTATGTTCACTCAACCCAATCTTGCTGTCAAATTTGATGGAGCAAGATTCACTTGGAACTCATTATAATTTCGATACCAAAATTTAGCTTAGTATATATACTACTCTCATTTATGACAAGTTCTTATTAAGAATAGTAATCCAAAAGCCAGAGTATGCTGGAAAATATCAGTACATACTTAGCTTTTCGATATATTTAAAAGTGGAGAAGGTACACCATTTATAGAGGAGTGGGCCACATATATTCATTAGCTTTAGAAAATTTGGAGTGGACTAAGAAGTCCACCATGTACGAAGCGACGAAGATGAACCACAAATTCCACAAATGAGTACAAACTTCACGTGATGGATAAATAATTGAGTTCCAAGGACAATAAACAAAAGCAGCATTGACTGACAAAGGGCAAGTATTTTGAGTAGCCAGTATGTTAACTAAGTTCAATCAGGCCATCAGATCTGGTGGAGCAAGATTCAAGTGGAACTCATCATTATTTCCATAACAAAATTTAGTTTAGTATATATACTACTATCATGTATTAAAATTTCTCATTAAGAACGGTAATCCATGAGCCAGAGTATGCTAGAAAGAATTAGCACATACATACCTTTTCAATATATTTAAAAGTGGAGGAGGTACACCTATGATAGAGGAATAGGCCACATATATTCATTAGGCTTACAAAAGTTGGAGTGCATTGACAAGTCCACCATGTACGAAGTGATAAAGATGAACCACTAATTCCACAAATGATTACAAACTTCACGTGATGGATAAATAATTGAGTTCAAAGGACGATAAACAAAAGCAACATTGACTAGCAATGGGCAAGTATTTTGAGTAGCCAGTATGTTCACTCAACTCAATCTTGCGGTCTGATCTAATGGAGCAAGATTCACATGGAACTCATTATAATTTCGATACCAAAATTTAGTTTAGTATATATACTTCTCTCATTGATGACAAGTTCTCATTAAGAACAGTAATGCATGAAGCAGAGTATGCTGGAAAAAATCAGCACATACTTAGCTTTTCAAAATATTTAAAAGTGGAGAGGGTACACCATTCATAGAGGAGTGGGCCACATATATTCATTAGCTTTAGAAAATTTGCACTGGACTGATAAGTCCACCATGTACGAGGTGATGAAGATGAACCACAAATTCCACAAATGAGTACAAACTTCACGTGATGGATAAATAATTGAGTCCAAGGACGATAAACAAAAGCAACGTTGACTAGCAATGGGCAAGTCTTTTGAGTAGCCAGTATGTTAACTAAGTTCAATTAGGCCATCAGATCTGGTGGAGCAAGATTCACGTGGAACTCATCATTATTTCTATAACAAAATTTACTTTAGTATATATACTACTATCATGTATGAAAATTTCTCATTAAGAACGGTAATCCATGAGCCAAAGTATGCTAGAAAGAATTAGCACATACATAGCTTTTCAATATATCTAAAAGTGGAGGAGGTACACCAATGATAGAGGAATAGGCCACATATATTCATTAGGTTTACAAAAGTTGGAGTGCATTGACAAGTCCACCATGTACGAAGTGATAAAGATGAACCAAAAATTCCACAAATGAGTACAAACTTCACGTGATGGATAAATAATTGAGTTCCAAGGACGATTAGCAAAAGCAACATTGACTAGCAATGGGCAAGTATTTTGAGTAGCCAGTATGTTCACTCAACTCAATCTTGCTGTCAGATCTAATGGAGCAAGATTCACGTGGAACTCATTATAATTTCGATACTAAAATTTAGTTTAGTATATATACTTCTCTCATTGATAACAAGTTCTCATTAAGAACAGTAATGCATGAACCAGAGTATGCTGGAAAAAATCAGCACACACTTAGCTTTTCAATATATTTAAAAGTGGAGAAGGTACATCGTTTATAGAGGAGTGGGCTACACATATTCATTAGCTTTAGAAAATTTGGAGTGGACTGATAAGTCCACCATGTACGAGGTGATGAAGATGAACCACAAATTCCACAAGTGAGTACAAAGTTCATGTGATGGATAAATAATTGAGTTCCAAGGACGATAAACAAAAGCAACATCGACTAGCAATGGGCAAGTATTTTGAGTAGCCAGTATGTTCACTCAACTCAATCTTGCCGTCAAATCTGATGGAGCAAGATTCATGGGGAACTTATTATAATTTCCATAACAAAATTTAGTTTAGTATATATACTACTCTCATTTATGACAAGTTCTTATTAAGAATAGTAATCCATAAGCCAGAGAATGCTGGAAAATATCCGCACATACTTAGCTTTTCAATATATTTAAAAGTGGAGAAGGTACACCATTTATAGAGGAGTGGGCCACATATATTCATTAGCTTTAGAAAATTTGGAGTTGACTAACAAGTCCACCATGTACGAAGTGATGAAGATGAACCAGAAATTCCACAAATGAGTACAAACTTCACGTGATGGATATATAATTGAGTTCCAAGGACAATAAACAAAAGCAACATTGACTGACAAAGGGCAAGTATTTTGAGTAGCCAGTATGTTAACTACGTTCAATCAGGCCATCAGATCTGGTGGAGCAAGATTCACGTGGAACTCATCATTATTTCCATAACAAAATTTAGTTTAGTATATGTACTACTTTCATTTATGACAATTTCTCATTAAGAACGGTAATCCATGAGCCAGAGTATGCTAGAAAAAATTAGCACATACATAGCTTTTCAATATATTTAAAAGTTGAGGAGGTACATATTCATTAGGTTTAGAAAAGTTGGAGTGCATTGACAAGTCCACCATGTACGAAGTGATAAAGATGCACCAAAAATTCCACAAATGAGTACAAACTTCACGTGATGGATAAATAATTGAGTTCCAAGGACGATAAACAAAAGCAACATTGACTAGCAATGGGCAAGTATTTTGAGTAGCCAGTATGTTCACTCAACTCAATCTTGCTGTCAGATCTAATGGAGCAAGATTCACGTGGAACTCATTATAATTTCGATACCAAAATTTAGTTTAGTATATATACTTCACTCATTGATAACAAGTTCTCATCAAGAACAGTAATGCATAAACCAGAGTATGCTGGAAAAAATCAGCACATACTTAGCTTTTCAATATATTTAAAGTGGAGAAGGTACACCATTTATAGAGGAGTGGGCCACACATATTCATTAGCTTTAGAAAATTTGGAGTGGACTGATAAGTCCACCATGTACCAGGTGACGAAGATGAACCACAAATTCCACAAATGAGTACAAACTTCATGTGATGGATAAATAATTGAGTTCCAAGGACGATAAACAAAAGTAACATTGACTAGCAATGGGCAAGTATTTTGAGTAGCCAGTATGTTCACTCAACTGAATCTTGCCTTCAAATCTGATGGAGCAAGATTCACGTGGAACTTATTATAATTTCCATACCAAAATTTAGTTTAGTATATATACTACTATCATTTATGACAAGTTCTTATTAAGAATAGTAATACATAAGCCAGAGTATGCTGGAAAATATCAGCACATACTTAGCTTTTCAGTATATTTAAAAGTGGAGAAGGTACACCATTTATAGAGGAGTGTGCCGCATATATTGATTAGCTTTAGAAAATTTGGAGTTGACTAACAAGTCCACCATGTACGAAGTGATGAAGATGAACCACAAATTCCACAAATGAGTACAAACTTCACGTGATGGATAAATAATTGAGTTCCAAGGACAATAAACAAAAGCAACATTGACTGACAAAGGGCAAGTATTTTGAGTAGACAGTATGTTAACTAAGTTCAATCAGGCCATCAGATCTGGTGGAGCAAGATTCACGTGGAACTCATCATTATTTCCATAACAGAATTTTGTTTAGTATATGTACTACTTTCATGTATGACAATTTCTCATTAAGAACGGTAATCTATGAGCCAGAGTATGCTAGAAAAAATTAGCACATACATAGCTTTTCAATATATTTAAAAGTGGAGGAGGTACACCATTGATAGAGGAATAGGCCACATATATTCATTAGGTTTAGAAAAGTTGGAGTGCATTGACAAGTCCACCATGTACGAAGTGATAAAGATGAACCAAAAATTCCACAAATGAGTACAAACTTCACGTGATAGATAAATAATTGAGTTCCAAGGATGATAAAGAAAAGCAACGTTGACTAGCAATGGGCAAGTCTTTTGAGTAGCCAGTATGTTCACTCAACTCAATCTTGCTGTCAGATCTAATGGAGCAAGATTCACGTGGAACTCATTATAATTTCGATACCAGAATTTAGTTTAGTATATATACTACTCTCATTTATGAAAAGTTCTCATTCAGAACAGTGATGCATGAGCCCGAGTATGCTGGAAAAAATCAGAACATACTTAGCTTTTCAATATATTTAAAAGTGGAGAAGGTACACCATTTATAGAGGAGTGGGCCACATATATTCATTAGCTTTAGAAAATTTGGAGTGGACTGATAAGTCCACCATGTACGAAGTGATGAAGATGAACCACAAATTCCACAAATGAGTACAAACTTCACGGGCAGAAGTCCAGCACAAGTGCCATAACTTGACACGCGGGGACACTTAAGCCGCCATAACTTCAAAAACAGTACACTTAAGTGCTACATTTTTTTTTTTTTCGAGTGGGACATTTAAGTCCACCTCCGGCGACCCTCGCGGAAATCCTACGCAAATGTGAATATTTTATTATTATTTTTTGCCTACGTGGCTCGCCATGGAGCCCCAAATTAGCATAAAAATTTAAAAATTAAAAAAAAAAGAAAATTTTAAAAATTTTAAAAATAATAAGAAAATTTTAAAAATTTAATATTAAAAAATTTAAAAATAAAAAAATAAGAAAATTTTAAAAATTAAAAAAATAAGAAAATTTAAAAAAATTCAAAAATTAAAAATTAAAAAAAAGGGGGGGAGGTCGAACGGGCGGCTGAAGGCTGAGTCCTCGTCGCTGCCGCCTCCTCGCCGTCGCCGGGAAGGGCCGGCGACGGAGGGGGAGAGGGTTGGCCGAGGTCGCCGCCCGGCCGACCGATAGCGAGGCAGTGAGCCGTCGCCGGATCGCGGGGAGGGCCGCGACCCTCGCCCAGATCCGGGTGAGGGCTCGCAGGCCCTCGCCGCCGGCTGGCCGGCCTCACCGCCCGGCCGGGGCCCGTGACCCGTCCGACCCTCCCCACTCCGTCACCGGCCCTTCGCGACGGTGGCGGGGAGGCGTGAGGGCCGCGAGCCCTCGCCCGATCTGGGCGAGGGTCGCGGCCCGCACCCAGCATCTAGGGCGAGGGTCGCGGCCCTCGCCCGGATCCGGCGAGAGGTCGCGGCCCTCGCCCCGATCCGCGAGAGGTCGCGGGCCCTCGCCGCCCCCGCCGCCGCCGGAAGGGCCGGTGACGGAGTGGGGAGGGTCGGGCGGGGTCGCGGGTCTGGCCGGGGGGCCGGCGAGGGCCCACGAGCCCTCGCCTAGATCTGGGGCGAGGGTCGCGCCCTCGCCGCGATCCGGCGAGGGCTCGCAGCCCTCGCCGTCGGGCCGGCCGGGGCGGCGACCCCGCCGACCCTCCCCCTCCGTCACCGGCCCTTCTCGGTGACGGTGGGAGGCGGCGGCGGCGAGGGCTCGCCCTCAGCCGCCCGTTCGACAACCCCCGGCCCCCACCTTTTTTTTTTTTAATTTTCTTAATTTTTTTAAACCTTTAAATTTTTCTTAATTATTAAATTTTTCTTCATTTTTTCAATTTTTCAAAATTTTTTTTAATTTTTTGAATATTACATAATTGAATTAATTTTTATATTATTATTTACACGTAGACCGAAATGGCGTTTTTGCATTTTTCCGCCACGTCGCCGCGCAAAACGACGCCGTTTTGGGACTAAACTCGCCGGAAAATTGCCACGTCAGACATTTGGCGGATTTTCGCGGAGTGGCACTTAAGTGTCCCATTTTACTCCGATGATGGCACTTAAGTGTACCGTTTTAAAGTTATGGCACTTAAGTGTCCCTCACGTGATGGATAAATAATTGAGTTCCAAGGACGATAAACAAAAGCAGCATTGACTAACAAAGGCCAAGTATTTTTAGTAGCCAGTATGTTAACTAATTTCAATCAGGCCATCAGATCTGGTCGAGCAGGATTCACGTGGAACTCATTATAATTTCCATACCAAAATTTAGTTTAGTATATATACTTCTCTCATTTATGACATGTTCTCATTAAGAACAGTAATGCATGAACCAGAGTATGCTGGAAAAAATCAGCACATACTTAGCTTTTCAATATATTTAAAAGTGGAGAAGGTACACCATTTATAGAGGAGTGGGCCACAAGTATTCATTAGCTTTAGAAAATTTGGAGTGGACTGATAAGTCCACCATGTACGAGGTGATGAACATGAACCACAAATTCCACAAATGAGTACAAACTTCACATGATGGATAAATAATTGAGTTCCAAGGACGATAAACAAAAGCAACATTGACTAGCAATGGGCAAGTATTTTGAGTAGCCAGTAAGTTAACTCAACTCAATGTTGCCGTCAAATCTGATGGAGCAAGATTCACGTGGAACTCATTATAATTTCCATACCAAAATTTAGTTTAGTATATATACTACTCTCATTAATGACAAGTTCTTATTAAGAATAGTAATCCATAAGCCAGAGTATGCTGGAAAATATCAGTACATACTTAGCTTTTCAATATATTTAAAAGTGGAGAAGGTACACCATTTATAGAGGAGTGGGCCACATATATTCATTAGCTTTAGAAAATTTGGAGTTGACTAACAAGTCCACCATGTACCAAGTGATGAAGATGAACCACAAATTCCGCAAATGAGTACAAACTTCACGTGATGGATAAATAATTGAGTTCCAAGGACAATAAAGTAAAGCAGCATTGACTGACAAAGGACAAGTATTTTGAGTAGCCAGTATGTTAACTAAGTTCAATTAGGCCATCAGATCTGGTGGAGCAAGATTCACGTGGAACTCATCATTATTTCCATAACAAAATTTACGTTAGTATATATACTACTATCATGTATGACAATTTCTCATTAAGAACGGTAATCCATGAGCCAAAGTATGCTAGAAAAAATTAGCACATACATAGCTTTTCAATATATTTAAAAGTAGAGGAGGTACACCAATGATAGAGGAATAGGCCACATATATTCATTAGGTTTAGAAAAGTTGGAGTGCATTGACAAGTCCACCATGTACGAAGTGATAAAGATGAACCAAAAATTCCACAAATGAGTACAAACTTCACGTGATGGATAAATAATTGAGTTGCAAGGACGATAAACAAAAGCAACGTTGACTAGCAATGGGCAAGTATTTTGAGTAGCCAGTATGTTCGCTCAACTCAATCTTGCTGTCAGATCTAATGGAGCAAGATTCACGTGGAACTCATTATAATTTCGATACCAGAATTTAGTTTAGTATATATACTACTCTCACTTATGACAAGTTCTCATTAAGAACAGTAATGCATGAGCCCGAGTATGCTGGAAAAAATCAGCACATACTTAGCTTTTCAATATATTTAAGAGTGGAGAAGGTACACCATTTATAGAGGAGTGGGCCACATATATTCATTAGCTTTAGAAAATTTGGAGTGGACTGATAAGTCCACCATGTACGAAGTGATGAACATGAACCACAAATTCCACAAATGAGTACAAACTTCACGTGATGGATAAATAATTGAGTTCCAAGGACGATAAACAAAAGCAGCATTGACTAACAAAGGGCAAGTATTTTTAGTAGCCAGTATGTTAACTAAGTTCAATCAGGGCATCAGATCTGGTGGAGCAAGATTCACGTGGAACTCATCAATATTTCCATAACAAAATTTAGTTTGGTATATATAGTACTATCATGTATGACAAGTTCTCATTAAGAACGGTAATCCATGAGCCAGAGTATGCTAGAAAAAAATAGCACATACATAGCTTTTCAATATATTTAAAAGTGGAGGAGGTACACCAATGATAGAGGAATAGGCCACATATATTCATTAGGTTTACAAAAGTTGGAGTGCATAGACAAGTCCACCATGTACGAAGTGATAAAGATGAACCGCAAATTCCACAAATGAGTACAAACTTCACGTGATGGATAAATAATTGAGTTCCAAGGACGATAAAAAAAAAGCAACATTGACTTGCAATGGGCAAGTATTTTGAGTAGCCAGCATGTTCCCTCAACTCAATCATGCTGTCAGATCTAATGGAGCAAGATTCATGTGGAACTCATTATAATTTCGATACCAAAATTTAGTTTAGTATATATACTTCTCGCATTTATGAGAAGTTCTCATTAAGAACAGTAATGCATGAGCCAGAGTATGCTGGAAAAAATCAGCATATACTTAGCTTTTCAATATATTTAAAAGTGGAGCATGTACACCATTTATAGAGGAGTGGGCCACATATATTCATTAGCTTTAGAAAATTTGGAGTGGACTGATAAGTGCACCGTGTACGAAGTGATGAAGATGAACCACAAATTCCCCAAATGAGTACAAACTTCACGTGTTGGATAAATAATTGAGTTCCAAGGACGATAAACAAAAGCAACATTGACTAGCAATGGGCAAGTATTTTGAGTAGCTAGTATGTTCACTCTACTCAATCTTGCTGTCAAATCTGATGGAGGAAGATTCACGTGGAACTCATTATAATTTCCATACCAAAATTTAGTTTAGTATATATACCACTCTCATTTATGACAAGTTCTTATTAAGAATAGTAATCCATAAGCCAGAGTATGCTGGAAAGTATCAGTACATACTTAGCTTTTCAATATATTTAATAGTGGAGAAGGTACACCATTTATAGGGGAGTGGGCCACATATACTCATTAGCTTTAGAAAATTTGGAGTGGACTGATAAGTCCACCGTGTACAAAGTGATGAAGATGAACCACAAATTCCACAAATGAGTACAAACTTCACGTGATGGATAAATAATTGAGTTCCAAGGACAATAAAGTAAAGCAGCATTGACTGACAAAGGGCAAGTATTTTGAGTAGCCAGTATGCTAACTAAGTTCAATCAGGCCATCAGATCTGGTGGAGCAAGATTGACGTGGAACTCATCATTATTTCCATAACAAAATTTACTTTAGCATATATACTACTATCATGTATGAAAATTTCTCATTAAGAACGGTAACCCATGAGCCAAAGTATGCTAGAAAAAATTAGCATATACATAGCTTTTCAATATATTTAAAAGTAGAGGAGGTACACCAATGATAGAGGAATAGGCCACATATATTCATTAGGTTTACAAAAGTTGGAGTGTATTGACAAGTCCGCCATGTACGAAGTGATGAAGATGAACAACAAATTCCACAAATGAGTACAAACTTCACATAATGGATAAATAATTGAGTTCCAAGGACGATAAACAAAAGCAACATTGACTAGCAATGGGCAAGTATTTTGAGTAGCTAGTTTGTTCGCTCAACTCAATCTTGCTGTCAGATCTGATGGAGCAAGATTCACGTGGAACTCATTATAATTTCGATACCAAAATTTAGTTTATTATATATACTTCTCTCATTTATGACAAGTTCTCATTAAGAACAGTAATGCATGAGCCAGAGTATGCTGGAAAAAATCAGCACATACTTAGCTTTTCAATATATTTAAAAGTGGAGGATGTACACCATTTATAGAGGCGTGGGCCACATATTTTCATTAGCTTCAGAAAATTTGGAGTGGACTGATAAGTCCACCGTGTACGAAGTGATGAAGATGAACCACAAAGTCCACAAATGAGTACAAACTTCACGTGTTGGATAAATAATTGAGTTCCAAGGACGATAAACAAAAGCAACATTGACTAGCAATGGGCAAGTATTTTGAGTAGCTAGTATGTTCACTCTACTCAATCTTGCTGTCAAATCTGATGGAGGAAGATTCACGTGGAACTCATTATAATTTCCATACCAAAATTTAGTTTAGTATATATACTACTCTCATTTATGACAAGTTCTTATTAAGAATAGTAATCCATAAGCCAGAGTACGCTGGAAAATATCAGTACATACTTAGCTTTTCAATATATTTAAAAGTGGAGAAGGTACACCATTTATAGAGGAGTGGGCCACATATATTCATTAGCTTTAGAAAATTTGGAGTGAACTAACAAGTCCACCATCTACGAAGTGATAAAGATGAACCACAAATTCCAAAAATGAGTACAAACTTCACGTGATGGATAAATAATTGAGTTCCAAGGACAATAAAGTAAAGCAGCATTGACTGACAAAGGGCAAGTAGTTTGAGTAGCCAGTATGTTAACTAAGTGCAATCAAGCCATCGGATATGGTGGAGCAACATTCACGTGGAACTCATCATTATTTCCATAACAAAATTTACTTTAGTATATATACTACTATCATGTATGACAATTTCTCATTAAGAACGGTAATCCTTGAGCCAAAGTATGGTAGAAAAAATTAGCACATACATAGCTTTTCAATATATTTAAAAGTAGAGGAGGTACACCAATGATAGAGGAATAGGCCACATATATTCATTAGGTTTACAAAAGTTGGAGTGCATTGACAAGTCCCCCATGTACGAAGTGATGAAGATGAACAACAAATTCCACAAATGAGTACAAACTTCACGTAATGGATAAATAATTGAGTTCCAAGGACGATAAACAAAAGCAACATTGACTAGCAATGGGCAAGTATTTTGAGTAGCCAGTATGTTCGTTCAACTCAATCTTGCTGTCAGATCTGATGGAGCAAGATTCACGTGGAACTCATTATAATTTCGATACCAAAATTTAGTTTATTATATATACTTCTCTCATTTATGACAAGTTCTCATTAAGAACAGTAATGCATGAGCCAGAGTATGCTGGAGAAAATCAGCACATACTTAGCTTTTCAATATATTTAAAAGTGGAGGATGTACACCATTTATAGAGGAGTGGGCCACTTATATTCATTAGCTTTAGAAAATTTGGAGTGGACTGATAAGTCCACCATGTACGAAGTGATGAAGAGGAACCACAAATTCCAGAAATGAGTACAAACTTCACGTGTTGGATAAATAATTGAATTCCAAGGACGATAAACAAAAGCAACATTGACTAGCAATGGGCAAGTATTTTGAGTAGCTAGTATGTTCACTCTACTCAATCTTGCTGTCAAATCTGATGGAGGAAGATTCTCGTGGAACTCATTATAAGTTCGATACCAAAATTTAGTTTAGTATATATACTACTCTCATTTATGACAAGTTCTCATTAAGAATAGTAATCCATGAGCCAGTGTATGCTGGAAAATATCAGCACATACTTAGCTTTTCAATATATTTAAAAGTGGAGAAGGTACACCATTTATAAAGGAGTGGGCCACATATATTCATTAGCTTTAGAAAATTTGGAGTGAACTAACAAGTCCACCATGTACGAAGTGATGAAGATGAACCACAAATTCCACAAATGAGTACAAACTTCACGTGATGGATAAATAATTGAGTTCCAAGTACAATAAATAAAAGCATCATCAACTAGCAATGATCAAGTATTTCAAGTAGATAATATGTTCACTAAGTTCAATTGGGCTGTCAAATATGGTGGGGCAAGATTCACATGGAACTCATCATTATTTCGATACCAAAATTTATTTTAGTCTATATACTGCTCTCATGTACGACAATTTCTCATTAAGAACGGTAATCCATGAGCCAATGTATGCTAGAAAAATTAGCACATAGATAGATTTTCAATATATTTAAAAGTAGAGGAGGTACACCAATGATAGGGGAATAGGCCACATATATTCATTAAGTTTAGAAAAGTTGGAGTGCATTGACAAGTCCACCATGTACGAAGTGATAAAGATGAACCACAAATTCCACAAATGAGTACAAACTTCACGTGATGGATAAATAATTGAGTTCGAAGGACGATAAACAAAAGCAACATTGACTAGCAATGGGCAAGTATTTTGAGTAGCCAGTATGTTCACTCAACTCAATCGAGTTGTCAGATCTGATGGAGCAAGATTCACATGGAACTCATTATAATTTCGATACCAAAATTTAGTTTAGTATATATACTACTCTCATTTATGACAAGTTCTCATTAAGAATAGTAATCCATGGGCCAGAGTATGCTGGAGAAAATCAGTACATACGTAGCTTTTTTAGAATATATTTAAAAGTGGAGGAGGTACACCACTAATGGAGGAGGTACATCAATAATAGAGAAATGGGCCACATATATTCAGTAGGTTTAGAGAAGCTGAAGTGGATTGATAAGTCCACTATGTACGAAGTGATGAAGATGAACCACACAAGTTCCACAAACAAGTACAAACTTCATGTGTAAATAATTGAGTTCCAAGGACAATAAACAAAAGCAGCATCGACTAGCAATGGGCAAGTATTTCGAGTAGCCAATACGTTCACTTAGTTCAATCGGGCTGTAAGATCTGGTGGAGCAATATTCACATGGAATTATCATAACTTCCGTGCCAAAATTCATTTTAGTATCCTCTCATGTATAATAATTTCTCATTAAGAACAATAATCCATGAGCCAAAGGATGCAAGAAAAAAATCAGCATATACATCGCTTTTAAAATATATATATATATTAGGGAAAAAAATTACTTTTATTGGTAACTGCACGCTTGTAGACTAAAGTGCATAAACTTTTTATCTACACAGGATATACCCCACTCAAAACCACATTCATTTGCGCCGATATATGAACTAATCTTGTCAAATTATTATTATTATTATTATTATTATTATTATTATTATTATTATTATGTGCTTATGAGTTGGTTAATAATTTAGCAAAATTTCCAATGTCAAGAAGATGATGCTTCTTGTTAAGGATGTTAATGTTCGATTTAGAAGAAGGGATTGGCTTTCGCAGCCATCTTAAAGTCGAATGCGACTGGCAAAACGCAACTACAAAGCCCGATTCCTTCGAAGCTTAAGAAGTGAAAATGAAGAGGCGGCTTTACAAAGAAGAAATCGAAAGAGATGCGCCTTTAATTACTGTACCTTGTGAGCAAACATGGAGGAAATTCTTTGGTTGACCATATTGGCGGAGCTACATTCCCTGTGACGTCAATATGAACCCAACTCTTTTAACTGTAATGTCCTCACAGGTTCAAAATTCACATGCAGGCCCGATCCTCGGAGAGCATGAACATGTCTATTGGGCCTATCGAGCCCCCAAGCCATTCCTTTGACCCAATAATGATCCACAACAAATAACTTTGTTTTAGCCATGGACGAAGCATGCCAGTAGAAAAAATAAAGTCAATTTATCTCCTCCGAAACCTTATAAAATTAGTTCTCATGTTTGTAAGTACACACGACTGATGTTGGATCCAGAAACCAAGCCACGAACCCCATATAAATCAGTACAGAAATCACTTTTAATGCACTACGTATCATTAACAATGACAGAGCACCGCAATAGGTTATAAGACATATCATATTGAATTTAGAAGTTTATATGTCCATACCAAGCCGCAAGCGGCATCATTCATAACTTTTCAATATATATGTTTTCATCGTTAACATCATGCCTGTGGACTAAAATGCATAAACTTTTATCTATACATTATATACACCAATCAAAACTATGTTTATTTTGTGTCAATACATGAGCTAATAATGTCATAATGTTTTCGTGGGCTGATGACATGGTCAATAAATTTAAAGAATTTCCAATGTCAACAAAACAACGGTTCCGTTAAGGATGTTGATGTTCGATTTAGAAGTTGACTTTCGTGGCTGTCTTAAAGCCATATTCTAAAAGCAAATGCAATTATGAAGTCCGAATTTGCTTCGGAGTGAAATTAAGAGGTGGCTTTACAAAGCAAAAGCTGAAAGAGATGCAACTTCTTTGCCTGATATGACATCATTCGACCACACCATGTTATGAATGAAATTCAAAAGAATAATTGACAAGCCCACCAACAAAAGCAATTGCTAGCGAATCACATAATCTAATGGCAGTTTTGTTTTGCTCTAAAAGCTATTGGATGATCCAATGCATGAAACATCATTGTTTTTGTTCACTTCAATTAGGCATCGAGTGCCACATTCGTCGACAAGCTGGCAATTCAACGGCATTCTCAACAACTCACCAAGATACACAAATATCAATTGTCAGGGAATATATATGTATAGCCACTACGGAGTAATTGCTAATTAGGTGATATGGTCCACGATTCATATTTAGAACCTAAATTAATTACATTGCATCGATGCCAAAACAAGAATTGAAACAACTAATAAAAGAGGAAATGTCACAAAAGCAAAATAGTGGCAACACCTAACTAGCTCAATCAATAGTTTACCATTGAGGAATAGATGATCATAAAACACTTTTGGAAATCGATTAGTCTATCATCTGTTGATAATGATTAATGAGGAATACATGTCAACGTCTCTTAACTAGTAATATTCACCTATTAACATATATACACGCATGGGCGTACACAAAGTTTCACTTCTCAAGAATTAGTTGAGACAATGTGACATCCTCAAAATTTGACCCTATTCAGAATACGATAAGGGGTTTACTTCTACTGATGCGTAATTAGCATAATTGAACTTTGAATTGGTTTATGAACCATTCAAGAGTTTTAAACCTATTGGGAGAGACAATTTAGGATTTCGGTGCGCATGACGAGAGGACTCAACCGTGAATTGACAATTCGACCATAAGTGTGACATCCTGAATTTCAAGTTCCGTTTTCAATTTAAGTTGGGCTTTTCATCAACGCGCCTATAGTGCTCTTCTCTAAGATGGCCACTCATGAGATAACTAGCCTATTCGGTGAAACTGATAAGGGATTTTAACGCAATAGACTTGAGAATTCGACTAGGAATCGGCTGCTTGACCGTGCTAGTTTGCAAGGGTCATTACGGCACAATTAAAAATCGATCAGAGATCAGAGATAGGTCAGTTCAACTCAGACATGTGATCAAGTGTGGGTGATTCCACCTGATTGTAAAATTCCCATAGATCGGCACTAGATTAATTTTTCTGTCGTTTTGGCACCCTATGTCCGTATTTGAAACCTCGAGAATTTCATGATCACTGAGAGTCGCCAATGTGTCGAAGAGGTACGTTGTGGCTCGAAGAAAATCGACCACGAGTTAATTGCATTACAAATTCCTAAAAAATACCTAGTAGGTTAGGTCATGCTAAAATCGCATTCGGTTGAAATTAACTGCAAATTTGGACCCAATTTCAAAAATTGAAAGTTCTATTATGTCATAATTTATTTTAGGAACGTCGACTCATCTTTCGAGAAATTTTCGGCGAATTCAAGATTTTTACGGAAAATCAATTCGAACGATTTGGAAAAGAACAAAAATTCGGATGGACCAAATTGAAGGGATTTATGGCCTCCTGTGTGAGCCACTTGGTGAAAGGAAATTGTGTGGCTTTCTTCCTCAGCAAAATAGGACATCAAATTGAAGAAATTGAAGTCCAATTAAGTGAAATTCGTAGGCTAGAGAGGTTGTCACATTTTGGTCTTTATTTGGACTTCAATTGGGACAAATTGATGTGGAAATTGGCCTTGGATGACCAATTGATAATATTGTTTGAAGGTGAGCTGAAGATAAGGATGAATAAACTTTTGTTCAAGATATTTTTTGTTGACTTCAAACCCGCCCCCCCCCAAATCCATAGCTCTCGGACGCTAGCTGCATTCCCCTCTCCTATTTGTGCATGCCCCTCTCTCTCTCTTTCGTTCGAAGCCCATGCATGAAGGGGTCCCCCTGGCCGACATTCCTGCTCTCTCCATTTTCTTTTATTTTTCCGCATGTTCATTCCCCCTTTGCCGACACACTCTGTCCCCTTATCCCTTCTCTCTCCTTCGGTCCCTCTCCCTCATCCCTTCTCTTTTGCTTTCTGTTTTGTCGAAGACTTCAGCCTGCACGTTCCCTGCCCACTCCTCTTCGTGCCTCTCCACCGAAGTTGCCCAATCGTTCAACCGTTGCCACACGTCGCCAACTTCACCGCCTTTGGTCAACATTCCTTCTCTCCCTGCAGCGACGACATCGCCCAATCTTTCTATAGCAGCCCATGAATAGCCCACCATCCTTTCGTTTCGTCCCCTCCAGCCGCGAAGCCCACCGAGCAGCCTGCACGTCAGCCGCGTCTCTGCTGAGCTCTCTCCGCAGCCACCACCTCATCGTGGAACTGCCCTACTGTTCAGCCGCGTGATCAGCCACATTCAAAACCAGAACCGGCAGCCTAACCGTGGGCTTGTGTGGCCAATTTCAGCCTCGGTTTGATTCCAGTTGGTGCTGCCGCTTCGGCATTTATTGCCCGCCGTCGCGCCGCCGTCACCGTGGACTCACCAGCTCGCAAATCCAGTGAGTTTACTCACTAAACTTTGCTATGGGAGTTAATTATGCTTAAGGGTTATTGGTTTAAGTTAAGCTTGGATTAGGTGGTTAGTTAGAACGGATTAGCAATTTAGTTAATCGTTTATGCATGTTAGATAGTTAGAGTAGTGTAATTAGCAAGTAGATAACTTGTAGTATTTATCTAGATAGGTTCGGAAATTTTCCGAACCCGTTTCGGTATTTAATTAGGCTTTTCCGGCCTAAGCGTGCATTTTTGGCATTTATTAGTATTTATTAATTATTTTTGAATAATTATTTAATTAATTATCATTTTCCGAAAATTAGACCGGGATAGTCGGTGACCGGAATTTTATGCTGATTGTAATGTTGTGATTTGTTTATTTAATTGATTGCTATTTTATGCAAATTGAATGTGAATCGTAATTTTGGGGGTATTTATCACAAAATTTAATAATTTTGATATTTAATTAGAAAATACCGGGCATCGTTTTATAACACCAAAAATATTTTGGTGGACCATATTAAATGGTGGGATATTTGGAAAGGAAAAATATTGTATTTTGGCTAAGGTCGACCGTGTACTCACGCATGATTATTTTTATCGGGTATGATAAAAGTGGTGAAATTGTTGGTTGATTAGAATGGTAGACTGTATCGGCTTAGAGTGAGTAGTATACCCTAAGTATCACACAACTTGGTCAGCATTAAGTATTGCACAGCTTTGGTGAACATTAAGTATCGCACAGCTTTGGTGAGTATTAAGTACCACACATATTCAGTGAGCATTATTAAGTATCGCATAGCTTCGGTGAGTATTATCGGTATACTATATCAGCTTGAAGGCTTTGATATATTAGCTTAACGCAAGCAGTATACCTTAGCAACTTCCGGTAAGCATTATTAGTATACTATATTAGCCTACTGGCTTCGATATATCAGCTTAGAGTGAGCAGTATACTTAGTCATCTTCGGTGAGCTTTACTATCTATCTTCAGCTTAGGGTGAGCAGTCTTTGATATGATCGGAATTAATAGACAGTATTGAATGGATTGACCGAGAGATACTTTTGTTGGTATGGAGTTGAATGAGTCGATTGATTAATGTTTGATCAAAATTGAAATGACTGGATGATTATATGAATTGTACTTACTTGCAGGAAGGATTTGAGGCAAAGGTAATTCCCCTAACTCGTGCTTGTGCTTAGGTATCCCTTAGGGCGAATTTCCTTCCTAGTTGGGGTTTAGGGGGTGGACTTGCTGAGATGTTGTCTCACCCCGTCGTGGGCTAACATTTTTAAGTCCGTAGATGGCTGTATCTCTCGAGCGTTTTGGCCACCTAAAGAAGGTCACCGAGCAGGTATCTTATATTCAGCTCCATGGGGACCCAAGGGGATGGGTCTATGAACTCATGAGATCCGTTGTGGACCCAAGGGGATGGGTCTATGAACTCATGAGATCCGTTGTCTGGCTTGATGCAGGTCTATCTCAGGTAGTACCCCATCAATACAGATCGTGGTACTGTTGTGAGCGAAATGGACAAAGAGAAGGTCCTCTATCGGAATCTGAGATCCCTATGTTGGTGCTAGAGGTTGCTTTTGGAAAAGGCACGACAGACCCTCCTAGTGGATCAGTGGTAGACCCGAAGTCCTCGGAGCCTGAGACCTCGGAACCTTATGTTGAGGGATCTAATGTTTAGAGAACCTGTAGCCCTCTACCTTTTTGTAGACCTTGTATATATATATATCGGCTAGTATTGTATATGACTAGGTTTGATATGTATAAAGGTGTGGTTTGGTTTTCAAAAAATTGCGGCTCTGCTTTTCTATCCCATCTTTGTGTTGTTTGGAGATTAATTATTCGCTCCGCATGTGTATTAATGAATGGGTTGGCGATGCGTCCTGGGATATTGCAATTTGATCGACCACCGAGAGATGGACACGCATTCTAGAATCGGGGCGTGACAATAAGGATCGATGGGGGATAATCTAAAGCCATTTCAAATTAATCCAGGAACGGTTATAGATCGATTCAATAATAGTATATAATCGGATTGCGGGTGATTTCGCACGATTACTATATTAATTACGAACGACCCTAAACCAATTCCAAACAATTGTGTACTTTGGAGCGAGCAATTGACCCCTTATGATTACATGACCATTGAGGATGATCCATGAATTGAATAGACTTAAACGTGGATTGACATCGTCAACCATGGGTTGAACTCACGAAATCCCTAAAGGTTGCCTATTGGTTTCAATTATGCTAAAGCCGCATTTCATGGATTTCAACCACAAATTCTAATTTAGTTAAGGGTATTGGACTTTAGAAGATTAAAAGACCACCATTGAACATTACTTCCTCAAATCCCTTACTTATCGATAAACCCCGAACTTTTGGATGAGTAAAGTTGGGCCAAAAATTGGAAGCTCAATGGATCTCATGCCCAACTAAAGGCCCATTAAGCTTATTAAGGCCCATATTGAATGAGTCAGCCCAAACCCAAGCCCTATGTGCGTGAATAGTGTGCGTATTGTTGGACCTTCACAGTTTTCCAATTTCATAGGGCTTTTTGCATTTCGAACCTTGCAAAACTTCCTTGATGAAAGTTTTTCAAAACATCTAGAACATTTTTTAATTTCAGATTTTTATGAGGTGAAATGGTTGGTACAAAAGCTTATTCTTTTACCGTGTGAAAACTATCTAGTGTAGTAAAAATAATAACCTACTTGTCTTCTCGATTTCTTATAAATTTTTCCCTTTGGAATTTGAACATGCTTCCTTCAACAAAATTGTAGAGGACATATATATCTACAATATACTAAAATTTCAAATTTTTTTGTGAAGATTTGGATGTTAAATGGGTTTCTTTTTGCAATTATTAGAACTGTTCAACGGACGAGATTTTGGGTTGTCTTTGGTGATTTGCTGCTCTTAGTACAAAATGATTTAGGCTTGCATTCCTTATGGAAAATTTTATTTAAAGTCTTCTATACAGTATATTAAATTTTTATATTTTTTCAAATCCGTTTGATAAGGTAATGACATTTATTTCAAAAATTACTCGAAACTATTTTTCACCTGGAATGGGTGAACCTCTCATGCCCATGTGCTAAAGATGGGGGAGGTGATGTTATCCCCTAGCTAGTCTAGTCTAAGCCTAGGAACTCAAGTGCCTAAATCCCCTCATTAATGCATAGATTTTTGTTTCTTAAAGAAGCATTCCTTGAGTGATTGATGTGAGTCCAAGTAGATGTGGATTTGATGGGCATTAATTAGGACTAGACTACTCTCTTTCTCCTCCCCTCCTCTCTCCCCCTCACCATCGATCACCCCCCTCTCTTTCTCACTCTCACTTTCATTTTTCTCATTTGAAACTCTCAAACTCACCATCTCTCTCCTCTTGACACCACCGAAGCCACCACCTCCATTTTCATCTCTATTTCAAGCTTGTTTCTTCATTTTTTCCTCTTCTTTTTCCATTACCAAGGACCGTCCTTTGCACTTTGATGCTGCATTGCCCTCTGCATACCATTTCTGTCGCCGTATCTAAGCTTTACAAGCTAAGGAGGCCACTGTTCAGCCCCCATAGTAGCTCTCTCTTGCTTATTTCTTCTTCAGTTTGGTTCCCCCGCCTCCCACTGCGAAGCCCACAGACCATGCCGCCACCGTACCACTACTGGACCACCATTTAGCTATTGCCCAGCCTCCCACGGCACTGTGGAGGTGCGACTAGCCGTTGTCTAGCTTTTTCGCACTTCCTCTGGCACTTTACGAAGCTTGGATCGGTTTATGAGTGGCTTTCTAACCCTTGACTAGAGTTGTTGTTGCATTTGAGAGGTAGTTTAGGTTGAGATTAATGCTAAATGATGATTTATTGATGTAATAAGTGGATATTGTGTGATATGTGATTATTGGGCTTAGATAGGTTATTGAACATTTACTGATAGGTTATCGGATTTCAAAGAGATAGGTTATCGGATCGTGGGTGATAAGCTATCGAGCTTTGGATGATAAGTTATCATGTTAGGGCGATAGGTTATCGGATTGTTAATGATAAGTTATCGGGTTTTGGTGATAGGTTATTATGTTTAGGGTGATAAGCTATCGCGTTATGGTAAGTGGAATTGTTTTGTTGTTTTATTATGCTATAATAGGGTGAAATACTATTATGTGATATAGGCTTATATGGGGTATGTATTATATATAAAGTGTGTTATATATGTTATGTGTTCTATGTGTTAAATGGGTTATGTGTTGTACGTCATGTTAATTGAAGAATGAATTATGTGATGGATTTGATGGCACATAATAAATGTTGTGGACATATTGTGGGTTATGATGACTAGTGGAAAATTGATTTTTGAAATATATTTGAAGGACTATACTTTAATTTGACAAGTAGTCTATATGCCATGGGTTATAGATGAAATGGTGCATTTATATGTGATATAATATAATGCACATGTATGACATGATGGCGATGTATTTTATGTGTTCATTGGAAGTAGTCATTATACATATGTAATGTTCATTGTCCATGGTCGATGTGTGAGAACACCCCGAGCCTCCGGGACAAGATATATGATGGTGCTTGGACGTGCAAGGAAGCATGCCGGGTCAAGTATCTCTCTTGGGATCAGCCATATCAAGACATATCATTCTTGAACCAAGTTCAATATTGTTGGAGAAAACTTCCTTATTTATTTTGAAGTTGACAAAACGTTTTCATCAGTCGAGTTTGAAGACTCATAGACTCTTTCGTCAAAGTCTGAAGACCTCCAGACTCAAGATTCAAAGTCTACCCTCACTGATAGTTTCCAGACCCACGAAGAGAAGACTTATCCAGATACAAGAATATTCTTAAGGATTCGATTCTGTACGATTGAAGAAGTTCTCACAGCTGGAGATAGCACTTCGTGATCTATTATTCTCATTACAATCAATTTTGGATAATTAGATCTGGTGATTAACGAAGTATACTTGGAAGGTTCTACTTATCGAAACCTAGATCCCAATTGTATGGGCAAACATGATTGGTAGGCTATCATCACATTCCCTAAATAATCTCGAGATCTTCCTAATTGATTATGTCCAACGGTATAATTGGAATAACTCCTTTGGAAGGTGTCAACGGATATGAAGACATGGAGGAGTATATAGGAAGACGCTCAAGTTGTTCGAGGGTGTGCGTGATAGAAGAATTCTAAAGTCTGAAGCTCATAGTTCTTTGCTATTTCATTCATTGAGCTTATACTGTATTCGAAAGAGAGATAAATACTTGTGAGACCTTGAGAAAGTGCAGTAAAGTTTTTACACTGTGGAATAAAGGACGTAAGACTGTAATATGTCTTTTTGTTCTTAGTAAAATCCAGCTAGTGGGCTATTAGTGTGGGAGAGTGGACGTAGGTTTGGTCTAAGCCGAACCACTATAAACTCAGTGTTTCAATTTTTTTTCCCTAAACTCTTTACTTTAAGCTTGTAGTCTTATATAGTTTACTGTCTTCTACATCTTCAATCTATCTTTATCAAAAGTTGAATTAAGCTGTTAAGTTTTAGAAAAGATTATCTTATCACCTATTCACCCCCTCTAGGTTTTCTTATTAGCCCTATCAATTGGTATCAGAGCCCATGTACTCATTTAATTGAAGTGTTTTTACTTTTGAGTTAAAGATCTATGGCTAGTATGTTGGCTCCAGGATTAGTTGAAGGTCAAAGCAACACAAAACCACCTTACTTCGATGGAAATGATTACAACATATGGAAAAATACGATGAAAGCTTTCCTAAGATCGAAAGATCCTCTGAAATGGGATGTGGTAGACAAATGAATCATTCCTAAAGCTGCATTAGTTTTAGAAAGAGGAAAAGAAATTGTAGTTGTTAGCGAGATGACTCAAGAAGAAATAACTAAGAGACAAGCTCTTGATGCTAAAGCAACTTATTCCTTATATTGTGCTTTATCTTCCACTGATTATAACAAAATATCTTATTGTGAAACAGCTAAAGAAGTCTGGGATAGGCTGCACATTACTTATGAAAGAACTGATCGAGTGAAGGAGATGAGGATTAATATTCTACTCGGACATTATGAAACCTTCAAAATGAAATCTAGAAAACCTATCACTGATATGTTTAGTTGTTTTATTGAGATAGTAAATGGTCTAGAATATTAGGGACAACCAATCTCAGAACCAATGAAGGTCAACAAATTATTGTGTGGACTCTCCAAAGACTGGAATAACATAAAGACTTCAATAAGGGAAACACAAAGGATCATGCCGCTTTCTGTAGACAAACTAGTTGGTACACTTCAGTCCTATGATGTGGAGAAAATCAATAAGGAGGAAGATCCTAAAGGTAAAAAGTCAATTACTTTGAAATCTAACGATGATTCTGATGTTACAGATTCTGAATATGATATGGATGATGAAGAGTTAGCTCTTATGATAAAGAGGTTCAGGAAACTGAATAAAAAAGGAAGAATGTTCAATTGAAAGAAACAAAACACTCAAAAGTTTCAAAACATATCGATTGAGGATGATGAAACCAACAAAGATGTGATCTGTTTTGGATGAAAGAAAAATGGACACATTAGACCCAACTGTCTTATGTTGAAGAAAAAGAAAGGAAAAGCTGAAAAATAAATGAAGGCTCTCAAAGTAGAGATATGGAGTGATACTCAATGCGAAGAAAGCAATGAAGATTATGCTAACATCTGCTTAATGGCAAAATCGGATTTAGACTCAGACTCTGAGATAGATACAGACTCAAACTTAAATAGTGAAATCGAGGTAAGCAATATAAAGATTCCTATTAAAGTCTCGAAATACATCGATGAGCTTTGTCTTAGTCTCAAAACCTCTCTTAAAAGAATTTCCGAGCTAAAAAGGGAGAATTCTGCACTGAAGCAACAGGAAAATTCTTGGAAAGAGAAATTTGATAATTTGACAAAAGCTTTATTATTTTAAAAGAAAATGCAGACTCTCTTTCAAAAGAAAATAATCTTTTAAATTGACATTTCAACTATTTCAAAAAGATTTTCAATAGGATCCGAAAAGCTAGAAAAATTCTTTCGGTACAAATACCTTACTTCAACAAGTCGGGCTTGGGAATGACTTCAAAAATTATTCCTCTAATCGATTTTCCTAAAGTAAAGGAACGAATCAAACAAAGACCAACAAAGACCTTTTACAGGAATCACTTTCAAAAAGTTTTTATAAAACCTGTTGGTGAAGTGCTCTTAAATGTTCAAATTGCAACAGCTCGTAACATTTTAAGAAAGAATGTCCCATGATATGGAGACCTGTCAAGAAGGAATGGGCAAAGACTGCATATTGCACTAACTGTGGCACCTCTCGACGGCCCCCGATCCATTAGCGTCGCCACAGTTCGCTTACCTTTCACTTCCCTTATTAACATAACACTCTAATACCATTTCAATTGCAGCGGGTCCATACGACTTGGGGGTTTACATCTTTTAGATCGGTCCTTTGCGCAATTTATATACGGAAGCATATCCAACAACTCCCTTCCCTATATTCAGAAAACGATGCACGCCTACTAAACATCTTATATAAGCCGAACACGTTTATTTACATAGAGCAGATGGACATCTTTAGTCGGTACGTCAAAATGCCGTAGTCTTCTATACTCAGCTACACTTCAAAAGATGACCGACATCTTCTCAAACAGTCGAATACTTAAAGTCCATCAATCAGTGTCGGCGTCCATAAGTTCCTCCCTTTGCTATCCTCCTCCTTGCAATCATAACCAACCACTTGATTCATCTACTGGTAGCAGTGGCAGCAGAGGTATCTTATCTAGTTTGAAATGTTATTCCCCAAAAGGGGTGAGTACAACCACTCAGCAGGTAAAGGAATCCAATAACCACTCAATGCATCATACAAGTCATACATGCATCTCAAGCATTACTTACCTTGAAGCCATGCGCATACTATCATGCATCACCATCACAATCATAACACATACATGTGTATCATCATCATATCATATACATGTCATCATTATCATGACATCATCACATCACACATGTCATCATCATATCATACATGTCATCATCATCATGACATCATCACCTCACACATGTCATCATGCCATATCATATATCATCATCATCATCATCATGCATATCATCGTGCCATGGGTGATCATCATCATATCACATCACATATTATCATCATCATCATGCATATCATCATGCCATGGGTGATCATCATCATATCACATCACATATTATCATCATCATCATGCATATCATCATACCATGGGTGATTATCATCATATCACATCACATATTATCATCATCATCATGCATATCACCATGCCATGATTTAATTTCCACTTTTAACTTTCAATTTGATCACCACATCAACCATTCCTCGGATCATCAATTTCATCATCCCCTCGGGCAAAGACCTCCGAGGCTTCCGACATTCAGCCATTCCAGGCCACCGAGCATCCGGCCCCCCACATTCCGGGCATCTCGCATCCCATCTGGCATCACAAGGCATTCCCCTCGGGCAAAAACCTCCAATAGGGCTTCCGGCATTTACACTCCCTGGCCGGGCATCCTGCACCCCAATCCTGGCATTGCAAGGTATTCCCCTCGGGTAGAAACCTCCGACAGGGCTTCCGGCACCCCCACATTCCGGGCATCCTGAATCTCCCAGGGCCATCCGGCAATGCATCTCTATACATTCCAGGCATCATCCTCCACCACAACCACCTCCTCACTTATCATGATCCATGTTTACCCATTTCGGTCTTAATTTAGCATGGCATATGACGTGACATCAAACAAGTCATACTTGGCATGGAATTCACACATGCATCTCAATTCAATGTCATGCATACATCAAGACCTCATCATACATGCATCATGGTATAATTATTTATGAAATAAAATTAATGGAATTTATGGCCAATAAATAATCTATTTTTCATGTCCTTTTTCATTTATTTAAATTCCAGCTTTTGTTATTTTCAAAAATATTAAATTTAATATTTATAAATTCCCAAAAATTATAAAAATTAAGGCAAGTAATAAACTAGCCAATAGGATAAGAATTTCATGCAAAATACATGGCCAAATAGAATTTCACACAATTTCACAATTCTCACAAAATGGCATGTCATTTTCGGGTGAAATCAGAATACACAGTTTTTGAAGAAATTCGATTAAAATATCCATACGACCTCCAAAAATTACAAATTTTACCGAGTTATAGCCAAGAAAGTTTCGTACATCTTTCATGAAGACTTCCAAGCCATATTCTTTTTCAATTATTTTCTACAGTCTCACGAAGCTTCTGGATCCATTACCGAATCGTCCAGTGCATGCTTCTCCGAAATACTGAGTTCTCACCTACCTATTCTCTTTCGTCTCCTCTGAAATTTGGATATGTTATACATCAAGATGTCCTATACAAGTTTTGTGAAGAGATTTAAGTCAAATAACCAGAGTATAGTCGTCATTTAGGTCCATGATGTCTCGGGTGTCCTGTAATACATCTCCAGAATTTCTGTCTTCGAGATCTAGTCGATTTACTAGGCTATACTTGTTCATTTCACTTCAAATTTGAGTATGTTGTAGTTTAATATGTCCCCTACAACTTTCATGAAGAAATTTGAAGAGATATTCTTAGCACAAATCAACATGCAACCACAAATCCAACAAGATGTCAGTAAAATCGTTCCAGATCGAAGGTCTCCGTAGAATGAGAGTTTGACCCCTTAAATCTCCATCATTTTCCACCAAATTTTAGTATGTTGTAGTTTTGAGATGTTAGCTACAGCTTTTATGAAGAGATCAAAGCCAAAATCGAACTCTAAACATGCATGCAAGCTCTCACAACATTCTGACTCGAGTGGATTCATGCGAAAACATTCCAGATCTGACATCTCCGTAAGATGAGAGTTTGACCACTCAAATCTCCATAATTTTCCACCAAATTTTAGTATGTTGTAGTTCAAGATGTTAGATACAACTTTTATGAATAAATCAAAGCCAAAATCGGACTTCAAACATGCATGCAAGCTCACACAACATTCTGACTTGAGCGGATTCATGCGAAAACAGCAACACCACCCAAGAACAAACCATCCAAGCTTCGGTTTCCCCCTTCCAATCACTCAAATTCGACACTATACCAAACATACATGTAACACACACACATGCAAGAGCAGCAAAGGACCCCAACTTGCCTCTAGACCACACGAACAGTGGCACACTGGCAACGGACGAACGGCGTGCGGGCGGCGACAGCTCCTTCTCCTCCTCTCTCGACCTCCCTCTCTCTCGCATCTCACTCTCTCTCTCGCAACTCTCTTGGACGACAGCCCCCCACCATCAGCCACTCCCTCTCTCTCTTCCTTTTTTGGTGGCTTATATATTTGCATGCTTTCTTCTCTTGCATGGGGGACAAGTGTTCTCATGAGGAGAACAAGTGGCAAAAAGGAGAGGACAAGTGTTGGAGGACATGCAAGGTTAATGGGCTTCATTCTCGGCTGGGCTTTGGGCCAGCAAATGGGCTGGTCGACAGCCCCTCCTTGGCTCCAATGGGCCGACCATTTGGCCCTCCAAAATCCATACTCTTGGGCCTAAGGCCCGACCTAATTAAACCCACAATTTCCCTTTCAATTATTCATCTTTAATTCTTTCTTTTAAGAATTTAATTACTAAATTCCACATGGCCAAAATCTTGAAATCATAATTCCATAAATTCCAATTTATAAAACACATGGCCAATGATAGGATTTTCTTTCCTATCAAATAATTGTCCATTAAAAGCTTGGCCATAAATCTTATTGCAAATTATGGATTAAATGGCCATAAAATAACTTGATGGTACTTCCATCACCTGTTCATAGACTTTAATGTAACTAGAGGTCATTATGAATTTTGGGATGCCACACTAACTCTTATGGACCCAAGAAAATACGGGTACCAGAGAAAGCTTAAGTTTCTTTTCTAATTGCAGGTTACCATCAAGAAAAAGATTAAATGGTATTTGGATAGTGGTTGTTCAAGACATATGACTGGAGATTCAGGTTGTTTTATAAATCTTGTTCAAAAGAATGGTGGAAAAGTCTCTTTTAGTGGAAATACCAAAGGAAGAATTGTTGGATGTGGAACTGTAAAGATTGGAAATCTCACAATCAATAATGTCTCCTTGGTGGTAGGTTTAAATTACAATCTACTTAGCATTAGTCAACTGTGTGACACTGGATTCAAAATCAATTTTCAAGAAGGAGTATGTTCAGGAACTTGTAAAGATTTTTCTAAATCTTTTACTGGATGAAGACATGGGAACATCTATCTTTTGGATATAAAACCAGGAAGTTTGCAATGTCTGTTTTCAATACAAGATGAAGCAAATCTTTCGCATCGAAAGTTTGGCCATGTTAATATAAAGCAAATTGCCAAGATCTCTTCCAAAAATCTTGTTCGTGGACTACTTGACCTGAAATATCAAAATTCTGATTTATGCACACCATGTGTATTGGGAAAATAGTTTAGAATTTTTTAAACCAGTAAATCAAGTTTCTACAAATCATGTTTTGCAACTTCTGCATATGGATTTCTTTGGATCTACTAGAACTCAAAGCATTGGTGGAAAAAGATATTATTTTGTAATTGCGGATGATTACTCATGATTTACTTGGGTCTACTTTCTAGCAAGTAAGTCTGAAACTTTCTCACTTTATAAAGTTTGCCAAGAAAGTTCGAATGAGAAAGGATATGCTATTTCAAGCATACAAATAAACCATGGAGGTGAGTTTGAAAATCAAGACTTTACAAAATTTTGTGATGATTCAGGTTTTCAGCATGTTCTCTCTTCTCCATATACTTCAGAGCAGAATGGAGTTGTGGAAAGGAAGAATAGATCTCTGCAAGAGATGTCAAGAACTCTTTTAATAGAAAGTAATATTTTTTTCTCATTTTTGAGTTGAAGCTGTTTCTACATCTTGCTATATTATTAACAGAGTATTCTTAAGGCACATTCTGGAGAAAACTCCCTATGAGTTACTCGAAGGAAAAAAGCAAATTGTTTCTTACTTTCATGTGTTTGGTTGCAAATGTTTTGTTTTGAAAAATGCAAATGATCGATCTGGTAAGTTTGAAGAAAAATTAGACGAAGGAATTTTTCTTGGCTACTCAACCTCAATCAAAGCTTACAGAGTATTCAACAAGAAGACTCAGACTGTGGAAGAATCTATGAATGTCAAATTTCAAGACACTCTACAAAATGAACTGATTCAGACTCAATCTGAAGAATCTGAATCTTCTTTACATCTTACAAAGTCTACTTCTCTTGAAGTGGGTCAGACTTTTGAAGATCATCAACAAACATAAGTTGAAGAATCAACTAAAGAAAAGGACCAGCATGTTGTTAGACCAACCAGCAACTGGAAGCACGAGTCTGGTCATCCCAAAGAACTTATCATTGGTGATGTTCATGAAGGGATTCGCACCAGATCCAAAAAGCAAGAAGAATCTAGCGGCGTGGCACTTATTTCTGAAATAGAACCTAGAAGTATAGAAGAAGCTTTAACTGATGAAAGCTGGATTGAAGCAATGCAAGAAGAATTCAGACAGTTCAGCATCAACGAAGTTTGGGAATTAACTCCTAAACCAAAAGGCAAATCCATCATTGGAGCTAAATGGGTTTTTCAGGAACAAGATGAACGAAAAAGGAAAAGTGGTAAGGAACAAAACATGATTCGTGGCCAAATGATATACGCAAGAAGAAGGGATAGACTATGATGAAACCTATGCACCAATAGCTAGGTTAGAAGCAATAAGATTATTACTTGCTTTTGCCTGTTATAAAAATTTTAGGTTATTCCAAATGGATGTCAAGAGTGCATTCTTAAATGGATTTATCCAAGAAGAAGTCTATGTGGAACAACCTCTTGGATTTGAAGATCCAAAGAAACAACACTCAATATTCGGATTGAAAAAGGCCCTATATGGATTAAAGCAAACACATCGAGCTTGGTTTGACAAGTTAAGTAAGTTTTTAATTCAAAATGATTTTAACAAAGGAAAAGTGGACACTACCTTATTTATTAAAAGGGATTGTAAAAAACTTTCTACTTGTTCATATCTATGTTGATGATATTATATTTGGATCATCTAACGAAAGCCTGTGCAAGAAATTTTCTAAGATTATGCATGACGAATTTGAGATGAGCGTGATGGGTGAATTCTCTTTCTTTCTCGGATTACAAGTAAAACAATTGAAGGAAGGAATTTTCATTCACCAAGAAAAATATGCAAAAGAACTTGTCAAAAAGTTCGGTTTGGAGAATTGCAAAAAGACTGAGATACCAATGTCAAGCTCTTCGAAGCTGGAAAAAAATGAAGGAGGAAAGAAAAATGACCATAAGCTCTATAGGAGTATTATTGGCTCACTTCTTTATCTTACTGCTTATAGACCTAACATTCTATTTAATGTTTGCATTTGTGCTAGATTTCAATCTGATTCCAAAGAATCTCTTCTAAGTGCTGTGAAACACATCATCAGATACGTTGCAACTACCTCGAAGTTAGGTCTGTGGTATCCCAAAGAAGGAGACTTTACTCTCCTTGGTTATTCAGATGCAGATCTAGCAGGTTGCAGGGTTGATAGAAAGAGTACTTCAGGTATCTGTCAATTACTGGGAAACATGACAGTATCTTGGTTCTCAAGGAAGCAAAGCACTGTGGCTCTTTCAACAGCAGAAGCAGAATATGTGGCCCTTGGAAGTCATTGTTCTCAAATCTTATGGATAAAACAACAACTAATAGACTTTGGAATTAAAGACTCTTGCACCAAGATCAAATGCAACAACACCAGTGCAATCAATCTCACAAAGAATTTAATTATTCATTCTAGAGCAAAGCACATAGAGATTCGACATCACTTTATTAGAGATCATGTTCAAAGTGGTGAAGTTATGATCCAGTTCATTGACTCAAAGAATCAACTGGCGAATATATTTACAAAGCTACTGGAGAAAAGTTTATTCGAGTCTATTCGCACCAGACTGAACATCACATCCTTTAACTATTAAAGTCTGAAGATGCTCATACTCAAAGGTAAAGCCTGAAGGTACTCAGACTCAGAAGGTCAAGAAATACGACTGTAAGTTACTTTATTCTAGTAATTTAAAATTCTTGGAAAGGTACGTTTTCTTATCGCTAATTGATTGGATTTATTTTTCCAAGTTTCGTTCTTGATTTAATGATTGTTATCCATTTTCAAAAAGGCAGTTATTTATTTTTGAAAAAAGGAAATTATTTTTAAAAAGGCATTTCTATTTTTCCTTTTTGTAACGCTTCGTTTACCTCGCTTCACTTGCCATATATACTGTAGAAATTCACCTTCTTCGATTTTCACTCTCAAACCCTAAATTGCTCCCACTTGCTCTCACTTTCTTCGTTGTTTACTCCAAAAAGTTTTCATCTTTTTGAGCAAAGTTGTGAAATTCTCTCGTGACTCGACAATGTCTTTGAGAAAGTCGTCAAGAATCGCAAGTAGGGGACCACGCCATTCGTCTAAGGGTCCTACCTATTTCGACTTAACCAAGGAAGAAGATTCCTCACTGCAAAAGCAACCAAGTTAGCAACATTCTCAGTAGTGCCAAACTCCACCGACTCTTCCTAAAGAAGAAATTGTGGAAGATGTTGAACCAGTAAGGATTCTTACCCCTAAAGTCACTTTCAAGCTTTACTCTTGCTTAAAGGAAGGTGGTACTGCTATGTTTTTGATTGATGAGTTTTTAAGAGAGAGAGGATACAGAAACAAAACCATGTTCTTGCGTGACATGGAAAATATGGGAATTGCTGAAAAAAAAAGGGTTGGCTGAAAAGGCCTTTGCTAACTTTCCTAGCGACCCGCGGTTTGGTACGGCAAATCAGCCTAAAAGGTAAGATGACGATGAGAGATTGTTTACACATTTTCAGCCTAGATCAAGTGTGGCTGCAAATGTTGCAGGAGACAATTCGAGTCTTTTTAGATCAAAGAATAACAAAAAGGTCTATCTGGACTTAATGAAGAGAGGGGTCATGAACCATAGAAGTGTTGATTTCGATTTCCTTGATTCGGTGAAGGTTAATCTGCGTGAGAAGTTTGCTTTGTTGCAATTAGAGCATTTTTGTTCTGAGTCAACTGCTGCTTATTCAGAACAAACAGCCTATTTCTATTTGAATCTATCTTTTGTGGATGAAAACAATTTTTCTGTTCCTGTGAAAGATAAGGAGTTCATGGTGAACATGGATACCTTGGCTGATCTAATTGGGGTGGAAAGAGGGTGTTTCCAACCAATTAATGTGTCCGTTGCTCATGCTACCCTGACCTTGGTAAAAGACAGGATTCCTGAAGGCAAGATATCCTACTCTAGGATGAATGCCACCAATATCCTACTGCACAAGATCGTGATCAATTGCATCAGACCAAAATCGACATCAAAGACTAACGTGTCTCGGTCTGCAGCAAAATTGATGCATGCCATCGACATCGGCTATAAGTTCTCTCTGCCTCACACTATTTTGCTTCACATGTACAGGACTGTTGTGAAAGATAAGGGACAACTCCCTTATTATAGTCTTATTACGCACTTTTTTAGGCATTTTCACATTCACATTCCTGCTCCTCTGTGTCTCCATCAAAGGCGAAATTAGTTCCAATAGGGGCTAAAAGGAAAGGTAAGGAGCCCATGGGTTCTTCCGCAAAGAAGAAGAGAACTCTCATCCTGGAGGATGAAGAAGATGAGGATGAGATGACTCTCTCTGCCTTGAGGAACTTGAAAAGATTTGCCAGTTTTCGTGAGACAAGAGAAGAGACTAAGAAAAGAGATGCAGATAGAAGAGCAGAGGAGGAAACAAAAGAAATAACAAGAGTAGAAGAGGAAGAGGAAAGAAGAGAAGAAGCAAAGGAAAGAGAAGAAGCAGAAGAAAGAGAAGAAGCGGAAGAGGAATGAGGAGTAGAAGCAAAAGAAGAAGGGAGAAGAGAAAGATAAGAGGAAAGAGGAGAAGAGGAAGGAAGAGAGGAAGAAGTGGCTCGGGAAGAATCGTTTGAACCTACTTTGGCTATATCTCTGTCAAGCAATTCTGGAAAGACAAAGAGTGGAATTGCTGGTGAACAAGCTCAAGAAAAGGATCACACCCCTGTTGACGCAGAACAAGAAGAAGAATCTATTTCTCCTCCCAAAAGCACTCACTTAGGGGGAGATGCTGTTAAACAAGGTGGATCTACACATGGACTTGATTCAACTGGACCTAGCTCTTTTGCCACAACACATTCAGCAGATTTTTCACGACTGTTAGAAATTCTACTGGACGTCAGGAAAGAGTAGTATGCTGTGAGCTATGAATTGCAAGTTTTCAAGAATGCCTTCATGTCAACCTCAGTGTCTCTTCACGATTAGTTAAATGCCCTGAAGATGCTAGTACAAGATTCTATGAAGGGTGCAGATTTTATGAAGGAGACTATTGAAAAACTTAAGAAGGCAGTGCATTCAATGGAGGAATTCCAGCTTGTTCGCTTCCCAAATAGCGTTGACTTTCTTTATTCTTAAAACAACTCTCTTTATTTTGTTCTCCACTTTTTACTGTTGATAAAAAGGGGGAGAAGGTTTGATTTGCAGCAGATTTGATGTTGATGTTTTTGACTTTGGATTTCTGGATTTGTTTGGTTGTGGACTGCTTTTGATTTGATCTTTTGATATCCGCAGTTACTTAGGCTTTATTAATGTTATGGAAGAATAGTTGTTTTGCAGGACTAACATGTTATTTGTGGTTGCAGAATAAATGCTACTCATATCCTAATCCTTTATGAGATTGTTTTGCTTAAGTGATGTTTTGCAGGTCAAAAGTGTTCAAATCTGCAGGAAAGTTTTGTCACCATCAAAAAGGGGGAGATTGTTGGAGAAAACTTACTTATTTATTTTGAAGTTGACAAAATGTTTCCATCAGTCTAGTCTGAAGACTCATAGATTCTTTCGTCAAAGTTTGAAAACCTCCAGACTCAATATTCAAAGTCTACCCTCACTGATAGTTTACAAACCGACGAAGAGAAGACTTGTCCATATACAAGAATATTCTTAAGGATTCGATTCATACGGTTGAAGAAGTTCTCATGGCTAGAGATAGCACTTCGTGATTTATTATTCTCATTACAATCAATTTTGGATAATTAGATCTGGTGATTGATGAAGTATACTTGGAATGTTATACTTATGGAAACCTAGATCCTGATTGTATGGGTGATAATGATTGGTGGGCTATCATCACATTTCTTAAATAATCTCGAGATCTTCCTAATTGATTATGTCCAATGGTATAATTGGAAGAACTCTTTTGGAAGGTGCCAACGGATATGAAGGCATGGAGGAGTATATAAGGAAGACGCTCAAGTTGTTCGAGGGTGTGCGTGATAGAAGAATTCTAATGTCTGAAGCTCCTAGTTCTTTGTTATTTCATTCGCTGAGCTTATACTGTATTCGAAAGAGAGATAAATACTTGTGAGACCTTGAGGAAGTGTAGTAAAGTCTCTACACTGTGGAATCAAGGACGTGAGACTGTAATATCTCTTTTTGTTTTTAGTGAAATCCAGCCAATGGGCTGTCAAAGCGGGAGAGTGGACGTAGGCTTGGTCTAAGCCGAACCACTATAAACTCAGTGTTTCAATTCTCTTTCCCTAAACTCTTTAAGTTAAGCTTATAGTCTTATATATCTGTTTACTATCTTCTACATCTTCAATCTATCTTTATCAAAAGTTGAATTAAGCTATTTAGTTTTCAAAAAGATTGTCTTAACACCTATTCACCCCTCTCTAGGTGTTCTTACTAGCCCTATTAAATACTAGATCGGTGATCATCTCATGACGTGCTAGTCCTTTCTTGGTCTCAGTGTGATATTGAGATGTATCTTTTCCGAGCTAAGTTTGGTACTAGGTTGGTGATCATGTCACGTCGGATCGGTCATTTTTTAGTTTCGGTACAATATTGAAGCATATCGTTTTCGATCCGGATTGGACTTAGGATGGTGCTTAACGTAACGAGTCAAGCCATGGATTCTTGTTTCGTGTTTAGCATATTTTATTCATGTACTTTTGATAGATGATGAGACACACTCCACTTGGCACGTCATTGAGGCATTCATAATTGGCTAATGAGAAAGATAACAATGTGCCGGAATGATGATGCGCTTGTGTGATCGTATAAAGACTCTAATGCATTTTACTTGGGGTATGAACCTGTCCTGATATGTTTTACGCAGGACGATACCCAATTATGTTCGGATGCCCCCAAGTCAACGTGATGCTGTGCTTGATAGGGTGAGACAGTGCTTGGTTATGTCGAATGACTGCGAACCTTCGGGTTGGCCTTGGGCCATGAGCGACCATAATAATTTGAAAGCATGGTCTCGAGGGTTGCATGGTAGTATAGGATGCCATGCGATTCTCAAGAGACCACGTGTATAAAGTGCATGAATGCTGAGTGCATACGATGAGAATGATGCGATAATTTGCACACGTGTGGCATGGATATTTATGAGTCACATGAGGAAAATGCATGAATTAAATGTCATTCTAGTGACTTATGTGGCACATGCATGCTTTGATTGACCATGTTTATAAATTGAGAGGCATGAGAATATCCTGCAGATCGATGTTTGAGCAAAAAGGCATGGATAAGTTTGTGGATTTGTGCGTCTTTGATTAGGACTCGAGAGGTTTAAGTTGTTGCATGGTGCTTGGAATTATTGTTATTCATGTTTGGATTATTAAATTGTGAACGTCATATCCTTAATGGAGTAGCGCACTCATGTAGTGATTATTTATACTATAATTGGACACGTGATAAAGTGTCACATGTTGAGTGGCATAATTCCTATTAATAGACAATGTAAAGTGAAGGCTTTGCTATTGATCTGCCATCGATAGATAACCCGCATGTTTGGGGTGTTTCCGACGTGAATGGCTTCCCTTTGCGAGAACTAGGAGTTTACTTGTTGAGTTTATCTCACTCCTCGTTGTTTAACTTTTTCAGGCCCTAATCATGTGTGACATCCTGATTTTCAACCCTACTTTCGGCTAAATGAAATGGGCTTTTCAATCAGAAATCGACTACTCGACCGTGCTAATCTGTAAGGGTCAATACGGCACCATTAAAATCGATTAGAGACCAGAGATAGGTCGATTTGATAGAGGCATGTGATTAAAGTGTGGGTGATTCCACCTAATTGCAAAATCCTGTCGAGGCATTAAATCGATTATTCTATCGTTTTTGTACCCTATGTCATATTTGAAACCTTGAGATTTTCACGAATACCGAGAGTCGCCTATGAGTCGAAGATGCACAATGTGGATAAAAAATAATCGACCACGGGTCAATTGCGCTAAAAATTCCTAAAATCGCGTCCGGTTGAAATTAACCACGAACTTGAATCTGATTTTAGAAATTGAAGATTCTGTCATGTCACGATTTATTTTAGGAACATCGACTCATCCTTCGAAGAATTTTTGGCAAGTCCAGGATTTTCGGTGAAAAATCAAGATTTGGCGAAATTGGACCGGGAAATTCGGATGGACCAAATTGAGTGCCTTTTTGGCATTTAAGATGGATCTTTTGGTGAGGAAAATTACGGAATTGAGTGTGGACATCATCCTTGGCATTTTGGCCATTGATTTAAGGCAAATTGAGGAGGAATTGAGTTCAATTGAAGGTGAAATGTCACAAAATTAGTAGGCCATGGGGGCTACAACATTTGAACCTTTTTGGTGGCTTGTTGGGGAAGCTTGGGAGGGGAAAAGTGGATGTGCATGTGGATGAGGCCGAAGACTTTGGGGGCAGCCACTTGAGTGTTCTTGACATTTTGGAGAGCATTGACGGCTCTTGTCCCCCTCCTTTCTAGCTGTAGCTCCTTCTTCCTCTTCTTCCTCAGCAATTCTCTTTCTATTATTGCTAAATCAAGAGGAGAGAACCGACCAAGACCAGCAGCAATCGCTCGAGCCCTCTGCCGTTGACACCCAAGCCAACCGGTCTCCCACGAGTAGTCCGCTTGCCTCTCGCCGTCCCGCTCGCACATCCGCCCGTCCTCGTGTCCAGGCCGCCCATCCCACACCTACTCGCCGTCCACCTAAGTTGCTCCAACCGCCTACCATCACCGTTGAGTCCCTCTACCACCTATCCAAGCCGCTTGGTTCTGCCATGCCACCTCTCGTGCCAGCCCAGCCTATTTCAGTCATTGAAGCCCTTCAGTCCAGCCCTTGGACAAAGCCGAAATCTCAGCTGTGGGCTGAGACTTCGTGGCTTGTTTCTAAACCTTTCCCAGCCTCCCTTGGCGTTGCTCTAAGCTTGAGTCTCGCTCGCCTCCGCATTGCCATCACCGTGAACTCATCAGCTTGCAAATCCGGTGAGTTTACTTGCTAAACCTTGCTTATGGGGTTAATTATGCTTAGAGTAGGTTTAGTTTAGGCTAAGATTTATTTAGGTGGTTAGATTAGTGTAATTAGTGGTTTAATTAGTTAATTAGGCTAATTAGATGGTTAGATTATTTTAGTTAGGGGTTAATTAGATTATATGATTTATTTAGCACTTAGGCCCAATTAGGTGGTTAGTGTATTTGGCTAAATTAGACATTTATTTAATTAATTTTGTAATTTATTTAATTATTTAATATTTTTCGGAAATTATAATGGGATAGCCGAATCGTTAAAATTTCGTGTTGATTGCCGTGGTGTGATTAGTTTGTGCAATTGATTGTTAGATTGTGCAATTGAGTGATGATTGTTGATTTTGAGTTATTATTTCAAAATTATGAAATTTTGGTATTTGATTGGAAAATACCGAGTGTCGAGTTTTGGCACCAAAAATATTTTTAAGTACTATATCAAATAGTGAGATTTTTAAAAGGAAGGATATCGCTTTTTATGGTTCGATTTGATCGTGTACCCACACACACTTATTTTACCAAGTGTTTTTAATATGAAGAAAATATGCCAAGCACATTATTTAAATTGACGCATTTGAGTACGAAACACAATGTCCTTGGCCGAGTACGGATGTGTGTGTGAACACCTAATACCCTGCCACATTTACACGGGGTAGTGAAACCTGTTAGGGAAATCCCTTATGATGTTTTGAAGATGATAAAATAAATCAAAGGCTACTAACGTGTGGCACCCCAAACCCTTCGAAGGTCGCCACAAGCACCGATGTTACAATTTATTTCCCTCGTTGCCTTACACTTAGAAGAAGCGTCGTTATTCACAGGCATATATTTTTTTTTTTAAAGCGGTCCCAGCGCGACTCATTAGCGGAAGCAAAACATCACCATCTCTCCCCCCCTACCGACCATGATACAAATACACACCACTAATCACCATGGATTTATAAACAAGCAACGACACTTTATTTACATATATATTCAAGATGGGACTTTTTAAGGTCGATACATCAAAAGGAGAGGCTAGGACTCAGCCATGTCCAGCCTAAAATCCCAAAAAGAACACTCGACCCTCTACACGTCATATATGCACAACTCCCATCATAAGTGTCGGCTCACTATCCCAAAAAAAACAGCCCTCTACTCGTCGTGCACAGGCCTCACACCCAGTCCGGTGCGTCAGGCGGTCGCGGTGGCAGCATCCCTCTCATCACCCCATCCCGCGAACGTGGACGGAGACGAACTCCTGGATGACTGGGCCCCCAGCTAGGCCTATGTCGTACATAACAAAACAGCGCACACGTATGTACGCCAATCCAGGCACGGAAGGACAGCTGAACTCCTCACACTCTACCTCGACGTCGGATGGTAACCCGTAAAATGTACCCCGCGCGACAGCAGGAAGCGGTATATTGCTAATCTGAAATGTTGGTCCCCAAAGGAGTGAGTACAACTACTCAGCAGGTAAAGGAATCCAACAACCACTCAATGCATCATACAAGTCATACATGCATTGCGTGCGTTACTTACCTTGAAGCCATGCGCATACTATCATGCATCATCATCATAGTCATAACACGTACATGTGTATCATCATCATAACATACACGTCATCATCATTATGACATCATCACATCATTCACGTCATCATCATCATGGCATCATCATATCATGTATGCATATTATCATGCCATATCATTTATCATCATCATCATCATCATCATCATCATGCCATATCATATATCATCATCATCATGCATATCATCATCATCATCATCATCATTCATATCATCATGCCATATCATATATCATCATCATCATGCGTATCATCATGCATATCATCATGCCATGGGTGATCATCATCATCATGCATATCATCATGCATATCATATATCATCATGGATTAATTTTCCATTTTTAACTTTCAATTTGATCACCACATCACCCATTCATCGAATCATCAATTTCATCATCCCCTCGGGCAAAGACCTCTGAGGCTTCCGACATTTAGCCATTTCAGACCACCGGGCATCCGGCCCCCCACATTTCGGGCATCTCGCATCTTGCATTCCAACTGGCCTCACGAGGCATTCCCTTCGGGCAAAAACCTCCAACAGGGCTACCGGCTTTTACACTCCCTGGCCGGGCATACCGCACCCCAAATCCTACCATCGTGAGGTATTCCCTTCGGGCAAAAACCTCCGACAGGGCTACCGGCCCCCCACATTCCGGGCATACTGAATCTCCCAGGGCCATTCGGCAATGATCTCTATACATTCCGGGCATCATTCCGCACCACAACCATCTCCTGATTTATCATGATCCATGTTTACCATTTTAGTCTTGATTTAGCATGGCATACGACGTGACATCAAACAAATCATAATTGGCATGGAATTCACACATGCATTTCAATTGAATGTCATGCATACATCAAGATCTCATCATACTTGCAACATGGTGTAATAAAATTAATGGAATTCATGGCCAATAAAATAATCCATTTTTCATGTCCTTTTTCATTTATTTTAAATTCCATCATTAATTATATTCAAAAATATTAAATTTTATATCTATAAATTCCCAAAAATTATAATAATTAAAGCAAGTAATAAACTAGCCAATAGGATAAGAATCTCATGCAAAATACATGGCCGAATAGAATTTCACACAATTTCACAATTCTCACAAAATGGCATGTCATTTTCGGGTGAAATCAGAATGCACAGTTTCTGAAGAAATTCGATTAAAATATCCATACGACCTCCAAAAATTATGAAATTTTACCGAGTTATAGCCAAGACATTTTCGTACGTCTTTCATGCAGACTTACAAGTGAGATTCTTTTTAGATTATTTTCTACAGTCTCACGAAGCTTCTGGATCCATTACCGAATCGTCCAGTACATGCTTCTCCGAAATACTGTGATTTCACCTACCTATTTTCTTTCATTTCCTCTGAAATTTGGATATGTTATACATCAAGATGTCCTTTACAAGTTTCATGAAGATATCCAAGTCAAATAACCATAGTATAGTCGTCACTTAAGTCCATGAAGTCTCGGGTATCATAAAATACATCTCCAGAACTACCGTCTTCAAGATCTAGTCGATTTACTAGGCTATACTCGTTCATTTCACTTAATATTTGAGTATGTTGTAGTTTAAGATGTTCCCTAAAACTTTCATGCAGAAATCGAAGAGAGATTCTTAACATAAACCAACATACAACCACAAATCCAACAAGTGGTCAGTAAAATCTTTCCAGATCTGGGGTCTTCGTAGGATGAGACGTTAACCCCACAAATATCTATCATTTTCCACGAAATTTTAGTATGTTGTAGTACAAGATGTTAGCTACAACTCTCATGAAGAAATCGAAGCCAAAATCGGACTCTAAATGTACATGCATGCTCACACAACATTCTGACTCAAACTATTCGAGCAAGAACAGCCATGCCATTCAAACACAAATCATCCATGCTTCGGTTTTTCTCACCTAAACACCCAAAGATTCAACATGCAAGCAACATAAAAACATGCAAGAGCAGCTAGAGGACTCCCACTTGCCTCTAGACCGGTCGGTCGACGGCGTAAGGCGGCAAGCACGGCGGCACACGGCGGACGGACGGCGGTTCCTCCTCCTCTGTCTCTCGGCCACTCTTCCTCTCTCTCGCACAATCTCTCTCTCTCACTCTCTCTCTCTCGGCTGAATGAACTGGCCACTCTTCTCTCTCTCTCTTCCCTTTTATCCCCCCCTAATCTCATCATTAGCAATCATCACATGCCACTTAAATGGACCAATGCATGGCTTTCTCCTTTATGCCACTTGTCCTATTGCATGCATAATGGGCCTTGAATTTGGGCTTGGGCTTGGGCCTCCCTTGTGGCCGGTCGACCACTCCCTTTTGGGCCTCCATGGGCCGGCTAGCTTGGCCCACTAAAGCTTAGGCCAATGGGCCTAAGGCCCAAACCAAAAATTTGACTTTTTCCTCTTTTTTTTTTTTGAATTTCTTCTATAAGTATTTTTAAATTTTAATTTTCAATATGGCCAAAGTCTTGTGACATTTCATTTATTGAAATTTAATTTATAAAGTGCATGGCCAAGCATAGATTATTATCACTAATGTATCAAATTTAAATTCTCACAATCATATACACAAATCATCAAATCTTAAAAAGACTAATGGCTAAAGCATAAACTATAGGCAATTTTCATTACCTAATTAGAGACTTTAACACACCTTATGGCTTGACTTTGAATTTTGGGATGCCACAATTCTCCCCTCCTTAGAGAATTTCGTCCTCGAAATTAGACACCACTCGTGCCTTTTTGAAACAAATAGGGGTACTTTTCCTTCATCTGATCCTCACTTTCCCATGTGGCTTCCTCCATATCATGATGTCGTGATAACACCTTAACCAATGGGATCTTCTTAGTCCTAAGAATTTGCTCCTTTCGATCCAGTATCTGCACAGGCTCTTCAATGTACCTTATTTTCTCATCCACTTTGATGGCTTCATGATTGAGTATGTGACCAGGATCTGGCTGGTACTTCCTCAACATCGATACATGAAACACATCGTGCAGATTTTCTAACTTAGGAGGTAACGCTAAACGATAAGCTACATCCCCTATCCTCTCGAGTATTTCAAAAGGTCCAACAAATCTAGGGCTTAACTTACCCTTCATCCCGAATTGAGATATTCCTTTCATTGGAGATACCTTAAGGAATACATGGTCTCCTACACTAAATTCCAAAGGCCTTCTACGCCTATCTCGCGTAGTCTTTCTCGTCTACTCCGAGCTGTTCTAAGTCTTTCTCTCGATAATTTCAACAGCTTCGGTGGTAACTTGTACCGATTCGGAGTCAGTCCCGTCAACTTCCTCTCACCTACTTCACTCCAACGAGACGAGTCCTACATCTCCTTCCATATAATGCTTCATAGGGAGCCATGCATATACTCTTCTGAAAACTATTATTATAGGCAAACTCCACCAAATGCAATCTTTCATCCCAATTTCCTTTGAAATCAATTACACAAGCTCTTAACATATCCTCCACTATCTGGATTACTCTCTCCGTTTGTCCATCGATCTGGGGATGAAAATCAGTACTAAATTGAAGCTTAGTCCCTAATGCAACTTGAAGACTTTGCCAAAAATTCAAAGTAAACCTCGAATCTCGATTTGAAGTAATGGTCACTAGAACACCATGTAAGCGTACCACTTGACTCACATACATGTCTGCATACTTATCCATTGGGTAGTCCATGCGAATCGCTAAGAAATGAGTCGATTTAGTCAAACGATCCACTATAACCCAAATTGAGTCATGACTGCTTGACGTCCTTGGCAATCCTTGCACAAAGTCCATCGTTATATGTTCCCTTTTCCATTCTAGAATATCTAATGGTCTCAAAAGTCTTGCGGGTTTACGATGTTCCACTTTTACTTGCTGGCACGTCAAACATTGAGAAACGTGCTTAGCTGTATCTGCCTTCATCTTTGTTCCACCAAAATTCTTTGACGCAAATTCTGTACATCTTTGTACTACAGGTGGATACTATAATTACTCTTATGTGCCTCCGACAGAATTTCCTTCCTTAATTCCTCATTGTCGGGAACACAAAGTCGTCCTTGACATCTTACTATTCCATCATCAGAGACTTGAAATTCCGATCTTTTTCCTAAAGATACTGCATCTTTCACTTTCAAAATCTCTGGGTCAGATTCTTGCAAGATTTTAATTTTCTGAATAATTTCAGGCTCTATCCTTAATGCACTAAGCATGCTAGTAAGACAATCCATTTCCAATTTAAACTCTGAGTTTGCTACAGATTCTAACAATTCCCATTCTGCCATCCTCAAACTAGCCAATTCCATAGCCAACTTACGACTAAGAGCATCCGCTACCCTATTCGCCTTCCCTGGATGATATATTATCTCACAGTCATAATCCTTCAACAACTCCATCCATCTCCTTTGTCTCATGTTCAACTCCTTTTGTGAGAACAGATACTTCAAACTTTTATGATCCGTGTAAATCTCAAACTTCTCCCCATACAAATAGTGTCTCCATATCTTCAAGGCAAACACTATGGCTGCTAGTTCTAAATCATGCGTCGGATAATTCAGCTCATGGGGTTTCAATTGTCTGGATGCATAGGCTACAACTTTGCCATGCTGCATCAACACACACCCCAGTCCTTTGTGAGATGCATCACTATACACTATGAAACCATCAGGTCCAGTAGGTATAGTCAGAATTGGAACTGAAGTCAATTTCCTTTTGAGCTCTTGGAAACTCCTTTCACATTCTCCATTCCATTCAAATTTCACATTCTTTCGGTTTAACTTAGTTAAAGGTCCTGCCAATCGTGAAAATCCTTCAATGAACCTTCTCTAATAGCCAGCCAGTCCTAAGAAACTTCGTATTTCAGTGGGTGTCGCTGGTCTCGGCCAATTTACTACCATTTCAACTTTTGTCAGGTCTACTGCAATTCCTTTTCCTAACACCATATGCCCTAGAAATATTATCCGGTCCAACCAGAACTCACACTTACTAAACTTAGCATACAACTCATGTTCTCTCAGGGTCTGCAAAACTATCCTCAAATGTTGCTCATGCTCTTTAAGCCCTTTTGAATAAACCATAATATCATCAATAAAAACAATCACAAACTAGTCTAAATAAGGCTGAAATATTCTATTAATCAAATCCATAAATGCAGCCGGCGCGTTGGTCAATCCAAATGGCATAACAAGAAACTCGTAGTGTGCATAACGAGTCTTGAACGCAGTCATAGGAATGTCTTCCTTCCTAATTCTTAACTGATGGTATCCTGACCTTAAGTCAATCTTAGAGAAGACCGAACTTCCCTGGAGTTGGTCAAACAAGTCATCAATTCTAGGCAAAGGATACTTATTCTTAATGGTCGCTTGATTCAGCTGCCTATAATCAATACACAAGCGCATCGATCCATCCTTCTTTTTCACAAACAAGACCAGTGCACCCCAAGGAAGCACTTGGTCTAATGAATCCTTTATCAAGCAACTCCTGTAGTTGCACTTTCAATTCCTTTAATTCGACTAAGGCCATCCTATATGGGGCTTTTGATATTGGTCCTGTTCCAGGCATTAATTCAATTTCAAATTCAATTTCCCGCTCTGGCGACAATCCAGGCAATTCCTCAGGGAATACATCTTGAAATTCGTTAACTACACGAACTTTCCTCAAGTTTAGGCTCCTCCCTTGCATAATCTCTAACTATGGCTAGGTACCCTTGACATCATTTGTCAAGTAACTTACAGGCTTCTACTGCCGAAATAAGTGTTACAGGAAAATGGGTCTGACCTCCTAAAAATTCACAACTAGACTGATCAAGTAAAATGAATTGAACCACTCTTCTATAACAATCCATTCAAGCTCGATACTTACGAAGCCAGTCCATTCCTATGATAACATCAAAATCATACATAGCCATTACAACCAAGTCTATTTCCATATCCTTTCCTCCCATTGATATCTTATAATTTCCACACACCAGCGTAGATAATACCATATCCTTTAAAGGCGTGGAAACACAAAGATGCATCTCAAGAGGCATAACTTCTATCTTATTCAAACGTCTATATCTTTCAGACACAAACGAATGCATTGCACCCGTATCAAACAATGCATATGCCTTTTCACCATTAATAAGGATCGTACCTGAGATAACATTTTTGGAAGCTTCCGCTTCCTCCTGGGTGATCGCATACACCCTTCCTTGTGCAGGTGGTCTCTGAGAATTTCCTTGCGTGTTTGACCTAACAACACTCTGATATCCCTGTCGCACGAGCCAACACTCACTTGCGACCTTTCTTGTGGGCAATTTCTCCTAAGATGACCCACTTGTCCACAACCAAAACATTTCGATCGTCCAGTACAAGGTCCTGGGCCATGGCGTTCATTACACTTTTGACAAATACCAGGCTGATAGGGTGCTTTCCCTATATTCGGACCATTTCTAGTTCCTCCAAAATTCCCAAAGTTATTCTTCTTCTTCACATTCTAGGTCTGTCCTTGACCAGAATAAGGTCTCTTACCCTTTCTCACATCATTAAAATTCAACGGTTTCTTAAACTCCGACCGTTCTCTTGACAACTCCTGTTCCACTAACTGCGCCCTTTCATAAATCTCACTATAGTCTCTCATGTTCAATGGCACCAGTTGCTTTCTAATGTTAATCCTTAATCCTTTCAGGAATCTCTTAGCCTTCTCTTCCTGATCCTCAATCAATCTAGGAGCATACCTAGACAGTTCAGAAAATCTAGCCTCATACTGATCTATTGTCAACCCTTTTTGTTCTAACTGAACAAATTCGGTAATCTTCCTATCCTTAGCACAATCAGAAAAACGCTTCCTATTGAAAGCTCTCACAAACTCCTCCCAGTTCACATCAGTACCCGGTGGAAAGATTATGTCCTTCAAGCTCTCCACCAAAACTTCGCATTTCCAACCAACGGTACTCTGCTAAAACTATTTTCTCAAAGATTAGTGCAGTCCAACGGCGGAAAATTCGTTCCATCCCATCAATCCAATGCTCCGCCTCCTCGGGACTTCCCATTCCATTAAACTTAAGTGGCTTCAGCTTCCGAAACTGCTCCACTAGTCCTTGAGTACGGCGTTCTACTCCGGGCTGTTGCTGCACCTGCCTTTCCATCAGATTTCCAATATTGACTAGTGCCTGCAGGATGTCTTCCATTCGGGGTTCAGCCCTTGCAGCAGAGGCTTCAGCCCTCGGTGGATGAGCACTTCAGCTCGCACCATGACTTTCCTGCAATTTCCAAGCATTGCCTCAGGAATTATCTGAGACTCACTTCCTCCATTCAAAGCAACTACTACTACTTCATAAGTAACATATACATGTTACTGGTACCTAAAGGCAATCCAAAGTAAACTACTAGGGATCTACCAGTGATTACTCATCACCCGTTATTCAATTATTCTGTTTTACATCCTATGGTGTGCATTGTCATCATGTTCCTCAATTTCCAAATGAGGCTCCTTATCACTCCATCTATAGCCATTCACTCTGATACCAAAAAAGGGCGGATGTGGCACCCCGAACCCTTCGAAGGTCACCACAAGCACCGATGTTACAATTTATTTCCCTCTTTGCCTTACACTTAAAAGAAGCGTCGTTATTCACAGGCATATATTTTTTTTTAAAGCGGTCCCAGCGCGACTCATTAGCGGAAGCAAAACATCACCATCTCTCCCCCCTACCGACCATGATACAAATACACACCACTAATCACCATGGATTTATAAACAAGCAACGATACTTTATTTACATATATATTCAAGATGGGACTTTTTAAGGTCGATACATCAAAAGGAGAGGCTAGGACTCAGCCATGTCCAGCCTCAAATCCCAAAAAGAACCCTCGACCCTCTACACGTCATATATGCACAACTCCCATCATAAGTGTCGGCTCACTATCCCAAAAAAAAAAAAAAAAAAAACCCCTCTACTCGTTGCACACAGGCCTCAAACCCAGTCTGGTGCGTCAGGCAGTCGCGGTGGCAGCATCCCTCTCATCACCCCATCCCAGCGAACGTGGACGGAGATGAACTCTTTGACGACTGGGCCCCCAACTAGGCCTATGTCGTACATAACAAAACAACGCACACGTATGTACGCCAGTCCAGGCACGGAAGGACAGCTGAACTCCTCACACTCTACCTCGACGTCGGTTGGTAACCCGTAAAATGTACCCCGCGCGACAGCAGGAAGCGGCATACTGCTAATCTGAAATGTTGGTCTCCAAAGGGGTGAGTACAACTACTCAGCAGGTAAAGGAATCCAACAACCACTCAATGCATCGTACAAGTCATACATGCATTGCATGCGTTACTTACCTTGAAGCCATGCACATACTATCATGCATCATCATCATAGTCATAACACGTACATGTGTATCATCATCATAACATACACGTCATCATCATTATGACATCATCACATCATTCACGTCATCATCATATCATGTATGCATATTATCATGCCATATCATATATCATCGTCATCATCATCATCATCATCATCTTGCATATCATCATGCATATCATATATCATCATCATCATGCATATCATCATCATCATCATCATCATCATCATGCATATCATCATCATCATCATCATCATCATCATCATCATCATCATCATCATCATCATCATGCATATCATCATGCCATATCATATATCATCATCATCACGCATATCATCATGCCATGGGTAATCATCATCATTATGCATATCATCATGCATATCATATATCATCATGGATTAATTTTCCATTTTTAACTTTCAATTTGATCACCACATCACCCATTCCTCGAATCATCAATTTCATCATCCCCTCGGGCAAAAACCTCCGAGGCTTCCAGCATTCAGCCATTTCAGACCACCGGGCATCCGGCCCCCCACATTTCGGGCATCTCGCATCCCAACTGGCATCACGAGGCATTCCCTTCGGGTAAAAACCTCCAACAGGGCTACCGGCTTTTACACTCCTTGGCCGGGCATCCCGCACCCCAAATCATGGCATCGCGAGGCATTCCCTTTGGGCAAAAACCTCCAACAGAGCTACCAACCCCCCACATTCCGGGCATCCTGAATCTCCCAGGGCCATCCGGCAATGCATCTTTATACATTCCGGGCATCATTCCCCACCACAACCATCTCCTGATTTATCATGATCCATGTTTACCATTTTAGTCTTGATTTAGCATGGCATATGACGTGACATCAAACAAGTCATAATTGGCATGGAATTCACACATGCATTTCAATTGAATGTCATGCATACATCAAGATCTCATCATACATGCAACAAGGTATAATAAAATTAATGGAATTCATGGCCAATAAAATAATCCATTTTTCATGTCATTTTTCATTTATTTTAAATTCCATCATTAATTTTATTCAAAAATATTAAATTTAATATCTATAAATTCCCAAAAATTATAAAAATTAAAGCAAGTAATAAACTAGCCAATAGGATAAGAATTTCATGCAAAATACATGGCTGAATAGAATTTCACACAATTTTACAATTCTCACAAAATGGCATGTCATTTTCGGGTGAAATCAGAATGCACAGTTTCTGAAGAAATTCGATTAAAATATCCATACGACCTCCAAAAATTATGAAATTTTACCGAGTTATAGCCAAGACATTTTCGTACGTCTTTCATGCAGACTTACAAGTTAGATTCTTTTTAGATTATTTTCTACAGTCTCACGAAGCTTCTGAATCCATTACCGAATCGTCCAGTACATGCTTCTCCGAAATACTGTGATTTCACCTACATATTTTATTTCATTTCCTCTGAAATTTGGATATGTTATACATCAAGATGTCCTTTACAAGTTTCATGAAGAGATCCAAGTCAAATAACCATAGCATAGTCGTCATTTAAGTCCATGAAGTCTCAGGTATCATAAAATACATCTCCAGAACTACCGTCTTCAAGATCTAGTCGATTTACTAGGCTATACTCGTTCATTTCACTTAATATTTGAGTATGTTGTATTTTAAGATGTCCCCTACAACTTTCATGAAAAAATCGAAGAGAGATTCTTAACATAAACCAACATGCAACCAGAAATCCAACAAGTGGTCAGTAAAATCTTTCCAGATCTGGGGTCTTTGTAGGATGAGACTTTAGCCCCACAAATCTCAATCATTTTCCAGGAAATTATATTATGTTGTAGTAAAAGATGTTAGCTACAACTCTCATGAAGAAATCGAAGCCAAAATTGGACCCTAAACGTACATGCAAGCTCACACATCATTATGACTCACACTGTTCGAGCAAGAACAGCCATGCCATTCAAACACAAATCGTCCATGCTTCGGTTTTTCTCACCTAAACACCCAAAGATTCAACATGCAAGCAACATACAAACATGCAAGAGCAGCTAGAGGACTCCCACTTGCCTCTAGACCGGTCGGTTGACGGCGTAAGGCGGCGAGCACGGCGGCACACGGCGGACGGACGGCGGTTCCTCCTCCTCTCTCTCTCGGCCGCTCTTCCTCTCTCTCACACAATCTCTCTCTCTCACTCTCTCTCTCGGCCGAATGAACCGGCCACTCTTCTCTCTCTTCCCTTTTATCCCCCCCTAATCTCATCATTAGCAATCATCACATGCCACTTAAATGGACCAATGCATGGCCTTCTCCTTTATGCCACTTGTCCTATTGCATGCATAATGGGCCTTGAATTTGGGCTTGGGCTTGGGCCTCCCTTGTGGCCGGTCGACCACTCCCTTTTGGGCCTCCATGGGCCGGCTAGCTTGGCCCACTAAAGCTTAGGCCAATGGGCCTAAGGCCCAAGCCAAAAATTTGACTTTTTCCTCTTTTTTTTTTTTTTGAATTTAAATATTAACTTTCAATATGGCCAAAGTCTTGTGACATTTCATTTATTGAAATTTAATTTATAAAGTGCATGGCCAAGCATAGATTATTATCACTAATCTATCAAATTTAAATTCTGACCAATCATATACACAAATCATCAAATCTTAAAAAGACTAATGGCTAAAGCATAAACTATAGGCAATTTTCATTACTTATTTAGAGACTTTAACACACCTTATAGCTTGACTTTGAATTTTGGGATGCCACATAACGTGTTTAATGGTTGAGTAATAGACTATGTAAACAATAGAACATGTAAAGGATATTGTCAAACTCTATACTTGGAAGAACCAGAAGACAGACTTTATGTTGAAGCTGAACTTATTCAGACTGTGTACAGACCTTAAAGCTAAATCTGTTCAAAAGCAGAATATGTTCAGACTCAGATTGTAATGACTCCCAATATGTTAGGGTCGCCACAGTTAGCTTATCATTTCTCTTGACCTGATAATATAATACTCTGATACCAATGAATTATAAAATTCGATAAGTCTTGGGGGTTTATATTTTTCATATCGATCCCTGCGCATTTTATATAGCAGAAGCACAATCAACTATCCCCTTCCCAAATTTAAAACGATGCACACCTACTAGACATTTTATAAGATAAAGCCGAACATTTTTATTTACATAAACTTGATGGACATCTTAGTCGATACATAAAAAATGCCAAGATTTTCTATACTTGGCTACATATCACAAGATAACTAATTTCTTCCTTCCCACAGTCATATACATACGTCCATTAATTAGTGTCAACAGTCCAAAAATGCATCATCTGCTAACCATCACTCTCGGTCACACCCAATCCGGTCCATCAGCTGGCGGTGGTGGCAACGGCCCTTGTGTACTCCCATCACGGCGGATGTACACAGTCAGGAACTCCTGAATCATTGGGCCACTCAGCAGTAAAAGATTCATTAAGCTATATCACGGGGTGAGTACAGCCACTTAGAAGTTAGGGGTGAGTGTGGCATCCCGGGAATTCAAAGCCAAGCCTTAAGGTGTGTTAAATGTCTTTAATTAGGTGATAGAATTTTATGGCCTATGCTTTAGCCAATTTGTCTTTTAATTTGATGAATTTTGCTTGTGTTGTGGAAATTTAAATTTAAATGCTTGGCCATATGATTTAAATTTCAACAATTAAAAATATTCCAAGACTTTGGCCAAGATGGAAATTGGAATTCAAAAATATTATAGAAGAAATTTCCAAAAAAAAAAAAAAAGGGATCAAAAATTCGAATGGGCCTTGGGCCCATTAGCCTAAAGCTTGGTGGGCCAAGCTAGTCGGCCCATTGGGCCCAAGAGGGGAGTTCGACCAGCCCAAGGAAGAGTGGCCGGTTGGGCCTAAGCCCAAGCGCATTAACCCAAATCAAATTTCAAAAATAGAAATGACAAGTGGCAAATGGCAAGAGCATGCATTGGCCATTGGAGAGGTGAGGCAATGATTACTAATGATGGGCTTTAGGGGATATAAAAGGGATGAGGAGAGAGAAGTGGCCGGTTTCCTAGATCATTTGGCCGAGAAAGGGAGAGAGTGAGAGAGGGTGTTCGAGAGATAGAGAGAGGAGCCGAGAGAGAGGAGGTGGAACCGAGAGTGTCGCCGCCCGTCCGCCGTACGTCCGCCTCGTCCGACCGTCCTACGCCGCCGTGTGCTTGCTGTTCGTTCATCTTGGAGGCAAGTGGGGGGTCCTTAACTTCTCTTGCATGCTGTTTTTTTTTGGTTGCATGTTAGGTTTTAGGGGTGATTTGGGCGAAATACCAAAGCAAGGGTTGAATGTGTTCATGTTATGTGGCCGTTTCCGTTCGGTTTGTGGTAGACAGTTTCTTATTCGAACTTGCATGTGTATTTGGAGTGTGATTTTGGCTTCGGTGTCTTCGTGAAAGTTGAAGCTAATATCTTGTAGTATGACATACTCGAATTTCATGGAAAACGAAGGTGATATGAGGGGTCAAATTCTTTGTTATACGGAGGTTTTAGATTTGCAAAATCTTCACTGACCTCTTGATGATTTCTTGGTTGCATGTTGATTTCTGTTGGAGATCTCACTTTGTTGCCTTCATGGAAGTTGTAGGTAGCATCCTAAACTACAACATACTCAAATTTGAAGAGAAAAAAATGAATATAGCCTAGTGAATCGGCTAGATCTTTGAGACGGTTGGTTCTGTTGAAGTGAACCAAGACACCCGAGACTTCAAGGACTTAAAAGAGGACCATACTTTGGTTATTTAACCTAGATCTCTTCATGAAACTTGTAAAGGACACATTGATACATAACATACTCAAATTTCAGAAGAAACGAAAGAGATTTGATGGGTCAAACCTAAGTTTTTCGGTGATATGTACTCTGGACGAAACGGTAGAGGTTCCAGAAGCTTCATGGAGTTGTATAAATTTAATCTAAAAAGAATTTGGCTTAGAGTTCTCCATGAAAAATTCACGAAAATGTGTTGGCTATCACCCTGTAAAATTTGGGAATTTTCGCAGGTCATATGTGTATTTTAATTGAATTAATTCGAAAACTGTGCAATCTGGCCATGATCCGAATGTTGTGTGTATTTTGTGGAAATTTGGGAAATTATGTGAAATGCAAATTAGCCATGAATTTTATGTGAAATTGTGATTCTAATTGTTTGTTTAATGATTGATTGAATATTATGATTTTTGGAAAATCATAAGTATTAAATATAATATTTATTTATGAAAATAAATAAATATAATAAAAAATAATAAAATAATAATAAAATAATAATAAAATAAAAGTGGATTATTTTATTGGCCATGAGTTCTATTAAGTTATGATGCATTGTTATATGACATGGGTGTATGAATGTACATGAATAGTGATGCATTGTTATATGGCATTGCAGTATGAATGATCATGAATTGTGATGCATGTATGTAAATCATATGCCATGAAATAATAAGATGAAAAGGATGATAAAAAAGTGGAAAGTGGTATGTGAGCAGGAGGTTGTGGCGGAGGATGATGTCCGGTGGCCAAAAGGCATAATTCCAGAGATTCCCTGGGAGTTTCAGGATGCCCAGATGTGGGGGGCCGGAAGCCCTGTCGGAGGTTTCTGCCCGAAGGGACTGACTCGCGATGCCAGGATTGGGGTGCGAGATCCCTGGCTAGAAGGGTAAATGCTGGAAGCCCTGTCGGAGGTTTTTGCCCGAAGGGAATGCCTCGTGATACTAGTTGAGATGCGAGATGCCCGGAATGTGGGGGGCCGGAAGCCCAGTGGCCATGAGATGGCTGGGATACTGGGATCCCTGTCGGAGGTTTCTGCCCGAAGGGAGGATGATGATGATGGTGAATTTGATGATTTGAGAAAAGATAATGTAGGATCAATTGATAAGTAAAAGTGGAAATTGATCTATGATGTGATATGCATGGTGATGCATGGCTAATGATGATATCTTTGTGATATGCATGGTGATGCATGGCTAATGATGATATGATGTGATATGCATGGTGATGCATGGCTAATGATGATATGCTGTGATATGCATGGTGATGCATGGCTAATGATGATATGATGTGAAATGCATGGTGATGCATGGCTAATGATGATATGATGTGATATGCATGGTGATGCATGGCTAATGATGATATCTTTGTGATATGCATGGTGATGCATGGCTAATGATGATATGATGTGATATGCATGGTGATGCATGGCTAATGATGATATCTTTGTGATATGCATGGTGATGCATGGCTAATGATGATATGATGTGATATGCATGGTGATGCATGGTTAATGATGATGTGATGATAACGATATATGAGATGCCATGACGATGATATATATGCTATGATGATGCATGAATACGCTTGACATCAAAAAGGTAAGTAATGCCTGCATTGTATGATGGTATGCATGGTGCATTGAGTTGTTATGGGATTTCCCTAGCTGCTGAGTGGTTGTACTCACCCCTTTTGGGGATAACATTTCAGATTAGCACTATGCCGCTTCCTACCGTCACGCGAGGCACCTTCTATAGTATACCGTCAGATGTAGAAGTAGATTGTACGGAGATCGACTCGCGTCACTATCCCCGGATCGACATATGTGCGAGTGCATGTGCTGGTCATGTACGACGTGGGCCTGGCTGGGGCCCATCATCTAGGAGTTCTTGTCGGTTCATGTCCGCCGAGACGGAGTGATTAGGGGGATGTTGCCGCCACCACCACCCGATACACCTGGATGGGTGTGATGGTTGCGTGAAGGGTAGAGAGCTGGTGTCTCTTTTTGGGAAGTAGCCGCCACTGTTAGATGGGGGATGTCATGTGATTTTCTTAGGGGTCGTAGTATCTTTTGGGATGAGGCCGAGTGTGGCTGAAAATCTTGGTCTCCTTTTTGTTGTATCGACCCGTGAAAAACCCATCACGTTAATATGTAAATAAAAGTGGTATGGCTTATCTTTTTTAATCATGATGATTTAGTGGTGTGTATTTGTATCATGGGTTAGAAGGGAGATAGTTGACAATGTGAATTTTGCTTCCACTATGAGTCGCGCATGGGATCGCTTTTAAAAAAAAAAAATGCCTGTAATCTGGCAAGGCTTAATTGAGCCAAGAGATAGAGATGGTGAAAGATGTAACATCGGCACTGTTAACGACCTGCGAAGGGTTCGGGGTGTTACGGTGAGTGTGGTTCCCGGGTAGAACCGGGAACCGGAGAACCGAACCGGAGGTTTTGGTTCGGTTCCCGGTTCTTAAGAGGCCGATTCCAGTTCCCGGTTCCCGGTTCCCTTTTTCTGGGAACCGGCGGTTCTCATTCCGGTTACGGTTCTCATCGGAACCAGAATCGGAATCGAACCTGTACAGGTTAGGGTTCCTAAAAGTAAAAGGTAAAAAACCCTAGCCCCAAATCACTTTTTATCGCAGTTGTTCTCTTCTCTCCCATTCTCTGCCTCTTCCCTGTCTTGACGCCGCTTGCCCTCACGCTCGACTCTACTGCCTGACGTCGCTCACCCTCGACGCCACCGCCGCCGGACGCCGCTCGCCCCGCCCTTGCCTCCCTCGACGTCGTCGCCCCCCTCTCGCCTCGACGCTCAGCCACTCGACGCTGCCTCCGGACGCCGCCGGACGCCGCTCTTCCTCGACTCCACCACCGGACGCCGCTCATCCCCCTGTGGACACCGCTCGCCGAGCCACCCCGACACCGCTTGCCCCGACGCGCCGCTCGTCCTATGGCTCGCCCGACGCTTAGCCACTCAACGCTGCTTGCCATCGACGCCACCGCTGGACGCCGCCCGCCGCTCGTCCAGCCACCCCGATGCCGCTCGCCTAGCCACTCGCCACCCCCAAGCCGCTTGCCTTGTCACCCCCGATGCCACCTAGCTATAGATCGTCTCAACGCCGATTCGCGATGTCGGTGAGTGCTCAATTTCTCTTGCTCTGTCTCTGTTGCTTCTGGTTTCACCCGATGCATTTGCTTTTTCCAAGCATTCCCATTTGCAAGCAAGCCTATGTTCATTCATTTTGTTTCTTGAAAAGGATCAATCTCCTCAAAATTAATCTCGATTATGCTCTCGATCCAATCCGCCATGTAACTCGTAACATGATTTCCATCCACAACACTTGTAATCTCTGAGATTGAATACGTTAATGTTCTGCTTTCGCCCTGAATATGCAGGTCTCGGGGATAATGCAGAAAGGAAAAATGGGTTGGTCCCAGAATCTATCATGATGTCGAATTGGACAATCAATGTATCCGAGGTGTGGTTAGTTTCGCCGAGATTTTGCAGTCTGCATAACAAGAATACTTGTCGGAATATACTAACCTTGGCGCACCTTATCATTGCATCATCAAAGTTTATAAACACGTGATATCATGCTCCTCCACGGACGATCAAGGTCAGCAACATATCTCCAAAGAGACATTATCGCATGAAAGCAGTTTCGACCTTGTCCCTTCTTCAAAAATCGCGTGGGTACTAGCTAGTTTATTAGAGTATGGAGCTGTTCCATCTATTTTGTTTGGTTATTTGTTTGTCGAATTATATGTCTTGCTAAATTCTTGAAGGACTTGAACTGTATTGTTTCAGCAAGCGCTATGCAGCAAGACCTGCATAAGGTACTTGGTGTAAAGGATCTTCGAGTAGTTTTTGACAGTGGGAGCACTTACACTGAATTTTGGGGAAGGAAAAGCCCAACTTCAATTGTTGCCCAAGGCTTATCTCATTGTCACGGTAAGCTTTGTTTCTTTTTTCTTTTTAGCAAGCGAGTGCAACAACGACTGACAAATTAGGGCTTGTATTTTTCCCCAGGGACACGGCATGAGGCACAAGCTTTGTGGTGAGTCCTCCATCCACACTCTAATTATGTTTATGAATAAGGTGCAGATAAGTCACAACTTTTTCTTTAGCTTTGTTTCTTTAGTTTAGACTTTCTCTATCTCTTCCTTGGTTACCATCATATTCTTCCATTAGCAAACTATGGAATAGATGTGTCATCTTTATTTGTAGAATATTTTAAGATTATGTTTGGATGTGGGTGCCTACATTCAAATGGACCCAAATGAAAAGATATATGAAACCTTGACATACAAAAGCTTCTCTTTTGGATTTATTTCTTTGTAATGTGTCTCCAAAAGACTGAGTTGGTTCTGGCGGTCTGTTCATTTTGTTCTTTTGTGGTAGTCTGGTGGTAGGTATATATGCTTTAAATTATTTGAAAATCTGCATCAGTCAATAGATTTGCTTCTAAGGTCAATAAATTAATTCTTATATACTATAAATAAGGTTGAAGGTGTTATGGGCATCAGCCAATAGATTGTTTTATTAGGTTGCTCTATAATTCTTATGGTCTCTACAAGTATTGTAATAAGGTTGAAGGGAGATTGGGCATAATAAAACCATATAATTGAATGTCTCTTGAAATTTCCACTTATTTTAAGGGTTATAGCCTGCTAGTTATTTGAGCTTGAACTTGACCAAATAATTATGATTTACTCCCTTTTTGCATTTTCCAATTCTGTTGATCATTAACTTGAGCTGGTAATATTCTCTGAGGCATCTAAATCAGAGAATTTGAACATAGAGTTGTGAGAACCAGGTTCTAATTGTATCCATTAAATTTTATTTGTTATTGGTATATTTACATTTGTTGAATTTTCCCCTTTTGCATTTAATGCAGGTGATTCCATGTGTTGTGCTGTCTCTAGTGATTCACCCCTCAACACACCATCATATCATTACCAAGATTTGCTGGGCCTTTTGTGTTTATCTTGAAGCGGTTTCAGTGCTACCCCAGCTTCGTGTCATGCAGAACACAAAGGTACTGCAATGTCCAAATCCTGTAATGGCGATATGCATGGAAGATATCTATGTCAATTGAAACAGAGTGTAAAAGGACCTCTACTTCTTATCTGCTGGTCACTTACACTTATAGAGATAGTTTCATGCCTGAAGCCCCTTCATTAAGTTGATATCTTCATTTTGCATGTTTAAGTAGCATTTTGCAACCCTTTCTATTTCTTATTGAAAAATTCAAATGATTGCTTTCCTTTTTCTTTTGCCACTCGCTCTTTTTCTCTGAATCTTTGGCTATTTCTTTTGTATATTCGTGTCAGCCAGGTTTGAGATTGCTCATTTGTGAACTACAATTTCTATCCATTTACTATATGTCTTGCAAAGTTGGTGTTTTGCAATCACTCTAATGCATACACATCACATCTAGTGTGTTGGCTTATACTATGCTGACAGGAAATTCCCATGGGTTTTTTGCTGCATAGCTGTCTCAAACATTAATCTTATGTAAATGTTGACAGCACATCTATTGGCTTTTTTCTTCTCTGTTACTGAGGTTGTACCACTCTTTATAATTTTGGGGTACTCAACTGATAAAGGAAAGGAGGAAGAAATAAAAACAAACAAAAAAAAAAAACCTGTTGGAACCTGTTGGAACTTGGAACCGACCCCGGAACCTATGACAGGGTAGGTTCCAGGTTCTTGGTTCTGACGGGTAGGTTCCAGGTTCCAAAAAATGAGGAACCTGTACCCGAGGGTAGGTTCCAGGTTCCAGGCGGAACCTATAAGTAACTGGGAACCGCTCACCCCTATCAGCAGTGGCATATCTTCTAATCTGAAATGTTAGTCCCCAAATGGGGTGAGTACAGCCACTCAGCAGTAAAAGTATCATTAAGCTATATCACGCAGTACCATTGATATCTAGATTCATGCAAGATAAACAAAAACAGGTAATCCGGGAATAAGTATGCATCAAAATCATCAAATTCTTTAATGCAATGGCAAATGCAGTTTCAAAAGAATCAAGATGCATCATGTCCAGTTACACAAGTCCCGATCATAGGGCCAAAATGTTATGACACGTCCCATTCTATGTCACACAATTTAGTCCTATAACCAGACCACAAGCACACACTTAGTAGAACCATCAGTTTTAACATTGAAAAAGGTTTCATCCCCTCATAGGACAAACGTTTGCGTCCTTCTGGGATTTCGCACCCAATCCTAGCATCGTGAAGGCCTCCGGTTTTCAATCACCGGGCATCAGGAGCGTGTTACGTCACACCTCCAGGCATCTCACACCCCACCTGGCATCACGAGGAACCTCCGGGACTCTCCATGAAAATGCTTACCTCGACCCTCCGGATTTACGTACCGACCAGCATACAACTGAGCATCCCGAAGTTCTCGGGGAAAACCTCTGGGGCACTACTGACACCAGGCATCCACAAGGCATCGACTCATTCGATCCTTTGGGCCTCCCGACTCCCGGGGCATCGGTGACCTAAGGGTCCGATGGTAATAATTAACATCTTAATTTCCAAAAACAAGTTCAATGCTATGACACAGGTGATCACATGAGTTTCATTGAAAAATTTGGTGTTGAATGATATGTCAATTGCCAAACAAAATGTCATGTCCAATAACAACTCAAGATGCATTTACCCTTTTGGAACAAGATAAGCAATTTCGGAGTAAAACAGCTCAAAATTCAGAATGCACAGTTTTAATAAAATTTTTGGAATAACCACTAAATGAACTCAGAAAATTCTAACATTTTGATATGTTATAAATAAGACCTAAAGGAAGAAGTTTCATGATGAACACTAAGCCAAAATAGTTACGTATGAATTGCAATGGATCACATAACTCAGTCCCAAATTCATTCCAGAATCTACAATTCCACAGTAAAGTACCGCACATTGAAATAAACTTATACATTTCGAAAACTCTGGCTAAAATATATGTTAAATTTTAAACAATTCCTTATAGCTTTCATGAAGAAATCAAGATCAAAATCATGCTAGAGAATTCCACAGAAAATCGATAAGATCATTAGGCTACACATGAGCAACTCCGGACCACGGGAATTCAATAGAATTCGATGCCTATTCCTTGACAAATTTTACTTTAAAAAATCCATCCAAAACTATATTTTGTAATGTCATCAAAGGAATTAAAAGCACCTAGAAAACCAAAGCGTTTCTTCAATTTCTCAATCCATTTCTACTCTATACATCCAAAATCCAGCATCCAACATCCACAACCCCAACATTTCCAAGTCTATTGCACTACACTAGACAATCACAGCATGCACAACATAGATTAATGAACTTTTACTTGCCTCAAGTTCTATGGTTTAACAGCTAGGGGTTTTCGGTTTGGCAATGCGGCCCGATGGCGGCGAAGACAGGCGGCGTCGACGGCAGCAACTCGAGCACAAGCACGGACGGAGGGCAGCCTTTCTCTTCCTTCCTTGCGACCCACACCGTGCACCCACTTCTCTCACTCAAACTCTCTCTCAAACACACACTCTCTCTCTCTGCTCAAGGTTATGCTCGGTTCCTTCTCTTTCTTCTCGACTAATCCGCCCCCCCTTTTTGCTCCTTAATCGATTCATTAATTTAGTTAATGCATATTGATTTTTTGGTGGCTGCATGAGAGGAAGACAAATGGGGAGGGCGTGTCTTCGGATGTGATGCCTCGGGTTCCTGCTGGCGGTTGGCTTGCAAAGCAACGTGTCCGTTGCTAGGCTTCTCTCGGTCAACAATCCCATGATTCGTTGACTCCATGTTGTCGACAATTAAAAGATGGCTTGGGGTTACTTGGGTCGGCGATTTTTTTGTGGCCGTACTGTCCTTAATACACGGCCCAATCCCTCCAAAGATTGAATCCTCAATCTCGGTACATGCGGGGGGCACTTCGGTTTCATGGTTTTCCATGGGAATCAACTAATTTTTTCCTATTCAGTCCATTTCATGTACAAATACGTGACTGAAATTCTTATGTGGAGAAAGAAATCGGCAAGGCTACATGGGGTTGCGACGATGTACATAGGAGGTTTGGTTCAAGAGAAAAAATAACGTGGCCGTTGGTGCGATTGTCCATATGGCCATTCAAAGATGAATTTCTTTTTCTCTGAAAGTAAGTGTTTCGGGACGTTGAGTGGTGATGAGACTAGGCCAAACGTGGTACCAACGATACTCCCGTCGATTACTCACGGCCGTCGCATACCCGAGGATTGTCAAAATTTCTGGATGCCACAATTCTTCCCTCCTTAGAGAATTTTGTCCTCGAAATTGGACATCACTCAAGTTTCTATAAACATATGAGGATACATTTCCCTCATTTCTTTCTCACTTTCCCATGTGGTCTCCTCCACATCATGATGTCGCCATAATATCTTAACTAGTGGGATTTTCTTTGTTCTAAGAACTTGCTCCTTTCGATCCAGTATCCGGATCGGCTCTTCTAGGTATCTCATTTTCTCATCCACTTTGATGGCTTAATGATCGAGTATGTGACCGGGATCCGGCTGATTCTTCCTCAGCATCGACACATGGAACACATCATATAAGTTTTCTAGTTTAGGAGGCAATGCTAGCCGATAAGCTACATCTCCTATCCTTTCAAGTATTTCAAAGGGTCCAATGAATCTGGGACTTCACTTACCTTTTATTCCAAATCGTGATATTCGTTTCATTGGAGATACTTTAAGGAATACATGGTCTCCTACATTAAATTCCAAGGGTCTTCTACGTTTATCTACGTAGTCTTTCTGTCGACTTTGAGCTATCTTAAGTCTTTTCCTGATGATCTCAACAGCCTCTGTAGTAACTTGTACCAACTCAGGCCTTGTCAGTTTCCTTTCACCTACTTCATTCCAACAGATAGGGGTCCTACATCACCTTCCATACAATGCTTCATAGGGAGCCATGCCTATACTTATCTGAAAACTATTGTTATAGGCGAATTCCACCAAATGTAACTTTTCATCCCAACTTCCTTTAAAATCATTGACGCAAGCTCTTAACATGTCCTCTAATGTTGGGATCACTCTTTCTGTTTATCCGTCTTTCTGAGGGTGAAAAGCAGTACTAAACTGGAGCTTAGTCCCTAAGGCGGTTTGAAGACTTCGCCAAAACTTTGAAGTAAATCTTTGATCTCGATTAGAAGTGATAGTCACAAGAACACCATGTAAGCGTATTACCTGGCTTACATATATCTCAGCATATTTGTCCATCGGATAGTCTATGTGGACTGCTAGGAAATGAGCAAACTTAGTTAAGCGATCCACTATCACCCAGATAGAGTCGTGACCACTTGATGTCCTTGGTAATCCTTGCATGAAATCCATCGTCGCATGCTCCCATTTCCATTCTGGTATATCCAAAGGTCTCAATAGTCCTGCGGGTTTGCGGTGTTTCGCTTTCGCTTGCTGACATGTTAAGCACTGGGAAACGTGCTTGGCTATATCTGCGTTCATGCCATTTCACCAGTATTGTTGGCGTAAACTTTTGTACATCTTTATGTTATCCGGATGAATACTATAGTTACTCCTATGTGTTTTTGACAGGATTTCTCTTTTTACTTCCTCATTGTCAGGAACACAGAGTCGTCCTTGACATTTTACTACTCCATCATTAGAGACTTGAAATTATGGTCTTTTTCCTGAAGACACAGCATTTCGTACTTTCACAATTTCCGGGTCAGATTCTTGCAACATCTTAATTTTCTGGATAATCTCCGGTTCAATCCTCAATGCAGTAAGCATGCTAGTAAGGTGATCTACTTCCAATTTAAACTTTGAGTGTGCTGCTGACTTTAACAGATTCCATTATGTTATTCTTATACTAGCCATATCCATAGCTGACTTACGACTAAGAGCATCTGCCACTTTGTTTGCCTTTCGAGGATGGTACCGTATTTCACAATCATAATCCTTTAACAACTCCATCCACCTCCTCTGTCTCATGTTCAATTCTTTTTGCGAAAACAAATATTTCAAGCTCTTATTATTTGTATAGATTTCGAACTGCTCTCCATACAGATAATGTCTCCATATTTTCAAAGCAAAAATTATAGCTGCCAATTCTAAGTCATGGGTTGGGTAGTTCAGTTCATGAGGTTTCAATTGTTTGGATGCATAGGCTATGACCTTGCCATGTTGTATCAGAATGCATCCTAGTCCTTTGTAAGACACATCACTATATATCGTGAATCCACCAAATCCAAATGGTATAGTTAAGATTGGAGCCGTAGTCAATCTTCTTTTGAGCTCCTGAAAACTCCTTTCACATTCTCCATTCCACTTGAATCTTACGTTCTTTCAAGTCAATTTTATCAGTGGTCCAGCAAGTTGTGAGAATCCTTCAATGAACCTTCTATAATAACCTGCTAATCCTAAGAAACTCCGTATCTCAGTCGGCGTTGTCAGTCTCGGCCAATTTACTACCATTTCAACTTTTGCTGAGTCTACTGCAATTCCTCCTCCTGACACCACGTGTCCCAAAAATATTATCTAGTCCAGCCAAAATTCACACTTACTGAATTTGGCGCACAATTTATGGTCTCTAAGGATCCGCAACACGGTCCATAGGTGTCGCTCATGCTCTACAGGTCCTTTAGAATATATTAGGATATCATCAATGAAGACAATCACAAACTGATCCAAATATGGCTTAAATACTCTATTCATAAAATCCATGAATGCAGCCGGACCATTCGTCAGTCCAAATGGCATAACTAGGAACTCATAGTGTCCATAGCGAGTCTTAAATGTAGTCTTAGGAATGTCTTCCTTTTTAATCCTTAATTGATGGTATCCTGACCTCAAATCAATCTTAGAAAAGACCAAACTTCCTTGCAGTTGGTCAAATAGGTCATCAATTCTAGGCAAGGGATACTTATTCTTAATGTTCACTTGATTTAGTTGCCTATAGTCAATAAATAAACGCATTGACCCATCCTTCTTTTTCACAAACAAAACTAGTGCACCCCAAGGAGAAGCACTTGGCCTAATAAATCCTTTATCAAGCAACTCTTGTAGTTGCACTTTCAACTCTTTCAATTCCATTAAGGCCATCCTATATGGGGCTTTCGATATCAGTCCTGTTCCAAGCATTAGTTTGATCTCGAACTCAATTTCCTATTCCAGTGGTAACCCTAGTAGTTCCTCAGGAAACACATCCTGAAATTCTCTGACCACTTGAATGTCATCGAGCTTAGTCTCTTCCTTAGTATAGTCCTTTACCACTGCCAGGTATCCTTGACATCCTTCGTCAAGTAATGCATAGGCTTCTATCACTGAAATAAGCGCTATAGAGGGGTTGGTTTGACCTCCGAAAAATTCAAAACTAGATCGGTCAGGCAAAACAAATTGGATCACTTTCCTATAGCAATCCATCTTAGTTTGATACTTATGGAGGCAGTCCATTCCGATGATAACATCAAAGTCATACATAGCCATCACGACTAGGTCTATTTCCATATCCCATCCCCCTATAGTTATCTTACATTTTTCACATACCAGCGTAGACAATACCATATTCTTTAATGGCGTGGAAACACAAAGAGGCGTCTCAAGAGAGGTTATTTCTATCTTACTCAATTGTCTATATCTTTCAGACATAAAAGAATGTGTAGCACCCGTATCAAACAATGCATATGCCTTCTTGCCATTTATAGAAATCATACCTGAGATGACATTTTTAGAAGCTTCCGCTTCCTCTTGGGTGACCGCATACACCCTTCCTTGTGCCAGTGGCCTCTGTGGATTCCTTGGTAGATTTGGTCCAGCAGTACGTTGTTGTACTTGTTGCATTGAACTGGCATTCTACTGTGACCTCCCTTGTGGATAATTTCTTCTAAAGTGTCTTATCTGCCCACAATCAAAACATTTCGGTGGACTATTACAAAATCCTGACCCATGTTGTCCACCACACCTCTGGCAATTATTACCTTGATAGGGTACTCTCCCTAGAACCGGGCCACTCCTTGCTTTTCCAAAATTCCCAAAAATATTCCTCTTCTTAGATTCCCAAGGTTGACCTTGTCTAGTATAGGGTCTCTTACCCCTTCGAACATCACTCAAGGTCATCTGCCGCTTAAATTCTGATTGCACTCTCACTAACTCTTGCTCCACCAAGTGTGCCCTCTCATAAATCTCAATATAATCCTTTATATTCAGAGGCACTAGTTGTTTCCTGATATCTGTCCTTAGCCCTTTTAGGAATCTCTTAGCCTTTTTCTCTCGATCCTCAACCAACCTGGGAGTGTACTTAGACAATTTGGAAAATTTTGCTTCATACTGGTTTACCGTCAGCTCTCTTTGTTCTAACTGAACAAACTATGTGATCTTCTTATCCCTAGCATAGTCAGAAAAATGCTTTCTATTGAAAGCTCTAACAAACTCATCCCAGTTTACGTCAGTACCGGGTGGAAAGATCGTGTCTCTTGAAGCTTTCTACCAAAACTTTGCATTTCCCTCCAGTTGGTACTCTACCAAGGTTATCTTTTCAGTATCACTATAGTTCAACAACCGGAAAATCCGTTCCATTCCATCAATCCAATGTTCCGCCTCCTCAAGACTTCCCATTCCACTAAACTTAGGTGGTTTGAACTTCTGGAATTGTTCCACTAGTCCTTAAGTACGGCGTTTTGCTCCGGGTTGTTGCTGAGCTTGTCTTTCCATCAGATTTCCTATATTGGCCAATGCTTGCAGGATATCTTCCATCCGGGGTTCAGCCCTTGAAGCAGAGGCTTCCGCCCTTGATGGGTGAGAACTCCCAATTTGTACCATGATTTTCCTGTAGTTTTCCAAGCATTCAGCTCGGGAATAATTTGCGACTCAATGTCACAAGTCAGGTAATAAAATAAGGTTATTACTAAAGTCACATAAGTAACATAAAGATGTTACTGACACACAAAGGTAACATCACACTAGTCACCAGAGATCTACGAGTAAAAATCAATCACCGATATTCAAAATTAGTCAACTACTCTTAGTTAGTATCCTATGGTGTGCATCATTCTATCCTCATTTCCATTTGAGGCACGTTATCACTCCAAGTAAACCTTTGCTCTGATACCACCCGCTGTGGCACCCCCGAATGGCTCCCGATCCGTTAGGGTCGCCACAGTTAGCTTACCATTTCTCTTGACCTGATAATATAGTACTCTGATCCCAACAAATTACAAAAGTCTATAAGTCCTGAGGGTTTTTATTTTTCAGATTGGTCCCTGCGCAGTTTATATAGCGGAAGCACAATCAACTATCGCCTTCCTGAATTTAAAATGATGCACACCTAGTAGACATTTTATAAGATAAAGCCGAACACTTTTATTTACATAAACTTGATGGACATCTTAGTTGATACATCAAAAACACCAAGATTTTCTATACCCGGCTACATATCAAAAGATAACCGACTTCTTTTTCCCACAATCATATACATACATCCATCAGTCAATGTCGGCTGTCCAAAAATGCATCATCTGCTGACCATCACTCTCCGTCACACCCAGTCCGGTCCATCAATCGGCGGTGGTGGCAACGGCCCCTATGTACTCCCATCACGACAGACGTACACAGTTAGAAACTCCTGAATCACTGGGCCGGCGGGTGAACCAATGTCGAACATGACCAATACCTGCACTCGAACAAAACTAACCCTCGTATCTCAGGATGATGGTGCTTCAAACACTCACACTCACACTCAACATCGACCGGAATACCGTAAAATGTGCCGGGGGTGACTGGTAGCAGAGGCATGTCTTCTAATATGAAATGTTAGTCCCCAAACGGGGTGAGTACAGCCACTTAGCAATAAAAGATTCATTAAGCTATATCATGCAGTACAATTCATATCTAGATTCATGCAAGATAGACAAAAACAGGTAATCCAGGAATAAGTATGCATCAAAATCATGAAATTCTTTAATGCAATGGCAAATGCAGTTTCAAAAGAATCAAGATGCATCATGTCCAGTTACACAAGTCCTGATCATAGGGCCAAACTGTTATGACACGTCCAATTCCATGTCACACAATTTAGTCCTTTAACCAGACCACATGCACACACTTAGTAGAACCATCAGTTTTAACATTAAAAAAGGTTTCATCCCCCTAGAGAACAAACGTTTACGTCCTTCTGGGATTTCGCACCCAATCATGGCGTCGCGAAAGCTTCCGGCTTTCAATCACCGGGCATCCAAAGCGTGTTACGTCACACCTCCAGGCGTCTCGCACCCCACCTGGCATCACGAGGAACCTCCGGGGCTCTCCACGAAAAATGGTTACCCCAACCCTCTGGATTTACGTACCGACTAGCATACAACCGAGCATCCCGAAGTTCCCGGGGAAAAACTTTGGGGCACTACGGACCCCAGGCATCCACAAGACATCAATTCATTCCATCCTTTGGGCCTCCCGACTCTCGGGGCATCGTTGACCCGAGGGTCCAATGATAACAATTAACATCTTAATTTCCAAAAACAAGTTCAATGCTATGACATAGGTGATCACATGAGTTTCATTGAAAAATTTGGTGTTGAATGATATGTCGAATGCCAAACAAAACATCATGTCCAATAACAACTCAAGATGCATTTACCCTTTTAGAACAAGATAAGCAATTTCGGAGTAAAACAGATCAAAATTCAGAATGCACAGTTTTAATAAATTTCGGAATAACCCCTAAATGAACTCAGAAAATTCTAAAATTTTGATATGCTATAAATAAGACCTAAAGGAAGAAGTTTCATGAAGAACACTAAACCAAAATAGTTATGTATGAATTGCAATGGATCGCATAAATCAGTCCCAAATTCATTCCAGAATCTACACTTCCACAGTAAAGTACCGTACATTGAAATAAACTTATACCACTATATATGAATTTCAAAAAATCTGGCTAAAATATATGTTAAATTTTAAACAATTCCTTACAGCTTTCATGAAGAAATCAAGATCAAAATCATGCTAGAGATTTCCACAGAAAATCGATAAGATCATTAGGCTACACATGAGCAACTCCGGACCACAGGAATTCAATAGAATCCGATGCCTATTCCTTGACAAATTTTACTTTCAAAACTCCATCCAAAACTATATTTCATAATGTCATTCAAAGGAATTAAAAGCACCCATAAAACCAAAGCGTTTCCTCAATTTCTCAATCCATTTCTACTCTACTCATCCAAAATTCAGCATCCAACATCCACAACCCAAACATCTCCAAGTCTATTGCACTACACTAGACAATCACAGCATGCACAACATAGACTAATGAACTTTTACTTGCCTCAAGTTCTATGGTTTAACGGCTAGGGGTTTTTGTTTGGCGATGTGGCCTGACGGTGGCGAAGACGGGCAGCGTTGATGGCGGCAACTCGAGCACGAGCACGGACGAAGGTGCCTTTCTCTTCCTTCCTCGTGACCCACACCCGCGCACCCACTTCGCTCACTCAAACTCTCTCTCAAACACACACTCTCTCTCTCTGCTCAAGGTTATACTTGGTTCCTTCTCTTTCTTCTCGACTAAGCCGCCCCCCCCTCTTTTTGCTCCTTAATTGATTCATTAATTTAGTTAATGCATATCGATTTTTCGGTGGCTGCACGAGAGGAAGACAAATGGGGAGGGCATGTCTTCAACTGTGATGCCTTGGGTTCCTGCTAGCGGTTGGCTTGCGAAGCAACGTGTCCGTTGCTAGAATTCTCTCGGTCAACAATCCCATGATTCGTTGACTTCATGCTGTCGACAATTAAAAGATGGCTTGGGTTACTTGGGTCGGCGATTTTTTTGTGGCCGTACGGTCCTTAATACACGGCCCAATCCCTCCAAAGATTAAATCCTCAATTTCGGTACATGCAGGAGCACTTCGATTTCATGGTTTTCCGTGGGAATCAACTAATCTCTTCCTATTCAGTCCATTTCATGTACAAGTACATGACTGAAATTCTTATGTGGAGAAAGAAATCGACAAGGCTGCATGGGGCCACGACGATGTATATAGGAGGTTCGGTTCAAGAGATAAAATAATGTGGCCGTTGGTGCGATTGTCCATATGGTCATTCAAAGACGAATTTCTTTTTCTCCGAAAGTAAGTGTTTGGGAATCGAGTGGCGATGAGACTAGGCCAAATGTGGTACCAACGATACTCCCGTCGATTACTCATGGCCGCCACATACCCGAGGATTGTCAAAATTTTTGGATGGCACACTTTATATCCAGAACGAGACAGATCGTAACACAAGCCCCAAACATATAACGGCTAGTGATCTGATTGACTCAATCTAATTGATTGGCAGTTGGATCTTAAAGACAAGAACTTTTTATACGAATAAGCTCTACTTATGGAAATCAAGATTATGTTTGTATGTACGGTTGGAATCAATTTGAGATTCTACTTTTATCACTCTACGGCTACTAAATCTTCTAGATATAGATCTTTCCAATGGGTGGATTGGAAGACGATCCTCTAGATACTGTCTAACGGGTAGTTTGAAAATGGAGGAGTATTTAGGAGATTAAGGACTGATGAATAAGTAAGAGATGGAGCATAGAATTTATAATTCCAAAGTTTGAGCGACCTTCGATCATACACTTGTCTTTGGTGAGCTTAAATGTTTATGATCGTGAAAGAAATACCAAAAGAGTGACTTAGTGAGATAGTGTGATCTATCACTAAGTGTTTGCGCTCAAAGTTGTAATCTCTTGTTGATTGCATAGTGGAATCTAGCAAAAAGCTGTTAGCGTGGGAGAGTGGACGTAGGCTTGATTTAAGCCAAACCACTATAAACCTTGTGTTCTTATTCTCTTTCCTAAACTCCTTTATTTTATTCAACATTTATTTGTCAATGTTTATTTTAAACACCCATTCACCCCCATCTAGGTGTTCATACTAGCACTTTCAATTGGTATTAGAGCTTGTGTGCTTATTTATTGAAGTGTTTTTACTTCTTAAGCTAAAGATCTATGACTAGTATTTTGGCTCCAGGTTTGATTGAAGGCCAAAGTAATACCAGACCTCCTTACTTTGATGGGAAAGAGTACAATGTGTGGGAAAACAAGATTAAGGCATTCCTAAGATCCTGAGATCCCTTGCAATGGGATGTTGTGAAAATAGGAATCAATCCCACTGCTGCGTCTACTATCAAATAAGAATGTCAAATACAAATAAACCAAACCTCCTTGCTCCTATGTCTCGGATGGAGTTGACCAAAGGAGAAGCTTTTGATACAAAAGCTATTTATTCTTTATATTGTGCCTTGTCTTCTACTGAGTATAATAGAATCTCTTCATGTGAAATAGCTAAAGAAGTTTGGGATAAACTTCATTTTACTTATAAAGGGATTGATCGTGTAAAAAAGACAAAAGTGAACTTTCTACTCGGCAAATATGAATCCTTCAAGATGAAGTAAGGAGAGTCGATTGGAGATATGTTTAACCATTTTACAGAAATTGTAAACGGTTTGGCGTATCAAGGTCATCTGATTTCTTCCCAAATGAAGGTCAACAAACTTTTGTGAGGTCTCTCAAAAGATTGGAACCATGTTAAGACCTCAATCCGGGAGACTCAAATGATTATGCCACTCTCCATTGATGAGTTGATTGGCATTCTTCAATCCTACGAAGTGGAACAAATCGTTGATGAAGATCCCGAAGTTAAGAAGTCCATCGTTTTAATATCTAATGCCGATTCTGATGATACAGATTCAGAAAATAACTTGGACGACGAAGAACTTGCTGACATTCTATGACATGGTGCTTGCATCGGCTAGGGGTTTGGAATGGAAATGGTCAAGCTTGTGATGTCTAGTCATTTCACCCGTTAATGGCTATTTGCTCCTGATGCACACCCGCTTAGCAAGTTGAAAAACATTACGGTCTTTGTCTTGACGAAGTTGAAAATGACCATTATTGATATCTTTTAGTATGATTACAAGCTACTTAATTTGCTTGTTTCCTTTACTAAGATAACTACTCTGTGCATATTTTATTAGATTTAAGTTTAACAATTCAAAGGAAACGATAGGAATTTCCAATCCCCTCTTGTTTTATATCTTGAAAACTTCTCGGAAACTTCTGTTATGGTTTTTAATAATAATAAAAAAAAATATCGTTTACTAAGAAAGTTCATTGCAACTGCTAAATATATTTTCATATTGATGTTAATGAGAGTGACATTTTCTTAAATGGCTATCGGTCAGCTATTAATTTCAGATAATTGTTTCCGGCGAAAATTACTGAACTTTCGCAGGCAGCTATTTTGTTTCAGAATACCATTGTGTTAAAGCTTTCTAAAGCTTGCTTCATCAAGTAAAAGAATTGGCTAGTGTTTATAGTAATGAAGCAACTTAACTTCATATAGAACTTTATAGCTGACCAGTGTTTTGAACCGTCACCTTCGTAGAAGCTCAAACAAGAAGGAAGTTATTGGTATTCACCTAGCAATTTCTATACAACTTCTTGTTGGAGTTAGCGCTGTTATGAAAGTGCAAGAAGATCAAGTGACTTATTACTGAGAAACTGTTAATCTCCATTATTGCCGAAAAAGGTGGCATTAGCTTTAAAAATAGAGGGGCATCAATAGATGTCTTGATAGTATTAAATTGATGGCACCCTTCTAGGTAAGTTAAAGAAGTTGTCATGGGTGTGTCATGCAGGATCGATTCGGATAATGAGAGGCGGCAAAAGCTCCTCCACTGAGCTCTATTATCTGTAGTGATATGAAGGAAATAACTTACTAGTTAGGATCCAAAATCCTCAGTTTGACTCTCCAAAATCCTCAGTCTGACTCATCGTGGGGACATCACTATGCAGCAGCACCAGCTCTCAAAGTCTACTTCATTTGTAATTGGTCCTTCTATTTATTCGGCACCAACCAATAGGAGATTGCAGATAGTTACTACTGTTGGAGAAAACTTCCTTATTTATTTTGAAGTTGACAAAACGTTTCCATCAATCTAATCTGAAGACTCAGACTCTATCGTCAAAGTCTGAATACCTCCAGATTCAAGATTCAAAGTCTACCATCACTGATAGTTTCCAAACCGACGAAGAGAAGACTTATCTAGATGCAAGTATATTATTAAGGATTTGGTTCGTATGGTTGAAGAAGATCTCACAGTTGGAGATAGCACTTCGTGATCAATTATTCTCATTGAAAGCAATTTGGATAATTAGATATGTTGATTGACGAAGTATACTTGGAAGGTTCTACTTATGGAAACCTAGATCCTAATTGTATGGGCGAGTAGGATTGGTGGACTATCATCACATTCCTTAAATAAACTCGAGATCTCCCTAATTGATTATGTCCAATAGTAGATTGGAAGAACTCCTTTGGAAGGTGCCAACGGATATGAATGCATGGAGGAGTATATAAGGAAGACGCTTAAGTTATTCAAATGTGTGCGTGATAGAATAATTCTAAAGTCCGAAGCTCCTAGTTCTTTGTTATTTCATTTGTTGAGCTTATATTGTATTTGAAAGAGAGATAAATACTTGTGAGACCTTCAGGAAGTGTAGTAGAGTCTCTACACTGTGGAATCAAGGATGTGAGACTGTAATATCTCTTTTGGTTCTTAGTGAAATCCAGCCGGTGGGCTGTCAATGCGGGAGAGTAGACGTAGGCTTGGTCTAAGCCGAACCACTATAAACTCTGTGTTTCAATTCTCTTTCCTTAAACTCTTTACTTTAACTTATAATCTTATATATCTACTTACTGTCTTTTATATCTTCAGTCATTATTATCAAAAGACGAATTAAGTTGTTAAGATTTTGTAAAAATCGCTTTAACACCTATACACCCCCTCTAGATGTTCTTACTAGCCCTATCAATTGGTATCAAAGCTCGTGTACTCATTTAATCGAAATGTTTTCACTTCTGAGTTAAAGATCTATGGCTTAGTATGTTGGCTCCAGGTTTGGTTGAAGGCCAAAGCAACACCAAACCACCTTACTTCGACGAAAATGAATACAACTTATGGAAAAACAAGATGAAAGCATTTCTAAGATTGAAAGATCCTCTAGAATGGGATGTGGTAGAAAAAGGAATCATTCCTAAAGCTGCATCAGTTTCAGAAAGAGGAAAAGAAGTTGCAGTTGCTAGCGAGATGGCTCAAGAAGAAATAACCAAGAGACAAGCTCTTGATGCTAAATCAATTTACTCCTTATATTGTGCATTATCTCCTACTGAGTATAACAGAATATCTTCTTGTGAAATAGCTAAAGAAGTCTGGGATAGGTTGCACATTACATATGAAGGAACTGATCGAGTGAAAGAAACAAGGATTAATATTCTACTCAGACATTATGAAGCATTCAAGATGAAATCAAGAGAGCCTATCACTGATATATTTAGTCGTTTTACTGAAATTGTAAATGGTCTAGAGTATCAAGGACAGCCAATCTCAGAACCAATGAAGGTCAACAAATTGCTGCGTGGACTCTCTAAAGACTGGAATCACATAAAGACTTCAATAAGAAGGGAAACACAAAGGATCATGCCGCTTTCCGTAGATTAACTAGTTGGCACACTTCAATCCTATGAAGTGGAGAAAATCAATGAGGAGGAAGATCCTAAAGATAAGAAATCAATTGCATTGAAATCTAACGATGATTATGATGTTACAAATTTTGAAGATGATATGGACGATGAAGAGTTAGCTCTTATGATAAAGAGGTTTAGGAAACTGAAAAAAAAAAAAAAAAAAAGGAAGAAGGTTCAATTGGAAGAAACAAAGCACTCAAAAGTTTTAAAACAAATCTACCGGGGACGATGAAGCCAATAAAGATGTGATCTGTTTTAAATGCAAGAAAAAGTGACATATTTGACCCAACCGTCCTATGTTGAAGAAAAAGAAGGAAAAGCTGAGAAATACATGAAGGCTCTCAAAGCAAAGACATTGAGTGATACTGAATGCGAAGAAAGTAATGAAGATTATGCCAACATTTGTCTAATGGCAAAATCAGAATCAGACTCAGACTTTGATATAGATACAGACTCAGACTCAGATAGTGAAATTGAGGTAAGCAATTTAAAGATTCCTATCAAAGTCTCGAAATACATTAATGAGCTTTGTCTTAGTCTCAAAACCTCTCTTAAGAGGATTTTCAAGCTAAAAAGGGAGAATTCTACATTGAAGCAATAGGAAAACTCTTGGAAAGAAAAGTTCGAAAATTTAAACAAAAGCTTTGTTGTTTTAAAAGAAAATGCAAACTCCCTTTCAAAAGAAAATACTCTTCTAAAAATTGACATTTCAAGTAATTCAAAAAGATTTTCAATATGATTTGAAAAGCTGGAAAAGATTCTTTTAGTACAAAAACCTTACTTCAACAAGTCGGGCTTGGGAATGACTTCAAAATTGTTCCTCTAATCGATTTTCCAAAAGTGAAGGAACGAATCAAACAAAAACCAGCAAAGACTATTTACAGGAATCATTTTCAAAAAGTTTTTATAAAACCTATTGGCCGAAGTACTCTCAAATGTTCAAAGTGCAACAGCTTAGAACATTTTGAGAAAGAATGTCCTATGGTTTAGAGACTTGTTAAGAAGGAATGGGCAAAGACTGCATATTGCACTAACTCCTCTGGACCCAAGAAAAGATGGATCCCAAAGAAAACTTGAGTTTATTTTTTAATCACAGGTCACCATCAAGAAAAAGGTTAAATGGTATTTGGATAGCGGTTGCTAAAGACATATGACTGGAGAGTTAGGTTGTTTTATAAAACTTGTTCAATAGAATGGTGGAAAAGTCTCTTTTAGTGGTAATAATAAAGGAAGAATTGTTGGATGTGGAACTGTAAAGATTGGAAGTCTCACAATCAACAATGTCTCCTGGGTGGAAGGACTAAATTACAATCTACTTAACATTAACCAAATGTGCGACATTGGATTCAAAATCAATTTTCAAGAAAGAGTATGTTCGGGAATTAGTAAAGATTTTTCTCAATATTTTACTGGACGAAGACATGAGAACATCTATCTTTGGATATGATATAGCTAGTATAAGCACCTAGAGGGGGGTGAATAGGTATAAAAACAATTTCTCGAGATAAGAGAGCAATACTAGGCAGACAATAGAAATGAAGTTCTCCTTTGGTTAACAAAACGAATTATGATCAAAGTAAAGCAGAAAGTAGGGAAGAGAAAATTGAACACAATGCTTATAGTGGTTCGGCTTATTCCAAGCCTACGTCCACTCTTCCGCACTGACATCCACCGGCTGGATTTCACTATGAACAAAAGAGATGTTACAAAGAATGCTTTCCCTTGATTTCACAAAGTGTAGATACTCTACCACACTTCCTCAAGATTTCTCAAAATATAGACTCTCTTTTGCGTACAAGATTTTGCTTAGTAAATGAATTGACTAGGAACAAGGAGTTTCAGACTTTGGAATTCTTCTATCGTATACCCTCTTGAACAATTGGAACGTCTTCTTTATATACTCATTTATGCCATCATACTCGTTGGCACTTACCAAAGGAATTTTTCAAATCTTTCCGTTGGACAAAATCAATTAGGGAGATCATTCGAGCTATTAAAGGAACATGTCGATAGCCCATCAATCCTGCTCGCCCATACAATCAAGATCTCGGTTTCCATAAGTAGAACCTTTCAAGTATACTTTGCCAATCATCGGATCCTTAATCAATCTTGATTCGAATAAAGGAATCCGTTATGCCATATCTAGCCAAGAGATCTTCTCCAATCGATAAGGCCAAATCTTTAATGAAGTACTCAATTTTGGATAGCCTTTCTTCAACGGATTAGAAACTGTCAATGAGAATAGACTTTGAGTCTTGAGTCTGGCAGTCCGGAGGTTTTCAGACTTTAAATAGTAGAGTCTACAAATCTTCAGACTAGACTAATGGAAACGTTTTGTCAGCTTCAAAATATTCTAGAAAGATTTCTCCAACAGGATATAAAACTAGAAAGATCTCAATGTCTAATTTCAATTCAAGATGAAGCAAATATTTGGCATCGAAAGCTTGGCCATGTCAATATGAAGCAAAATGCCAAGATCTCTTCCAAAAATCTTGTTCGTGGACTACCCAACCTGAAGTATCAAAATTTTGAGTTATGCACACCATGTGTGTTCGGAAAACAAATTAGAAGTTCTTTTTAACCAATAAATCAAGTTTATACTAATCGTGTTTTGCAGCTTCTGCATATGGATCTCTTTGGACCAACCAGAACTCAAATCATTGGTGGAAAGAGATATTGCCTAGTAATTATGGATGATTATTCTAGATTTACTTGGGTCTACTTTCTGGTAAGTAAGTCTGAAACTTTCTCTCACTTCTTAAAGTTTGCCAAGAAAGTTCAGAATGAGAAAGGATATGCTATTTCAAGCATACGGACAGACCATGGAGGTGAGTTCGAAAATCAAGACTAATTCTGTGATGATTCAGGTTTTCAGCATGTTTTTTCTTCTCCATGTACTCTAGAACATAATGGGGTTGTGGAAAGAAAGAATAGATCTCTGCAAGAGATGACAAGAACTCTTTTAATAGAAAGTAATATTTCTTCTCGTTTTTTGGCTAAAGCAGTTTCTACAGCTTGCTAAATTATTAACAGAGTATTCTTAAGGCCTATTCTGGAGAAAACTCCCTATGAGTTATTCAAAAGAAAAAAAGCCAATTGTTTCTTACTTTTATGTGTTTGGTTGCAAATGCTTTGTTTTGAAAAATGCAAATGATCGAATTGGTAAGTTTGAAAAAAAATCAAATGAAGGAATTTTCCTTGACTACTCAACCTCAAGCAAAGCTTACAGAATATTTAACAAGAAGACTCAGACCGTGGAAGAATCTATGAATGTCAAATTTCAAGACATTGTGCAAAATGAACTGATTCAGACTCAACCTGAAGAATCTGAATCTACTTTAGAATTTACAAAGTCTACTTCCCCTGGAGTGGATCAGACTTCTGAAGATCATCAACAAACGGAAGTTGAAGAATCTGTTGGAGAAATCTTTCCAGAATATTTTGAAGCTGACAAAACATTTCTATCAGTCTAGTCTGGAGCATTGCAAACCCTTCTGTTTAGAGTATGAAGATCTTCAGATCACCAGACTCACTAGTCAAGACTCAAGACTCAATACTATTCTCATTGACAGTTTCTAATCTATTGACGAAGGCAATTCAGAGCTAAAGTGTTTGGTTGAGGATTTGGTCTTATCCACTGGAGAAGATCTCTTGACTGGATATGATATAACGGATTCTTTTATTCGTAATCAAAGATCGTTTGAAGATCCGATGATTGACGAAATATTCTTGGAAGGTTCTATTCTTGGAAACCAAGATCCTGGTTATATGGGCGAACAGGATTGATGGGCTATCGACATGTTCCTTTAATAGCTCGAATGATCTTCTTGATTGATTCTGTCCAACGGGAAGTTTGGAAGAATTCCTTTGGTAAGTGCCAACGGGTATGATGGCATAAAGGAGTATAAAAGGAAGACATTCCAGTTGTTCTAGCGTATGCACGATAGAGAAATTCCAGAGTCTGAAGCACCTTGATTATTAGTCGATTCATATTGAGCAAAACTGTATACACAAAAGAGAGTCTATACTTAGTGATACCTTGAGGGAGTGTGGTAGATCTTTTATACAGTGAAATCAAGGAAGAACAGTGTTGTAACATCTCTTTATTCATAGTGGAATCCAGCCAGTGGGCTGTCAGTGCAGAAGAGTGGACGTAGGCTTGATATAAGCCGAACCACTATAAACCTTGCGTTCAATTTTCTCTTCCCTTCTCTCAGTCTTACTTTGATTGTTGTTTGTTTCAATTCAATCAACTGTCTAGTATTGTGCGATTATCGAGAAAAATTATTTATATACCTATTCACCCCCCTCTAGGTACTTATACTAGCTATATCAAAATCAACTGAAGTAAAGAACCAGCAAATTGTCAGACCAACCAGCAATTGGAAGCATAAGTCTAGTCATCCCAAAAAACTTATCATTGGTGATATTGATGAAGGGATTTGCACCAAATCCAAAAAGTAAGAAGAGTCTAGCGTTGTGGCACTTATATCTGAAATGGAACCCAGAAGCATAGAAGAAGCTTTAGCTGATGAAAGCTGGATTGAAGCAATGCAAGAAGAACTAAGACAGTTCAGCATTAACGATGTTTGGGAATTAACTCCTAAACTAAAAGGCAAATCCATTATTGGAGCTAAATAGGTTTTCAGAAACAAGATGAACAAAAAAGGAAAAGTGGTAAGGAACAAAGCAAGACTCGTGGCCAAAAGATATACGCAAGAAGAAGGAATAGAATATGATGAAACCTACGCATTTGTAGCCAGGTTAGAAGCGATTAGATTATTACTTTCTTTTACCTATTATAAAAATTCGAGGTTATTCCAAATGGACGTCAAGAGTGCATTCTTAAATGGATTTATCCAAGAAGAAGTCTATGGAAACAACCTCCTAGATTTGAAGATCCAAAGAAATCAGACTTAGTATTCAAACTAAAAAAGACTCTATATGGATTAAAGCAAGTACCTCGAGCTTGGTATGATAGGTTAAGTAAGTTTCTAATTTAAAATGGTTTTAACAAATGGAAAGTGGATACTACCTTGTTCGTTTAAAAGGGAAGATAAAAACTTTCTACTAGTTCAAATCTATGTCGATGATATTACATTTGGATCACCTAACGAAGGCCTGTGCAAGAAGTTTTCTAAGACTATGCAGGATGAATTTGAGATGAGCATGATGGCTGAACTCTCTTTCTTTCTTGGATTACAAGTGAAACAATTGAAGGAAGAAATTTTCATTTACCAAGAAAAATATGCAAAAGAACTTGTCAAAAAGTTCGGTTTAGAGAATTGCAAAAAGACTAAGATACCAATGTCAAGTTTTTCGAAGTTGGACAAAGATGAAGGAGGAAAGAAAGTTGACTAGAAGCTTTACAGGAGTATTATTGGTTCACTTATCTTACTGCTTCTAGACCTGACATTTTGTTTAGTGTTTGCATTTGTGCTATATTTCAATCTAATCCCAAAGAATCTCATCTAAGTACTGCGAAACGTATCATCAAATACGTTGCAACTACCTCAAAGTTAGGTCTATGGTATCCCAAAGAATGAGACTTTACTCTCCTTGGATATTCAGACGCAGATCTAGCAGGTTGTAGAGTTGATAGAAAGAGTACATCAGGTACTTGTCAATTGCTGGGAAATAGAATAATATCTTGGTTCTCAAGAAAGGAAAGTACTATTGCTCTTTCAACAACAAAAATAGAGTATGTGGCCCTTGGAAGTTGCTGCTCTCAAATCTTATGGATAAACAAACAACTGAGAGACTTTGGAATCAAAGATTCATGCACCGAGATCAAATGTGATAACACCAGTGCAATTAATCTTATAAAGAATCCAATTCTCCATTCAAGGGCAAAGCATATAGAGATTCGACATCACTTTATTAGAGATCATGTTCAAAATGGAGAAGTTATGATCTAGTTCATCGATTCAAAGAATCAAGTGGCGGACATATTTACAAAGCCACTAGAGAAAAGCCTTTTCGTTATGCACCAGGCGTCATCGAGGATGATCAGGTACCTCCTCCTCTGAAGCAGGTCCTTGATGATCATCTTCAGCCAATGGCTATTCATAGTGTAGGCTCCTGGAGGGACCGGTGTCCTGATCACTTTCATGATCTGATCAAGCGTGTCTGTGAGGAGATAGAGTGATCCAAGCATACGCCATGAAATGTTTCTTCACGCGGGGTCTTCGTAGACTTGCTTCACCAGAGTGGTTTTGCCCAACCCTGCCATTCCCACGATGGAGATGACCTCTCGCCTGAGAGCCCCCTCAAGTAACCGCCCAACCAGCTCATTCTTCGGTTGCTCTATGCCTACTAGGTCTGTTTCATCTACGAGAAGGGCATTGCCTTGGTGGTCCTGCCATGTGTTGTCTGCTCCAGTTGAGCTCAGATTTTGTTGAGCTCTGCTGAATTTGTGGCATAGCCTCCGGTGTTGGACGCAAATTGCGCAATCCCAAGATCTCCATAACTAAAACAATAACATGCATAATTGAGTAGAAATATTAACGCACCTGTTTTAGGATCCATCGAACATAAAGCGGAAGCAGAAAAGGGATTACCCACTCATCAAAGGGATCCGATGTTCTTGAAGTGGAAGCGGAAAAACAATGTTCCATGTGCAGGTTCTCTTCTATTGCCCTCCGTATCACTTGCTCAATGAGGCGGCCCCCCTCACGTTTAGCGTTAGGTAAACGCCCCTTAGGTGAGGATACATGTGAGAATTAGGGTTAGAGGAGAGACTTGAGCACTATTTATAGAGTTTCCAACCAGTCCCCCTCATTACGGGCCAGGCTCAACTCGGCCCACACTAGCCAGTCCATATTAGACTAATTAAGAAACCTTCTATCTCACCTTAGACCAACCATGTTTTACGGTAACCGTAAAAATAGTAAATTACAATATCAATTAATTTAGTCCACATTAGGAAAATTCTTACATTCTCTCACTTGGACTATATTAATTGAAATCGTACTGTCTGTGCGCACATTTGGTCCAGAGATAATTCTTAATAGTCAATCATATCCCATAAAGTCTTAAACACCGAATCATGGCGGTAACTTCATGTATACATACAGAGCATTCCATGGTCACGAATGTTCTCAACTTTATTGATATGGATTCAATATAGTAGTGTGTCAAATGGATAACATCTCTCATAGAGAGATCCCATTTGTCAGTCACTATTTTCTTACCTTAGGTGTCACAAAAACTTGTGCCACAAGAGAATACTTTATGGTTCCAATGAACCCACATATGTCTTGTTCTTATAGTTAACATTTCTTTATGTATCACAAGACATATGCACAAGGCTAATAACCGGATGCCCAAATGCCCCTAGCCTTCACTCAAGGTTTATACAATCCCTTGAGACTTTATCAATATGTATTAAACATAATAACAATACATTCAAAATATTTTATTGAATGTAAAAGTTGATACATATCAAACCGTTACAAAGTGTAACGAATACAGATAAAACCTTTATCAGAGTAAAGCCAAAATAGCTCCCATTAAACAACAGCATCTCATTATGCTCTTAGGCCCATGCTAATGATATGTCACTCAAATACACAAGGACGTAGGCCTTTAGTAAGTGGATCTACAATCACATCATCTGTGAAAATATATTATATTAAAACATCACTTTTATGTACCGTTTGCTTTTGGTCACAAAATTTTGACCACCATATATTTAGACCCTGAGACCTCTATAGTAAATAAATAATACTACAAATTTGTTATCTCAATACAACCGTATGGATCTATCCATAAAGTTAAAACGATCAACTCCTTCATGAGGTTCTGGAGCCTAATAGCCAAAGTAACAACCTAAAAGAATGTTACTGACACTGCATACATAGTAGAAGATAACATAAAATTTTATTTACTGCACTTCCTACTAACATAAATCTGTATCTTGTTATTGATATTATATCATCCTAACAGCCAGCAAAGTTAACATATGAATACCCTACTAATTACAAGAATTTAACATGTCTATAAATTGGCATATAATCTCTTGTCTTCTTTAAGTACCTTAAAATTTTCTTGACAACAACCTAGTGATCATGTCTTGGATTTGACCGATATCTGCCTAGAAGTTCCGTCACAAAGACAACATATAGTCTAGTGCAAATTCGAGCATACATTATACTTTTAAGTACACTGACACAAGGTACACCCTTTAATTAGATTTTCTCAATATCTAAATAAGGACAATATGATAGATTTAGTCCATCACCCTTAACAACAGGAGCAATTCCTGGCTTGCAATAATGTATATTGAATATTTCCAATATACAATCAGCAAATGTCATCCGAGAAAATCTAATATGATATCGCAAAAACAATCATTACAGACCTCAGTACAAAGGATATAAGATGTCTTAAGGTCACAACTTGTAAGCAAAATATTATGTACATAAAGTATGAGAAAAAATAAATTTCCTCCCACTAACTTTGCAGTATATTGAATTACTTTGTTCCCAATTGAACAAAATAATAACACTATTAAACTTTAATAATATTGTTTGGAAACTTGCTTAAGACCATGAATTATAACTTTTCAGTCTACACACAAGTTTACTTAAATCTGCTGTAAAATCATCCAGTTGCACAATATAGATTTCTATCTATTTGGCGTAACTTTATATCAAAATAAATTATTAATATCACGTTCATTTTGAAAGAATATTTAAAGAAATAATTATTTCTTCGCTATAAACAATCCACCCCTTTCAGAGTTAAAACTTTAGTTACCAATTTGGCTTTAAATTCCATAATCTTTCTTTGAAATTCTTTTAGTTTTGTATGCCAATTTGTAACTAATGAACTTATGATCTTTAGGCAAGTAAGTTAGTTTCCAAACACTATGATGTTTCATAGATTGTATACCGCATTTTATGGCATCTAATCATATTCTTAATTGAGAACAAGAAACGACATTTATATAAGTTGCTAAAACAACCATGTAATGGATATTGTAATCACGCTCTCATAAATAGACTATATAGTATGATGATATAACCGATCGTCTTTCCCTAACAAGTCTCCTTAATAAAGCTGCAACCACTTCATTCTGCACTTGAGAGGTTTAAGAAATTTCATTATAAACTATATCAAGAATAGTACCTTGAACCTCAATAAGTTTAGTCTATGATACAGGAGATTCCATAATTATCTATATAGGTAAAGACAAAAACATAGTAACCTCCATCATACTATTATTTTTAATAGTCTGAGAGCAGCTATCCTCTACAATTACGTCAATCTTTAGAAACTTTAGAGTATGTGATTCCATAATTCTTATATCTTCTTTAGGGTCTTAAAATCAATATATTTTTGAACAATCTAGGTAAGATACAAAATAATTTCGAGTGAATCTAAATTCCAACGCATCTAATATTGGATTAGATAACCTCACTTTTGCATAACATGTCTAAATTTCATATGATTCAAGTAAATTATGTCCAGTCTATAACTTAAAAGATGTTTATGAAACAATTTTGATAAGAGACACATTTTGTATATGAAAAAGTTGCTTTCATAATATCAACCCACAAAAGACCAGATAAATTAGTCTTACTAATCATACTTATCATCATATTCAATATGGTGCATTTATGCCTTTCGACCAAATCTTTTTGTCAGAATTTTTAGGTATAGTAATTAAATTACCACCCCAGAATCTACCAAGTATTTGACAAATGACCATTTAAGCTATTCCACATTGTCATACTTGCCAAAATACTCACAGCCACTATTAAGCCTGACAACCTTTTAAGACTAATTGTAATTGTTTTATTCTTTATCTCGGTCATTTTCCTTAAATAGAAAACTTTTGAAAACAACCTTTTAACCATATACGAGATGTATATATCATTAGGACTTAAACACAATCTTTGCAGATGTGTCCTAATTTCAATATCAGACAAGACATAATTTCAAGCAACTAAGGTTTCTATCATCTTATAGTAGTGCAGTCCGCATGCAAACCTCTTTTCAAGTGTTCTAGAATGGAACGCTTCATGGACAGTAAACAAATTCAATTGCTCTTTTTTCAAACAATAAATCATATGTCCACAACTTAAAATTCGAAGTAGTAAAAATCTCAATAATAATGAAGTTATTAATTACAGAAAATGTGACTGAAAACCAAGTAATGTATATAATTAGCATCATGTGAGCACTGTGTAACTTGATATACAAGTACACATCCAGAGAGTTACATGCATAATCATATAATCACCTTTGGGCAGAATACATGACATGCAGTTGTACACTCCCCACATGATAGCAGTTATAAAAATATATTCCAATTCTTCATGAATTCATTACCTTTGGGCATATGAATCACTAGAATCAGTCACTCCTCCACCACACTATCATGTATCCCTCCATAAACTAATACACAATCACCTCCTTTGGGAGTATAACTATGCATTAGACTAGGAGACATCACATTCATCATACGAGACTGAAATTTCTCAAACCCAATCAAACGTGTCACTTTGACAGTCACTACTCAATTAAATCATTGAAATTCTCTTATACCAAGGATATAAAATCTACATCTCACGTACACCATATATATGTGATTTCAACTTTAGTGATAGGGGCATATATCACTGAAATCACATATCATGTTAATTACATTACTTTATTCATTAATAAAAATTAATCATACATATATATATATATATATATATATATTCCAATGAGATCATTGATCACAGTAACACAAGAAACTTCTCATAACAGAGAATAAAACATCTTTTATGCACCCCAATTACATATTACCGGGACAATATAAAAAGAATGCTGATATAAAATATCTCTCACAAATTAACATCAATAGTAATATAGGGTACACCAAATCGACAAGCTTGAAAACTGATCCATTATTACTCATGAGTTCATAAGGCAAAAATGACTCCAAGGCCAACAACTGATTTATTAATTAATTTTAGGTAACAAATATCATTACATCAACTAGTGGCCTATAAATTGTTTCAAACCACAGAACTAAATATCTAAACTATAACAATAGATACTATTGCTTTGCATAAATATTGTCATACTCCTTAACCATAAAAATATTCAGCTTGATAGACATTAACAAGTGACTAGATCAGTTCATGTACAATATGCAGTAACTTACTCTACAAGCATTACCCATATACAATAGATATGTTAATCAGTACAATCAGTTTGGTTACGAGTTCTTAAGACGTCCACCATTCAAGGATTACCAGCGTGTCAAAAAGTATGCTTGAGCAACAAAAGTTTCATAACTTTTACTATTTCTCATCAGCACAATATATAGCTCAATTACTATTCCATAATGGTTGTATCTCATTAAGCCAGCTTCAGTTCACAATAAAGTTTGATTTTTATTGATGAATCACCTATAACCCAACACTTGTATTTCCAAAATCACAGAAAAATACAAGGAAAAATACGCAAAAATTCATTTAAAATACACGTATTTAGGGTTTCATATGCAATTTCACATCAATAAAACCATCAAACAAATAAAATAAATATACCACGAGATAGGAAATCACCATACGAGTCCAATGCCGCCATCCAAGCGCCGAACGGAGGCTCCACGCGCTCACACGCGCCGCCTGAGTGCGCGGCGTGTGGAGCTCACGCGCGGCGTGCGTTCGACACCCAAGCAGCACGTGGCCGCGTGTGGGGGCACGTGTGGCATCCCCTGGCGACACACCGCCGACCCTCTTGCTCGTCTCGTCTCCCCAAATCCAAATTTGTGATTTAATTTAATTTTTATTAAACAAAAAATCTCGAAAATCACAAATTATGGCAAGATTCGTACTAATTAGGGCTAATCCGTACAAATTAGGGCAAAATCAATTGCATTCAAGTTCTAAGGTTATGAAGGCTCTGATACCACATGTTAGACGCAAATTGCGCAATCCCAAGATCTCCATAACTAGAACAATAACATGTATAATTGAGTAGAAAGATTAACACACCTGTTTTAGGATCCATCAAACATAAAGCGGAAGTAGAAAATGGATTACCCACTCATCAAGGGGATCCACTGTTGTTGAAGCGGAAGCGGAAACACAATGTTCCACGCGCAAGTCCTTCTCCTCTATTGCCTTCCGTATCACTAGCTCAATGAGGCGGCCCCCCTCACGTTTAGCGTTAGGTAAATGCCCCTTAGGTGATGATACATGTGAGAATTATGGTTAGAGGAGAGACTTGAGCACTATTTATAGAGTTTCCAGCCAGTCCCCCTCATTACGGGCCAGGCTCAACTCGGCCCTCACTAGCCAGCCCATATTAAACTAATTAAGAAACCTTATCTCACCTTATACCAACCATGTTTTACGGTAACCGTAAAAACAGTAAATTACAATATCAATTAATTTAGTCTACATTAGGAAAACTCTTACATCCGGTGCCCATTGCATATGCCCTTTACTTTGGAGTTTATGCGCTTTATTTCAGATGTGAGTCGATGCACGAGCCTTCAGGTTCTTAATGCAGCAAGACATCCTGCTGATGAGGCTGATGAAACCGACTCCATGATCATGTCTCGGGAGCAGAGAGAACTCATCGAGAGCGTCCACCATGTCGTAGGCTGTGTTTCTCAACTGCTGCACCCACACTTTGACTTCATTGTCGCTTTCTTCTAGGGAATCTGCAACCCTGAGGAAGGCCCGGACTCGCTCCAATTCTCCTCTCACTGAGAGGGCTTCTTCTTGGGCTCCTGTCAGGACTTGCACCTCGTTCTTAACAAATTGTGCGAGCTTGTTGAGTAGGTAATTCACTGGGCTCTCTGCCATGCCTATAGTCTGGTGAGTGGTGGTGAGGTTTTTTGGTTTATGTATTGCCGAAAGGCTTTAGACTGAGGTTGCAGAAGTTGAGGCTTGTCATAGTGTCTAAACTCTTATAACTGTTTCAACTTCAGTGAATCTTGCATTTACAGCCGCTTTGTGTGGGATCCATGTCTGCTTAGCACATTGTACAAGTTTTGGTTTATTTTAGTGATATCCCTTTTGATTTTGCATGATCCTGTTGAATATATATGCCTTTGACATCAATCTATATAATTTTCATGTTTCATGTGGAAAAGTCTGCAAGTAGGTTTGGTACTTTATTCTTTTGCACTTTCAGCTAATTCGAAGAAGCTAATTAAAATTTCTTAATTACCCGCAGAAATAACTTACTTTGCTGTCGAATATAATATAAGGTAAAATCATGGGAAGTTTCAAAGGAACTTCCATGCTTTTCTTTACTGGAGTAGATTCGTATCTGACTCCAAGAACATTTAATTCAGATGTGCTTGTTGTGAGTCAAATATCCAAATATATTTCAGCTTTCGATTCCTGCCGGATCACTGCGTTATGTTGCGTTGCAAGGTAGAAGAGCTGATTTATGACTAAGATTGATAGACAAAAGTTTCAATCAATTCAAATTATCATTACAGTAAAACGTTCACCGGAATCCAGACTACAGCATCAGCGACCAGGATAATCCATCTGTGCCTGAACGGTCAAGTGAAATCTGCGGACTCATCACTGAGTATTGTAAACACCAAATTTATTTTTTGACGAGGCTACGTGAAGAAAATTCAAGCAACATCTCTTTGCTGGGAAGTAGAAGAATTCATCAACTAAAGTAAGGCAATGAACAAGCAATTTAGCTCAGATATTTCGAGAATTTCACTGTACAATGCTCTGAATTTTCCCGTGGCATCACCCTACTAAATCATCTCAAGTACGAAATGGTCAAGATTGCATACACATAACTTGTTCAAACGATTCGTATGCGTAAATATGTAGCTATGTATAGGTCCGGTTCTTCTACGAGCGAAGGAGAAGGGGACCATATTTGAGAGGAAAAGCAACACTTACCGAATTAATAAAAGACTCTCAGTACGCGTGAAGCTATTAACGAAATAAATTGAAGAGTCGCATATCAGTCACCAATGACAGATAGCTCTAAAAAAAGAATGACGTCGACAAAATCCTTTTTAAACACAAAATTATGGGGCCTTCTCGATAAAATTAGAGCGGTCGTCGCTGTCTATTATGTGGAGTAGATTAGGATTCCATCAGGAAGAAAAGCTGGCTTTGTCAAGCCACTATTCCAAGTCAACACATGAACTCCACTAACAAGTTTTGAAAAACATGCAATTAAGTTAACAACCATTTGTTACATCCATATTGTTAGGCCACCATCTCTTATTGGGCAATGGCCGATTCAATCTTAAATTTTTCAATTTGATCAATGAAGTTCTAAACTTTTCGAAGATTTGATATTACAATTTTTCTGGAATATTTTGGCTGAAAATCGCTGACGTGAATGTTTGTTATCTTATGTGGCACAACTATTATGTCAGCAATCGATTTATATTTCATGTATATTGAAAGTTGGCCTCACAAACAAAATTTGAGGATGGATGTTAAACGAGTTAAGACACAAGACCGATTGAATTGGGTTGTTAATACGATGCCAAGTTCGAGATTACAGCAATCCATTGTTCACCTTTTGTAGTTTGGGCTCGTAAACAGAATTAGTCATCTGAATATCCCGTTCAATGAATGCACTTGATAACGAAAATCTGAAGAACGAATTACGATTTACCTCTATGCATGTATTGCATTTCTCATTTTAGACCTTCTCTAGCCCTACTTGGGCATCGGGGAAAAATGGAGGAGCTGGTGCTGAATCAAGACTCCAGAAAGTTTGTCCCTTTGGTCCTCAAGCGAGCACCTGTGAGATTTTTAAACGTGGTGAGTACATTCCTGCTCATCTAAAGATTTCAAAGCAGTCTGTCCCTTTTGAATCGATTAGCGGCAATGTTCGAGCCTTAACTTGATCTTGGAGACTCTGGCCTTTTGATGAGCACCAAGAGTTGTGGATAAATACGGTAGCTAATTTCGTCGGAGTTTTATAGCTGTTCTAGAGATAGAGCTCGTTCGTTGCTCCAGGAGATTCAGGAGATTTCATTATGATTTACCTGCAAATAGGATATCAACTGATTTAACTAGAACTTTTGTTTTTAATCTACCATGGGAGATTAAAATGACATACAAGGGAGGTTAATATTTTGTTGACACTTGGTAGTGAACTTCCAGCAAGGACTCCAGTCTGATTCAGTTCAAATTATCAGGGGAACATTCTAGACCTCACGGCTTTAAAACGCGTCATGCAGGGGCAAAGGGCCATCCCTTGGGCCTTCCCCCTCCCAAGCCATGATATTGTCCTCTTTAGGTCACACGCCCTAGCGCGAACGAATCGCCATTCCAGCCACGGTCTTTTCCCTCAAGGCTTTGTTCTCAGCACAGCAGAAGCATGTGTGAAACGCGTAACACAGATTAAAGGGGCCCAAGCCATTATAAACAAGCCCAAAACTCCCTTCTTAAGCGATGTGGGACAAGAAAGGGACCCATTCCTTGCTCACATCCAGGGACCGAGGCGCGGATGCACCACCACCCCTCCTTCCCGCGCACCGCCGCTCGGGCTGTTATAGATGCAATTAAGCTGACCAGGTTTATCAGACAACAGATGACCTGATTTTCTTCATGCAATCATGGAAAACATGAGACTGGACATCTGCTGCTAGAAAGTTCATTTATCTTCTCATCATCCTACTACAGGAAAACCATAGTTGCTAGAGTTGAAGGCTAGCATCAGAAACATCCCAAACCTAGAGTAAGCAACTAAAAAGTAGGAGCCTTAAATTGTCACACCCCAAAATCATCAAGAATGGGGGATGACATGGCCGTCTTTCCATCCGAAGGACACAACCTCAAACCACCAAAATCACCTCTCAAAAGTCCCTTATTGATATCGCCATCGTACAACTCATCGGTAGCTAAAGAACGTGAAAAAGATTGGAAGTAATTGGGTAAGCAGCCGCAATTTAGTGAGAAATGCATTTGTTCTAAGCAGATCGACCTCTCATTATGCTCTTTTTACAAAACATAATATCACCATTCATAGATCACAAAGCTAGAGTACCATATATGTAAAATATCAAAAGTAGATAATATCTTTCGAACAAACCTTTTACGTATAAGATCAATAACAACATTAATTCACAATAACAAATTACTAATTAATGGTTTATTTATTCCATTGATTTATCTCATTTAATCACACGTCGATGGTCTATTCCGTCGATAAATCTCAAAACACACATCAATGGTCTACTTCATTGACCAAATGCATAATATCCCATGACAAGACAACCAAGGTTTCCCGTTATCTAGGTCCCCACCGATAATGCTCGTGGCTCAACCACTGAGATATCCTAACACTAATATGTGCATATCCACAAACACTCAACCGGGTTCATAATGATATTGAACACCCAACTGTCACATTACAATATTAGAAATCCAATCCATAAACAATCTTATATATCAAGATACACATCACAAATCAACACATAACCTTTCGCAAAATAACTCTCGCCAAAAATGCTTTTTGTAAAACATTTCTCAAATCATTTTAAGACTTGTCTTGTAACCCCCATTTTACAAACCGAATCAAATCAAATGCATATTATAAAGCATTTTACAAATCGATATATATATATATATATATATATATATATATATATAATATTTCATAAATAATACTCATAGTCAAAAGTTTTTACTAAAAAGGTTTCGCATACTCAAAATATATGATATTTATTAACTTCGTTCATCAAACAAAATATATATTTTTACCAAATATTTATTGTACCATTCACAAATTCCAAAATATAATAGATGTCCCATTCAAATTTAATGTAACAGCCATGCTTATCTATAGTATCAAAACTTTATTATTTTGAAGACATAAATTCATAAGTTCTCAGAAAAGATAGTACTACTTACTTGGAAAAGCTGAAAAACTAACCTATGGTGGTTACTCGAGCCAATGTACTTGTATCCCTAACAATTAACCACAAAACAATATTAAAATCCGAGTAAAACACTCCTCCAACAAACAACTCGACTAAACCACACTCGACTATCAACAAATTGACTCCTAAGTACCAACAAAGAAGCTTGTTCATAGTGTATGTTCATCTTTTTCCTTGTGAGTATAATTTGTTACATGTGACTCGCACACAAAACTTCCAAACTTCATTCCAAACAAACCATACTTCGAAATGGGTTTTGTCAAACGCCACTACTCCACAATGCCCTAAGTTACTATTTCCACAAAAATTGCAGCTCAAAAAAACTCTTCAATTGAATCTCATAGTTCAAAATTCAGATAACTCCAAATTTGTGCCCTAATTTCCAAAAATTATTCTGATTAGATGAATAATTGGCTTGAACATTTACCAGATATTACAACTTATAATTGAGTCCGCTAGTCGTAGCGTCCAGATGGGCTATGCGTGCCAATTTCTCTCTCCTCTCTTCTTTCCCTCTACCCTTCTTCACGGTCAAGCTACTTGTTTTCCTTCTTTTCCTTGTTCTATCCGCTGCTTTGACTTCACGTGTGATATGTAGAGCCAAGTTTGACCTTTAAAAGAACATGGGCTGGGCTTATAAAGCCAATATTACATAAATCTTCCAGCAGTGAAAATACTTTTGAATAAGAACTCATAACAGGTTGAATCTTGAATGTTTTACTCACACCAATCTTTGGGTACCGATAATGGGCCTTGTGAGATCATGACATGGTTGAACCCCGCTCATTGTGATTGTGATGATCTACTCGATGAAATTTTCATGACACCGCAGAAGAAAGGGTCATTGTAAAATGAACACATTTAAAAACATTACTAACATAGTTTTGACAGCTAACAATAAACTCCAAACATTATCGACATAGCTTTGACAGCTCCTAATGTCATTTACAAGTTGGCACTCGCAGCTACCTTACAAAACATTCACATTTACAAGTCACAAACAATTGGCAGATTTACAGTCATTCACTTATGTAGTACATTCACTTCCACATGGTGGGAACTCAATGCTCCCCATGCTTGTGCCTTGGGCGGTAGCTTCATCTCTCTGCACTGATCTCGCGATTAACCGGATGTCCCAAACCTCATCTCTCCTGTAGCCACAATATATTTCTGGAACATCCGCAACTTTATTATAGTCATCGTTTTGTCCACCTTGCACGAGCTTCTAGACAAGCTCATCTGGCATATCGAATATCTTCAGCAGTTTCAGCTTTGTCAGGTGTTCAATACCTGATGGAAGCTTATCTAGTAACTTGCAACAATAAATCAATAGCCTCTCAAGAAAAGGTATTGCTCCCTTCTCCCCTTCCATGCACCTGAGTTAGTCGAAAAGATCAATACTCAGAATCGCTAGCTTCTTAAAGGCTTTTGAAAGTACAATGAGCTTCCTTTGTAAACCTGCAGCAACCGGAGATGCACAAGATTGGACAGATCTTGAACAGACACAAGAGGGTCATCCTTAAGGCGACTGCACCTCAAGTGTAATACCATCAGGCTACTAAGAGAGGGTAGCCAATGTGGTAAAGCCCCCAAGCATCCTCTTAAGTACATTCTCTTAAGGAATGCAGGTGGACTAGAGAGATGTTGCATATCAATAATCTCATCATCATCAACATTAGCTATGGATATTGCTTGAAGTCTGGTTATTTTGGAGATTGACGAGCACAAATCCTTTCCATCTTCTTTTTTAACTTTCAGAATGGCCAACCTATCCAGTTGCATCAACATTCCAAGCTCTCTCATAACACTGCTGCTACTCTCGTCATCTGCCTCTATATAGTAGAGCTTTTGAAGGGATTGCAAAGGTCCTATTCCTTTGAGGGCCTTAAAGTCAAATTTGAAGCATGAATAGGGTATATGCTTGTAGCGATAAACAAGGAGATGACGAAATTGTCTTGTCGCGACTTATCCCTTAGGGGGATGGAATATGTTTAGGGTATTGCCTAAAATACGGACCTAAGGCCCAGATTAAACATGGACTCTCCCAAGCCTATACCTTGCGCGACATTGGGGTGTTCTTAAGAATTTCGCAATAAGGAGTTGCTACTAGCTTATTGGAGTCAGCTGAAACCAAGTGAGGTATAGAAGTGTACCTCACTTCCTACGCAACCGGAAAATTTAGGGTCAGGGATTTGATTACATTAATTAACCAATTAGTGTCCTTTCAGTACTTAATCTTGTTCATTTAAAAAAATATATTTGTTAGGCAATTTGGATTAACTTTAGACCAATCCACTAATATGTAAGGTGATCATTTAGGTGTGCAATAATTAAAATATCAATTAGCAACCAAGGAAAGCATTAAATAAATTGCATGGGAGAGCAAAGAATTAATACTATAGAGAAGACAAATGCTAATCCTAACTAGGCTAAAGAGAAGCCAAACTCAATGTATCGATATTGTGCATTTAAAGGCATTTGTCCCTAGCACAATTGAAATCTAAAGGTGAAGCCCTAAGGGCTTATTAAATTTTGAGCACAATCTCGGACCAAAAGGCTCCTGCCTTTTAAGAAAAGATTAACTAAGAACTATTTTAAAGCTTTTCGAGGAATTTTAATTTTTTTTAGAATTTTTACGAATATCCTATTTTTTTATATTATTATGCATTTTTGGAATTTTGAAAAAAAAATAATTATAGTTTTTTAATTTTTTTGTTTTTAATTAAAAATAATTTTTTTCCGAGAATAGGGACTTGAGCTGGGCCCTAAGGCCCGGTCAGAAGACGGACTACCATCTGACACTTCGTGGGTTTGGGCAATCCATATGAATAAGGCTTTCAACAAGCTCTGTTTCAAAGTGATCTAAGCCCACCTTCTGAAATAATTATACCAAGCCCAAGCTTAGCTAAATACCAAAACCAGCCCATATTTGCCAAGCTTCAATTTGAGTCCAACACCCACTAATCCGGTCGCTAGAGTTCAACCCAAAATCTAAATTCCCCTTTCTCATCCATTCTGTCCAACACGCTCCTCTCCACTGTTCCCTTCTCTCACGTTAAGGCCAATCAATGGACGAGGAGTTTGAGAAACCTTAGACTAAGCTTACGACTAGGAAGCTAGGACACGAAAAAAACACTTCACAGTGGGTATAAAATATTATTCGCCCAACCTCCATCATCAGCTACCGTATCCAAGCATGATTGCCGTCTAGCACCCATCCGAGATTTTACAAAATATGGTCACAACATGATTGAGCCAAACAATGGCATTTAAGGAACCCAAGAGACAAGCTGGTATGGACTCATTCAAGACAAAGAAGAGGGTAGGCAAAGACGTTTAGGGTAGCGATGAATCGTACTAAAACTTCAGCATATCAGTTCGTCAAACGAATACTATATAGAACAAAACATGCTATGCTTGGACTTACTGTTATGTTAGTCAGAATAAGAGAGAGATGCTCACGACATTGGTTTACACATTACAACTAGCGAGCACAACTTGAGAGGAAAATATTGACCACTTTTAGAACCTGAACTCAGGTTTGGACTTAAAAGAAATCATCATGAGACAACCGAAATGAACAACACCCAGCTCAAACCCAGCATGCGTATGGGCTTAAGGAAACCAAGTCTCGGCTTTGCTTCAATCAAAACAGCGCGGAATAAATAGGGATTCACAAAAACGACCGTCGAATTGCGGAGTTTCCTACCCAACTCGGAGACGGCGGCAAGTGGGCCAGCTCATGACAAATCAGGCTATGGTCTACTGCCATGGTATCTTTGAGCTGGGATCCTTAGGCAAGGTAGGTTCGACCCAAGTAAAGAAACTCACCGGCAACGCGGAGATTTAGGAGCAAAAGATCATGTGCTCGCAGGTGTCGGCTAGAGGTCGTCGGAGGGGGTTCGGGTGTGGTCGATCCGCTGGAGAACTCCTCCTGCTCTCCCTCAAGCTCCTTTTTCTTTCTTTCTTTTGTAACTAATTTCTTTAAATAATATTTACATTCTTTTCCTTTTGATAACAATTTTTTTTGGAATTTAAAAAAAAAAATTCATTCAATATGCGGTGCAAAAATGAAAACACAATACCTTTTAATGAAAATTTTTACTTTTCCTTCTCCTTTATTTTTAGTGACTAATTCCTAATTTTGTATGGGATTAAATCCTAAATAAAATGGTAAAATTTAGGTATCAACATGTCTAAGTTTCAAGATCTCAATAGGCAATTTAGTGACATTTGTGTGTTTAAGGTCTAAAGTCTCTAAGTTTTGAAGCTTCCGATAGAACTTGGAACTGTACTTACCTCAATGTACCTGAAACTTGGATACCTCATATAACAGCAATCAGCAACTTGAGCAGGGAACCTTTTTAAAGGGGTTGCTAGCATATCCAAAACATTGAGCAGTTTCATATCACTAGCAAGAAATTTATTGATAAATGGTATCTCCATCCTAAACATATATAAAGAACGAAGTTGAGACAAGGACCAGTTTTGTTGCGGAGCTTGCAGGGTTTTCTGTAATGACAGGCAATGGACTCTGTCTGGCCATTCACGATTTTCTTCTTTGGCTATTTGCGTAAAGCCCTAATTGGTCAACTTTGAAGTGACAATGCCCCTCAGAAAATCATGGATGCGGCAATACTTGACAGTTCCATCCCTTCATCTAGCAGCCACCTCTATGAGGCTTCTCTTCCACAGCTCCATGAAGTAGCCCTTAGCAACTTCTTCGACCGTCTTTCCTTCTTTCTTTTCAGTTTTCACCATTTAATAGAATTATGCAATACGCCTTAAATGCACTAAAAATTTTAATTTTGAGCACTTGCGGTTGTCATACACATTTAATAATTAGGACTTTGTTATATATAAAATAAAATAAAAAAGGAAAAAAGTCCCCTCAAACACTTGTTAAGCAATCAAATAAGTAAAATTAGAGTTTTTAGTGCGCTCATTGTTTTCGTGATACACATAATCATGTTTTTGAAATCAACTACTTCCTCATTAAGTATATTTAACATGGGTCTTGGGGTAAACATGATCACTGGACAAGCCAACTTCCGAGCAAGAATAATTTGAGACTTGGCACTTTCGAAGTAGCGAAAATAACTCAAGACACTACATGGGCAAGCATAAAAGCTTGGAGAGTCGGATTCAAAGTTCGCTCTATAGGATTCTCGACTATCAAGAGCAGGCACATGATGGTGCCTCCAACTCGGAAGAAGTCGGGATATTTTTCTAACAAAATGTGTAAGTGAACTTCCAGCAAGAACTCTGGTCTGATTCAGTTCAAATTATCAGGGGAACATTCTGTAGATTGTTTACAACTTTTGGATACCGACAATGGGCCTTGCCAGATAATGACAGGGGTTGAACACCTCTCATTGTGATTGTGATGATCTACTCAGATGAAATTTTAATGACATCGAAGAAGTGGACATTGTAAAATGAGTACAAGGTAATCAGCTCCCGTTACAAGATTTAGGTTTTAGAGATCACACAACAAGGGGTGAGCGAGAGTAATCACAACAAGACTGCATCTTTACATCACATCGAGCTTTATTTATAGAGCATTGAGAGACACAATTAAAACCCTGACTGCCTCTAACAATTGACTCCAAACATAACTAACACAGCTTTGACAGCTCCTAAATGTCATTGACAGACAGACTCGCTTTCACATCTACCTTACAGTACATTTACAAGTCATAAGTCACAAACATTTGGCATATTTACAGTTATTCACTTATGTAGTCCATTCACTTCCACATGGTGGGAACTCATTGCTTCCCATGCTTGTGCCTTGGGTGGTTGCAGCATCTCGTTGCACTGATCTATCGATTAACTGGATATCCCAACCCTCATCTCTCCGGTAGCCACAATGTATTTCCGGAATATGTGCAACTTTATGATAGTCATCATCTTGTGCACGTTGCACAAGCTTCTTGACGAGCTTATCTGGCATATCAAAAATCTTCAGCACTTTCAGCTTTGTCAGGTTTTCAACACCTGATGGAAGATTCTCTAGTAACTTGCAACGCCGAATGGCAAGCTTCTGAAGAAAAGGCATTGCTCCCTTCTCCACTTCTATGCACCTAAGTTTGTCAAAAAGGTCAAGACCCAGAATATTTAGCTTCTTAAAGCCTTTTGCTTTAAAGCACAATGAGCTTCCCTCATAAACCTGACGCAACTCAAGATGCACAAGATTGGGCAGATTTTCCAGAGACACAAGAGGGTCATCCTTTAGGCTACTGTACCTCAGGTACAATTTCATCAGGCTACTGAGAGAGGGTAGCCAGTGTGGTAAAGCCCCCAAGCGTCCTTGTGAGTACATTCTCTCAAGGAATCGAGGTGGACTAGAGAGGTGTTGCAGATCAATTATCTCATCTTCATCAACAGAAGCTATGGATATTGCTTGAAGCCTGGTTAGTTTGGAGATCGACCAGCACAAATCCCTTCCGTCTTCCTTTTTAAGTTTCAGAATGGCCAACCTATCCAGTTGTGTCAACATTCCAAGCTCTCTCATTACACTGCAGCTATTCGCATCATCTGCCTCTATATAGCAGAGCTTTTGAAGGGATTGCAAAGCCCCTATTCCTCTAAAGGCCTTAAAGCCAAATTTGAACCATGAATAGGTTGTAATTTCATAGCGATAAACAAGGAGATGACGAAGTCATCGAAGTTTCAAGATCTCAACAGGCAATTCGGTGACATTTGTGTGTTTAAGGTCTAGAGTCTCTAAGTTTTGAAGCTTCGCAATAGAACTTGGAACTGTACTTACCTCAGTGCCCCTAAAACTTAGATATCTCAGATAACACCAATCGGCAACTTGAGCAGGGAACCTTTTTAAAGGAGCCGCTAGTATATCCAAAACATTGAGCAGTTTCATATCACTAGCAAGAACTTTATTCATAAATGATCTCTCCATCCCAAACATATATAAAGAGCGAAGTTGAAACAAGGACCAGTTCTGTTGCAGAGCTCGCAGGGTCTTCTGTAATGACAGGCGACGGACTTCGTCTGGCTGTTCAAATGTTTCTTCTTTGGCATTGGTCGACTTGGAAGTGACAATGTCCCGCAGAAAATCATGGATTCGGCAATAATCGACAGTTCTGTCACTTCGTCTAGCAGCCACCTCAATCAGGCTTCTGTTCATCAGCTCCATGAAGTAGTCCTTAGCAACTTCTTCGAGGGTCTTTCCCTCTTTCTTTTCAACAAATCCTTCAGCGACCCATAGCCGAATCAGTCTCTTACATTTAATGGGGCAACCCTCAGGAAATAAACTTAAGTGCAAGAAGCAGGATTTCAGGTAGTATGGCAGATCATCAAAGCTAAGTGAAAGAACTCTCTTCAAGTTTTTGAGTTTGTTGTTGCCGTCAATCTCTGTATCAAGACTGTGACGAACCAATTCCCATTCATCCGTTCTGTGCTTGTCTTTTGTAGCCAATACACCACCGATAGCCACTATAGCAAGCGGCAGCCCTTCACACTTCTTTAAAATAAACTCACAGGTCTCCTCCAGATGGGAAGGGCATGAACTCCCCTGAAATGTCTTCGTGCAGAGAAGCTTCCATGACTGTCCGACTGGCAGAGGCTCCATCTTATAGACCTTCCCCTCGAATTCTCGGCAGGAGGTGTACACTAGATCATAATTCCTGGTTGTGATGATTATTCGGCTGCCGCACATGTTGTTAGGCAGTGCATGTTTGACAGCATCCCATTCGTCTATCCTCCATGTGTCGTCTAGAACAACCAGATACCTCACTCCTCGCAGCAAGTCCTTGATTAACATCGTCAGCCAGTAGATATTCATGGTGTCTGCACCACAAGGAATCGGTTGTTTGATCACTCTCACGATTTGCTCACGTCTGTCCTGGAGGATCTCTCGTATATTTGGAGAACCAGAGAAATTGATCCAAGTACATACCCTGAAATGTTTCTTGACCTCTGGATCTTGATAAACTTCATTTACCAGCGTGGTTTTGCCCAATCCTCCCATCCCAACGACTGAGATAACTTGCGGTCTAGAAGTGCCCTCAACCAACCACGCAACCAGCTGCTGCTTCTGTTCTTCAATTCCCACAAGCTCATTTTCGTCTAGAAAAAAGTCATTACCTCGGTGTTCGTGCCATGTGTTGCCAGAGTAATTGGAGCCTGGGCCATGTTCAGCTTCACTCAACTTGTGGCGCAGCCTCTGGTGTCCATCACATAAGCTTTTGATTCTGGAGTTGATGTTCTGTATCTGCGAAATGGTCCGATATCTAGCTTTCATGTTCTTCACACAGCGAGATATCCTACAGAAGAGACGAGCAAACCCAACCCCATGATCATGCGCCGAGAGAAGTTTGAACTCGTCGAGAGCATCTTCAGTGAAATATGCAATCTCTCTCAGCTGCTTTACCCATTCTCTGACTTCCTCATCGCTCTCTTCCAGGGAATCTGCGACCCTCAGTGATGCACTTATGCCCTCCAACTGTCCTCTCGCTAAGCAAACTTCGTCCTCAGCATCTCTGAAGAATTGCACTTCATTGTCCAGAAAATTTGTGAGCTTCCCTATGAGGAAGTTCACAGCAGCTTCTGCCATGCTCTAATTGTGCGTGATGGTTTTATGTGATGGGTTTAAGGCCCGTCCGCCTATGTTGGGCCTAAAAGCCCAGCCCATAGGATTATGGCCCATGAATGAAGGGCTATGTTTCTATTTTTGAGGGGACGTATATAAGGGAGGAAAGAGAGGGAGAACACACCATTTGGCATAACGTACGTACGTTCCTCTCCCTCTCTCCCCCCAAAAGAAAAACTAAGGCAAAAAAGGCGATGCTGTCTTCCCTTCAAGGCCAATCGACGTCATCGTATCGAACATGATCGGTTTTCTCTTCCTCTAATCGGCATTGGTGTTTAATCTGTGGCTAACAAGGTACGCTCGATTCCGTGGTGTGCTTTAGGATCGGTGATACATGTTTTTCCCGAGCTTGTCTTCTGCATTTGTTTTAGGGGTTCGATTTAGTGTCGAATCCGGTTTTTGGGAATCCGACAATCCCAACATTGGTATCAGAGCCCTAGTTCATGTTTTCCCGACCCCTTTCATGTTTTTTGATTGATTTTTCGAGAAAATAATCGGCCGACACGGATTGGGGCAAAAAATCCCAACACCAGAGCACTGTTCATCCACTTTTTCGAATTTCTGAAAGTTGAAATCGATTTCGATGGCATAGGGTGAAAGAGCTCGTCGAGAAAAGTCTGGCGATGGGTTGAATGCCGCCGGGAGATGCCGGACGTGCCCACACGCGCGGCCAGAAGCCGTTGCGCGTGGGCGTGACGCGCCCACACGCGCGGCCCGGCCAACGCGTGCGCCACATGCGCTAGTTGGCGAACCGGCATGTGCGCGGCGCCGCCGGCCAGTGAATCGGCACGCACCGGTTGGCGAACCGACGCGTGCTGACGTCACCGTGATATCGTCCAACGGTCGGTAACCACTAGGATGACGTCATCGATGACGTCATCGCCGACGACCATTGGCCGGCCGGTCACCGGCCGGCGACCCGACTGCACCCGACATGTGCGGAAGCCTGGCGCGTGCGCAGCACAGCCACACGCGCCGGCTGACGTCTACGTGACATCAGCCCGCGCACGCACGCAACACGTGCCGATTGATTTGCCCGACCTGGTCCGACCGGTCCGACCGCCCCGACTGGTCCAACCGGCCCGACCCGCCGCCCGTGACCCGTTGACCGTTGACCGACAACCGTTGACTGTTGACCGACGACCGTTGACGTTGACCCAACAAAAAAAAAAAAGGAAAAAGAATCTGTTTCTTTTTCAATTATGTCTATGTGGGTTATAAGTAATCCACTTTTGTTCTGCATTTGTTGCATGAATCATGGAAAATTATGTATTTTCCCTTGTGTTCATTATGGATTATAAGTGATCCATTTTTAGTTCTGCATTTGTTGTAGGAACTATGATGCGTTATGCACGGATACCTGCAATCCCGAGAACGGACGAAGGAAGTGCAAGACTTAAAAGGCTGATGATAGAGTTAGCTAATTATTGGTGGCATGACGGTGATTTAGTATCACATGTGGTCAGGGGCAATCAGATGATACATGAAATCATCGGAAATGGTTATCTTATGCCGGATTTTGAGAAAGTGCCGGCTTTAATGAATACTCTTCCACCTGAATAGCAAGCAGTGTTAGATCGGCTTTGGGAGGTCAATGTGGTCCCGGGTTATAGGAGGCTAGTGGTAGCTTTTGTTAAAGAGTACTATAGGATTGAGTTAAACAAAACTTCAACCCTTAGATTGAGCACCACATGACGCAGAGTGAATGCACCTTGGAGGCGACATGAAAGCTCTCCAAAAGCTTTTCCACGGTTGGCAAATGTGCCTTCAAATTTCTCAGATATTTTGACTGATAGATTAGAAGGAACATTCCCTATTTATTTCTTATATTAGTTTGAGATGTTTTTGAGTATGAATATCTCTTTCTATGTTGATATTTCTTCTTTGTATATATTACTTAGTGTAATGGATAGTTGTATTATGTGAAAGCATTATTATTCTATTGGATGTCAAATATTATTTGCTTTATGTTACTGTTGACTACTGTGGGTAGTTTATTAGAAGTTTTTGTAACTTCATAAAATTTATTTTGCATAAGACAATTATATTAATAATAGTTTTAAGTTAGGTTTTTTGGAGGATGATTGGAAACATAGTAACCTTTTGATTCTGAAACCTTACTTGAAATTGTTCATTAATATAATGGGTCTGTGCAAAAAGGACGCATAAATGATAGGCATTAATTATTCGTGCATATATGTCCGATGTGTTCAGATCGATGGTTTCAGCAACTAAGAACGTAATTGCTGATATGAACGGCAACAATTGTGAAATATTGAATATGAAGATTCAATATGTGCTGGAAAAGCAAAAAACATTAGAAGCTCTTGACCATATTATGGAAGATCTTGAGGATGCCGTGCGCCACCTTGAGCTAGTAGAGGACCGCCTAACGGCATTTGAGCCAAAAATAGATATTTGCAATGCTGGTTCTAGCTCAAAAAAGGCTTTGAGCTCTAAGCGCAAGCGTATTGATTCGTTCAATATGTGGGAATGCAAAGGATCAAGTTCTTATTGCAAGAAATCAAGAGTTAACCAACACAAGAGAGGAAACATCCTCAAGTAAAGAAAATGTCAAGGGTGAGGTGTTACAATTGTGACAAGAAATGTCACTATGCTCGCAACTGTTGTGAGTCGAAAAAGGTAAACACCTCTTGTTCATTTGAGAACTTTGCTTATATGTCAAGCTCTGCATTATTGGCTGAATCCAATCATTTCTAGACTGTAGATTCAGGAGCGACAGACCATGTAGCGAAGGATAGAGAATCCTTCGTGAAATTCCGACAAATACCAACTGGAACTAAGTGGATCTATGTGGGATATAACTCCAGAGATGAAGTTAAAGGGATTGGCACCTGCCAATTGAACATGCATGGTGGACGCACCTTGTTCCTACATGATGTTTTATATGCTCCAAAGATTCGTCGAAATTTAGTGTCTGTTTTGGTGTTGGTTAAGCTTGGTTTTTGTGTGAACTTCCGTAATAGCGATGTAGATTTGTATTTGGATATAAACTACTATGGTTGTGGTCATTTTCTGGATTGTTTTATTGTACTAAATGTTGACTGTGGTGATGTCAATGTTTGTTATTTCCTTTTTACGTCTTCTACTTCATATGATAATGATGTGAATATATGGCATGCTAGACTTGGTTATATTGGCCAACAACATATGAATAGACTAGCCAAAGAAGGCTTGTTGGGCAACATTGAAAAAGTCGATTTGCCCAGATGTGAGCATTGCCTAGTAGGGAAAACGACAAGGAAACCATTTGGAAAAAGGTAAAAGAGTTGAATTTCCTCTGCATTTAATCCATTCTGATGTCTGTGGTCCAATGAATGTGAGAGGAAGGCATGGAGCTGTTTATCTCATCACTTTTATAGATGATTATACTCGATTCGGAAATGTCTATTTGATTTCTCATAAATTCAGTTGTTTCAAAAAGTTTATGACCTTGGAAGAAAATCAATTAGACAAGAAAATAAAAGTATTAAGATTCGATCGAGGTCGAGAATATTTATCTGATGAGTTCAGAAAATTATGTGATGAAAAAGGAATAGAAAGATAGTTGTCTATTCCATATACTCCTCAACAAAATGGTGTTACGGAGAGAAGAAACAGAACCCTACTGGAAATGGTTAGGTCCATGATGACGCATGCTAACTTACCTATTACTTTTTGGAGTGATGCGTTGTTAACTGCTGCCTAGATACTTAACAGAATGCCTTCCAAATCAGTTGCTTCCACTCCATATGAGTTATGGACAGGTAGAAAACCGGACTTAAGTTTTCTTAAGCCATGGAGTTGTGCTGCCTATACTCATGAGTCCCCTCACAAGTTTGGGAAATTAGATCTCAAAGGAAATAAGAGTATTTTAATGAGATACTCCGAACACTCGAAAGAGTATGTGTTCATAGGTGAGCAGGAAAGTGGGAGTATAACTGAATTTGAATCACGGGATATCACATTCTTAGAGGATGAATTTCCTAAGAAGGGCGAAATAGGGGAAGATTACTCCCTATTTGAAATCTTGGATCAAGATATTGATATTAGTGGAGTTCCTCCAAGTGGGAGTAACATGAGAAGTGATGAATCTAATTCAACTCACTCGCAATTACAACCACATGATGAGATGATATCGTCATTATCTAATCCTAGTGGGAGCATAATGGGAAATGATGTGCAAAGTGTATAATCTCCCATACGGCAAACAAGTCGCCACTTTTATGATTGCTCCACAAGATGAGGATGAGACAAGAAATATTAATAAGGCTCTAAATTGCTCTAGTAAGGAAAAATGGATTCATGCAATAGAAGAGGAAATGGAGTCAATGAAATCAAACCAAGTTTGGGAACTGATTGATCTTCCAAAAGGACGTAAAGCTATTGGGAACAAGTGGGTTCTCAAAATAAAACAAAAAGCTGATAGCTCGATAGAAATGCATAAGGCTTGCCTTGTGGCGAAATGGTATAATCAACAGGAATGAATTGATTATGAAGAAACATTTTCTCCTGTAGTGAGATTTACCTCAATTTGCATTATTTTGGCAATAGTGGCTAGTATGGATTTTGAGTTACATCAAATTCCTCAATGGAGAGTTAGAGGAAGAAATATATATGGAACAACCTGCTGGTTTCATAGTGTAAGGCCAAGAAGAAAAGGTATGTCGACTTTTGAGATCGATATATGGCCTTAAGCGTCGTCAAGACAATGGTATATACGTTTTTATAATGCCATAATGGCATATGACTTTACAATGATAGATGAGGATCATTGTGTATATATCAAAAGATCCAAGGATCAATTTGTGATCATATCATTATATGTTGATGATATACTAATTGCCAAAAGTAATATGGAGTTTGTTAATATTGTGAAGAATTGGTTATCTTCCAACTTTGAGATGAAAGACATGGGTGATGTTGCATACATTCTTGGAGTTAAGATTTCAAGATTGTAAACCCATAGATACTCATATTACAAAAGGCGAGGGATTGAGCCACAGATTGTGTCCAAGGAATCCACAAGAGAAGGAACAAATGAAACATGTTCCTTGTGCTAGTGTTGTTGGAAGCTTTATGTACGCTATGATGTGTACAAGACCTGACATATGTTTTGCAGTTGGAATGGTGAGTGGATACCAATCAAATCTAAGTCAAGCACATTGGAAAGCCGTTAAGAAAATACTGAGGTATCTAAAGGGGACTGCTGATTATATGCTGAGTTATTAAGGAAATGATCTGTAACTCAAAGGCTATTCTGATGCTAATTGGGAAGGAGATTTAGATGAAAGAAAATCTACCTTTAGGTTTGTTTTCTTACCGAATAATGGCACCATATGTTGGAGCAGTAAGAAACAAACGTGTGTAGCCTTGTCCATGATGAAGTTGAGTTCGTGGCATTATCAGCAGTAGTATAAGAAGGTGTTTGGCTTAAGAGATTTTTTGGATCATTTAGGTGTTATTAGAAGTGTTGCAGATTAATTGTTGGTTAACTGTGATAGCCAAGCAGCAAAAGCATATACCAAATATCCAAAATATCATGGCAAGACCAAACATATAGATACCAAGTATAACTTTTGTCAATGATATGATTGCACGAAAAGATGTGAACTTAGAGTACATACTACGCATAGAATGGTAGCAGATCCTATGACAAAGCCAATACCTAGAGATGTGTTTTGTGGCCATATGAAATCTCTAAAATTGCGTAAAGGTTGATGTACTGAATATTGTTATTTTCCTAAGTGTTCACAATTGATGAATTTGTGTTTTCATCATTAATGCCTATAAATCTTTGTTTGATCTTTATGCATCTTAATGCTCAGTGCATTACTTTAAGTTGAGAAAGTATGTCGGACATATAAAAGATTAGCTGATGCAAGCCTAGGGGAGGCTTTCTCAAACAATAGGATTGGAAGAGTGACTCGCACACAGAAACATGACAAACAGGAATTTCAGCACTGCGCAAGCTCAGGAGAATAGTTGTATCTCTGTCGATACAGATCGGATCGACCTGATTCTAAAGCCAAATGAACAAAGGCTTCTGGATCTACAATTTCTCTGTTTTGGGTTTTCTGAAATAAGCACTTAGAATAGTCGAAATTGGGTAGGAAGTAACGAACAGAACAAGAAAAGACAGAGACTCCGTTGGTTGCTCTTCTAGGCCTCCAAGGAAGTTGAGGGGCACCGAGTCTTCTAGATCGATGACTGCAACTCTTCAAGGATGCAGATTTTGAAAGCTCCGACTCTTCAAGGACGGAGTGAAAACTCTTCTAGGTTTTCAAGGTATGAACTCTACAAGGTTCATGATACTTGCTTCAAGCAAAGCTTTTGATTCATCAAAATTGTCTGTCTTCTACCAGAAATTAGATGGCTTATATCGTCAAAGAAATAAAGACAGAGCATTGAAACGAGGAGAAATAAAGACAGAACATTAAAACTAGGAGAAATAATAAAAACATAACGTCTTCATGGCTCCCAAGGTGTCTTTCTAGCTTTCGGGATGGACTCAAGATGTCGTTACGGCTCCACGGTTTCGTCGAGCTTGAATGCGGGCCGGGCCGATCTTCTTGGTCGAGGGAGCTGGTCTTCAATGCGGGCTGCATTATTAGCCCACTTACACGGGTAATCACCTCTATTTATTGTGTGATAAATAGAGATGAGACTATTTTTAAACTTATTATCTAGGTGATAATCGAGAGCTCAAGCTTAAAATACGTATGTCGCCTTAACTGAGTGTTAAGATGATGACATAATATTTACTATATCCGAAAGTAAAATAACCCACATATTTTACTTTATCTGTCTATGATGCTAGATGTGAGTTCTAATGAATTTTGTTAATGAGTAGATACGTGAACTCAAGTTAGACATTGGGTATGTCTGAATTATCATCTGTACGGTATTGAAAGTGTAGACATACGCTCCATGGGAAATAAGTTAATACCGTAATATGTATTTCATACTACGTATGCATGAGACGACCAAAAAGAGTGGCAAAAGTTTGATCTCAACTTTTATGCCGTGTGAGGCTCTTGAGAAAAAGAGTTCCTCAATTTTTTAGTCCCCTCATGACTCTTACTTATTCTCAAGATTTCTATTTAGTGTTTGCTATCTTTGGATGTTGCCAATAATCATGAGTTGATTCGATCTAATGGGACATTTCTAGAAAAGCAAGCTGAACTGAAATTGAGAGTTTGAAGGAAAGAGGAAGATTGATTTTGGAGAATCACATTGTAGTTTTGTATTCACTGGTTAACCAATTATGACTGTCTTTGGGATAATCATAATTATGAATACAATATATATATATATATATATATATATATATATCATTGTTTAAAAAGATCAAGAGAAATATAAATGTGATTGATCGATCTAAGGTACTGCATACTAAATCTACTCAGAGTTTGATGCCCATTATGAGCTGCTATATATTCCTAACAGATGTATAGCAACGAGCCCTCAAAGTATGCTGGTCGCACATATTATTCACCGGTATGAATGTTGAAGAGAGGTAAAGAGAATCATGTTCGGCCCACCATGTGTGAGTGGGAGATGATGGTTTTATGTGATGGGCTTAAGGCCCGTCTACCCATGTTGGGCCTAAAAGCCCGGCCCACAGGATTAGGGCCCATGAATGAAGGGGTACGTTTCTATTTTTGAGGGGACGTATATAAGGGAGGAAAGAGAGGGAGAACACATCCTTTGGCATAACGTACGTACGTTCCTCTCCCTCTCTCCCCCCAAAAGAAAAGCTAAGGCAAAAAGGGCGACGCCGTCTTCCCTTCAAGGCCAATCGACGTCATCGTATCGAACGAGATCGGTTTTCTCTTCCTCTTATCGGCATTGGTGTTTAATCTGTGGCTAACAAGGTACGCTTGATTCCATGGTGTGCTTTAGGATCAGTGATACATGTTTTTCCCAGGCTTGTCTTCTGCATTCGTTTTAGGGGTTCGATTTAGTGTCGAATCCAGTTTTTAGGAATCCGACAATCCCAACAATGCGTGTGTAGAAGTTGTGGATTATAACGCTGGCAAGATCCTTTACATTGTGGCTAGAAAATTTGGGAATGGTGAGACGTATGATGTCCATGCTGAACTTTAAATTTTGTATCTCTTTCCTGAGCAAATTATATTTTATAGTCCTTTCCCCAACTACTGACATTATTATTTACTCCTACCAACTATTCAATATATTTGATTTCTGTAGAAGTCGTTATTAGTGCGAGAATTTATGAATGTTTTGATCTTTCATTGAAGTAACATAACATATATTAGGTAACTAGATTTGCACTTCCGTTAAACAGAAAATCACTGATTAGGTGAGTTTTGTATAAAATGACATACCCAATGCGAGTTTTGTAGGCATTCCGATGATGCACCATAGGCCTTCTCAAGCTTGCATTTCTACGTAAAAGTTTGGGATGAAGTTAGGTTTGGGCTGATGAAACAACTTAAGATCAGGTCAGATGTTTCAAATTGCTGGTCAAGACTTTCACAACTGTCACCTTCTCTGGACCTCAAGTTGAATGATCCTCCATTCCCAAGAGGAAACCCAATTAGCATCTAAGTAGAACCGATATCGACACGCGACACATGACATAATATGACACGACACGCAGACACATCATTTTTAAAAATATAGAAAATTTAATGTATATTTTTATATATACATGATTTAATCAAATTAATTTGATTTAAATTCACAAATAAATAAATAATAAAAAAGAGCCTAAAATGAATTTATGCTAAAAGCATTAATCTACCATTTATTAATATCATGCATTGTTTCAATTTAACAAATTTAACTATATTCCGTCCTAATGATCCATAAAACTTGGGAAAAAAAAAAAGCAATCCACATTCCACCATTAAATTTAACATTTGACAATAAGTTGAAAAAAAAATCTACATTTCACCATCAAATATAACAAGAAATCTTTCCCCTTTATTATTTTCATTATTTTCTATTTTGTTACATATTTTTCAATTTTGACTCCTTATTTATTGAAAATTTTTAAAATTGACCCAAAGTGTATGTCAGAATCGCATGTTAGAATTCTGGACTTGCGTGTTGGAGCGTGTCAGGAGAGTTGATCATACATCGGATTTTCCGACACCTACTTGATGTAGCTAGTATAAGCACCTAGAGGGGGGTGAATAGGTATATAAAATATTTTTCTCGTTAATCGCACAATACTGGATAGTTAATAGAATTGAGACAATCAGCAATCAAAGAAAGACTGAGATAAGGGAAGAGAAGATTAAACACAAGGTTTATAGTGGTTCGGCTTATTCTAAGCCTACGTCCACTCTTCCGCACTGACAGCCAATCGGCTGGATTCCACTATGATCAAAAGAGAAGTTACACCACAGCTTTTCCTTGATTCCACAGTGTAGATGTTCTACTACACCTCTTCAAGGTCTCTTACTAATATAGACTCTCTTTTGAATACAATGATTTGCTCAAAGAATTTGTCTAAACAACAGGAAGCTTTCAGACTTTGGAATTTTTCTATCACGCACACACTCAATAACTTTAGTACGTCTTCTATATATACTCCTTCATGCCATCATACCCGTTGGCACTTACCAAAGAAATTCCTCCAATCTACCCGTTGGACGGAATCAATTAAGAAAATTAATCAAGCTATTAAAGGAATGTGTCGATAGCCCATCAATCCTGCTCGCCCATACAATCAGGATCTCGGTTTCCATAAGTAAAACCTTCCAAGAATATCCAGACAATCATCGGATCTTCAATCATCGAGTCAATCTCGATCAATCAAGGATTCCGTTATGTCTTCTCCAGCCACGAGGTCTTCTCCAGTTGATAAGGTCATTCCCTTAACGAATCATCCAGATCTGGATAACCATTCTTCAACGAATTAGAGACTGTCAATGAGGATAGACTTTGAGTCTTAAGTCTGGCTGTCCAGAGGTCTTCAGACTTTAAATAAAAGAGTCTGCAAAACCTTCAGACTAGACTAAAAGAAACGTTTTGTCAACTTCAAAACATTTCAAGAAGATTTCTCCAACACTACTAACCATGTATTAGAGAGTGTCGGACACGTATCGAAGTGTGTCGTAAGGTTTTGAAAAGTTTCGATACTTCCTATATCAGCACAATTTGGATCCAAGAACCTCCAACCATCTCCACAAATTTGTCCCATCTCGGTAATAGGCCAGCTCTTCAACCGCTGTGCACCTCCACACTTCGGGATACTAGTTTTACGTAGAAGTTTCTGCACAGTTTGTTTTGTTCAACGGCTTCCACTGCCATCATCAATTAGCTGGAAAGTACAACACCAACCTTTTTCTTGGCCGAAACAGTCAAGATCAATTGGTTACATCTTTTTAGTTGATCAACAGGAAACTGAACATCTATACTTTATGACGTTATCGAAAGTCCAATCGACAGTTTCTTCCTAGGAAATTGGGGCGGAATTTATCTAAAATGGTTCTAAATAGGTAATTGAGGTCACATGAAACTTAATAGTTCTTTTGTTTTTTTTTTTTTTTTTTTTTGAAATTTTTGTCTTTTATGAGATTGGATAGTCATCAAATAAGCTACTAGGGAGATTCTCTCTCTAAAAAACTTAACAAATACTTTGGCTTTAGTGTCCAAGAAAGCCCTTGCCCTTGTACAGTGTAGAGGAGGGGTGTCAACGGTTTGGTTCGAATTGATTTTTTGAAAAACTGAACCAAACCGAACCGTTAGAAAAATCTTTCGAACCGAACCGAATGAGACCCGAACTGAATCGAAATTTTGGTTCGGTTCGATTCGGTTTTTCGGTTTTTGATTTTCAGCTTTTGTTGTTTTGTTGTTTTTTTTTTTTTTTTTTTTTTGGTTTTCAATTCTTTCTCTTTTTATTTTCAATTTTTAAATTTTTTTATTCCCTAAATCTTCTTCTTCCTTGCGTTCTTCTCTGTCCCCGAACAACGCTGCAGCTTCCCTATTTCACGAAAATGTGCTTTCCTCAAATATCACCCAAAAACACCACCGGCCGAAGCAGCCAGCACCCACACCGTCAATGAACCACCACCCTCTGCCGGTTGTTCCCTCCGACCGGCGTCAACTACTGCCGGTGGACTACTTGGCTCGGCTTCCACTGAGCTTGGCCGGGAAGATAGAACTCGGCCCCATCGACCGGGCACCGTTCGTGGTAGCCCCGATGCCGACATCTTCCAACACCCACTCGTGCCAACACCGTTAACCTTCCCTTTCCTCGAACCGTCCCCGACCAATCCACAAAACCAAAGAAAATCTATGCGGATCTGGCCTAGACAAAACGACAAACATCTGGGGTGTGCCCACGAAAAAACTAACGGAAACTCGACCAGAAGATCAATCAACAATCCAAGCAGAAACAGCAACCAAGCAAAGTCTAGAGACAACAAATCGCAGCCCGCCAGGGTCAGGCCAGAACTTGGGTGAATCGAAGAGCCGCGAGCTTTCATCCGGCGAGCAAAAAAACAGAGCAAAAGGAGAACGTTTGTGCACTCGGGTGATAGGGCCCCACTCGGCTAGACGAAGGCGGCTAGCAGGCAGGTCGAGACGGATCAAATCGTGGCCGGCCACCTTGGCGACACTTCTTCGACGATGGTCGGCTTCAGGACCGGCTCGGGCTGCGAGTCCCGCTTCCTGGCGAGCGACTCAAATGCCCTATTCAGAGATGGACACGCACGGAAAGAGGATGAGCAATCGTGGGTATGGCGAGAAGGCGGGCGGAAGGCGGTCGCTTCGAGGCCGGAGGGAACAGGAGTGAGTGGGGACGTTGGTCTCAGCTTCCAGGGCATCACCAAGTTCATCTCTTTTTCCTGGGTGTAGTGTAGTTGAAACGGGAGAGGACAGATTTTATCATTTGGTGGTTCGGTTCGGTTCGGTTAACTGATAAAAACTGAATCAATAAAAAGATATTGATTTTTAATGAGAACCGAACCGAAAACCGAACCGAACAAAAAAAATCGAATTTTTCGGTTCGGTTCATTTTGGTTTTCGATTTGGTCCTAACACCCCTAGTGTAGAGAGCTAGACGAAGTCCGAGTTGTCCAACAACAAATCAGAAATGGAAAGGACATTGATTACAACTGAGCTACTAAAATACAAGCATATTGTCACAATAAATCAACAATCACAGGGTCACACTGATGCATCTTTAAGAAACTAAAATACAAGCATATTGTCACAATAAATCAACAATCACAGGGTCACACTGATGCATCTTTAAGAAACATTGGAGCATTCACGAATGAATGCGTTACCGTCTATTACGTGGAGTTGATTTGGATCCCATGAGGAGAAAATGCTACTTTTACCAGCACCAATCTACTGGATGAACACACCATAGCAGCCCCCCAACCAAAAAGAAAAAAGAAAAAAAGCAATTCTAAAGACGCATGTTCTGAGTCGCTTGTACTTTTGTGTGAATTGACAATGTCTTCCTTTTTGGTACCTTCTTTTTGGTCTCCTGCTTGACATTCTATTAAACATTTGGTGGACAGACTTGTGAGGAAAAGCAGGGCCATCCAATTCAAACCCCTGCGAGAATTTCAAAGAATGAATTCTTCCAAGAAGTAAAGGGTCTGTCCCTTAATTCCAAGCACCGAGAGATTTGGATGAACGCATTTAACAAATGCAAGCTAATTTTCTCCTAGTTGCAGGGTTGCCTGGGACGTACACGATTACTCAAAGCAAAAATTAGTTGTTTTTTCATGGATAAATGCATTAAAAGTTCTAAAACTTATCATAAAAATGTAATTGAGTCCTAAAATTTTCGAAAAGTATGATTAAATCTTAAAACTTGTTATGAAAATGCAATCAAGCTCAAAAACTTTCAAGCAATGCAATCAAGTAAAAAAAAAACTTATCAAATTGATCTAATCTAGTCTTTTTGTTGATTACACTTTTTCAAAGTTTTAGAATTCAGATTGGATTTAGTTGCACTTTTTTAAAATTTTATGATTCGATTGCACTTTTGTGATAAATTTTAGGATTTAGCTGTACTTTTTTGACAAGTTTTAGGACTTCAAATACATTTATCCCTAATTTTAGTGAAATCCATGAAAAATAATAAACTAAATTCTCTTAGACAGATTTAGGATAAACATTTGGACAATCTTAGAACCGGTGCTTCTAACTCCGTTAAATTCACGAGTAATTCGTCAAAACTTCCAGTTTGCTCATCTAACGTAGTGCTTCCACTGGCTGGGGGTTTGGTATGGAAGTGGTCAACCTTCCGATGTCCAGTCATTCCATCAGCTTATGGCTGTTTGCTCCTGATGCACACCCGCATAACAAATACAAATACCTAATACTCTTGTCTTGTCTAAGTTGAAAATGACCACTGTCAATATCGTTTAGTGTCTTTGCATGAACATACCTAATTCACCTTTCTTTTTTCTTTTTGTTTAACTCAATCGCTGTTTAACCTTTCGAAGGAAATGACAGGAAACTTAATTAATTCCCCGCCCACTCTTGTTTCGCATCTTGGCAAGTTCGCTGCAAGTACTGAATATATTTTCAGACTAATGTTAATGAGAGTGACATTTTACCGCACGGCTTTCAACATCGACCAGCTATTAATTTCAGGTAATTGTTTCCAGTGAATGTTGAGAAACGTTCGTAGGCAACTGTTTTGTTTCAAAATACCGTCGTGTAAAGCTCTCTAAAGCCTGCTTGGTCAATTAATAGAATCGGCCCGGGGATTATGGTAATTAAGCAGGTTAACTCCACGAGAACTTCATAGCGGACAAGACATTTTGCACTGTCACCTCCTCATTAACTCAAAAATTTTCATGCTCTTCGTTGATTCTTCCATGGCTTCATGCTAATAGAAACATCATTCAGTAAGACTAATACAGAGATCTTTATATGTCTAGTTTCAAGGAAATTTCTTGGCTCTAGTTTCTAGTAAAGTAGATTTCTTGCCCTTTCCAGTCAAGTGAGATAGATAAAGTCTAAGGAGGACATGGTATCTTGTTTTGTCTGGGCATGTGTCCACGCATTTGCAATATAAATGAGGTGAACTGTAATTAATATGCCCTGGAAATCATAAATGCGAGTCGCTTATTTAACGTTCTTCTGATCTGATGTCGCAAATCACAATACTTCACTCAGTTTAATATCCTGCAAAATTGATTGTTTTGTTTATAGCATACTTAAGATTTCTTGGAAAACAATTTGCGAAACCCTTTCGAAATCAATGGTGACATTAGCTTAGAATTGAACGGCATCAACCGATACCTTAATAATATTAAACTGTTGGTAACCTTA